>JAHLJS010000001.1:3494105-4094105 GCA_038502445.1 Eremochloa ophiuroides | reverse complement strand
TGGCTAAAGCCTTAGGTTAAGTAGTGGAAAAGAAAATGTGTCAAGTAAACATTTTTCAATTTTGACTATAGAGCAAGTAGGGGTTTTACCTTTCGTAACAACTCGAAAGGATAAATTATTTTTAAAGGGGAGTAAGAAACCTAGGAAAGTTTTTAGATGAGAAATTCTCTGATTTCTTGGGTAGCTTCTCAAGTGGTGATACATGGAATACATTCTACGCAACTGACAAGTGTTCAGACGCTTGAGCTGATAAGCTACTAGCCCACACTTCTATTCCTATCTGTTATAAGGAAGTTTCTCATTTAACCTAATTAGTTGTCTCTCAACACTAAAACTTGCAACCTTATTTCTTGGAAAAACCACCTTTACGTGTAACATCTTTTGGAGGTGGGTTTCCAGGAGAGTGAGGGCACATTAATTGCGATCCATAATGGTTCGGGAGCACCGACTACGATACCAGTGCGTACCCGGGTAAAGTCTTATGTGACTACAGTTCACAGAAGATTCCAAGTTTTGACACGGCACCATAGTCACGGGTCGAGATACCATCATAGAACACCATTAAAGTAGCCTCAGTAGAAGGGAAGACAGTATATTGATGATGACTATGATGAAAATGACCGCAGACCTTGATACGAGCATATACCCTTCAGAATCTCATGTAGTTGTGAGTTACAGGAGATTTCGGGTTGCTATATTGTATCGCCACCGCAGATCATGTTACATCATAGCAAACGGAATGGCGTTCATTGGTCGTGAAGCTATAGTTGACCACAACCTTAAACCTCGATACCTACGCGTGCCCAGCAGAATCTTGGCGTGACCATGGCACGTGAGAGACCCTAGGTTTCGACGCGACACCGTGGTCACAGGTGATGGCACCACTATAGGCACAATCATAACGGCTTTGGAATAACATGTTGATGCTGGGTGAGCGATTCGTGTCGGATTGAGGCATGACATGTATGCAGATAAAGGTCATGGTCTGGTGCTAGGTTTTTCGTACAGAGTATGTGGGTGAATTGGAGTGCATCATAAAGTTTTCCGAAGGAGTAAATTTTCAAACTGGATGTCAAGATATTTTATAAATGGCCAGGAACCCATAAAATAACGGGAATCCTCAGCGGATCGCAGATACCATTTCCAAATGATTGGATCTTAGGTATCATTTCCAAATCAGTTCCCGTTATTTTATCAGATGAAGTTAAGATGATTGCAAGGACAAGGAATTTCGGAAATTCAGGGAGATCAGATTTAAATTCTCGAAATAGATTTAATATAGTTTAAATAGTGAAAGAATTTTAGAAATTTAGGAATAAATATGGATTTAAATTTTGTAAGAGAGGTTTAAAAGATAGCGAAAGCACATTAATTGCAGGCAAGGATCACGACCATTAACCCTGATAGCAGCGAGCGTCCGGCAGTAATTACCTATGGTCACGAGCCATAAGAGACCCCAGATTTCGACGCTGCATCGTGGTCATGGATCATGATATCGCACAGGCTACAATTATGAAAGCTTTCAACCAACACATGTTGATGGACAGTTTTTAAAGGAATAGTATATGTCGCGAAAGGAGGAAATCAAGACTGACATATGCGCAGGTTTAGACAGTCAAGGATTTATCGAGTCCTTAGTGTCGAGTTGAATGCATCCAGAAGTTCCCCAAGGACTGGAACTTTTTGGAGTGAAGTTTAACGGGAATTGTAAAACCTAGTCTGATGGCAAAATTTACCAACTGTTGAACACACCTAACACTTATAAGCTTAAGTAGGAAATGATCTGGCTGATGACAAAGAATTATCCGAGGTTTACATATCAGTTCACATTGACTACTGACTTAGGTCGACTCACTCCAACTTATTGAACTACCATTACACCAGTTCGCTACCGACACAGGGTTTTGGGATTACAAGGACACTTAACCTCAGACTTGACCTGATCTCACACTGGGTCTAGGAGACTATCTATCTTCATAAACTAATCGACTCGACCACTCACTACTTCTGACTCCGAGTCACTTGCTTCTTCCTCCAACTCTTCATCGGCATTCATTGCTGAACCAGACTCTTCCTGATGATCAGCTGCTAGAACCTCTATATCTGGAATTGGATCATTCATGGCATGGAGCATTTGCACTTCTCGTTGTAGATCGGCGATATTCTGATGAGCTACCTGAAGTTGTTGCTGATAGGTGTTATGCAGGCCCCAAAACATCGCATCCTGATGCTGGAGATATCCAACGGTCTCTCTAAGACCCTCTCTTGCCATAACGGCATAAGAATGAGCTTCTTCACGCTGCTGGATGAGAAGTCCTGTCTGAAGATGAAGACTATCCACCAGACTCTCTAGTTCTTCTATGCGGTGCTGGTCTGCTTGTCGCTGAGCTTCGAGTGCTTCCACCTGGACGTCCAGACCGATCTTTTCCACATCACTGATCTGAGCAGCATTTTGCCATTTTAGGGCTTTCTTACTGGCCTTCTTCTTCTTGAGTTCTGTATTCTTGAGTGCTTCATAACATTCAGAGTAAAGTTCCTGCCACTCCTCGCGTCCTCGCTCACGGGTTAAATGGAGATTAAGGACGGCTAGCATAGCTCGAGTAGTGGCTACCAATATGGGATCCTATTGATCAGAATTTTCTTCCAGTTGCTTGGCTTGTTGTTGAAGACTATCCCAGTTTCCTGGTGCCTCAGACGGAAACATTCTTAGAGCAGAGACTCTGACCTCTTTCTGACACCTGAAGCAGATCTTCCTCAGGACTTCCAATGCTGTAGCCTGAGCTCCTTCCCAGGGACTCATTCCTTCAGCCTGGGCTTCCCAAGCTGGCCAAAACGGAGCGGTAGTATAAGCTGAGATCCGGAGGGACACTTCATACCATGGCCGACCAAAGAGGATAGTACGGGACCAATGATACTTGGGTGGTTCTGAGTAGCCAACTTCCTGTAGTAACTGCCACAACACCGTAGGAGTTCCAAATATAGCCAGGCATTCATCGATTCCAGTAGCAGGGTCTTGCGAATCCATCTATTGAGAAGAAGGGTAAGAATTTGTTTTTTAACAAAATATATTTGGAAATAGGTTTTATTTTAGAAAGTAGAGATATACTTCATATCGGGGGTATTATTAGTGGTTGTAATGTCATGATGCATGAGCGTTCCAACGCAAGCCAGGATATCCTGACATATACGTAATATACTGATTAAATTAATTATTAGAGTGACATGCACTAAACGTTTTCAAACATAGGGCATACTTAAGGTGCCAATCCACTACTAAGCTCGCAACCTACCTACAAATCTATAGAAATGGTCAAGGAAAGATTGTGTAGAGTGAATGAGGAGAGTTTAGAAACAACTCGGACCAAACTACCCCATCAATTTTATTCATTCGAAATCATTTTGAAGTCTTTGTAAAGTAATACTGCAAGTACTTTACAATGAAATGCTCTGATACCACTTGTGACAGAACCACCCTGATCACCGGGCCCACGTGCACCATCATCGTCCCTAAGGACATCCGGTTACTGTGCACGAGTTCCCCGCGACCTTGGTGGCCTGTCGGGTTTCCTTGGAAACCCTGATTTCCCCGAGGATCTCATTGTAAAGACCTTGTAAGTATTACAATAGTTTACACAAATACTTTGAATCAGAGTAAAGAGGGCGGAAGTATTACATAACCATAGATTTACAAATATAAGTTACTTGTTCCCGAACCAGAGTTTCGTAGTGGAGTAGCAGCATACAACAATATACCCTGCCCAAGGGTTATATCATATACACATAACCTTCCATGCACGATCCATCAACCGGCACAGTCTCAAGTAGAACCATACTCTCGGCTCACCTGCAACAGGGGTTAACAAACCCTGAGTACTGGGGGTACTCCGCAAGACTTACCCGACTAAGAAAAAGGATTGAGACTCAGGAATGCAGGCTGAGGGGAGTCAAGGTAAGGCTGGAGCAAGAGTCAAGAGTTTTGCAGAAAAGCATTACTATCTCATTTCAATAGTTTTAACTCAGTCTTATTTTAATCATATCCATAATTCCAAATTCCTTTTCATATATCATTATACCTTCAAAATTCTTACTCATTCTCAAAAACACCTAGTTTCGAACCACTTTTCAATTGTAGGTCAAAGGATCAAGTCTCCATATCCGAGGAGCAACGACGATTCGAATCGATTAGTACCCAGCTGGGGATCCCTATCCACACTGTATATGTAGCACTTAAGCTTGCATATACCAACTCCGGCTACCACGATTTTTCTACCCCTGAACCGGTCCTGCGCCACCCGAGAACACAGTACTCCTCTCCTCTCCAGGCACGCCGGCCACGAGGGTACACGCTGCTCTCGCCATCTCTCCACTCCCAGTGCGTGGTTGTCGGTTCAAGTAGTAGAGCCACCGGAGTCAGAGCTTTCCGTAGTATGCGGCTAGTTGCAAGTTCTCGATCACAGCAGGCCTACAACGAACGGTCCCTAATTCTTTTTCCGCCGGTGACATTGCATTGGGACTCTAACCCAAGTACAAGTGTCCCAACGGTTTTCAAATCCCTTTTTCCGCCGGTGGTCAAGCATTGGGACTCTAACCCAAATTCACAACCACCGAGCAAGAAAAACCCTTCTCGTCGGTGACAATGTACTGATCAGGTGCACAGCCACCGAACGAGAATATACCAATTCCCTTTTTCGTGAATTAATCAATGGCACATAGGTATCACCATAACTCAAAAGTAGCATTTTGTGCGAATCTAATTTATTCAAGCAGTGCTAAGCATTTTCAAACATTTTGTTTTAAAATGGGTTCCAGATATTTCAGTGGTCAAGGTTGGTAATGCAGCAATTGGGTTATCAATCAACTCCTATAAACCTAATGCAGTGGATTAACTCAAGTTGTAAATATTTTGTAAACCACAAGGAAGGGGCTGAATGCACCGGGGCTTGCCTGTGTTGCAGGTCTGTCACTTCCATCAGAAAACCAGAGAAACCCCTAGACTTCTCCTGACGAATGATTCTTCCGTCGGGGAGCAATCAAGAATTTCCTCCGAGAACCCGATCTCTACACGTAAAATAATGATGCATGCTTACATGGTGCGGAATGACATGAATGGAAAATGTAGAACAAACATTTAATTAACGACCTTGAGTACAACTTTCCTTCACGGTAAAGTTGCAAAACATTTCTCATAAGGTAGAAGGGTGTTTTCGCATTTCATTTTTTTATTGACCATTTTAACAGTCATAGAAAGCCGCTGCACAACTTGTTCAACTTCTACTGTAACACAACAATTAAAGTGGCAAGGATCACTATAATGAATGACACAGGGTCTTCAATCAATTCCAAAGTCACACAAAACTAAAAAGATTAGGGTTTCTATTTATTATTAATCGATTTAATAGAGCATTTCAATAACCATTGAGTAAACTATTTCCATTTGAACCTAAACTTTTTCTACAGATCATATTTAGCCTAAAATGGCACCAAAATAAATTTCATGATTTTTGGATCACTATAGAATTTATTAAAATTCCTCAAACTTATTTTTATTAATAAAAAGACAGATTTTTAGCTACTGTAGAAAATGTCCAAATTCATTATTTAATATTTTTATTAAATACTGGACACTTCAGAGAGTTTGTGTAAATATTTTCATGATTTTTAGTGCAATATAAATATTTATACAAAAATGACAAAATGCTATATTTCTAGAAAAAAAACAAAACTCATTTTCTTTCCAATTCCACCGAGTTACTGGGCTGGCCTGTGCGGCCCGCGCGCGGCCCAGCTTCTGCCTCCCTCTCTCTTAGCGCCTCCACGCCTGCTGGGCCGGCCCAACCAGGCCCAGCTCGGCCTCTCCTTCAACCTCCCGCCTCCCAGGCCTCGCCCGCGCGCGTGTCGGCGCTGGCCGCGGCGGGTCGCCTGTGGCAACCACTCTGGGGAGGGGAAATCACACCCACGAGTTCCCCGTGGGCTTGCGCTGCCACCTACGTGCTCGATCGGGCAGCTTGACGACCGGAGTAAGCCCAGCCGTGGCCATGGCTGTCACGGCGGCTCTGTGCACGACGGTGCACGCGTGTTCCGACCATGCGTGTGCGGTAGGGTTTGGACGGGTGGTTTGGGGAGGTTTAGGAAGCTCACCAAGGTGCTATGCGCACGTTAGTTGAGGACGGAGTTGACTGGAGGTGCTCGGTCTTCGGTTGCAGTGGCCGCGATGGTATGCTCCGGTGGCCTCGTCGGCGTTCCGAACCAACCTGGGCATCAACAGAAAAACGGTCGCCCTTCTGAGCTTCAGAGAACACTACGGAAGCTGGAACCAGAGACAAAAGATACAGACGGCATCAGGAAGACCTGGCCGCGGTGAAGCGCTTCGCGGCGGCGCTCCTACCGGCTCTGAGAAGGACAACGGCGTTCCGTCGCTTTCCAGAGATCAACAGACGGAAAAATGGCTCAAGAGGGGGTGATGGAGTGTGGCCAAGTCGCGGTCACAGCGAATTAGATGGAGACCACTCGACGGCCACGAATTTGGCGCCCACCGAAGGCTCGCCGGCGGCGGAAATGGAGAAAACAAAACGGGGAGCTCGACGACCGGTGCACTATATAGGGCAGCGGGTGTCCTAAGGTGTGGGGAGGGCCCCCACGGGCTCGTCCCCCCTGCAGGACGCACGGGACCGGCAGCCAAGACAGCGGCAAACGTGCGTGCCGCGCGGCGGCGAGGTCGGTTCTGTTCGCGAACAGGCGAAGGAGGCGATGCCCTGCCCTGTACTGTAGATGACCCTATTCCCCTTTTGACCTTTGGTTCAATTAGTTTTGATTTTGTGTAAAAACTCAAAAATTCACCAATGTAAAAGTTGTAGCAAACTTTGTATTGAGCAACTTTGGTTTTGGAGAGAATTCGAAATTTTGAATAATTTTTGAATTATTCAAAAGGGGGTAAATAGGCCTTTTGAATTTCATTTCAAATTCGGTTTAAAACTCAAAATTGTCCTCAATAACTTGAAAATCTCGAAATATAAAAGTTGTTCTACTTGACAAGGGCTACAACTTTCAGTAAATGAGTTTTGTCAGATTCTTCATAGTTTTTGAAAGGGCATTTTAAATTTGAATAAACAAGCACTATTTAGGGTTTAATTTAAATTTTCAGTGGTAAACCTCAAAATCTTCAAAAATGAAAGTTGTCCAATTTTAAAAGGGCTAAAACTTTTATTAAAAGACCATCATCATATTCCTTCTAGTTTTTGAATTCATAATTTCAAGTTTAAACTTTAAAACCTAGATTAAGATTTTATTTGAAATTATTTTTAATAACTTCAAAATTGCCCCAAATAGAAGTTGCTCAACTTTTAAAGATTTACAACTTTTATTTAAGGCCCAACCCCTAATTCTATTTAATTTTTGCATTAGGGTTTTGGGTCCGATTAGGGTTTTTAATTCTTTTCCTTTTTATTTTCTATTTGGATTTAGAGGCATACACACAATCAATTATTTAAATCATAAAGTCACCCAAACAAACATGTATACAATCAAATAATTCTAAGATACCTATGCACAATCACATGCAAGAATAAAATTTATTTTAGTTGATGCAACTTAACAGGGTTAAATGCGGAATGATTTGCATGCGATCATGATGACATGGCAGGTTTTAGTTAATGTAATACCAGGGGTGTTATAAGCACAAACCGCAATGTCATTGAGTTGAAGCAATCTTTCTTCGGCGGTTGTGGGGTTTGCCGCATCGGCAATCTCAATCTTGGTCTCCACAACCCTCCAAACCTCTCTATTGATTGACTTGATGTGTGAGGTCATCTTGCTCTTCCAATATGCATAATTTGTGCCATCAAATTGGGGTGGCTTCTTGGTGTTGTTGATGTGAATGTTGAGTTGAGCCATTTTTACACCGTACGTTGTTAAGCCTCAAATCAACGGTGCCTCAGCTCCGATACCACTTGAAAGGTCCTAAATGGCTAGAGGGGGGTGAATAGCCTATAAAAATCTACAAACAATACTTAACAAGCCGATTAGTAACAATTGCAAGCTTTGCAAGGCACTAGCTCTAAACTATGCTATACAAGCCACCTAGACAAGTATACTACACTATGATCACTAGTTCACACTCAAAGGCTATGTCACTACTATACACTACCCCTAAGTGAGCAACAAACTACACAAGAGAGTAAGTACAAAAAGAAAGAGTAAAGGTGATTTCAATACCTCCGATGTAGAGAAGATATGAAGTTCAATATAATCAATCAATCAAATACAAGAGAAATCCTCGGTAGAGAAATGACACAAGATTTTTTACCGAGGTTCACTTGCTTGCCGGCAAGGTAGTCCTCGTTGTAGCGATACACCCACTTGGAGGTTCACGTGCTAATTGGCATCACACGCCAAACCCTTCTCAAGGGTGCCGCACAACCAACACAAGATGGGGATCCACCAAGCTACGAGCAATCCACTAAAGATGCCTTTCGCGATCTCCCGCGGGGATAGGCTCAAGAACCCCTCACAATACCTTGATCGGAGGCGGAGACAATCACCAACTCCCCTCAACGATCCTCGCAGCTCCAAGTCGTCTAGGAGTCGGCAAACTCCAAGAGTAATGAGAGAAACCGCTACGAATCACCGCTACCAAATGCCTCTAGATGATCTCTATCAATGCAATGCACTTGATGCTCTCCAAACTCACCAAATGATGATCACAATCAAGTAGGATGAGTGAGAGTGGAGTGGGAAGCCTCACAAGTATGCTATGATGTTTAGAAGTGCCAAGAGCTACTCCCAAACCAGCCAAGTGACTATTTATAAGCCACACACAAGGAAATAGCCATTTAGACTTCACTGTGTACCGTCGGACTATCTGACGGCCAGACCGCCGGACTAATCGGCACGGTCCGACACCCCGGATGAACGCCACGTGTCACTAGCCGTTTGAAGTCGAACGTTGGATCACAACGGCTAACTTCCCGCGCTAAACGAACCGTCGGACGGACGAACGTCGGACCAACACCCGCGGTCCGACGCTCCCTGCCACTGCACCGTCGGACTGAAAATACACGGCGCGTCGGACCAAACAAAACCACGGTCCGACGTTTTCAGAGAGCTCCCCGAGCCCTGAAAACCGTTGGACTAACGCCGAGAGTCCGATGCTCTCAGAGCTCGCCACGTGTCATCTCTCGCACGATCTGCACCGTCGGACGTTTCGGCTAATGGTCCGACGCTCAGAAACTGAGCGTCCCACGCTCTCAGCAGTGTTAGCCGTCGGACCGAGGCTAATGGTCCGACGCTCTGAGACTCTACGATCCGACGCTCTGTTTTCTTTGGATTTTCACTCAAACCTTTCACCCTTTGTTCCCATGTGCTAACACCAAGTGTTCTATACCTTGTGCACGTGTGTTAGCCTTTTCAAAAAAGTTTTCCAAGGGTTTGTTAGTGTCACTAGCATCTATATGCAATGCAATGATCATGAACACCTAGTGGCACTTGATAACCGTATTTCATCAACGATTTTGCCCCTCTTGATAGTACGGCTATGTATCCTAAATGTGATCACTCCCTCTATGGAGTCTTGATCACCAAAAGCAAAAGAGCTCCTATGGATTATACCTTTGCCTTGAGCTCCTAGCTTTTTCACTATCTCTTGATGAAGCTTGTGAACTCTTTTTGATGATGGACTTATACTATTTGCATGGATGCCGTCATTGCCCTTCACTTGTGGCCTCCACCGACCCGGTCCTTTGCTCCATCTTGCCATTTGCTAATTGATTCTCATGAAACACTTAGAGCAATCATTAGCAAACTAGGTTTTATCAATTACCCAAAACCAAACATGGGCTTTCAGGAGGAAGAATAGGTATTCACTATTATAATCTTCCATTAAATCTTGTTAATTATACTACGCATGCAAAGTCATACAAATATGGCTTAAATGCTTATATTATTTTATGATGTAATTAAAACTAATTAATATGCACCGAATAAATAAATATATGATTAAAACATAGCTAATAATATAAATTTATATATAAAAGTATAGAAACAAGGAGTAAAAATAAAGATATACTAACAAATTAAATAAAAGACATTATCTTTCTCTCTCTTCATGCATATAACACACCATTAATGGAGATGAACTAACCATGTTGAGAGAGGGGAGAAACTATTTAAAGTAAGAAGCAATCATGATAGGGAGAGAGGGCAAACTTCATCTAACTGTGTTGAGCAACCTCATTTGAAAAAAAAAGACAATAACCTAGCTATTCCTCTCTCTAGCTCATGGTGAAACCCTAAATCCAAAATTTGGCTAAATGGAGCAAAGAATGGTTAAAACGAGATTAGAAGTAAGTAAACTAACCTTTTTTAGCAATCTCCTTCAAAGAAATGAAGATCAAAACCTCTCTCCTTGTATTTGGTGAAGTCTGGACCACCAAAATTGCCAACTATGGAAATTGGCTGCGAGTTACTGTTCGGCTCGGGGAGAAAGAAGGGGTATTTATAGCAGGCTTTGTACTGACGGTTCCTTAAGTGAACCGCCTGTAGAAAACCATTTCTACAGGCGGTTCACTTAAGGAACCGTCAGTAGAAATGTCCTATTTCTACTGGCAGATTTCTACTGGCGGTTCACTTAACTGAATGTCCTATTTCTACTGGCGGATTTCTACTGGCGGTTCACTTAACTGAACCGTCAGTAGAAATAGGACATTTCTACTGACAGTTTCCTTAAGTGAACCGACTGTGCAAACTGATTTGCACTGGCGGTTCTTATCTCTGTCCCCACCGTTTTTTTCTGCTGGCGTCCGGTAACAAGAACCGCCTGTACAAATAAAACAGTGGCATCGGCGTAGAGCTTTTGTGTACTAGTGTATATAGAGAGAGAAGAGAGAGACACACACACACACACGGTCTATGGAAAGGCACATGCATTAGCATGGTAAAGTGATGCATGTTTATATGTCTATTAAAAATGTACACCTAAATTTCAGTTCAATAGAATTTTGAACTTATTTTGAGGGAAGGATTCATCCTTAAGTAGGCAGCAAAGCTATTCCATTTGTCCCTAAGGGCCTGCTTAAATTGCGATCAAAATTTGCCTTGCCAAAGATTTAGCAAGCCAAAGTTAGTTAAAAAAATTTGTCATGGATTTGACAAGCCAAATGTGAGGAGTTGGCAAGATTTGGTAGCAAACCAAACGAAAGTCAAGATCATGACTTGCCAAATCTTTGGCAAGGCAAATTTTGAAGCCCAACCAAGCAGGCCCTAAATAAATTAACTTTTAGAGTTGTTCTAAGTCAAGCTTTGTTAAGTTTGACATAATTCTATAGAACAATATTGATATTCATGGTATAAAATTAGTATATCGAGACACAATAATATAATAAACTATATGTTATGCTATATAATTTTTGGGGGTCATAGATGTTAGTACTATTATATAAAATTGGTCAAGCTTAAGGAAGTTTCTTAATTTTAAAAACTTTAGAAGTTGATTTATTCGCGGATGGAGCGAGAAGCATAACTATACTTTTGGGTTTTGTTGACCAATAGCTGTGCTGCACGGAGGGACAGAAAAAGTGTAATTTTCAACACGATCCTGAAAAAACTATAATATCTCCTTATGGGGAATCTAAAACACGCCCTTAGATAGATATTGTATTAAAACAAGGGAATTTTGTCCTCCACAGAGGCGTACCCATCCACTTGCCAAGAGATTCCTATTCTCGTTCATGGTGATGCCGATTGCAGGCCAAGTTTTTGTATTTGTTGTGATCTGAAGGAGAAACATATGGGTGGCCTAAAATAAATTTAACCAATAATTGAGGCATACCTAATAATTCGAGAGGCAACCCCAGGAATATTCATCATGAAGTGAATCATTCTTCCTTCACGAGGGACCCAAAAGCATATGAAATCCAAGAAGTGGACGCTGCTGGGCCTGGTAGTAGTTGGCAACTAGCTGCACGCACAGGAAGATTGTGTTGTACTGCCTGTGTTCCTTTACAAGTCATTTCAACTTAATCAAAGCATCTCAAATCACGAAAATTATAAAGAAAATTACAAAATTTATTGACATCAAATCAATATACTATAAAAATATAATTAATAAATAATTTAATAATACTTATTTGGTATCTTAAGCATTATTATTTTATTATTAGTCGAAGTTAAGATAATTTGACTCTTCAAGAAAGTTAAAGTGACTTATATTTAGAATGCAGAGAGTACAATACATCTTCGTTGTCCTATAAACAATACAATTTAAAGTTTAGTTCCAATCAAACAATCTTAACCTCAATAACTCACAAACATTTATGGCTCCAAATAGGCATATTATAACTATAAAAATGTATTCTACCATGAATGGAACTATACGAATTTAGTATGATATACTTCCTACTGTCCTAAAATACTTGACGTCGTAGGATTCAAATTTACTAAATTTATCCCACAATTTCTAATGCTACATTTCTCTTCGTCCATTATACCTTTTCTTCTTCCAATACATCTCTATTTCTATTTCTCTCTATCTCTCCTATTCATTTTCTGTACACAATAACTTCTTTTTTCCTAAATTCCTGTGTCTACACCTAAAACTTAGTCTATTTTAGGATGAAGGGGGCAAGTATTAGTACTTTTTCATGAAAATTTGATTAAAGGTTTACCTGAACAATATTTTAGAATTATATGCTTTCAGAGAATCAAAAGTTTAACTGAAGGAAAATTTTGCTGCTGGACATTGCAGAAACGCCTAATTGGCCAGCACACACCGCAAACGCAAGTCTTTACCCAGTACCATTACAAATTCGTAGTTATTTGCCAGTGGACACCACGCTGAATATTTTATTCATTTCTTAGATTTGGGATGAGAGAAGGTGTGAGAAATGACTTTGTTGCCCTCATCTTCAACCTCCGGATGTGCACTGCTTTTTGTCGTAACACACTGCCACCACCCTACGCCGTTGCTCCGGCGTGGGCTCAGCTCGCGCCGTGGCCCCATGGCATCGGGCGGAGCTCTTCCTTCGCCTCCGCCGGAAGATGCGGCTTGCCGGGAGGCCGCTCGCCTCGCTCGCCGGTGTAGCGCCACCCAGCCCCAACGCCGCTATGCTACAGCTCGCCCCGCCGAGAGGACTCGCGCCAGTGCCGCTGCTTTGCCAGGAGGACTCGCGCCGGGAGGGCGCTCGCCTTGCCCGCCGGCGCAGCGCCGCCCAGCCCGAACGCCGCCATGCTCCAGCTTGCCCCGCCAGGAGGACTCGCGCCGGGAGGCCGCTCGTTGCTCCGCTGGTATGCCGCGTGCCGCTTGCCCTACCTTCTGCCTCGACGCACGCGAAGTGGGTTGGCGCGGTCGGTGGAAGGAGGCTGCTGCCGCGCCATCGGGAAGGAGCACTGGAGCGCCGCGGGGGCCACCCGAACCTGCAGTTTGGATGGAGACAGTAGCAACGGCAGCGGCTTGCGGCGGCGGCGGTGGACAATGTGTTTCAGCAAATAATCAACTGATTGCTGGAGGTTGAAGACAGGGGTAGTTTAGACATTTTCTCCACCTTCCCTCTCTCTGAAACTAAGAAATGATTATTTTAATCGGCGCGGTGTCTCTCAGCAAATATACACGAATTTGTAATGGTACTGGATAAAGACTCATGTTTGCAGTGTGTACCAGCCAATTACGTGTTTCTGCGATGTCCAGCGGCAAAATTTCCCTTAACTGAATGGATACTATTTTACAATTATCAGCTATGTATGTCCTTTATGAAGCTACCTGCTGCTGCTGGCTTTCAGGGTGAGGTTTCACGTGAAGAAACATACTAACTCAAAACGGCTTCTCGGCGATCCGAGGAGGCAGAGGTATCTCCATGAGTATCTGACCCCTCCACGTGGCCATGCGCCAAATTGTATATATATTTAAATATGTATGTGGTACGACCTGTACTAGATAATCTCTTGCTTTACTCTCCCTGATTTGGCTTGATTGCCTGCTGCGTATGCATGCATGTGTGGTGTTCCACGATTAGCCACTCTTCCAATGAGATAAGGGAGAGAAGCTTCTCATTGACAGCTATATTACAGCTTGAAGATGACAGTTTGTTGTTACCACTCTAGCTTGCTAGTGCATATTTCTTTTTCTTTTTGTTCTATGACCTAACTGAGACGAGCCTTTTGTTGTACGGATGTATACCTTTTGCCAATTTGCAACAATCGTCTTCATGATATGAACGACGACTTAGGTCCTGTTTGGCATAGCTCGGCTTAATAAGTGAAGCTGTTTTTTTTAAAAAAAAATAGCTTCATGAGCAACTTATTTAGTGAAGCTGAGCCGTTTTACGAATGTTGTTTGGAAAACAGCTTCATCAGTAACTTCATATATGGTTGAGAGAGAGAGAAATAGAAGAAAAAGCTAGGATAAACTACTTTTGTCAGTTTTATGCTAACTCATTCTTCTGTGAGAGGAAGAGAAAAAATAACTTCGTTCATGAAATTATTTTAGAAAATGGTGTTTAGTAAAAGAAATAGCTCACAACAGCTTTGTGAATGTCCTCATAAATAACATACTCCATCCGTCCCTGGGAAACATGGCTTGTATGGCCATCGAGCTCTAGCTAGATCCCACGCATAGCTAGTCTATTACCATCAATAACGAACACTGCACACCCCCCCCCCCCCCCCCCACACAAAAAAAGAAAAAGCATACCTTCCTTGCTTCTTCTTTTTTTTTTAATTTTTTCACTGATTTGAAATGGAACTTAGCACTTGTTTTTTTATTGATTCCTGGGGCTAGGGGTTCGCAGAATCATCAATGAAGTAATTAAATAAGTTTATGTTTGCATGACACTTCAAAATCGTTTGGTCTTCATTCACAGGATTAAGCACTGCTGGTCATTGAATAATTATAAACATGATTGAGGACTAGTCTGCTAAACCACTAGGGGGTCCAAATAATTTGCCACATGTTTCTGATTGGCTCCCAGCTAGCTGGCTGGCTCCAGAATCAGAATCAGAATCTCCTAGTGTAGCTTCCATGTTGGAACAAGCAACACCTTCGTCACTCACATTGTCACACATGCTCCGATCGGATGATCCGATCCGAGAAACAAATGCCTCTTCGTTCCATCCTGCACTATGTATACATATTTTCTAGTCCCATCAGCTTTGAACAGTAGTGTCCTTTAGAAACCATTTGAGTCTCTCTTTGGAATTTCGGATGGTTGTGTTGACCCGGATGCTTTGTTAAGCAGATGATCTCGATGCGAGATTCTGCACAGCGACAAGGCCCATAGTTTAGAGTTTTGTAGCCTACAATCACGAGAATATCTTGTTGAGATTCGATCCATGTTAATTTTTATTGATATTGGAACAAGGTGATGATGATGAACTACCATCTTGAAATCTGGCTCTTTGACCAAGCTTGGCACATGTTTCAGTTTAATTATATACCATATATACGAGAACAGAAATTTTAAAATTGTTTCTTAAGCAAGCGTCAATTTCAGAATAAAATACTTTAATGGTGGCGGTTAAGCTGCCCTTGTTAATTGCCTGGTAGTGACACGTGTGATCTGATGTCCTTGCATTGTTATATATATTATTACTAGCATTATTCTTTGTTTCTTCATTTAGATATCCGTTCAAGATTGAAATGTACGACTTCAACTTCTTGTTGAGTGAGTGAACAATAACGAATCAGCACTCCGCAAGGTGGTTATATAATTTCCTTGGAAGTAATTAAGGTGTTGTTTGGCACAGGTCAACTTCACAAGTAAAACTATTTTTTTAGAAAATGGCTTCATAAGCAACTCTTTTGGTGAAGCTGAACTGTTTTAGAATTATTGTTTGGCAAAACAGCTCCATCAACAACTTTATGCATGGTGGAAAGAGAGAAATGAGTTAGAGAGGTAGGAGAAGCTACTTTTTTCAGCTCATGGCAGCTCATCCTTTTGTGAGAGGGAGAGAAAAATAGCTTCACCTAGAAAGCTGTTTTAGAAAAGAGTGTTTAACAAGAAAAATAGCTCACAACAGTTTGTGAAACTGTTGTGAGCTGTACCAAACAGCCCCTAAGAGTCGACTCTTTTCTAAAAGTAGTGCGTGATGCTAAAAAAATGAATGAATTATACCATATGTCATGTCAATTAAACAACTTGGAATTGAAGTGGTACCTAAGGAATTAATGTATTGAGGCTAGCTGCATTCATCCTGTACTTAACCATTTTAGCATCCATGTTCCGTCCTCTTATTGACATCGATCTTAGCTATTTTCACATCCATGCTCATTCCTCTCATTGACATCGAGCTGAACACAAGGCATGCATTTTTTTAGATAAAGGAAAAGTTGTGGCTTTTTTTCCTGGCCTCCTCAATCAAGAGGCAAAAATCCACAAAAATACTAACTCGATGTGGAAAAAAAAGTGTTCAAAATTATAAACCAATATAAAATCTAAAAGGGTATCCGTGGGAAGCAAAGATTTGCATTGCCCTCATTTCTGGAAGTTGGTACCCCAAAATTAACCAATCTTTATATACGTTTATTATCACTGCACTACAAGAGCCCAGAATCGAAGCTAGTACGGACTCTCTAAAAAGTACTTGCAATGAAGTTTTTGTTTAGAAACCTGACCACCTTGTTTAGACCAAGAATTAAACATCAGTTAATTAAATGGGTCAATTAGCATATATATAGAAACCGTTATGGCATATAGTAAAGCAAACTAAAGCGTGCATGTGCATTTGTCTTGAACTTGGCCCTCTTCACATCCAAGTTCATCACATAACAAACCTCACCTCCCCGTTCACAAGAAAAGCTTATCCTAAGCTGTCATGCTTCCCTGTAAACAATGTTTTGACCTAGAAACAATGCAAGAAGAGAGGCTGGGTAGTTTTATTAATTAATGTCCATATAGTAGTTACTATGTACTGTGAGGTCCACCCCCAACCCAACATTGGTACTATTATACAGTATCCTTCAAAGTCTATTGGCTTTGGACAGTGCATGCATGTCTCCAAGGACCAAAGTTATGTATTGTAATCCAAAGAGAATAGGTAGTGCCCCTGCCCCCGCGGATGCCCTGAGTAGAAAAGGGCCAGTTTCTATCCATCTCCTTGTTGGATCAAGTGGTGGAGGGATGGTGCATGTAAGGAAGGTGGTACGTACTGTTTTCAGACCTCTCTTTAGAAGATCATCTTCTCGTTCCAAAGGCCCCGCGTGCCTATTGAAGAATTAGCCGGCGACGCTTTTTGGCCTTTGCAGGCCTGAAAACGCCATCGAATTAAATCTCCATGGTATGGTCACACTCATACACACCAGAGAAAAACGAAACATATATACACAAAAATGCAGTGGGCAGCATCTAGCTAGTTTGCGGCATAAGTTGTACGTGTACCATGTGCTTCTGATGAACTGCACAAAATCAGGCCTGTTTATTTGCTTAGAAAGTTGATAGGGCGGGGCAGGTAACTATACCGAAAGATTCAACCATGCACTGGCAAAAAAGAAAGAAGAAAGAAAGAAAAACTGCCTGGGCTAGCAAGGTAGCATTTTCAGGGTCTGAAGAACTCTGAACTGAGTAGGTTTATCAGGCATGCAGATATATATCTTACCTCCTACTCTGACATTCCCTAACGTCTCACCAGCCGGGAAAATTAAAAAGAATTAATTAATAATGCATCCAATTGTACTAGTTCTATCTGAAAATTTGATCAATTAACTAAACGATCTAAATTTTGACAAATCTATGGACAAGATCAGTGTACTACGTGTGTGTGTGTGTGTGTGTGTATCATAACTAACCATCCTTAATTACGTGGTATCATGAACAACATTGATACCTTTTGTAGACTTGTAGTATAGTAAGTCAAAACTAAAATAGTTGAGTCGTAGGATTGCATTCGTCTTCCCGGCAACGAGCCACGGACAGGAACTTTGAACGCGAACACAAGCCACTTTCTATCTGATCTCTCTGCTAGTTCCCCAGAGAAGAAGGGAAAAAAGAGCAAAAGTTGTTCTGCTAGTACTAGCGCTGTGGACTGCGTTGGCACAAACTTTCTGAAGAATGCACGCACACGCGCGCGCAGGGTGTGCTTGCATGCACTCCAGCTGCCACGCTAGCTATCCTACTGTGCGTGGAGTCCTGGCTATCCTAGCTCTAGGCCTGCAACTAACTGGAATCAGGCAGGCAAAAGCACCACGCACGGAGATGGAGCTGAAAAGCGGCGCCGCGCCGCCGCAAGCAGCGTCGTCTAGTGTCAACACGTAGTACAGTATGGCAATGGCATAGAGAAACGGGCCCGGCCTGGTGGATCGGATGCTGATGCATCATGGTCAGGCAGGTTTGATGAAACGAACCCAGCAGAACTAGCAGAAGTGTTCGTTTACCATTGCCGTTGCAGGATCGGAACATCAACAGGCAGAACACGAATAGAGCAGCTTGACAGCAAGCTAGGACTATACGCCTACAGCCTACTACTCTACTAGTATTGTCAACAGTTTGTTTCAGGTACTAGAGGAGTGGCAGGTGGCCAGGCCCATGCTGTGAGTGATTGATGCCCGTGTCCGTGTGTGCTGCTGGAGCAGCAGCAGATGCCGACCGCAAAGCGGTTGTACAGTGAGTGGAACTCTAGCTGGACCACAGGAACTTCGATCCTCACAGACGCTTAGAATGCCAGATTTTGCAAGAATTTGACACTGCTCCAGAACAGAACAGAAATAGTGGTGGTGGCACACTTGTGGCAGCGGCTTCGGCTTCAGCTTCAGCTATCGCTCTGCAGAAGAGGATCCAATGAAATGCAGACCGACAGGCAGCCACGCATGGTCCTGGCCAAGCATGGATTCTCTTCTTCTTTTCGCCGCATGGATCCGATGCTCCCCATTTGCATTGGCCAATTTCCCTTCTCTTTTCTTGTTGTTTTACTTCCCTTTCCTTGTGATCTCTTTCTTTCTTTTCTGTGATATAGATACGATGGTACTGCCACTGGCTGGCAGCGTATTATTTCACGTTGTGAATGACGACTGGGATCTTGGATTCCTCGCACCCATCCCTCAAAATTATGCGTGCAATCTCCGGTGACAGACACGCCTGCTAGCCGGCTAGGACAGAATCCACAATCCAAAGCCGAGACGCTGTTCTTTACTCAGTGCACAGTGACCAGGCTCGGTCCTAATCGCAGATACGCTGGCGTAATTCCTCACTGATTGAATTCAGTTTGTTCAGTAATAATCGACTAAATAATAAACATGTGAACTGTAACGGTTTCTATTATCAAAAATAAAAATTTATCGGAGGTCATGGATAAATAGGATAAACAAGATATATCGGAAACATCGGACGAAATTTTTTAAAAAAATTCAAATTTATTTGGAAAAAAATTTATAGAATTTGACTTGAAACTATTCTTAAACTATAAAGCGTCACTTGTTCATAGATAAAAACAAGAACAAAACATTATGAGTGGGGGATCATTGTGCGGCTGAATTTTGATCTTTTGTGTTACTGTGTAGAAGCGAACCCCACAGATAGAAGCCCTTCTTTATATTGTTTCATGATGGACTTGGGATATTGAGCTTGCTGGTCCCTGCCTGTCAATACACATCTTGGGCTGCAACAACCAGGTGCTGCCATAGATCATTGCCGGGCCCACGGAAGAAATATGGAATCATGGCCCATTAGAGGCCTACGCAAGAAATATGGATGGTCCATTGCCAGGCCTTGCAAAGCGGAGGCGGCAGGTCCGAGATGGCAAACACATGCGGTTTTTTTTTTTTTTTTTGAACTAGAGGATTATCTCTCTTTTTTTTTTTTTTTGGTCAGTCCTCGTGCCCCTCCTTTTTATTCTCTCTCTGGTTTTGCCACCGGCCGTCACCGCTGTTTATGCGTGAGGGGCTGGGGGCTGGTTTATTTTGGATGGTGGGCCTGAACTTGGTGGGCTGGTGGCCTGTCTCTGGCTGCGACGCTGCGTGCGGCGTGCCGAGTTGCTAGCAGATAGTCAGTTTCGGCTCTGTTGGACATGCCAACTAAAGCCGCCGACCACCAAACTTCACGAAACAGGAAATTGAAACGGAACTGGAAAACCAGCAGTTCGGTTCGATTTCGGTTCAATTCAATGTTCGGTTTCCGAAGTAAATGAGCCAGACTGAGTTGAAGTAGCCTAAATTTCGCCAGACCATTTGAATCCCTAGCAGCTAGATTTAGTGGTGGATCCAAAGAGACCTATATAAGATCACATCAAGTTTTTTTTTTTTTTTGCATTGTGTACCGTGCTTTTTTTGCCCCCTAGTTTTCATATATTTGTTATCTATCAAAAAAAAAAAGGCAAAAAAAAATCTCCTGTTATCAATCTGAGCTTATATACTATCTTAATTAGAGCATGGTTGTTTGAATGTGACGTCAGATAGTGAATGTCACTTTGCGTGATTGCCATGTGCCATCAATTGGCATCGAACTTCGTCAGCCTCTCACGACGTCATGGCAGGCAGGACAAGAATATTTATCCGAAGGAAGACCGATACGCGCTTCTCTCACACAGAAGTCCTAGTACCATTCTAGCCAAAAAAAAAAAAAAAAAAATCAAAGTCGTGTCCTTTTCAAAAAAAAAAAAAAGTCAAAGTTGGCCTACATTGTTTTTCAATGAAAGCACCGTGCATATGTATGCATTGTTTTTCCAGGGAAGTACTGTGTAAACGCAATGTAACCACGCTACTGTAATAAGTTGTGTACTTTTTTCGTCCTAAAAATTTGCAATTCTAAGAGCATCTCCAAGAGTTCCCTAATTATTCCTCCTAAAAAGTCCATGTTTTCCAACTCCTAAAAATGTATTAGGAGAAAAAAGATCATCTCCAATAGTTTCTAATATTTCACTCTAAAAAATTAAATTTTGATCCTACAGGATTCTTTTGTTTTTTCCACTCGTATCTCTTGTCGTATATACGCCGCCGCCGCCGCCGCCGGCGGCTCCTTCCTGTTGAACACTGCCGACAAGTAGAAGAGCGCCTCATCCTCCGGATGCCGTCCAGATGCTGTCCTTGGTGCTCTCGCCCTGTCCACCACCGGTGTCGTCAGCCAGCGTCTCCAGGTTGAGCAGGCTGTTCACCACCAGCATCGCGTGGAACTTGAACGGCACGTGTAGCCAGGAACTGCGTCACGTTGGATGGAGGAGCGACGTTGTTTGTCGCGATGAAGGAGCGCACGGAAAGGAGAGTCGCCGCAAAAGCAGTTTCCGCGCGATCTCACCTCCGCGTAAAGTTACGCGGAATCAAGGTGGATTTAGCAACTCCCTAAATATTAGGAGAATGTATTAGAAGTTGTTGGAGAGGAGTTTTTTCTTATCTTTCTAAAAACTAAGGATTAGAAAGAGGTATAGGGAACTCTTGGAAGATGCTCTTACCAAGCGCAAGAACCAATGCAGCTCCAAGACTACAAAAATGCCCCTACGATCTGCTGCTAGGCAGCTGTATGCAATCCACTTGCGAAAGCACGCGTAAGCCAATATGAGAAGACCTTCAGGGCAACTGCACCATGTCCATGCCACAATGGCCCATAGCTGCATTTTAGCTACAATTACAATTTTCATGGTTCAAAGTTTGAACCATACAGTTGCAGTCTTTCTCCATCATTACTATGAAACCAACCTTCTGTTTTTGAATCAAGCTCACAAAATACACACACATAAATTATGTAAATGACAACCATCCATGCTTGGTGCTCCATCATGCGACATGATCATTTCGAATAAGTGCCCCTAAAAGTAACATATAGATATGAAGACAAACATTCCTTTTTGTCAAAAGATATGTCATTTTTATACAGCCAAATAGACCAAAGAATACCACTAGCGCCCACACAAACACGACAGCCAAATAGACCAAAGAATAGCACTAGCGCCCACACAAACATGATAAAGTTTGTGTTTTTTGATCTACTTGCTGTACGTAATCAGGTTTTGAGGATATTTGTTACATTTGGTGTAATTGAAAACCAAAAGCAAATTGAACAATTCTCCAAACAATTCTTGCTACATGACAATTGGAACCAAAAGGTGTGTTGGATGGCTTCCTTGTTGTTACAAAAACAACGTTCATTGCCACACCTCCAATTTTGGCTTACTAGTTGCTTGTACGTCTAGTAAATTGTAAGAGTCCACTTTATGAAAAGGATCCAATTGATATTATCTTTTTGGTATCAAGGTGCAAAAATGCAAACACTTATATTTAGAAGAACAAAGTTAAATACATGTGCAACTAAGATGTGCTTCTTTTTGTCTATATGAAATAAGGATGGGTATTGCCATTTGAGAGTACAATTTTATAGCCACTTACACTCTCAAAACTTCTTTTTTTACCATCACCAAGACAAACTCCAAAGGTCGGCAAACAATCTTTGACGTTCATAAGGCCGAATCAGAAATGTGAATTTCTTATAGTTTTCAAAGGTCAGCAAACAATCTTTGACGTTCATAAAACCGAATCAGAAATGTGAATTTCTTATGGTTTTCACAGCACTTCACGAAAGGTTCTTTTTTAGGTAACTATTTCTAAGAATTTGCCGCCAAACTTTATCTTCATGAATTTGTTTGTAAAGCCACTTACCTAGTAGACATATTTTTGTAACTCAAGATTTATTATTCGTAGTCCTCCTTCATCATTTGGTACGCATAAGGCTCCTAATTTCGTCTGTATGTATTTTTCTTGTGGTTATCCCTTTACCAGAAGAAGTATAGTAGTTTCTTTAGAATACCTTTTGTTACTTAAAAAGGATAGCATGTACATGGCAAGACTTCTCAAAACAAAGTGAATTAGACCATTATAAGATAAAATTTTTCCTTTTACATCAACCCAACTTCTTTTGAAATTGTCATTCAAAAGTTCCCTAATCTTTATTATTAATAAGTTTTATATGATTCCTTGGTATGCCTAAATAACTGAAAGGATATTGCCCCAAACCACATTCAAAAATTTGTGAATATTAGTCTATATGCAATCTTTTGCCTCTCCATAACAAAACAATCCACTCTTATGAAAAATTAATTTTAGTCCCTAGAATTACTTAAAGGCGCACAAAAACATCTTCATGCTTTTCGCTTGTTCCAAGCCATGGTCCTTGAATAATATTGTGTCAAAATTGATAGTTTGCGTTCTAAAAGATATGTGACCAGGGGCATTGAATTTGACCATCCTCCTTAGCTCTATGCCTATATTAGTGAATATAGCTAACATATCCACTGTTAAGTTAAGGTGTATTGGCGATAAACAGTCACCTTATTTTAAACCTTTCTTTTCCTGAAAGTAAACACATCATTATTTACTTGTAGTGAGACATTGCCTTTGGAAACAAATTGATGGACCCATTGGCATTACAAATGTGAGATTCTTTCGTCCTAACAATTTGATGTAGAAAATACAATTTTACTTTAAGAAATATCTTCTCAAAGTCCACTTTAAAAATCATACCATTTAATTTGTACCTTCTTGACACAAGGAATGTTTGTGTAGGCCTTATGACCTTTTCCTCAACCTTGCTAATTCTTTTTGTGGAAATTTGTAAATATATATGCATGGAAATGAGTGAAAAGAGAAACAATTCTCCTTTGTGATCATAAAACATAATTATCAAATCTGCCTTTTTAATTTATGCCCTTCAAAAACGTTTCACAAAAATTGAACATGGAAACTATCTAGTTTAGGTACCAAAATGACCTCCTTTTGCCTCATTTTCTGTAAATATCTCTATGAGTAAATCATTCTCCGAAGCTAAAACTAGAGTGATGATGATTCTATCATCCACCATAGTAATTTTTTTCCTCTAATGGACCAAGAAGGTTTTGATAGTTCTGCCTATCTCATGTTGTTATCATCTTCTAACGGGCTTCTAGTCTTTATCATGGAAACCAAATCAATTTTCTACACTCTCAATGAACAAGAGATTATCTCTCTAGATAACGTACTGCGTCTTGCTTATCCACGAGTACCCACTCAATTCCAATGATAAGACGTTTTTAGCTCTTCTATATATGTATTTGCTAGACATGTAGTTTTTGGCTCTCAAGGCAATGCACTTCATCTAGGAATCTAGCTACATAACAACAATAATATTGTCGGTTACCAAAGTTAGGGGTACCCAACTTCGATGCAAAAAAGCTCATTCCCAACTTGGCCTGGCCCAAGTAAGGCCAGTGGAAGCCCACGAAGGCCGCGTCTACAGAGGCCCACGACATCATTCCACTAATGACAGCCTCCTCGGGAGAGCTCGGGAGAGCGGCGTCCTCGGCGCCCAACTCTCCGATTCGCCCGAGCCTCCTCGGGAGAGCTCGGGAGGCGGCGTCCTGGGCGCCCAAGTCCCCGATTCGCCCGAGCCTCCTCGGGAGAGCTCGGGAGAGCGGCGTCCTCGGCGACCCAAATCTCCGATTCGCCCGAGCCTCCTCGGGAGAGCTCGGGAGAGCGGCGTCCTCGGCGCCCAAACCTCCGATTCGCCCGAGCCTCCTCGGGAGAGCTCGGGAGGCGGCGTCCTGGGCGCCCAAGTCTCCGATTCGCCCGAGCCTCCTCGGGAGAGCTCGGGAGAGCGGCGTCCTGGGCGCCCAAGTCTCCGATTCGCCCGAGCCTCCTCTGAGAGCTCAGGAGAGCGGCGTCCTCGGCGCCCAAGTCTCCGATTCGCCCGACCCTCCTCGGGACGGGAGAGCTCGGGAGAGCGGCGTCCTCGGCGCCCAAACCTCCGATTCGCCCGAGCCTCCTCGGGAGAGCTCGGGAGAGCGGCGTCCTCGGCGCCCAAACCTCCGATTCGCCCGAGCCTTCTCGGGAGAGCTCGGGAGGCGGCGTCCTGGGCGCCCAAGTCTCCGATTCGCCCGAGCCTCCTCGGGAGAGCTCGGGAGAGCGGCGTCCTCGGCGACCCAACTCTCCGATTCGCCCGAGCCTCCTCGGGAGAGCTCGGGAGAGCGGCGTCCTCGGCGACCCAAATCTCCGATTCGCCCGAGCCTCCTCGGGAGAGCTCGGGAGGCGGCGTCCTGGGCGCCCAAGTCTCCGATTCGCCCGAGCCTCCTCGGGAGAGCTCGGGAGAGCGGCGTCCTCGGCGCCCAAACCTCCGATTCGCCCGAGCCTCCTCGGGAGAGCTCGGGAGGCGGCGTCCTGGGCGCCCAAGTCTCCGATTCGCCCGAGCCTCCTCGGGAGAGCTCGGGAGAGCGACGTCCTGGGCGCCCAAGTCTCCGATTCGCCCGAGCCTCCTCTGAGAGCTCAGGAGAGCGGCGTCCTCGGCGCCCAAGTCTCCGATTCGCCCGACCCTCCTCGGGATGGGAGAGCTCGGGAGAGCGGCGTCCTCGGCGCCCAAACCTCCGATTCGCCCGAGCCTCCTCGGGAGAGCTCGGGAGAGCGGCGTCCTCGGCGCCCAAACCTCCGATTCGCCCGACCCTCCTCGGGAGAGCTCGGGAGGCGGCGTCCTGGGCGCCCAAGTCTCCGATTCGCCCGAGCCTCGCCCGAAGCCTCCTCGGGAGAACTCGGGAGAGCGGCATCCACGGCGTCAAAGTCGGCATCCAAGGCACGGGTGATGTCAGCGGAGCAATCTTGGACCACAAGAAATCTCTCTGACCACTTTATAAGCACTGTCCCGTCAGGCGAGACTCTCGACGCGACTGTGCTTCGCACGCCCCTGACGGCCATACCACCTGTCGGGATTTCCCTGACAGCAGATTTGATGGGCCCACTACGACCGTCCTCCACGGTATGGTCTATGGTGCGCTGCCCCGCTTTGGGAAAGGCGCCCACTGCGCCGTCCACACGAAAGGACGAGCACGCCTTCAGGATCCCGAGCCTCAGGAAACAACGCCCCAAGATTTGATGGGCCCACTACGACCGTCGGTATGGTCTACGGTGCGCTGCCCCGCTTCGGGAAAGGCGCCCACTGCGCCGTCCACACGAAAGGACGAGCACGCCTTCAGGATCCCGAGCCTCGGGAAACAACGTCCCAAGGTGACTCTCCCTCTTGTCACATCGTACGGAAGGATAGCCGGCAGGTGTGAACTCACCAAAGTCGTGCGGACCACGACGGCCATATCCAGAAGACCCAGGTCAGACGACTGTTTCTACCTTGGAACTCGCGAACCAAGATAGCCATACCCATACCCCGGAGACACGGAGAAAAGGCAGCAGCTAGTCAAACGGGGAACGGCAACTCCTCACTATTTTAATAGGTAGCGTCGTAGCCGCCTTTGCCTCTCCCTTACGGCTATAAAAGGGATAGCAGAGACCAGCTTTAGGAGGACGACAGAAGAAAAACGAACGGACGGAGAAGTTCCAAGTTCTCACCCACAGCAAACGACTTGTAAACACTTAGATACTCACAAGAGACCTGGGAGCTCTTCCCTCTCTCGCCTAGCTTGTAACCCCCTACTACAAGTACTCCGGTGCAAGGCAACACGACTTTCCTCTCCACTGGACGTAGGGCTTGCTTGGCCTGAACCAGTATAATCCCTGTGTTCCCCCTTGCACACCATCCGTAGCCTCAACCGCAAAACACATATTTACTAGTCGGTGTTAGCCTCGCCAAAATTAGCACCGACAAATATATTTAGAAAAGTTAAAGTGTCTTATAGTTTAAAATGAACAAAGTATATCGCTGGAGCTGATAAGTTGAACTGATTTTAGGTGATACTGATTTATCGTGAGAGAAAATATTGTCTAGAGCTAAAAAATAAGCGTTGATAAGCTGAAGCGAACCGAGCCACATATATATCTATAAAGACATATAATCATGGTGACTCCTATCTATAGCTACAGGCGCTACAGTAACGGACTGACGCTACAGTCCCGGGTTCGCTACAGTACAGATAATCCTGGTGACTCCTATCTACAGTAGACGATAGCTACCGTCTCTACAGTACGGGCCGACGCTACAGCTTGGTTCGCTACAGTACAGGGTCCGACAAACAGTACCCACCCGATAATAAACAGTACCAACCCGTTAAAAACAGTATCAACCCGTTATGGAACAGTGTTCGCCCATTATGAAACAGTGTTTCCACCCGAGTTCTCTTTGACAGGTTCAAAAGAAAAAAAAAACCGTGCGAAGCACGGGCTCCCAGTCTGGTTTACGTACTCCCTCCGTCCTAAAATAGATAACGCTATGGAAAACATGTGGGTCAAACTTTCTCAACTTTAACTAGATTTATAGAAAATATGTGCAACATTTTTATTTTCAAATAAATTTGTTAAAAAACTAGATATCAAGATCTTTCCAATGATACTAGTTGTGTATGTTTGATATGAACACTTTTAAAGATAAAATTAGTCAAAGTTGAAAAAAGCTGACTTCTCGGGAAGCGAGAATGATATCTATTTTGGGAAGGAGGGAGTATATAATTGTGTTGAACACAAACGTTGAAACCAGTTTAACAAGGTCAATCGGAAGGACGCAGTCAGAATTTTTAAAGACCAAGAAAGAAACGAGGTGCGATGGGGGGTTTGACTGGTTGGACTTTGGATGTTGCCGCGTGACATGTGGGCCACCCTAACTGTACCCGCCAAACCAACGACCGCCTCCCAAACAAAACGACAAAAAAAATAAAATAAAAAAAAAGCGTCCACACCCGCGACCCAGAATGGAGGAGGTCGTCGTCGTCGTCGTGGCCGCGGCCGTCGCCGTCGCCGTCCACCCGCTCCGCGCCCCGCCCTCGCGCCCCCACCTCCAATGCCACTAACCCTACGCGCAAGGCGGCTAGGGTTTCGTCCCCTCTTCTTCCTCCTCCTCGCCCCATTCCCCCCTCCCCCACCCGCGGGCCGTGACGATGCCGTCGTGGTGGAAGCGCTCCAAGTCGGCGTTCCACCGCTCCTCCGTCACCCCGTCGTCCTCCGCCTCGACGCCTTCTTCCCCCGCGCGTGCGTCCACCTCGCGCGTCCAGCCGGGACCGGGAGGCCGCGCCGGGAGACGGGACCTCCTCGCGCCGCCCAGGCTCACGCGCCAGCGGAAGCTGCGCCACGTCGACGTCGACAGCGTCGACGTCGCGCTCGGGGACCTCGGCATCGACGTCTCCGACAGGTCCTCCTCCTCCTCCCCGCCGCAGCAGAGGGGCCGCTCCTCGGCCTCCGAGGCCATCGGGGTCCCGGTCGCCTCCCCCATCTCCAGGTCCGCCAGCGCCAGGGAGGGCGGTGCGCCGCCGCCCAGGTCCGCGTCCTCGCCCGTCCTGCACCCGCTGCCGCTGCCCTCGCCCAGGCTGCCGGACCTGCTCGGGGCCGCCGATGGGTCGGGCGACAGGACGACGCTCGCGCCCAGGTGCTGTGTTTTCTGGTTCGAGAAAAAAAAAATTCCCCCCATTTTTCTTCTTTCGCTCAATTTCATCTGAATTCAATTCAATCCAATCTCGTGGATGCCTGGATGTGAAGCACAGCGAGATTTGATTGCCAGTAGGTTGTGTAGGGAAGGAACATATTCACGTGCGTAGGGTGAAGTGCTACATTCGCAATCAATTTGCAATTGGCATTGTACGATTCTGTAGTTCCAACAACTGGTTGAGATGTTACTTTCAGCCAGTACTTGAAAGGCGTTTATGGGTGTTTGGGGATCCTTAGCATTTATTGAGATGTGGAAATGTAGGAATGCAGGGGATTGGAACTGTCTCTGTACTAGAATGTTTGTTTCAACTGAATTTTCAACTGGATGCACTTGACAGTTGCTCAAAACCGACATCTACTGCTATGGCCCTACAGTTCATCTGTCCTGGACAGAAGTCAACGAAAGAGGGGCAAAGTCCTATCACAATTCATAGACTACATAAATTGGGCATGGTTTTCGTTGTGATATGGACATGTAGGATAGGTTAGGCACTTTTAGTTAATTAGGGGACCTTTTAATCATTCATGACCTTTTATGGTAAATGTGCATGATGCACTATTACTGCCATTATGGATTCATGGTGAATCATAGAATCAAGAAAAGTTTATCTTGGAACGTGCAATGCTTTTTTTTACATGGGAATGACAAGATGGATGTGTGACCATAAGGGTGACAAGCCAGATCGTGCAAACTGGAATCGTAAGAAAAAAGGAGGCTGACAGATCCATCATCATTCACTTGGCAAAACTTCTGTCTGTGGTATTTTTGTGCTACTGTACTATGAGCATCTATGATGGTGTTTGGTTTTCTGTAATTCAATTTAGCTCACCAGTGCATAGAGACAGTTGACTGAAGAAAACTAGAGTTGCATCACTTTATTACCCTTTTGTTGACTAGTTCTTTTCCTTTTTATTATAATCTGCACTTTTTACTCAAAATGGATAATTTTTATATATAATTGAACCCAGCTAAAGCTATTTTTCATTGTTTTTGAGCTATTTCCTGATCCTTAAATGTTTTTTGGCTATAGGGTTACAAATCAGATTGCACAAAAGTTTCCTGAGCACAATGAATTATTACCAAATGGAACAAAACGGGCTACCTTTAGTCACCACAGGAATGCATTCCGTGAGAAGTTCCAGGATAAGAGTTCAGCAGAAATTATGAACTTTCGGTTGAACATTCCTGCTAAGAGTGCTCCGAGCAGTGGCTTTTCAAGTCCTGTGTGCAGCCCCCGAAGATTTAGCAATGCTGACTTCTCATCTACTGCAGCACCTGCTCAAGGACCCCTTGTGTGGTCCGCTCCATCTATCCAATCAACAGATTTTGTGGGAGTTTCATCCTGTCCTGAAAAATATGCAGGGTTTCCAGACCGATCTTCTTTGTCTAGTGCACTGAGAAGTCCTATTCTTATGCCAAGGAATACCAGTGCCCCTCCATCACCTATGCACTCTAAATTGTACCCAGATAACAATATTTCACGCATTGAAGGAAATGGGAGTGTCAGCTTTCACCCATTACCGCTCCCTCCTGGTGCTTTAAATCCAATGCAAACAGGTTTTACCACTCAGTCTGCTCCAAAAGTTGAAATGCCCTCAGTGGCTGGTCAGTGGCAAAAAGGAAAACTTCTAGGTAGCGGCACATTTGGTTGTGTGTATGAAGCTACCAATAGGTATGGGAGTGTATTTGGTATATCATTGATACTAGGACGTCATTTTGAATTCTGAGGATTGTTCTGCATCCATTTATTTGCAGGCACACTGGAGCTCTCTGTGCAATGAAAGAAGTTAACATAATTCCTGATGATGCTAAATCTGCTGAGTCCTTGAAGCAATTAGAGCAGGTTGTTAAATTTGCAAGTATATTTGATTTTTTTTATAGGTGCTTTTGTTCCCTATCTGAATAATTTTCTACTTTACTTTTTTTGTTGAGCGTTTTTCTTTGTGCCAAGACTTCTGGCTGCTTGACTATATTGTGTCTTTTAAATATTACCTGTAGCATTTGTATGGCATATCTGGATAACCTTTTTTTCCCCTCAAAACACATAGGAGAGTTTCCTATCTTTTTATATCTAGACAACTTAGGAAATATATGCAAGTTCTGAAATAGCCTGCACTGACATACTTTCATATATTTCAGGAAGTAAAGTTCCTAAGCCAATTTAAGCATGAAAACATAGTGCAGTATTATGGCAGTGACATTGTAAGTTCTCGACATGAATATGAGTTAAGTAACTCTGCTTGTTAGTTTATCATGTAATCTTTGGGGAGTCTTGCAGATTGAAGATCGTTTTTACATTTACCTGGAATACGTTCACCCAGGTTCAATTAATAAGTATGTCAAACAACATTATGGTGCAATGACGGAGTCAGTTATTCGCAACTTCACCCGGCATATTCTAAGGGGTCTAGCATTTTTGCATGGCCAGAAGATTATGCATAGGTATGCAAATCCCTGTCATTGTTCGAATGCAATGTTTTTCTGTGCCAGGTCAACTGCTATGTTGACTTGTGGCTTGGTTCCTAGTTCTTCTGTCTTGCTTAGGAGCTTCTAGTAAACTTCTGCAATTTTAGATTTTTGCACACAAAACTTTTTGGGAGAAACCTTCCCACAAAATACTTATTTGTTTAACTTTTCTCACATAGATCTCCATGCTATTTGCTTCCTTTAGTTCATGTATGCAAATTGGTTATTGCATCCGAGATCCAAATGCATCACTGTTGGAGTGTTGGTTATATTGGCCATCCCTTACCATGATTCCTTGTCATTTCTCTGGCCATTTGAACATATAGGATGGGACATGAAGGAGCTATGGTCTAATTTTTTTTTAAAAAAAATACTCGTGAAAGTACATAAAAATAGGAACTTTGTTGACAACCATGAGCAGAAATAAGATTCAAGCCAGCTTATTCAGTGCCTTAGCGACCTAGGAGAATATATGAAAAGGTGGAGGGCATAGCTTGTGTATGAGCAACCTCGAATTCAAGTTTTCAAAAGAATAACATGGAGTGCACCTCTCAGAATGGTTTTGATTGCTATATGCTAATGCATCTGCTTTCACTTTGTGTCATTTATGTAAAAGGCAATGAAAATATACACTTGCAGGGATATCAAAGGAGCAAATCTGCTAGTTGATGTTCAGGGTGTAGTCAAATTGGCTGACTTTGGAATGGCCAAGCATGTGAGTATAGACTCATATGGAGCTCAGTAATATTTTTCATGTGGCATCATTGACATCATTTTCTCCTTTTACCAGTTAAGTACTGCAGCCCCTAATCTTTCACTGAAGGGAACGCCATACTGGATGGCCCCAGAGGTATCTTAAGATATTTCTTGTATTACTACCAACTTTTAATGTGTCTGTATCAATTTAATTTTCTATGCATGTGACCCCCCCCCCCATCCACCCCCCAACCCCCCCCCCCCCCCCCCCCCCCCCACACACACACACACACAAACACACCAAAAAAAAGAAACTTTGGTCTGTATGAAGTTGTAATGTTGCATCTGATAGGAATAACACTGTTCGCTTGAACTTACCAGTCAACATCAGCCAGCCATTCAGCAGTGTTTTTCTCTCACAACAATCATGCTATTCTTCTTATCTTACCTTACACTTTTCAGCATGGGTTGTCGATTACAGTGTGAGCTCGAGAAACATTCTCAGGCAAGATCATGAAAACAAAAACATTGGGAGAACAGAAGTTCTGTACTTACTGAAACTGCAAAGTACAGTGAGAGTCCAGACTCTGTTACACGGGCTGCTTAAAGTCAGCGTGCAACAAAGGAATTAGATATATTGATGGGCTATGGAGCTCTCATAACTTTGTACAAAATGCATTTATAATCAAAATAAATATTATTTGATATATCAACTCACAATTGGGCTGTTAGGCAAGCAATCGTGAGACATGCAAAATAAAAACAGCAGTTCATCTCTCTAGTTCACAGCTTGGGTGGCAGTTTTTTTAATGAATTAGTTAGCCTTTAGTAGAAAGTCAGTTTGGCTTGTCAAATAAGCCTATTACTGTGTTTTGTTGCTCCATGTATTTTTATTTTTATATCGAAGTTAGTAGCATGCTTGTGACTAGAGATTACGTTGTACTGTTAGTGATAAAATTTTGCTTTCTTCAGATGGTTCAAGCTACACTAATGAAAGATGTAGGCTATGATCTCGCTGTTGATATATGGAGTCTTGGCTGCACCATCATAGAGATGTTTGATGGAAAGCCTCCTTGGAGTGATCTTGAAGGGGTAATAACTTGAAGCATGCTTATATTCTACAGTAAATTCTATCATGTATTTGCATGGCTCAAATTTTCCTAGCGTGCTTAAGCTCACTTAAAATGAAGCGCTTTCCCTGTGATATCCTTCAGTTGTGCCATCTGTGCTCCCTTCGTTACAGGCTTACAATATTTGCCCCATAGTGATCTATAAGCACCGAAGCAGTATTTGAGTCTTACATACATACCTGTCATGCTAATAGTCCTATATCTATTTACATAATAGGTGAGGCCATCTGATTGCTCAAAGCCACAAGAATTGTGAAACTATCATGTCAATAACACCCACCGTTCTATACAAGAAAGGACGAGTGTGATAAAGTTTTCGTTCTCATACCTGAGGAAAACAGCTATAGCTAGCCTGACCATTCTGTCATACAAAAAGTAGGGTTCTAGACTGCATAAAGACATAGAAAGATGAGACAAGCACATGTTGCTAGTGTCATGGATCACCTCTTCATCTCGCTCTCTATTACCTTACATGCTTTTATTTGTCACTGGTATTCTTGGTATTGACACTGCACATTGATTTAAATGTTCCCTATTATATGTTACCCTTTTCGTTCTGCAGCCAGCTGCGATGTTTAAGGTGTTACATAAGGACCCACCAATCCCAGAAAATTTGTCCAATGAGGGCAAAGAATTTCTACAGTGCTGTTTCAAGAGGACTCCTGCAGAGAGGCCAACTGCAAGCGAGCTGTTGGACCATCCATTCATCCGCAATTCAAGTCACTACAACAAACATGGTTCCATACATTCATTTGCAGGAATTAAAGTCAATGTAAGTCTCTTTTTTCTGACATGATCAATGAGGGTTAAAAGATACCTGAGAATGGCATACATATGATGCCACATGTATTACAGGATACCACATACAGTTCAAGAGACAACAGAACTTCGAAGAGTGACTCAAGCATGAAAGGAAAAAATACCATTGTGTGAGTAGTTTTGATTAAATTATCATTTTGCTCTCTTGGTTAAAAGAACTGTTAGTTTTTTCGTCACTATATCTTAACAGCAACATATTCTTTTTGTTACCAGTGAACCAATCAGAGCTGCTAGGTCTTCTGAATCAACTTTTCGATTGGCTCCACTAACAATCCAGGAAGCTACTCCTAACTTTTCACCTCGGCCTTTAGGTTTTGGCAATCCTGGTTCCACAGCAAATTTTGTGAACACCATCCAGTTTACAAGCGTGAACCCTCAGCCTAGTCCATTGCCAAGGCCTAACGGGAAGGAAGTTTTGTTCTGATCGTGGATGCCGAATGCCATGTAGAGTGTTATTCCTATCAGATGCAGTTCACTCTCAACGTGCCTTACAGAATCCTATGCAGTTAAGGATGTTGAGCTTTATAAGATCATCTGTGTGACCACGCCACATTGTGACTGCTCATGGAGCATGGCAATCCAGAGGAGCTCTGGGTTGACAACCCTGTGATGGAGCTTCCATGGTGTTTCACTACAGGATGCAGCTTCTGACCTTAACTTCTAACCATTTTTTAGTAAGGATACACAACCATATGAATTGTACAGTTATACCAGGGTTTGCATTGAGAGATCCTCGAAAGCACAAGCACGGATGTAAATTGTCTCTAGAAATTGTTGATGTCATTTTTTGTGTAGCATAGAATTAGAACTAGCTTTATGCGAAACTGGAAATTCCCAATTTTCAGCCAACAGGAATTAGGCATAGCTCTATGTTGCTTTTGTTGCTCTCCCATGTAAAATCATATTTTTGCTGTATTATTGATTATTCATTTTTGGCCAATGCGCACTGGCTTTTTTTTTTTTTTAATCTGTGCACATCTACAGTTTGTGGAAAATGTTTGTTGCGTTCTAAAATACCATGATTTAGTTCATGGAGGTAAAATAGCAGCATCAAACAGGCCAGTCACTGAATATGTCACCCAAAACAAAAACTGGTTGCCTACTCTGCACCGTGCCTGCATTGGGGGATCTTATTACACACTTCCATCTTGTGGAAAGAAGGCTAGACTTCGACTTCCATATGCATATAACAAAATATAAAGGATCTTAACATTTTTTTTTCATTTTGATGTTCTGGTACAGTACAGTTAATTAGTAGAAGAAAACACAAGCCACGAAGTGTTTAAAATGGCAAACCTCTGGCGCCTGCTCTGTTCGCTTTACAGTCACGGGAGAAATTGTTTACAGAGGTAAAATGACAGTGGCAAGCAAGCAGTCAGAATCGCTGAAATTTAGCGTGCTTATATTGGGACCTTATACACTTTTACAGAGGTAAAATGACGGTGGCAAGCAAGCAGTCATGGAATCGCTGAACTTTAGCGTGCTGATATTGGGACCTCGGGCTCGCAACTTTCATAGATAAAATACAAAATATAATGGTTCACAACATTTTTCTAATCTGCTAGCATTTTGATGCTCTCATACAACACGGTTCACAAATCACAACAAGAAAACAGAAACCATAAAAAAGTGCCTAGGCTCTAAAGTGACAACCTGTGGTGTGCTAGTCCTCAGGTACATATAACATCTCACATAAGTTCCGATACAGGTAAACTTTCAAGCATACTTCGGGCCTCAAGAAACTCTGATATATTTGGTACAACTCCTTGGCCTGGATTTCAGAGGTTGAATGGTAGAAAGTTACTTTCATCTCCTTAAGCTTTGTCCCCCAACTGAAAAGTCGTTTCACAAAAGCAAATTCATGTTCAAATCCTGTCAATCCACTGATTTGGACTTCTTCGAGATGATTTAACAAGAGTTCCTCGGTTTCCCAGTCTGCTGGTTGATCACATATGCAATCTGATGAGCATACAGTTTGGACCTGACACAAGTATCAACATAATAAAATTAATTGATGGTTGAATGTCAAAAAGGACAGATAGTATACATTGTCTGATTCCTGAACACTTTTGAGGTGTGCCAATGCATTTTCATCAACAGCTAAAAAACAGTTTAGCCTACCCACAAGAGTATAATTTCTGTTATAAAATCAAATAAAATTCAAGGTAACACTAACATGCTATTTAGCTCCCAAATTTAATCAGATTTTGAATCTTAGTGCATAGGTTCTGAATGGACTACAGAACTTTTTTTTTTCTTCTTTAAAATACAATAAACATTACCAGACCACTGACTCCTTCGCTTTCTGTTCACTGTAATGTTATTTCCTAACTCTTATGTATATTACCAAGCTTGATCTGCCTTAGTGCCTTCCAACGACTTGCCACTGCCGTAAGAGAGCAACTATTTACAGCCCAAGTAGTATTACCGTTCAGTTAAATCTCTAGAGTAAACTAGTAAAGTGCCATCATTAGGATATCAAAGACACCATATATCTACCACACATAATCTTTGGCATGCCCAAAAAAATGCAAATGCAGGTTTCTTCCCATTACTTCCCTGGCAACTTAAATACAGTAAGAAAACAAGTTGTGTTTTATCCTCTCAGGTACCATTAACTAAATGCAAACACATGCTTTTTTTAATAAAAAACAGCATGCATCAATGTATCTTGGGAAATACTTTGACTTAATTTGGCTTTCAACATATACTTTACTACAAATCAACATATACTTTACTACAAAATAATTGTCAAAGATGCCTTTTAGGGACAAAAATGCTACCTTTGTGTCTGGAGGGAGTAGGTAAACAAAGATAGCTTTACCTCTGAGCCACTAGTAGTAGTAGTAGGTAATTCCAGTATCAACTTTCTTATACCAATGCACAATCTGAGAACATGGAATGCACTGGCCCCAAAGGCATGTCCATTTGCGATTACCCTCAAGCACAAAACTGTAATGTTGGGGAGCACTATCATGTCTTCCATCAAGTATTCATAGTCCTCTAAATCCTGTGTGTCCATAGGAAGTAGAACCAAGGGGGTCACATGTGACAGTAAAGAGAATGAAACTTAAAGCGGTTCAAGTGATTGTTGCTAGGTGCCCATTGTTGTGAGCATGCACGAAATGGTTGCTATAATAAATTCATTATGGGTTTCTTTTACAAAGCCTGGCCATTGTGAGCAGCTTAAAAGACTACTACATATTCTCTAGAAAATACTTTGGATCACAAGTTTCTTCAAGATATATTCAACAACAATGATGAATGAGTGTGATCAGCAGTGTTGGAGGGACCTGAGCAAACCAGAACCTGACATGATTTTTTCCTACGGTGGTTTACTAATACCATCACTATCTAGAAAATTCGACAAAAAGTCGGAAAAGTGGAAATAAAATATTATCTCAATTTGTCAGTCCGTCTGGTTCAATGTAGTACAAGTGAACTTTTTTCTTTATCCTAAACAAAGACTTAATATGCCTGAAGTTCTTTATTTCTTGCTTTTATATGTCTACTCAAGCTTTAAGAGCTAGGATATTGTGCGAGTTTTTATTTTAGGAAGAGGCATTGACCAAACTTTAATTCTGTGGTAGCCTAGGACCATAGTCAGTCAGCAAAATCACATACAAACCTTGGATGGATACACTAGCATGGTACTACGATAATAGAAGTGAGAACTCACCGGTGGATACACCAGCCGCAGGGAAAGAGTTTTGATGTCCTCAAAACGCTGCATGAGACTTAAACAAGGTTGATTGTTTACCCATATCTCGGGTCCATAAACAAGATAATAGTCGATGCCCAGCGACCGGAGATGTTCCATCTTGCCAAGGTGGACAGAGCTTGGATCATATTCATCATTCCAATCAAGATCCACTAGCTGAGGAGCCACGATGTTGGCGATAGGTTGACTCTTGCGAAAACACGATGCTACAATTAACTCCTTCAGCGCCGGCGCCACAATGGTGAGCTGAGTCAAGGAGTGCAGGTCCCTGAGCTCCATCAGCAACAGAGAATCCAAACGTATGGCGAGATCGTGCAGCCCACGGCAGTCCTTGACAGTGAGCGTGTGCAAGCACGGGCATCGCAAGGTGAGCTGAGACAAGGGAGTGCAGGTTCCTGAGCTCCATTCGCAGCAGAGAAACCGAATGTATGGTGAGATCACACAGCCCACGGCAGTCCACAATGATGAGATTCTGCAAGCACGGGCACCGCGGTGAGGATACGGCATCGCCTAGCTCGCCTGGGCCGTGGAACCAGACGCGACCCAGGAGGAGCTTGGTGAGCCGAGTGAAGACACCGGTGGGAGGAACGGCGAGGCCCTGAAAATCCAAGCTGAGCAAGATCGAGGTGGCCTTGTCAAAGCAGGGGAACTCAAAGGCGCCTCTTTGCGCGGCCTGCTCCTCCTCTTCATCTGTCGCTAGACGAGAGCAGCGAAGGATTAGTTCACCGCAGACTCGGCGAGCGGCGGCGGGCAGCCAGACCGCTAGAGACTCCGCGTCCGCATTCTCGCCTTTGGCTCCGACGAAGAGATTGCGGACTAGCACCTCATGGGCGTCGAGGGCGTCGCGCAACCGGTGGGGCTCAAAGGTAGAAGTAAAGCAGAGCTTCGGGAGGAGAGCCCAAATGCGGCGCCAGCGGTGGGAGAGGACGCTGGTCTGGACGGCGGCGCCGGTGCTGAGCTTCAGGAGGATGAAGCTCAGCAGCGACCCCCCGGTCGCTCCGGTTTCAGACATCACGACATGGGCGAGGGCAGGGCCTGCTGCAGGGGATGGCGGAAGGCATCACGCAGTGGAGGTACACCGCCATCACCTTCGACATCTGCGGCGCGGGCTGGTCCATGGGGCGGGCCTCGATCACAGGCTCCATCGAGCTTGGGGACGTCGTCGCCGTCTGCCGATGGGTCGCAGAGAACATCAAGCCGCGCGGCATTCTCCTCGTCGGATCCTCGGCTGGTAGGTTCCAACTCTTTCGCTTCTCCCTGATGAGGCGAAAACCCTGTCGCGACCCGTACCTTTTTTTTTTCTTTTCATTTCAGTTCATGGAAGCATGGAACCGTCGCATAGGCAGACTACTGCGGTAATCATGTCGAATTGATCAAATAATTTCGCTCTCTGAAGCTCTTCTCTTAGCTCTTCGGTCCAGTAAGCAAATAGTAGCAGTTGATGAACACTACTGGCAAGTCGAAATTCCCTGACGGTTTCGTATTTTCTTGACGGTTATTGAATAAACCGTCAGGGTTAAATCTCTTTTTTTTACGGTTTTTATATAACACAAAATACCATCAGAGAAAATCTTTTTAACCTGTGAGTTCATTAAACCGACAGGATAAATAATTTTCCTGTCGGTTTACGTATTTACCTTGACGGTGACTAAAATCACACACAGGTTAATTATATAATTCCCTGACGGTTATTAAAATTACACACAAGAAAATTACGTGAGTGGCGCATCGCGCACATAAGGAAAAAAAGCCCGCGAGAAATTTTCGCCCTCCCTCCAAACGTGGACAGGCGCGCTTTCGGCCTGCCAAAAATTTCGGCCTGGCATAAGACACACATTCACGCCGAAAGCGAAGAAAAAAGAAAAAAAAAGGAAAGCAAACCCTATCCCCAGCACCTCACGCACACCCTGCCCAGCGCCGCAATTGGGTCGCGACTCCTTCCCCCTCCCACGCCGCGCCCCGCTCTCTCCCACGCCGCCGCTCCCTCCCACGCCGACGGACAGGACGCCGCGGGCGCCTTCCCCCCACGCCGCGTCGTCCGTCCCCAAGCTGCGCCTACGCCACTCGACGCCGTCGCGGCTCCCTGCAGTTCCTCCACCCCACCCCTGCGCCGACTGACTAGACGCTGCGGCTCCCCCGAAGACCACTCGGATCCTCTTCAGTCTCCGGCGAGAAACACACTACTGCTGGCCCTACTCCACTTCTGCTGTGCATACACTTAGGTTGGTACTAACCTTGCTGGTGCTGGTGCTGCTCGTCTTGTTCAAGACTGAATGGTTGTGTGGCATGGTGGTTGTTTCATCTTTTGAAGTGTTTGTTGTGCATACACTTAGGTTGGTACTAACCTTTAGCTAGCACTTGGTGGTGTGGATGTTGAAAGCTTTAGCTAGTACTAACCTTTAGCTAGTACTGGTGGTGTGAAAAACACTGTTATGTTGATGCCAAATGTTTGGGGATGTTATTTTGGGCACCTGGGTCCTAAATGTTTGGACATCTTATGTATTACCTATGCTGATGCAAAGAACAAGGCATCTTTATATGTAAGGATTTATGTTAGATTTATATGTGATCATGAATGTTGGTATATCTACATGATTTTGTGTATATTATATTACTTATATTTGTTATTTTAATTTCATATAAATGGTTGTTATGGTTTTCTGTGGGTGGTAATTTTCCTGGCGGTTGTCACCGACAGAGTAAAACAATATTTCCTGATGATTTACTAAAGTCAGGGAAATTAGCACCGACAGGAAAATGCCTATTTTCTGACGGTGACAGTTTGACAGGGAAAAATATAAACCGATAGGGAAAGGTTTATTTTTTTGACGGTACACTGACCACCAGGGTAATTATCCCTATATCCTGTCGGTGGCATACCATCAAGGAAATCATTTTCCCTGTCGGTGTTTCACATTTTTTTGACGGTTCCTCCCGACAAGGATATGTATTAACCCTGACGGTTGGACAATCAACCCTGGCGGTAAGGCACCGACAGGGAAATCGAAATTAAATTAATGGCTTGATATACCTAAGTACTTGTTTTGATCAGTGAATCACGTCTTGTTGCTAATATGTTGAATTTTCAACTTCATAGGTAGATTAAGTTCAATTATGCCATCTGCCCATCCCATAGCCATATACTAATGGAAATTTCTTTGTCACTTTACTTTACCGATCTTAATATAGAGCAGGCACGGTTCATAATTATCAATGCACAAATTTCTTAAAAAAAAAAAATCGAATTTGCTGCTCACCACCTGTTTCTCATTCTCGGCGTACATATCATGTACCTAACCAACTCTTTCCATACCGACAACACAGCATCACCCGTATCTATATGGTAACCTTACAACTCAGCCGAGTGGTTTGAATGCCCATCAAGTATTCGACTTCTTGCCTATGCCATAGCCAGTACCAACAATACCACTAGTTACATATTATGATTTTTGTAAGCATAGCTCCATGCAATGTCTTATAATATCTCATACCATTAAAACTTTGTCTATTAATAACAATCTATAGAACAAAGGACCAAGTTAACTTGTATCAAGAGCTATTTTCACTCAAAATAGTTTTTGTAATAACCTGCTGCAAACTACAACTCCAAATGCACTTATCTTCACTCGCGTACTACAATTTTTTAATTATTGTAGACTGCAAAAAAATCATGATGATTTTAATCCGTTGGAAGAAAAGGCTGGTAAAGCTCTTTTACTAATAATGCTCCAACAATATGACGCAAGTGAAGAATCATAATTTGAGATATTCCTGCAAGCTGCTTATTCCTGATATCCTTCTCAATGCCGATGTGCAAGCAGCAAATCCCAGTTCGACAACTGAAGGGCCCGATGGGCTGAGGCGGTGGGCTTTGAGGCGCGCTGGGCCTTGCGAGCGGCGATGGGCCGCACATGGATCAGCTTCTATTTTTTTCCCCAAGGGATTCATACCCGTATTTTATTAAGAAGAATGCCATTGATTACAAGCAGCAATGCTGGCAGTGACAGATCAATCTGCTTAAGCATTGAGGATACATGTAGAACCGTACGACTAACTAAGTGGCAACATTTCCGGCTTCTATGTTGCCCGCAAAGAGCGTAGGCAAGGTACAAAGACTCCCATAGCCCTCTGCCACGACCGACGCGGTGGCCATTGTTCCTCCTTCGAAGACTTTCTCATTGCGACACATCCAACTGCCCAGGAGACGAGTAGCACCAGAGAATCGAATCCACTTTACAGTCACGGGAGATATTTATCCGTGTTCTAAATACCATGATATTGTTTAGAGGTAAAATGACAGTGGCAAGCAAGCAGTCATAGAATTGCTGAGCTTTAGCGTGCAACTTCCATAGATAAAATATACTGGTTCTCAACATTTTTCTAATCTGCTAGCATTTTGATGCTCTCATACAACACGGTTCAAAAAACACAACAGGAAAACAGAAACCATAAAAAAGTGCCCAAGCTCTAAAGTGACAACCTGTGGTGTCCTAGTCCTCAGGTGCATATAACACCTTCCTTAAGTTCCGATACAGGTAAAGTTTCAAGCATACTTCGGGCCTAGAGAAACTCTGATATATTTGGTACAACTCCTTGGCCTTGATTTCAGAGGTTGAATCATAGAAAGTTACTGTCATCGCTTTAAGCTTTGTCCCCCAATTGAAAAGTCGTTTCACAAAAGCAAATTCATGTTCAGACCCTGTCAATCCGATTTCGACTTCTTCGAGATGATTCAACAAGAGTTCCTCAGTTTCCCAGTTTGCTGGTTGATGACATATGCAATCTGATGAGCATACAGTTTGGACCTGACACAAGCATCAACATAATAAATTAGTTGATGGTTGAATGACAAAAAGGACAGATAGTAAATTGTCTGATTTCTGAACACTTTTGAGATGTGCCAATGCATTTTCATCAACAGCTACAAAATAGTTTAGCCTAGACACTAGTTGCAGAAATATAATTTTGTATTGGGAGAGAAGATAACCCACAAGAGCATAATTTCTGTTATAAAATCAAATAAAATTCAAGGTAACACAAATATGCTATTTAGCTCCCAAATTTAAGAAGATTTTGAATCTTAGTGCATAGGTTCTGAATGGACTACAAAACTTTTTTTTTTTTCTTGTTCTTTAAAATACAATAAACATACCCAGACCACTGACTCCTTCGCTTTATGTCCACTGCAATGTTATTTCCTAACTCTTATGTATATTACCAAGCTTGATCTTCCTTAGTGCCTTCCAACGACTCGCCACTGCCGTATGAGAGCAACTATTTACAGCTTAAATAGTATACCATTCAGTTAAATCTCTAGAGTAAACTAGTAAAGTGCCATCATTAGGATATCAAATACACCATATATCTACCACACATAAGCTTTGGCATGCCCAAAAAAATGCAAATGCAGGTTCCTTCCCATTACTTCCCTGGCAACTTAAATACAGTAAGAAAACAAGTTGTGCTTTATCCTTTCAGGGACCATGTCTAACTAAATACAAACACATGCTTTTTTTAATAAAAAACAGCATGCATCAATATCTTGAGGATTCGTTTCAAAATACTTGACTTAATGTGGCTTTCAACATATACTTTACTACAAATTAATTGTCGAACATGTCTTTTAGGGACAAAAATGCTACCTTTATGTCTGGAGGGAGTATGTAAACAAAGAATAGCTTTACCTCTGAGCCACTAGGAGTAGCAATAGTAGATAATTGCAGTATCAACCTTCTTATACCAATGCATAATCTAAGAACATGGAATGCACTGGCCCCAAAGGCATGTCCATTTGCGTCTACCCTCAAGCACAAAACTGTAATGTCAGGGAGCACTATCATGTCTTCCATCAAGAATTGATAGTTCTCTAAATCCTGTGTATCCATAGGAAGTAGAACCAAGGGGGTCACATGTGACAGTAAAGAGAATGAAACTTAAAGCTGTTCAAGTGATTTTTGCTAGCTGGCCATTATTGTGAGCATGCACGAAATGGTTCCTATAAGCTAATAAATTCATTATGGGTTTCTTTTACAAAACCTGGCCATTGTGAGCAGCTTAAAAGACTATTACATATATATTCTCTAGAAAATACTTTAGATCACATGTTTCTTCAAGATATATTCAATAACAGCGATGAATGAGTGTGATCAGCAATGTTGGAGGGACCTGAGCAAACCAAAACATGACATGATTTTTTCCTACGGTGGTTTACTAATACCATCATTATCTAGAAAATTCGACAAAAAGTCGGAAAAGTGGAAACAAAATATTATCACAATTTGTCCGTCCATCTGGTTCAATGTAGCACAAGTGAACTTTTTCTTTATCAATGCCTGAAGTTTTTTATTTCTTGCTTTTATATGTCTACTCAAGCTTTAAGGGTTAGGATATTGTGCGAGTTTTTATTTTAAGAAGAGGCATTGACCAAACTTCAATTCTGTGGTAGCCTAGGACCATATACTTAATCAGCAAAATCACATACAAACCTTGGATGGATACACTAGCATGGTATTACGAATTATTCTAGATAATAGAAGTGAGAACTCACCCGTGGATACATCAGCGTCAGGTTAAGAGTTTTGATATCCTCAAAACGCTGCATGAGACTTAAACAATAGTGATTGCGTAGGGAGGAGGTCTCGGTTCCATAAACAAGATAAAAGTCTGTGCCCAGCGACTGGAGATGTTCCATCTTGCCAAGGTGGATAGAGCTTGGATCATATTCATCAACCCAATCAAGATCCACTAGCTGAGGGGCCGAGATGTTGGCGACAGGTCGTCTCTCGGGAAAACAAGATGTTAAAGTTAACTCCTTCAGTGCCGGCGCCACAACGGTGAGCTGAGACAAGGAGTACAGGCTCCTGAGCTCCATCCGCTGTAGAGAAACCGAATGTATGGTGAGATCACACAGCCCACGGCAGTCCACAATGCTGAGCCTCTGCAAGCACGGGCACCGCAGTGAGGATACGGCATCGCCTAGCTCGCCTGGGCCGTGGAACCAGACGCGACCCAGGTGGAGCTTGGTAAGCCGAGGGAAGACACCGGTGCGAGGCACGGCGAGGCCCTGAAAAGCCAAGGCGAGATAGATGAAGGTGGCCTTGTCAAAGCAGGGGAATCTCAAAGGCGCCTCTTTGCGCGGCCTGCTCCTCCCCTTCATCTGTCGCGGGAAGACGGGAGCAAAGGATTAGGTCACCGGAGACGCGGCGCGCGGCGGCGGGGAGCCAGATCGCCAGAGACTCCGCGTCCGCATTCTCGCCGTTGGCTCCGACGAAAAGAGTGCGGACGAGCACCTCATGGGCGTCGAGGGCGTCGCGCAACCGGTGGGGCTCAAAGGGAGAAGTGAAGCGGAGCTGCGGGAGGAAAGCCCAAATGCGGCGCCAGCGGTGGGAGAGGAGGCTTGTCTGGACGGCGGCGCCGGTGCCGAGCTTCAAGAGGATGAGGACGAGGACGTCGTTGGGGAGTGTACTGAGCCGGTCCTCGCCTGTGGCTGCGGCTGCGGCGGCGGCATCGTCGGAGGAGAGGCTCGCGCTCCTGGCGGCGCTCTCGCCGCCGCCGCCCAGCTCCATCGGGAGTGGGGAGGAGATGGGATTTGGGGAAGATTATTATTATTATTATTATTATTTTTTGAGGCAGGGGCGGACGAAATGGAAGCGCATCGTCTCCTTGCCTGGCCCCGTACAGGTGGGGCCCATGGCAAGCAGCAAATACCCGTTCGACATGGAAGGGCCCGATGGGCTGCCGCTGTGGGTTTTCGAGGCACGCTGGGCCCTGCGAGCGGCGATGGGCCACGCATGGATCAGCTTCTTTTTTTTTTTTTTTTTTTTGAGGGGTCTGTACCCGTATCTATAAAGACCTTTATAAGGACCCATTTTCCAGGCACAGGTTACCGCGCATCTACAGTAGCATCCGCCACTGTTCATCTGACCAGTCTATGCACAGTAACATCCCGTTACTGTTTACTAAGCCAGTCAGTGTTTGTAACTTGTTACTGTTCATGAACCCGTTACTGTTCATACCGAGCCCGTTTCCCCTCCCTCCCAACTGCCCACGCGAAGCGTGGGGGTGCCCTCTTGTTTTATTAATAAGAGTGTGTTTTGTTACAAGCCGGATGTGCTATCACTGCCACTAATAGCAAGCGGCAACGCCGGCAGTGACAGAGCAATCCGACTTAGCACCACGAATACATATAGAACTATAAGACTAACTAATTGGCGACATTTTTCGGCTTCTATGCTACCCGCAAAGAGCGTAGGAAAGGATACAAAGGGTCTATTTGGTTGCCTTCTTAAAGGTAGTCTAGCTTGCATTTTAAGCTAGGTCAGTCTAAGACAAGCTTCAGCAATACAACCTTGAGTTCTTTGGTTGAACTTTGTCTATGACGATGGATTCACCATGCACAGCAACGGAGGTGGACTTGGCCCCTATCCCCGGCACCACCTTGCACAAGAAATCAGATCTATCCAAATTAACATCATGAAACTTGTCGATCAGATCGCGATATGCATGAGAAATACAAACAATAAAGTTCAGAAACGTGCGATTCAAAAATACTGAATGATGAGCACCAGTAGTTTGCTTGCTCAAATGAGATGAGGAATGAAGAATGAAGTTTAGAAGCGTGAGATTCAGAAAAAGCTTGCGTGCTAACATGAGACCGGGAAGCCGAATAAATAAAGAAATTAAGTTCGATTCAGAAATAGCTTGCTTGTTCATGACACTGGACCGAAGCATAGCGCGTCTTGCCAACAGCCGGTTTCTGGTGCTCAAAGACGAGGATGTAGAAGAGGCCCACAAGCCCTGCCGCTTGTTGCTGTAGCCTCGTTCCCGGTCTCCAGCCCCTGGACATAGGTCGTCGTCTCCCACAGCAGCAACCTCTAGCGTCATGGCGGGCGGAGGTGCAGCACCCTTCGGGATCCGACAGCGTTGTGGTTGCACGCGTCTTAGTCCACTCGGGTGCCGACGCCAACGCGGGCCGGCGGAGGCACAAGGCCTAGCTTGGGTCACAGCAGGGAGGATCGACTTGCAAGCAGGGGTCGCCGGCGCCGGAAGGGAAGAGGCAGGGCCGATCCATGGTGGGTAGCGCAGCGGCGAGACGGGTCTGACAGAGGCGGACAAGAGCGATAAAGGAGGTGTGCCAAGGACCAAAAGCGCTAGCCAAGGTGGCTAGTGAGAAACAGATGGCAGATGCGTTTCCAGCTAGCCAGGCTTGGGCATGGTCGGTGCTTACATCAGGCAAGGCTAAGAGGCCTAACCATCCAACCAAACAATACAAAGGTGGCTATCTGAAGTCAACCAAACAGACCAAAGACTCCCAAAGCCCTCTGCCACGACTGACACGGTTGTCATTGTTCCTTTGAAGACCTCTCATTGCGACACTTCCAAACGCCCAGGAGACGAGTAGCACCAGAGAATGGAATCCATTTTATAGTCAACGGGAGATATTTATCCGTGTTCTAAATACCATGATATTGTTCATAGAGGTAAAATTACAGTGGCAAGCAAGCAGTCATAGAATCGCTGAACTTTAGCGTGCAACTGTCATAGATAAACTGGTTCTCAACATTTTTCTAATCTGCTAGCATTTTGATGCTCCCATACAACACGGTTCACAAATCACAACAAGAAAACAGAAACCATAAAAAAGTGCCAAAACTCTAAAGTGACAACATGTGGTGTCCTAGTCCTCAGGTGCATATAACACCCTCCTTAAGTTCCGATACAGGTAAAGTTTCAAGCATACTTCGGGCCTAGAGAAACTCTGATATATTTGGTACAACTCCTTGGCCTGGATTTCAGAGGTTGAATGGCAGAAAGTTACTGTCATCTCCTTAAGCTTTGTCCCCCAACTGAAAAGTCGTTTCACAAAAGCAAATTCATGTTCAAATCCTGTCAATCCACTGATTTCGACTTCTTCGAGATGATTTAACAAGAGTTCCTCGGTTTCCCAGTCTGCTGGTTGATCACATATGCAATCTGATGAGCATACAGTTTGGACCTGACACAAGCATCAACATAACAAATTAATTGATGGTTCAATGACAAAAAGGACAGATAGTAAATTGTCTAATTTCTGAACAATTTTGAGGTGTGCCAATGCATTTTCATCAACAGCTACAAAACAGTTTAGCCTAGACACTAGTTGCAGAAATATAATTTGGTATTGGGAGAGAGGAAAACCCACAAGAGCATAGTTTCTGTTATAAAATCAAACAAAATTCAAGCTATTTAGCTCCCAAAATTAAGGAGATTTTGAATCTTAGTGCATAGGTTCTGAATGGACTACAGAACTTTTTTTTCTTGTTCTTTAAAATACAATAAACATACCCAGACCACTGACTCCTTCGCTTTCTGTCCACTGCAATGTTATTTCCTAACTCTTATGTGTTCTACCAAGCTTGATCTGCCTTAGTGACTTCCAACGACTCGCCACTGCCGTAAGAGAGCAACTATTTACAGCCCAAATAGTATACCGTTCAGTTAAATCTCTAGAGTAAACTAGTAAAGTGCCATCATTAGGATATCAAATACACCATATATCTACCACACATAAGCTTTGGCATGCCCAAAAAAATGCAAATGCAGGTTCCTTCCCATTACTTCCCTGGCAACTTAAATACAGTAAGAAAACAAGTTGTGTTTTATCCTTTCAGGGACCATGTCTAACTAAATACAAACACATGCTTTTTTAATAAAAAAACAGCATGCATCAATGTATCTTGAGAAATAGTATCAAAATACTTTGACTTAATTTGGCTTTCAACGTATATTTTACTACAAATTAATTGTCAAAGATGATTTTTAGGGACAAAAATGCTACCTTTGTGTGTGGAGGGACTAGGTAAACAAAGAATAGCTTTACCTCTGAGCCACTAGGAGTAGTAGTAGGTAATTCCAGTATCAACTTTCTTATACCAATGCACAATCTGAGAACATGGAATGCGCTGGCCCCAAAGGCATGTCCATTTGCGATTACCCTCAACCACAAAACTGTAATGTTGGGGAGCACTATCATGTCTTCCATCAAGAATTCATAGTCCTCTAAATCCTGTGTGTCCATAGGAAGTAGAACCAAGGGGGTCACATGTGACAGTAAAGAGAATGAAACTTAAAGCGGTTCAAGTGATTGTTGCTAGGTGCCCATTGTTGTGAGCATGCACGAAATGGTTGCTATAATAAATTCATTATGGGTTTCTTTTACAAAGCCTGGCCATTGTGAGCAGCTTAAAAGACTACTACATATTCTCTAGAAAATACTTTGGATCACATGTTTCTTCAAGATATATTCAACAACAGTGATGAATGAGTGTGATCAGCAATGTTGGAGGGACCTGAGCAAACCAAAACATGACATGATTTTTTCCGATGGTGATTTACTAATACCATCATTATCTAGAAAATTCGACAAAAAGTTGGAAACGTGGAAATAAAATATTATCTCAATTTGTCCGTCCATCTGGTTCAATGTAGTGCAAGTGAACTTTTTTCTTTAACCTAAAGAAACACTTAATATGCCTGAAGTTCTTTATTTCTTGCTTATATATGTCTACTCAAGCTTTAAGAGTTAGGATATTGTGCGAGTTTTTATTTTAAGAAGAGGCATTGACCAAACTTTAATTCTGTGGTAGCCTAGGACCATAGTCAGTCACCAAAATCACATACAAACCTTGGATGGATACACTAGCATGGTACTACGAATTATTCTAGATAATAGAAGTGAGAACTCACCGGTGGATACATCAGCCTCAGGGAAAGAGTATTGATGTCCTCAAAACGCTGCATGAGACTTAAACAAGATTGATTGTTTATCCATATCTCGGGTCCATGAACGAGATAATAGCCGGTGCCCAGCGACCGGAGATGTTCCATCTTGCCAAGGTGGACAGAGCTTGGATCATATACATCATTCCAATCAAGATCCACTAGCTGAGGGGCCGAGATGTTGGCGACAGGTTGTCTCTTGCGAAAACAAGATGCTACATTTAACTCCTTCAGCGCCGGCGCCACAACAGTAAGCTGAGACAAGGAGTGCAGGTCCCTGAGCTCCATCAGCAACAGAGAATCCAAACGTATGGTGAGATCGCACAGCCCACGGCAGGCCTCAACAGTGAGCCTCTGCAAGCACGGGCATCGCAATGTGAGCTGAGACAAGGAGTGCACGTTATTGAGCTCCATCCGCAGCAGAGAAACCGAATTTATTGTGAGATCACACAGCCCACGGCAGTCCACAATGATGAGCTCCTGCAAGCACGGGCATCGCGGTGAGGATATGGCACCGCCTAGGTCACCTGGGCCGTGGAACCAGACGCAAACCAGGAGGAGCTTGGTGAGCCGAGTGAAGACACCGGTGGGAGGCACGGCGAGGCCCTGAAAATCCAAGGCGAGCAAGATCCAGGTGGCCTTGTCGAAGCAGGGTAATTCAAAGGCGCCTCTTTGCGCGGCCTGCTCCTCCTCTTCATCTGTCGCTAGACGAGAGCAGCAAAGGATTAGTTCACCACAGACGCGGCGAGCGGCGGCGGGCAGCCAGACCGCTAGAGACTCCGCGTCCGCATTCTCGCCTTTGGCTCCGACGAAGAGTTTGCGGACAAGCATCTCATGGGCGTCGAGGGCGTCGCGCAACCGGTGGGGCTCAATGGGAGAAGTGAAGTAGAGCACCGGGAGGAAAGCCCAAATGCGGCGCCAGCGGTGGGAGAGGAGGCTTGTCCGGACGGCGGCGCCGGTGCTGTGCAGCTTCAGGAGGATGAGGACGAGGATGTCGTTGGGGAGTGCACTGAGCCGGTCCTCGCTAGTGGCAGCGGCTGCTGCGGCGGCATCGTCGGAGGCCACCCAGCTCCATCGGTAGCGGGGACGGGATGGGATTTGGGGGATTTAGGTCACGGAAACCACACCATTTCAGACAGATCTTCGGGAGAAATCCAACGGAAGGGCCCAATGGGCTGGCGCTGTAGGCTTTGGGGCCCTGCTAGCGGCGATGGGCCAGGCCTTGATCCTCTGGTGTCAACTTGGCAACCATCGTTATCAATTGGTGGAAGGGGGTTTTGTATCTTGTTGGCGTCCATCTCTGCCCAAGAGCAAGGACGACTGCGTCACCGTGTTAAGATAATCCGACGAGAGAAAACAACTGGATGAAACTACACAAGTGGTCGATTGTAGTCTCGAGTTGAAGCTGTAGCTGTAACAACACCACTGGATTTTCACATTTTTTGTCCATGGAATCTCCAGTGATGGACCCCTGAAGTTTTGCCGTTTCTTTCTTCCCAAATTCGCTCATATAATATTGTTCAGCTGGTTGTAAACTTTTAAAGGTCGTTCCTATATCAAATCTTTGCTGGGTTTGCTATCTATACTACTCCCTCTGTTCCTATTTAAAGGTCGTTTGACTTTTGAAATCTCAAGTTTGACCACTCATCTTATTTAAAAATTTATGCCAAATATCACTTCTTTTGTTATGGCTTGGTTTATTAATAAAAGTTATTGAACAATGATTCAAATTTAACTATTTTTACGCAAATTTTTTGAATAATACGAGCGGTCAAACTTGGGGTTGAAAAAGTCAAACGACCTATAATAAAATTGGAACAGAGGGAGCAGCTCTCAGCACGCTCGCATCTTATTATCCATCCATCATGCCTTCGCGCGCTCTTTGTGTTGCTAACACCTCCTCACTTGGCCAGAAAAGTGCCCGTGGAATGAGAGGAGGAAAGGAAAGGAAGCAGCACATAAGCCATGGTGTCTCGTTTTGTCTTCCTGTGCGTGTCTACATGGGCATAACCGCTGCCGCAGGAGGCCACAACCAGACACCATGGCTTCTACTAGCTTTATCACAAGCCCGCAAGGTCTACGTACTTACCAAATTTGCTTTGTTTTTTCCTGGTACTTAATTAGTTCAAATAGATCTTCATTGCTTCCATATCTTGCTGGACAAAGAAAAGATAATAGTATAAAACATTAAAACAGATCTGTCCACACATAAACCATGAGAAGAAGGAAAATAAAAAGAAACAATCTTAGGCTAGCTCTTTGAGCTAGAACTAGAAGTTTAGGCTTCAGCACCTACGGTTTGTGCTGGCCATTTGAGTTGGGGCTTGTAAAGGAGTGACTAGCAATCTTATGCCCTTTGAGCTAGAAGTTTAGGCTGAAATAATGATAATTATTTAGGATCTACCCATCTCTAGAAGTTTTTTTTGATACATCTTTCCATCACCCAACCTAAAAGGCTAGCATTTTCTTGCCATCTGATTCCCTGAATCCTGAACTTAAAAGTTCAATTGGGTAAGGTCGTCGGCTCCTACAGTGTATGCTCTGAAAGGTATCTGAACTTCTGAAGCAATTTACTTTTCTTGACCTGAACAGAAGTTAGTTCAACAAACACAGAAACATCCGAGATTCAGTCCCTTAACCATTTTTCTCCTTTTTCTCAACAGGTTCAGTATTTAACTAAACAGTGAATACTGATACAATGACCACTTAAATTTGCTTAAATAGCCATAGTTCTATAATTTTTTGGTACTCTCTAGACATATCACATATGTCCCAACCATCGAGCCCGCAGTTGCCATTGTTATTGTGCTACCTGAATATATCCTCTGGAATATATTTTTCAGCTTGTGAAAAAAATGCTTCACTTTTAGGTGTCAAAAGTAAACACATGAATGAATTGAAAACTTAAGATGATGATAGATTTTAAGTATAATAATTATAAGAAGGAAACTAAAAAAAACTTCCTGGTACATGTCTCCAGGTATACAAGAACAATAAACTCCATTTACAAATGAGGTTAATTATGAGTTAGGGAGAGAGAGAGTCAACGTTGAATGTATACTCCCTCTGTCCAAAAACGGATGCAAGTACGGAAAACGTGTCAATTAAAGTAACTCAAGTTTGACCAAGTGTACAATAAATATTATTAATATTTATTTTTTAAATAAATTTATTATAAAATATATTTCATAACTAATTTTATGATACTTATTTTGTATCTTGAATGTTACTTATTTATATAAATTTAGTTAAAGTTTAAACAGTTGGACTTCTCGAAAAGCAAGAATTGCATGCTTTTCTGAACGGAGGGAGTAAGAATAAGAGGGATAACTTTTATTATTAATAACTATATAATAGAGCAAATCAAATATCTGCTGCAGAAATTCACCGAGTTCGATAGTGCTCAACTTGGTCAGCGTTGCATGGAACAAGACTGGCTTTGACACAAACATCGGCATAGGCCTTATGTGGTTTACCGAAGATTTTTTTTGTGAGGAAACCACAATATATTATTTGATTAGATATATATAAACAACAATAATCACAATGACAACTAGGACACTAGGTTGGAAAATAACAATTGACATTTCAAGAGCCTTTCTCCGTTTTTAAAAAGAACATAGCACCAAATCATCAGTTCACAAACCACACAGTGTATAAGCAAAGGAGAAATACTTATCAGCACACTGCAAGATAAATAGCACTGGATATTAATCCAGCTTTATAACCAAATGCCAGTAGACCTACTAATGAAACCTTTGAAAAGGGTCGGTTGACAGATCATGTACTTGCTCAGCACCTAGTAGGTTATCAGGTGGACCAATCATGCTTTTAGGCAATACAAAAGTAATCTGTGCACCCCTCGAAGCCCTCTTTTCAATATGGAGCCGCTTATGCTGTCTTGCAATCCTGAAATCGCCAAAGACTGATGCTACCTCAAGCCTCAGTGATTCCAACACTCTGGATTTTGATAGAAAAAGCTTGACAAAGTTAATATGTGACTTGCTTTCTTCATAGTTTACCAGCACAATTTTCCTCACACGAATGTTAAGGGTGGCAATAAGTTTTTGGCTTTTCAGATACGACACATCGTTCAACCGACCAGTTTTTGCCTGCAAAAGCAAAGTGAACATATGGTGAACTTGGTATTAGAAAGAATCATCGATATATATAATACAATTGACCAAAAATGCTGATGCATGCAGCACTTTGGTACAGTGAGTCACCTTGATGTACAACCGCTCTAAGTTGGGAAGACACTTCACTATATTAATAGCCGCATCCAAACATATTTCCACATTAGATAAACATAAAATCGTCACACGGCCGTCATGCCTTCAACAGTTGATCCCTGATGAGTCACATTAAGCATACAATAATCAAATACATGATTAACTGAAGGGACATGGATCCCTCATGAAGGCTGGTGAAACTGAGAATTGTGCCTCTGTACCTGGAAAAAGGTTGTATCACATCGAAATCCGCAATAACTGTGAACGAAAGAGGTCTCCCCAAATAACCAATCTCGGCGCAGAGATTACCGAGATATCCACCATCATTCCTCCAAAATATAGCAGTCTTTCTAGACGTGGGGCGTCCTCGATAACTACCGCTAACCTGTGCCTTGTCGTAGAAAAACGCACACCGATGCTTCTGAGGCTACGGGATACGATCTGCAGTCGAAGGTGGCTGAACTCGTCAATCAGCAAGCTTTCCAGGACTGGGCAGCCAGCGAGCAACGCGTGCAGAGAGCTCTGTGATGAGATGCTGACATTCACAAGGGTCATCTTCTTGAGCACCGGGAAGCGTAGCGTGCTGCTGGCAGCCCGGAATTCGAAGGAGCAGCCACTCAAGCTAGCAACGCGAAGGGTGGATGAGAAGCGGTGCACCGATGGCGGCAGATAACAGGTGTGGAACTCGAGCTCCTGGAGTTTGTCGAGGGCAGGTGACCGGAGCCAGCCATCCAAGGTCGCCGTGGTGGGATAATACTTCTCCTTGAAGCGGCGAGGCATGACGAAGCGGCGGCCAGGGCCAAGGTGCCTCGAGAGGATGCCGGAGATGTCGCTGGCACTGGCAGGCTCGTCGTGGAAGTCCAGGTTGAGGGGAGCGGAGCGCCATAGGTGGCGCCAGCGGGAGGACAGGACCTGAGTGCGGGCACCGTCTTTGGTGGGGAGGAGGGAGACGATGTCGCCGAGGACGCCGTCGGGGAGGCTGCTGATCCAGTCGGCGAGGCTCTCTTCCTCTTCTTCCAGTTCCAGCCTCCTCTTCTTGGCTCTCGTAACCACCACCATGGCGGCGCCGCGTTCGGGTTTGGGGTTTGCGAAAATCGCGCCGCCGGCGTGCTTGGCGATAATGACGAATGGCTATATATGTTATCACGCAGCAGAATCTGACATGTTTGTTTGCCAAAAATCCGGTTTTTTTTGGCCCAATTAGATTTTGTGGCCCATTGCAATGCAATCAGCTTATTCTGCAACTCAAATAAATTCATCAAAACAAAGTGAAAAGGCATTTTTTTTTTGCGAACAAAAAAAGGCATTTTTTTTTTGTCTCCTACGCATACAAAAAGTAGGGTACAACATGACACTTGGCACAAAATGACAAAATACGGAGGAATGAACGATGGAGGTGTAGTACCGCAAGAGTAAATGTACTGCTGGGAAAATGCGGCGCCAGTGCAAGTTTGTAACAGTGCAATTAGCTAGGTTAGTCTATCGAGGAGGTTTAAGTGTTGGAATAAAAATAAACCATTTAAAATGGCTACAGCTCGTCAAAGATAATCCTGGCCATCTGGACTCAGATTGTAGATGCTAAATACAAATATTGATGATTCTAATATTTTGTGTTGTCCTATAGTGGGTTCCTCACCTTTTTGGAAAGGTGTGATTTAGACTATACAAGCTGCTAAGATGGGCATTCATTGGAAAGTTGGTAATGCCAAAAAAAAAGAAAAATCAGATTTTGAGAGGATCAATGGATAGGTAATTCCAGTCTTTCCATCACATATTGGCCATTGTATGTCATTAATGACCAGCAAGGTTGTATAATTAGTGAAGTGTGGGATGGGGTGAATCTGAAACTCACTTTTAGGAGATCTGTGTCTGAACAAGGTATGAACCTTTGGTGGGAATTATTGGAGCTAGCTATTACTATTTCTCTGTCGGAGGAGGAAGATAACATGATTTGGGGTTTTAACTCTTCTGGGGCATATTCTGTCCAGTCTTTGTATGCAGTGGTGAGTTTTAGGGGGATTACCCATATCTTTGTTAGCTCTATCTGGAAATTATGCATCCCCCCCCCCCCGAGAGTACAATTCTTTTTGTGGCTTTTGTCTAAAGATAAGCTTTTAACTTGAAATAATTTAGTCAAGAGAAGGGAGGTCAGTGACTTAACCTGCCTCATGTGCAACACGAATGAATCCATTAATCATTTGTTTTTTGATTGCTGTCCTGTGAAAGTGATTTGGGAGATGGTTTCTGAAATCCTGGATGTGAACCTGGGTAGTAATTTTGAGTCTGTTGCTCGCTTCTGGATAGCCAATAAAAAGCGGTTGACAAATATAATTTCTTCGGCTATCTTATGGTCTATTTGGAAATTTCGGAATGAGTTATGTTTTCAGGGTCGCGTGTGGCTGGGCATAAAAGACATGCTTTACAAGATATCGAAGACGTTGAGAAGATGGCTGCCAACGATGAAAACAGAGGTGGGGGAAGCGATCGAGCTGGTGGCCGTTAAGATGGAGCTGAGGGCCTTAGAACTGCCTCAACTGACCTGGAACAGCATGCCGGGTTCATCATCAAGGTTGGCTCAATTGGGTGTTCAACCTTTGGCTTCCAGAGCTGCAGCTATGCCAATTGAGTTGGAAGAGGGCTCGGATCAAGTCTCGCCGTTAGTTAATTCTGTGAGAAACCTCATGTTGAGTAATCAAGACTCTGAAATGTAATAATTGAATGTCTGCACTTTGTACCAAACTGGTTGTGCTTTTGAAATATAAAAGCAGGGAAACCTCCTTTTCTAAAAAAAATAAAAGGTTTGTGAATGTGCAATTACAGAATCATGGATTGATGATTTACCAAACAAGATTGCTCTCTACTCCTCAGCATGCAGAATGCCAGATTGTAGAGTTTTGATGCTCAACCACTGCAGTATCCTGACACATGCAAATTCCATGTGTGTTTCTGGCCTAGAGAAGCTTCGTAACACCTGGCCAGCCTCCTTGGGTCATCAGTAATTGAGTCATCAAAAGTTACCGTCATCTTTTCTAGTGATGTCGCCCAAACCAAAAGCTGCTTTACAAAAGTAAATTCATGTTCAGATCCTGTGAACTGATGGATTTCTACTTCTTCGAGGTGATTCAACAACAGGTGCTCAGTTTCCCAGCTTTGTTGCTGAATGCAAATGCAACCTGTTGCGCATGTAGTTTGTTCCTGGAAAAAGAAACGCATAAACTTTCTAGTGATGTCGCCCAAACCAAAAGCTGCTTCACAAAAGTAAATTCATGTTCAGATCCTGTGAACTGATGGATTTCTACTTCATCGAGGTGATTCAATTACAGGTGCTCAGTTTCCCAGCTTTGTTGCTGAATGCAAATGCAACCTGTTGCGCATGTAGTTTGTTCCTGGAAAAAGAAACGCATAAACCTCTAACTGTAAGCTCAAGTGATGTTATTGATTGAAATAAACAGGCAGCAATTTTGAAAAATTATTCAGTGCCTAAATACACAAACAAAGGCAATACAATATTTGCAAACGGTTTTCTTGCTTTGAAGCCACCAGAGTGCATCAATATATAGGACTGTTCTGAGCTAAGAGAAAATGGTATAGCGGACATGATTATGATGTCAATATTCACTAACGTTCAAGAATATTTTCAGTCGACCACAGGGCTCAAGTTATCCAATGGAAGTTGGAAGCATCAAGCATGGAACCCAATTTATAAATTAGGGCTATTTGCAAAGTTGTCACTCGTATATTATTTACCAGCACCTACTGATATCTCGTAACTCCGATGTGTCAAGATCCAGCCTCCCAAGCAACATCTCAGTTAACTTTCTCATCACTAGGGATGAAAATGGTACGGATATTTATCCGACCGTTCGTTCGACCGAATCCGTTTAGAGGTCTTCAGATCTTTACGTATCCGAGTTCGAATATTCAACATCCAAGACCGTATCCGTATCCGAATACGCAAATCATATATTTATGATGTCGACATCCAATCGTATCCTATCCGGCATGGCTGGCACTATCCGTATTCGAATCCGAATCCGACCAAAAATATGAAAACAAATGTGATATCAGTGATATCCGTTCGTATCCGATCTGTTTTCATCCCTACTCATCACTGTCAAATATATGTATTTTATGGAACACTGCCAGACAGACTATTTCTTTCAGAGAAATTTTACAGCGCTTAGGAATACCGAGGGCCGTCCATTTCGTTAGATCGGATGGTTTAAAAATAAGAGAAACCATGTGGGAGGAACTTAAGTTGTGGATCAGAACCAAGAAATACGTGAGACCTGAACCAGCTCTAAATGATTTTTAGAGGATATAAAAGTCATTTGACATCTTAGAAGCTGCTTCTTAAAATCAAAACAATCAAATACTTATCCGATTTAAAACAAAAGAGTTGCTTCTGATCTTAGCTTGTCACCCCGAATCAGTTTTTTTCGTTTTCATCTCTCCACCACGGAGATTGGCCCGGCTCTCGCGACACGGCTGCTGCTGCCGTCGCCGCTCGCACGCCATCGCTCGCGCTGCCCGCAGGCTCTTCACGGCGCCACCACTGCTCACACGCGGCTCTCGCGACGCCGCTGCCGCTGTCGCTCGCGCTGTTGCCAGCGCGCCCTGGCCCTCGCTCTACCACTCGCATGGCCCCTCGCAGCGCGGCGCCACGGCCAGTCACGTCTGCTCGTGTCTCTCCTCTCCTCTCTCCCGAGTCCCGAAGTCGCCACCTCTGAATCTCTCTCCGTCAGCGCCCCCTCCGGCCGCCGGCCGCCGCGCGCCGCCCCTATGCCCCTTCGCGACTCCGCTCGAGTTCGTGGCGTCGAGCACGGCCAGGCCGGCCTCCTCCACGCCTCCGTCACCGCCACCTCCTTGAGCGGCTCCTCCGACGGAGACTGGATAACCGGATCCGGTCGAGCTCCTCGGGCCGAGCGCGCCGTCCTCCTCCACGCCTCCTCCACCTCCTCGAGCGCGGTGGCGTCCCCACGGCTGCCCGCGAGGTGCTGACCTTCATATCCAGCGACCGGCGAATATCCCCAGGGGCTGGCGGCGACGGTGAGCAAGCATGCCGACGGTCCCTTGCTTCCAGCCCTCCTGGCCTCCTCTTCCTCCAGCAGTTTAGATATTCCCCCGTAACAGGTTCTTGTCCACGGTTTCTCCATTTCCATGGCTTACAGCTTGCTGCTTTTCATGTTTTATGCAGCGGAGTACAGCAAGCTGAAGGCGCGTTTTTTTTTGAATGTTTATTATGTTGCATGGTGGTGGTAGCGGGTGACACTGACCGACAAGTAATTGATTTTGAATGTGCTGCCGTCTGATGCTCGCAGGTTTGGCTGATTCTGCTCCGGCAGTTTGGCTGATGCTTCATTTAGTTTTGATGAATGCTATTCACATTCATCGCCATTTTTCTTGTTTGTAGTTGTACAAACAGTTTCTGGAGGGCGCAGCAAAAGTCCGATCAGATTCTTGCAAGGATGCTTAATGTGCAAAGTTGCTGTCACGGCTGATGCTTCTCCTCTGCTTGTCGTTAAGGTAATGACACTGAGATCTCCATCACTTCGGCTCAGTCGTATGATTATGGGAGCAGCACATGGTCTGATTATGTGAGTAGCCGGCGTCGAGGAGCCACGACCGCGGGCGACGCAACGGCCTCAAGGTGGTGGCGCGGAGCTGTGGAGAGGATGAGGGGCACGTGCGAGAAGCCGCGACCGGTAGCTTAGCGAGGAGTTGCGACCGCGGGCGCCGATGGCTTCGGGGTGGGGACGCGGCCAGCGTCGAGGAGCCGCGACCACGGGCGACGCAACGGACTCGAGGTGGTGGCGCGGAGCTGCGGAGAGGATGAGGGGTATGGGCGAGGACCCGTGACCGCAGGCGCCGACGGCTTCAGGACGGTGGCATGGCCGGCGTCGAGGAGCTGCAACCGCGGGCGACGATTCGGCCAGCGAGCAGGGAGGTGGTGGTGCTCCGATGGCGACGCAACGAGAGGCGCGACGCGCTCCGGCAGCGAGGCGGGCAGCGACGCAAGACGCAGGGATTTAGATTTGCGAGAGCAGTTTATTTCCTGGAATTGGCTTCCGAGTCCCAGAATCTGTACAGAAGCAGAAATACTAAACTACCCTTAAGTAATTTCTTAATTAAAACTTGTCGCAAATTATTTTTAGGGGAGGAACAGGTGGTTCCACCGAAGTACCGTAAAAACTCTCTTTCTTTAGAAATAAAATTGGCAGGAAATAATTAAAGGAAAAATAGCTGTGCCCCGAGGGCCACTAAGCTCCCAGAAGGTCAAACACAACGAAAAAAAAATACCCAATAGACTAAGCCTCTACAATAATTACACGTTCCCAAAAGCACACTGTTGCTGTTCTATGTTTTCTTCCTCTGTTTGAGTCGCCACAGCTAGGGACGTGGTTTTCATTTTGGGAAATATGTCGGTTAAAGACAGACAATAATTTCATTCTACTATATATTATAGAGCATTACAGATTGCAACTCACGTTGTATTGCATAGCCCCAGTGCCCCACAAGGAAGAGACAGACAATAGCTAGTTTTTTTTAATAATAAATTTTCAGTAGTGGCCTCCCGAGCCTCTCCTGTTATTTCAAAAAAGAAAAAAGAAAAAAAAGAAGAGGTATATGTACAAATAAGAAAAACCTGCCATATACTAGGGAGCAATCACACAGTTATTCATAAATACATACCTCAAACAATTAGGAGATATATGAACCATAACTTTTTTAGGCAAAGTATAATTAAGAATGGATGCCTAGGGGGACAAACAGATGAGGCAATGTTGAACTAAGAAATACAAATAAGTATTTATTCTGATAAACAAATGATTGCCTTACCTCTGCATCAGCAAGCGTCAACATCAATCTTCTTATACCAGAACACATCCTGAGAACATGAAATGCGCTGGCCCCAAAACAATGTCCATTTGCAATTACATTCAGGTCCAAAATCGTGATGTCCGGGAGCATTGTCATATCTTCCATCATGTACTGACTGTTATCCAAGTTCAGTGTGCCCATGCATGGGAAGTCAAAAGAAAGAAGGGTCATATATGGCAACTGAAAAGAGACAACAGCATCTCATCTTAAGTAGTTCTAATAAGGTGGCCATTGATGCTACCATGCAGGAAGTGGCGGTTGTTATAACTTAACTTTAAGGATGAATATATTCTATGGCTAGTTTCCACGGGTACACAGGAGCTCTACAGTGGCGCCGAACATTTTTTTTACTGGCGGTTTCATTCACCGGCCGCTAGTGCAAATAAAATGGAGGGCCAGAGTTAAGAACCGCCAGTGAAAACTAATTAACACTGACAGTTTTCTTAAACCAACCGCCAGTGAAAATCGTAACTTAACACTGGCGGTTGGCTTAAGGGAACCGCCAAAGGTACTATTTTCACTGGCGGTTGGCTTAAGAAAACCGCCGGTGTAAACACCATTTACACTGGCGGTTGAGCTAAGCCAACCGCCAGTGTTAAGGTACTATTTTCACTAGCGGTTGGCTTAAGAAAACCGCCAGTGTTAATTGATTTTCACTGGCGGTTCGTTAGGCCAACCGCCAGTATGAAATCTGCTATAAATACCCCTTCTTCTCCCTTCGACCGAACAGTTACTCGTAGCCAGCCGCCATTGGAAGCATTTATGGAGGTCCGGATCTGCCAAAATACAAGGGGGGAGGTTTTCTTCTTCATTTCTTTGGAGGAGGTTGCTAAGAAAGGTTAGTTTATGTATCTTTTGCCTCTATTTAATCTACTTTGCTCAGTTTAAGCCACTTTTTGGATCTAGGGTTTGCCATGAGTTAGAGAGAATGATTGATAGGTTATTGCCTTTATTTATTCAAATTAGGTTGTTTATGATGGTTAGATAGTGTATCTCTTCTCTTCCTTTTCATAATTACTTTTTAATTTAGGTTATATTAGTTTTTTTCATGAATGGTGTGTACTCTTGTGTATTCATGTAGGGAGAGCTAGTTTTTTTTTGTTTTTTCTATTTTTTAATTGGGTGTCTATATTCAATCCTTTGTTAGAACACATTATTCTTCTATTTTTTAATTATGTTAATAGGTTGTTAATTAGTTTTCTATTTTGTTTATTATAAATTATCTTTATTATTTGCAAAATATTTAATCTTTGACACTGAGAATAAGTCTTAACACACATTATTCTTCTAAATTTTAGTGAACTAAGGTTCCAAAGGTCTACAAATTCAAAAAATCTCAAGTGAACGGTTTTCATCTGTATTTGTTCGAATAAGGTTGCTGAAAAAAGGTTCGTTAATTAAATAATATCTATAAACAATCATTTTTATTTTGCATTGGTCATAATAAACTCATTATATTTTTACAGTTAATGATGGAAAGGTCATTCTGGATGTACAATTTATCACGAGTTGATCCATCATACATACCTGAGGTGCAGTGGTTTATCGATGCCGCTAAGATTCATGCTTGAAGGTCAAATACGAAGCACATATATTGTCCATGCATAGACTGCAAGAATGTTATCGTATTTGATGACACGAAAGCAATATTTTCTCATCTCGTGTGCCGAGGATTTATGGAGAATTACCTGATTTGGACAAAGCATGGAGAGGGTAGCTATGCAGCTTATACAACTGGTACTCCTGTGAACATCGGTGTCGATGGTGCAGATATGCTTGCTGACGGATATTATTTCATACACGAGAGACAAACACCTTATCCTCAGAGTGAACCTGTTGTGCCTAATGCTGATGGTCCGCCCAATGTTAGTGCTGAGGAAGATGCAGACTTCTTAGATGCAATATTGCGTAGTCATCTAGATCCATCTATCTTCCTCATAAAAGGTATGGAGGAAATAAGGAAAGCTGCACAAGAGCCTTTTTTCGACGAGTACCGCCAAGAAACTTTCACACTGTATGCAATTATTTTTGTGACCATCAACGATTACCCTGCTCTCTTTACATTATCAGGGCAGTTCAAGGGAAAGCTTGGATGCGTAATCTACATAGATGGAACCGCTTACGTGTTTCTTGATGCATCAAAGAAGATAGTGTACATGAGGCACAGACGGTTCTTATCGAAAGGGCACAGGTACCGCTTGCGAAAGATGGATAAGTACTTCGACAATAATGATGAACTGCATTCTACTGCTCCATCGGGTAACAGTAAAGGTCAAACAGTTTTCAGAATAGTCAGCAACATCAAATTTGTTTTTGGGAAGAAGACAAAAGACGAAAAACCAAGAAAGGATGTGAAACCAACTCCAGGGGCTACATTCAAGAAGATGTCTATTTTCTTTAAGTACTTGCCATACTGGAAAGAGTTAGACATACGACACGCGATCGATGGTATGCACGTTCAGAAGAACGTCTCTGAAAGCGTCATTGGCACGTTGTTTGACATAAAGAGCAAGACTAAGGATGGACTCAACTCACGTATGGACATGGTAAATTTGGGCATAAAAAAGGAACTGCACCCTGCTCTTCTAGAAAATGGGAAGTACCACCTCCCGACAGCAAGCTACAACCTCAACACAGAGGAGCAACGTGCGATGTGTGTGTGGTGGAAAAATTTGAAAGTTTCATCTGGATTCTGCTCTAACATAAGGAGTATTGTGTCAATGAAAGATTTTACACTGACCAATTACAACTCACATGATTGTCATGTCATGCTGACTACTTTCCTCCCTGTTGCCATCAGGGCTATAAATCCGGTGTTCTTAAAGATGGCAATCACCAGGTTGTGCTACTTTTTCAATAAGATCTCACAGAAGGTTATTGACCGCGATGAGCTGCCGTCACTTCAAGAATTCACGGTGGAGACTCTGTCACAGCTTGAGATGTGTTTCCCCCCATCATTCTTTGATATAATGGTTCACCTTGTGACGCACTTGGTGCCGCAAATAGAGGCATTGGGGGCCATGTATTTGCATGAGATGTGGACTTATGAGAGTTTCATGTCAGTACTGAATGGCTATGTATCAACTCGTGCTCGTCCTGAGGCGTCCATGATAGAAGGGTACTGTACCGAAGAGGCCATTGTTTCTGGTGGCCCATTTTGCAATAGTGTTCTAAAAGACCAGATTGCAATAGTTTGCCCCCGTCACGACACGATGGTAGGCTACATGGAAGTGGGAGGACTGGACGAAAATCTTTTATCCCGTCAGATTACAAGATAGTCCTCGAAGCACACTATAGCATCCTGCATCAGCTCTCGATTTGATTGAGCATCACATGAATGATCTTTGCCAACATAATGGTAGGCACACGGACGGTTGGGTCAAGCAGGAACACAAGCGTCGGTTCATCGCATGGCTAAGGGAGCAGGACATTTCAGATGGGGAAACGTTTGAGGAACAAACCATCAAGAAGTTGTCGTCTGGACCATCACGCCAGGTCACGACATGGCAAACCTACGACATCAGTGGCTTCATATTTTGTACCAAGTCCAAGGACAAAAAGAGCATGGCACAAAACAGTGGTGTTCGATGCGAGGCCATAGATAATGCAACTGGTGAGATTAGTACATACTTTGGCTTCGTCGAGGACATATGGGAACTAGAGTATGGTACATTTCAGATACCTGTGTTTCGATGCCAATGGGTTGAAGACAAACATGTCATAGTGGACAACTATGGGCTCAGAGTTCTTGATCTAAGTAAGGTAGGTTACAAAGATGACCTGTGGATCCTTGCTAACCGTGCCGCACATGTCTTCTATGCTGAACAAATCCTTTCTAAAAATGAGAAGAAAAGTTACGACAAGCGGAAGCATATAGTTTTCCCTGGGAAGCAACAAGCTCTAGGAGTTGATGGTGTAACTGATCTGAATGATTTTAACCAATTCAGCGATATGTCTCTCTTTGTAGACCATCCAGTGAAGATAAGACACGTTGAGCGAAGCATCCCACAAAGTTCGTTGCCATGGGTGCGCCCTGATGGACAAGGAAGAACAGTAGCTAGCTAGATTCTATTTGTCATTTGTCATGTAATCCATTTCTATTTCAACATGTATCCTATGCTACCATTTATGCGTTTTAACATGTTTACATTTTTCTATTTTAACATGTTTACATTTCTCTATTTTAACATGTTTTTATTTCTCCAATAACCCTAAACCCCTAGGTAAACCCTAAACCCTAAAACCCTAGCTAAACCCTAAACCCTAAAAAAAAATCTTAACCTCTAAATCCTAATATACAGATTCTTTATTGAAAAATTATATTTAAAAATATTTGTACTGGCGGTTGTCCTCAGGAACCGCCAGTGTAAATAATTTACACAGGCGGTTTAATGTAAACCGCCTGTGTAAATAATTTACACTGGCGGTTCCTGAGGACAACCGCCAGTACAAATATTTACACTGGCGGTTCCTTAGGACAACCGCCAGTACTAATCTTCCCAGTATATAACGCGCGCTCTCGTTCGAAATTTCGTTAAGTCTGGAGGAGCCCGCCATTTCTTCCCCGACGCCGTCAGGCTGCTGGATTTTTCTGTGCCCTTGCCGCAGCCGTGCCCTCGCTGCGCGCATGCCCTAGCCGCTGCTGTGACCTTGCCGCAGCCGTCCGCTTGCCCCACCACGTGCCTCGCCGCAGCCGTGCCGCACGGCCACGCTCCCGCCGCCCTGCGCCGCTCCTCTGTCGTGCCGCGCCGCACCGCGCTCCACCGAGCTCCCCGACCGGTAAGGCACCGAGCTCCCTCCCTATACTATGTGCAGGTGTCTCCCTCCCTAACTGGCTCGGTGTGGTCCGCGGCGGCGACTGGCGCGCGCGCGGCGGCGCGAGTGGCGTGTGGCCGCCAGTGGCACGGCGGCGAGGGCGCACGCGCGGTGGTTTGTCCCCTACTCCGGTGGCGTCGGCAGTGGGCGCGCGGTGGGGGAAGTGGTGGCGGGCGCCGGTGCCTCGTCGGCGGCAGGCGCACGGCCGGTGGTGGTGGCTCCCGTCGGCGGCGGCTCTGCGCTTGCTAGTGGGCCGGCCTGCTAGTTAGGTTTTCTATTTTATTTTTTAATTTAATTAGGTTTTTCTACTTAGGTTTTAGTTTAGTTAGGTTTTAGGTTAATTAGAGTTTTAGGTTAATTAGGTTTTAGGTTAATTAGGTTTTTAGTTTAATTAGATTTTGGTTTAGGGTTTAGTTTAGGTTTTGTTTTAATTAGGTTTTAGGTTAATTAGGTTTTTAGTTCAATTAGATTTTGGTTTAGGGTTTAGTTTAGGTTTTGTTTTAATTAGGATTTAATTCTTTAGTTAGGTTTATTTTAGATTTTGGTTTAGGGTTTCGTTTAGGTTTTGTTTTAATTAGGATTTAATTCCTTAGTTAGCTTTATTTTAGATTTTGGTTTAGGGTTTAGTTTAAGTCTTGTTTTAATTAGGGTTTAGGATTTTGTAGAGGGTTTTTAAGTGTATATGTATATGTGACAATATAGGTTATTTTATTTTATTTTAGCAGAGTTTTTGTTATATGCATATTAGTTTTTGTTTCTTTTTATTGTTATATGCCCTTAGAGTTTGGTTCCAAAGCTAAATAGTGTTAATTATCATGTGTATTTCAATATATGTGATATTTGTGATATGTAACAGTATATGTGATGTGTGTATTTTAATTCCTCCAATTCTAAGGAAACAAATGAGTGACCCTACTTCATGGTTATATGTGTGTATTTCATGCTTATATATGTGTTTATATGCAAATTGCGAGGTCTTATTTCGTATTTCATGTTAGATTACCGCGATGACGTCTTCACCATCAGAGTCCTCTCAACATAACGAGCCGAGTGAGCAACAATATCAAAGTCCAAGTGATCCGTGTCCTAGCGTAGATAGAAAGGCTCGTTGTGAAATGGAGCGCGACCCTACTTACGATCCACGAGAAGACGAGGTAACATACACGGAGTTCAACGAATCCCTTCTATCTATATATGTACTCATCCATAATTTCATGTGTGCACCCAATTTTATGAACAAGAGGTCGTATCTCAAATGCGACAACTAGTAGAAGAAGAATTGCAACACGAAGACCAAGGGCCAGAACCTACCGATACGAGCACTGAAGAATCAAGGAAGAGGAAACTGAGTGATCGGAAACGAGGTGCCAGGGGATCAAACAAGTGGGATAGTAACACATATAGGGTGCTAGACGTAAGTGCAAAAGGAGAGCCCCTAACTCCACAAGAGGTGCAAGCTAAGTTTCGGAACGCGATTGGTTTCTTAGTTAGGGATAATCTTGATATCACAATATCTCAGTGGAAAGATGTGCCAGATTCGGTCAAGGCAAATTTGTGGCAAAAGTTGTCAAAGAAGTTTGTTCTACCTCGGGGTCCAGACTCGTAAAGGGTTATGCAATGAGGCAGTTGGCCATCACATTTCGTAACTGGAGGTCTGAATTGAACAGCAAGTATGTGAAGACAGGGTTGGACCCTACCAGCAAGTACAACAATACAGAAGTTCAGTGGGCTCTTTTCAAAGAGCAGAAGACTAACCTAGAATTCTTGACCCGGAGCCAAGCGAACTCAGCACTTGCTAAGAAGAATAAGTACCACCACCACCTTGGCACAGGTGGTTACAAGCGGCAGGTTCCCAAATGGAGGGAAGAAGAGGCTGCGAAGAAGGCAGCAGGGTTGCCAGTGTTGTCTGAGAAACTTGGCGAAAGGAGCACTCGCAAACCAAGAGAAATATCTGAGTCAAGTGCATTTTTTTCTGATCCAATGGTTGAAGAAGCCGCGAAGAATATTTATGAGGTGGCAGCTCATGTGAAAGAAGGAAGTGCCAGGCCACAAAGGGAGCGGGACGTCCTTACTCTTGGTCTTGGTAAGCCCGAGCACCCTGGTCGTGTACGAGGCATCTCGTCAAGGCTAGGATGGAAAGAAGGATTCGGCGAGGAGTGAGCCGGAATGTACAAGAAGCGTGATCGATACAAGGAGGACTTGAAAGATTTTTTTGAGGAGCAGGCAAAGCAAGCCTTCAAAGACATGGTGACTAAATTAGTAGAAAATCCTGATACCGAGCTTGCACAGCAATTGGTGGGTGTCATGTCTACTGTTCAACAAAGGATGAATACCCAACAGTCTCCGCAGATGCAGCTAGTGCCGGTGACACAGCCCTTGGGGGCTCAGCAGTTGATAGCACAGTCTGCAAATGCTCCAAGCAGTGTCGCGTCTACGGCAAAGGTTCGCTATCCAATTGATGCCATTGACGTGCCAATGCTTTGCTCACTAGTCATAAGCTATGGCATTACCAATGTTCGTACTAGGGAATTAGGCACTGGCTTCGCAATCCCTGGACGGACGTTTCATGGTGCAAACATTCCAGGTGAGTACTGCAGGGTCGAAGTGGTGACCGTAGTGCAAGGACATGAGGATGACATGTTGGACATCCCTGCACCCAAGGGCATTGAAACACTGGGACAAGCCATCAAGAATTTCATCCTTTGGCCTAGGCGAGACATCAGGTTGAGTGGGCCACCACCATCTACCGAGCATAGCATTCATAATGACCCAGCGCTGTCGTCATCACCTAACCGGCCTCTTCCTAGCTCACCAAATTTGCCTGTGCATCCAATTCCAGAACCTCCGCCACCAGCATCTCCTATCAACTATCCACCTTCCCCAGCAAGCAAAGAGAAACAACCTGAGAAAACATCGACCCCAATGGGCCCACAAGAGAAACAATATGAGCAAACATCGACCCCGTCAGCCCCACAAACCAAAGAAAAACCCCCCACCAGCAAAGAAGAGGAATGTTGTTCTCAAAATGGTCTCTCCACACCGGCCAAAGCAAAAAACTGCTGGGACCATGCTGTGGTTATCAGGAATAGCACGCAGCCGCACAAGTCATGTCGTTGAGTGTTCTGAGGCTGAGGAATCGGGGAAATCCTCTGTGAAGACCATACAGATCAGGAAGCCAACGAAAGAGGGTTATGAAAATGTCCCTGAGACATATGTGCCGGGCAGGCCACTTCTCACTTGGGAAAAGGTAACCCAAATCCCATCTCTAATTAAAAGAATGTATGACTGGTACATGAGAGCAGCTTCTGTTGGCATCGACGCTCTTGAGCGTATGTATACCACCAAGAGCTTTTATGAACGGGCGAAGTAAAGCTGTGGTCACGTTCGAGGACATGCACTTGATGATGAACCTCAAGAGACTCGACGTTCAGCTCGTAACAGTGTGGGCATTGTAAGTGTTGCTCATATACTCACTTGATTATTATTTTGATGTATTATGTTTCAGTCTATGAGATTCATTTGAACATGTGCCTTGCAGACTACAACATGACCAGCAGGAGGAGAGATTTGGTATCGATCCTTATTCACACGCAGAAGAGAGGATTGGCTATCTCGACCCCACCGAAATATGCGAGGAGCGGCACACATTCAGGATCGGAAAGGACAATGACAAATTGAAGGACAAGACTGAGGAAGAAGCTAAGCAGATTATTACTAAGGTAGAAAGAGAGATGGAAGACAGATACTGCCTATACTTAGGAAATTCAATGCTTCAATTTCAAGATAGGCAAGTCATAATGGCCTCATACAACTTTAGATAAGCTCGAGTTTCTTATTGCAATTAATGTTATTATTGTCTAATCCATATATATATGTGGCCCCGACCCATGCATCACGAGAACTTGATTCGTGCAGGGACCATTGGATTTGTTTTTATATTTATCCAAGGCAGGGAAGGGTGCTTGTCTTTGACTCCGCAGATTATGATCCCACTACGTATGCGCCATTCTTGACCTTAGAGAGGTACGTAAGCCGAGAAATATTTGCATTCTTTTCTCGACGAGAGTTTGCATTGAGAATATATAACTTGGTGATTCTTTCGAAATCATAGGGCATATAGGTGGTATAAACTAAAAGGCAAAAAGCACGACAAGAACAAAATTGGACCATTAACAATAAATTACAAGTGGCCGGTATGTTAGTTATCTATGACTGCATATTTATCATCCATGTACAACACATAAGACAATGTTGAAACTAATTAAATATTCGCTTACCTATTTACATATATAGTGCCACAAGCAACCACCCGGATCGGTCCACTGCGGATTCTATGTCTGTGAGTTTATGAGGGAGTCCGGATGGTACATCAAGAACGTTGATAAGGTAAGTAATAGTCATTATAACCTTAAAGTTACAAATGTGTATATGATGTTTATACATATTAATTAATATAGTTATATATAACTACAGTTGCGGAATTATAAAAAACTCAAGGCGCAGAACATGAGCACGGAGACTTTATACAACATAGTTGAGGACATGTGCTCATTCATTATGAAACATGTTATTCCAAGCAACGGGAATTATCATGACAATGAAGACACTCTAGGAAGTGAAGAGTTCAGAGAGCTAACGGAAATCAGCATGGTAGGGCTTACCCGAGAGGGTTATTAATTAGATGTGTAAATTTGAGATGTTATCACATGTAACTTTGATGAATATATATATATGTGTGTATATTTATGAGCACAGTCCTTTGATGTATATAAATATACTGTATAATAATTAAATTTTGTTTTGATATATTTGATCATGATCTAATACAGTTTAGTATCTACAATAAATAAATACATATATATGGCCGGGTAGGGGGCTGAAATTCCCTAAAAAGGGCGGCAATCTCCACTAGCGGTTGCATGTGAACCGCCAGTGGAAATATATTTACACTGGCGGTTTGCTTAAGAAACCGTCAGTGGAAATATACTTCCACTGGCGGTTTCCTAGAACCGTCGGTGGAAGTATATTTCCACTGGCGGTTCATATGCAACCGCCAGTGGAAAGATTTATTTTCACCGGTCTCTCCCACTGGCGGCCCTGTGAAACGCCAGTGAAGATGGTTTATCAACCGCCACTATAGAGCTTCTGTATACTAGTGTTCTCTACCAACAGAAATCCTTTTAGTCCCAAGCAAGTTGTATATCCCCACAATTTGTGCTGCACAAGCAAAGTTGTATATGCCTACAATTTGTACTACACAAACAGCCAACTCGCCATGCCTTGTTTGAAGTGAAGTGGCATCTTTTTGTAATAATAAGTACATAAATATGGTATGCCTTGGCACATGTTCTTGTTTCCTGGTTGTAGTATTATGCAAAAAAATGGTATGCCTTAATTAGTTCATTTTATCTTCCTTGTCAATGTAACAATATTGCGGTAGTGTTAATTGCATGGACGCTTTGACACTACCACTACTTTCTCTGACTGCACACTTGGATGCACGCACTGGAATGCATAAGAGAGGAAGTGGATTCACCTGCGGATAGAACAATGTGAGAATAAGATGTTCTATGACCTTAAAATGTCTGAAGAGACTTAAACAGGATGGATTGAATGTCAGGTTGTCATTCCCGTATACGATAAAGGTGAGAGGCTGCAGCAATCTCAGACTTTCCATCTTCGCAAGATCGACAGAACTAGGGTCATACAAATCTGACCACATAAGGGTTCCCAGCATAGGGGCCATTATGCTGGCAACCGGTTGGCTCCAACTGTCGTAAAAACAGAGCTTAATTTTCAAGAACTCAGGAGCTGGTGCCACAACAGTGAGCTGCTGCAAGCTGCGCACATTAATGAGGCACATTTGTTTGAGAGAATTGGAATGTATGTCAAGATTACGGGCGTCAAGGATGCTGAGCCTCTGCAAGCATGGACATTGCATCCAGGAAATGGCGTCTCCGAGCAACCTTGGGCCATGGAGACGGACGCAAGATAGCCACAGCTCGCAGAGCCGAGTGAAGACGCCGGCGGGTGGCACGACGAGGCCAAGGAATCCTAGATGAAGCGCAACACTGGTGGCCCGCTCTAGGCAAGGAAGCTCAAAGGCACCCCGTTGAGAGGCCTCCTCATCATCAACTTCTTGGGAGATCTCCTCATTGCTTTCCTCGGTGATCTCCTCATCGCTTTCCTCAGTGATCTCCTCATCACTTTCCCAGGAAATCTCCTCATCGCTTTCCTCGACGATCTCCTCATCGCTTTCCTGGGCGATCTCCTCATCGACTTCTTGGGCGATCCTCTCTTGCTCAAGATTCTGAAAGATGAGGCGGCCAGAGAGGCGAGGCGTGGCGACAGAGAGCCAAGTCGCCATAGAGTCAGCGGTTGCATCTTGGGAGAAGACGAGGAGGCACCGGAGGGCTGCCTCGTGGGATTGGAGGGCGGTCACGATCTGGTGGGGACTTGTGTCGGAGTCGAAGGCAAGCCCTGGGAGGAGGGCCCAGATGCCGCGCCAACGACGGGAGAGGACACTTGTCCGCACGGCTTCGCAGGTGTCGAGTTTGAGAAGGATGACGATGAGGGCATCGTCAGGGAGTGCGCTGAGGTGGTCCTTGCCTTCACTCTCGCCGCTGCCGCCATCGCCGCCCAACTCCATAGAGAGTGGGGAATTTTTGAAGGGATGGAATTTGGGGAGAGATTTAATTTTTTTACCATTATAAGTTTTGGCACCTTATGAGATAGCACTATAAGGGGTGACGCTACAACATTGATAGCAGAGAGAGAAAATGCATACGAAGTTTCCACATTTGCGGCCATGGCACGCTAGGTCCACACTCCAACGCATGTACATGTCTACAGTGGGTGGCAAATGACAACGGCTTGCCATGCCCTCTGCCTACTCCCTCAGTCGCCCGCAGTCAGACTCCCCGCCTGCTCCATTTCTCTTCCTCCCTGCTCTCACCTGCTAAACTGAGTGATTGGATTAATTTGGGCTAACCCTAAAAGGGTAGCTAAGTAGACTGTATACAAGGGCCTCATGGGCTTAGCCTCATAGGCCTAATACACTTACTCCAACACCCCCCCATAGTCTGGACTACCGGCGCAGCGGAGTGCAAGATTGGACAAGAAAGAAAACAAGCACTATACACAGGACCCCCCGCAATCACAACTAGCCACTGGTGATGTTGAGGCTGTAGCGAAACTCGGAGAAGGTCGAGGAAGGGAGGCCCTTGGTGAAGATGTCTGTAAACTGGGAGGTGGTCGGGATGTGAAGGACCCGGACGTCGCCGATGGCCACACGGTCGCGGACAAAGTGCAGGTCGATCTCCACATGCTTGGTCCGCTGGTGCTACACAGGGTTGGTGGAGAGATAGACCGCACTGACCTTGTCGCAGTAGACGAGCGTGCTCCTGGCGAGAGGGCAGTGAAGCTCAGCCAGGAGCTGGCGGAGCCAAGCGGCCTCGGTCACGCCGTTGGCAATGGCGCGGTACTCCGCCTCGGCACTGGAGCGTGAGACCACCGGCTGGCGCTTGGACGACCAAGAGACAAGGTTGCCGCCCAGGAAGACAGCGTAGCCAGAGGTGGACCTGCGGGTGTCCGGGCAGCCCGCCCAGTCAGCGTCGGTGTAGACAACAAGCTCGGCAGAGGAGGACCGACCGAGGAGCAGCCCATAGCCGAGGGTGCCACGGAGGTACCGGAGGAGCCGCTTCAGAGCAGCAAGGTGGGGCTCCCGCGGAGCATGCATGTAGAGGCACAGCTGCTGCACGGCGTAGGTGATGTCGGGCCGGGTGAAGGTGAGGTACTGGAGCGCGCCAGCAAGGCTCCGGTAGGCGGTAGAGTCCTCTGGCCCAAGCGTCTGACCCGCGGCCTTTGATAGCTTGCCCTGAGTGTCGACCGGGGTAGAACAGGGCTTGCAGTCAATCATCCCTGTTCGCTCCAGAATGTCACGAGTGAACTGCCGCTGGTGGAGGAACAAGCCTGAAGGTCGGGGCTCAACAGTGACGCCGAGGAAGTGATGGAGCACACCAAGATCCTTCATAGCAAATTTCTTCTGGAGAGAGGCAATGATGCGCTGGAGCAGAGACGTGCTGAAGGCGGTGAGAACAATGTCATCAACATAGAGGAGCAGGTAAGCAGTCTCGTCCTCATGGTGGTATATGAACAGTGAGGTGTCGGACTTGGCCTCCGTGAACCCAAGAGTCAATAGGAAGGTAGCAAACCGAGAGTACCAAGCCCGAGGTGCCTGCTTGAGACCATAGAGAGACTTGTTGAGCCGGCAGACCAAGTCAGGACTAGAAGAATCCACGAAACCTGCCGGCTGGCTGCAGTAGACTGTCTTAGTTAGAGTGCCATGGAGGAAGGCGTTCTTGACATCTAGCTGATGTACAGGCCAGGAGCGCTCGAGAGCCAGTGAGAGAACTGTGCAGACGGTAGCTGGCTTCACTACTGGACTGAAGGTCTCATCATAGTCAACACCGGGCCGCTGAGTGAAACCCCGGAGAACCCAACGAGCCTTGTAGCGCTACAAGGAGCCATCAGCTCGCCGCTTGTGCGTCCATATCCACTTGCCCATGACGACATTGGAGCCGGTGGTCGAGGCACCAGGTCCCACGTGTGGTTGGCAAGAAGGGCCATGTACTCCTCTTCCATCGCGTGACGCCAGTGAGGATCCGCCAAGGCGTCATAGACAGAAGAGGGCACAGGAGAGACCGGCAGCTCCCTGGGCGTCGCTGCAAGAGCCCGGGGCCGCAGGACATCGCCCGCATGCCGCGTCACCATGGGGTGAACATGACGCGGGTGTCAGTGAAGAAGCGGCAGGTGGTACACCGGCGGCTCGACACGGGCAGCTGATAGCGGTGGAGACGGCGGCGTGGGCGTCGACGGAGAAGGTGTCACCGTAGGTGACCGTGGCAGCGAGGGCGGTGGTGGCACCGGCACCATGTCCAGCGGGGCCGGCCGCACTCGGCGCTGGTAGACGCGCACCGAGTGGGCGAACCGCGCCAGGAGTCACCGAGGACGGCACCTCCGGCCCCGCGCAGGGCGCAGGGTCAGGTGGGGCACCAGAGGGCAGTGGGCATCGGACCCGCCCAGGGCACAGGATCAGGCGCAGCCGGACCCGCGGGGGTCTCAGGGTCAGGCGCCGCACTAGAGGGCGCATGTGCCGGCGCATGGGGCTGGCGACTGGGCGTGGTAGAGTAGCCTGCAGGACAAAACGGAAATGGTGGCTGAACCACCGTGTCAGTGGGAGACAGAGAGGAGAGGTCAAGGTCAGAGGTGGAAGGAGGTGTGGAGGTGGTGGAGAATGGGAAGACGGACTCATCAAACACCAAATGGCGAGAGATGAGGACTCGACGTGAGGCAAGGTCATAGCAGCGGTACCCCTTGTGATCCTGGGGAGTACCCGAGGAAGACACATAGAGTCGAACGGGGGGCCAGCTTGTGGGGAGCAGTGGCAGTGGTGTTAGGGTAACACTGCACACCCGAAGGACACGGAGGTGATCGTAACGAGGAGGGGTACCGAAGAGAGCGTGGTGTGGTGTGGGAGCTGGACAGGCAGCGGAAGGTAGGCAGTTAAGGAGATAGGTGGAGGTATGCAGGCTCTCGGCTCAGAAGTGGGCAGGAAGAGAAGCCTGGAGGAGAAGGGTGCGCATGGTGTCATTCATGGTGCGAATCATGCAGCTCAGCCTTGCCGTTTTGGGAGGAGGTATAGGGGCAAGACATGCGCAATTGGACACCATGAGAGAGGAAGAAAGCCCGAGAGGTGGAGTTATCGAACTCACGTCCTGTTGTCCGCACTGGACGGCCTTGATGGTGAGGCCAAACTGAGTAGACACCCAGGCGAAGAAGTGATGGAGTGTGGGAAACGCCTCAGACTTAACACGCAAGGGAAAAGTCCAGGAATAATGTGAGAAATCATCAACGACGACAAGATAGTATTTATAGCCAGAAATGCTCATCACAGGAGATGTCCATAGGTCGCAATGTACAAGATAAAAAATATGGGTCGCATGTGAAGAAGAGGTGGGAAAAGGAAGATGAACATGTCGGCTCAGTTGGCACGCATGACACAAATGCTCATTGTGAGCCCTGAGTACAAGGTATGTTGGAACTACGACTAAGCTGCATCAGAGCATCACGGCCAGGATGTCCGAGATGACGGTGCCAAGTAGTAGAGGAAGTAGAGACGGCGAAAGCAGCTGACGAAGTAGAAGCCAAAGCCGAAGTGGACGGAGCAGAAGGAGGAAACTGAAGTGTGTAAAGGGGCCCCGTGCTGTCACATCGGAGGAGTGGACGTCGGGAAGCCAAATCCTTCACAGTAAGACCAGAGGAGTCAAACTCAACAGAACAAGAATTGTCAGCTGTAAAACGACGAATGGAAAGAAGGTTGTGAACCATAGAGGGAGCAACAAGAACATCGGGAAGACGAAAAGAGCCAGGAGTGGTAGCGGAACCCACGGATGTGACAGGAAGACAAGAACCATTTGCGACCACGATGGATGAAGGAAGAGACAGAGAAGGAGGGTGGACAGACGTGAGTATACCGGGGTCGAAAGTGGTGTGGTAGGTGGCACCCGAGTCGGCGACCCAGTCAAGTCCGATAGGAGGTGTCAGGCCCATGGTGCTGAAGGAGCGAGCCAGAGCCGTCGGATCCCAACCGATAGGCCCTGGCGATGATCCGGGAGGTAGGGCCCACGGTGACGCGAGTGGCGGAGGAACCCCGGGTGGTGGAGCCCACGGTGTGGTCGGGACAGCACCGGCGAGCATGGCCGCTGGAGTACGAGGATCGCCACCGGACACCCTGGAAGGGCCACATGGAGATGCGACCAGGACCTATGGGTTGCTGAAGGATGGCCAGGGTGCACCACCCCGTGGAGGCACGGGCGTGGCCCCACGACCAGAGCCCGCACGACGCCCCCCTCCGTGTCGGCGGACGGCTGCCACGGCCCCCCCGCCACCTCTGCTCGGTCCGGAGGGAGGAGGACCAAGAAGAGACGTCGATGCCGGAGCGGACGTACGCGGCGGTTGTTGGCGGTCCTTAGCAACATAAATATAACATCATTTTAATACTAAAACAAATAGAGAATAGGGCTTTATCTAACTTTTCCATGAATTTTTTTTGTGCACCTAACTTACAGAGATAGCACGTGGAAATGCATCAAAATATCAAGGAAAACGCACTTTCAGGAAACGCATTTAGAAAAGGCGCAAATCAAGAATAAAAGAGAAAAGCCCATCAAAGCATCAAACGGGATCCATCCGTAATCGCGGGGGAGGCCCAGGCCCAGAGAGCAACCGACCACCCGAAGGCGGTGGCCAGTTGCCGCCTCCCAGGGACCGACCACCCCCGGGGGCGGCTGCCCCCCAGATGGCACTTCCTGGGCCTAGTTTTCAGCCACATGCTCAAGGCGGTTCTCTGAAGGCGGTTTCACCTCCTACCATACTTAGAACGCCCAAACCGCCCTTGATCAACTATAAATAGATGTGCTTCACCCCCTCCAAAACACACACCAACATTTGGAGCACTACACCTCGTATTTCTTACTTGTTCTCTAGTTTAGTAGTAGTAGAGCAAGGCAAAGCTATCAAGGAGAGCTTGTCTCCTTGGAGGAATCAAGAACATCTTGGTATGAATACACATCGGTTCTCCTCTATGAGCAAGCTCTTATCTTATTTATATAGCAATGCATTTGAATTAGAGTATAGTCTTGTCCATATTATGATCATAACATGTAAACTAGTCCGTAGTCTATGTGTTATGTTCTTGATATGTTCATCAAAGTTCTTCATCGTTCATCAAATTAGTATGAATAGAGGAAGAATTAAGGATGGGATAATAGTTCGTTGTGCTGTTATGGTTGCTCCTAGCCGAGCCTGTTAATCCGAAGGGTTGGGGTCCCGGGGGGCTAGGAGTTGTTTCCAATTACACGAGCGTGGTGCTCTGGTATGTGGGAATCAGCGGATATGTCAGTACCCCACAGGCAGAGGGGTAGGTGGCAGGTGGTGACAGCCCTGTCCATCCCTAGCATTCCCCCACGTTCGGGTATTGAGTAGGAGTTCGTAAAGTCTCTATCGGCTGGCAGACCTGCTGCGGGGATCTCCCTATAATCCCAGACTTAGTCCTGATCCTAGTCTTATTAATTCGATGTAATTACTATTCGTTGCATAGCTGTATATGACCAATGCCTGCTCTCGCAGTTATTCTTTATTCTTTATTTTATCTTTTATCCTTGAGGTTGCTCCGATGTGTGTGTCCACTATCTTATAAATATGTTTTAACCCCTGCCTATGCTATGCCTACCTATGCATCCAATAAGTGATCATGTTTATACCAAAAACTAGATAGAATTCATCATGCCCTCCTATGGGAAATTATAAATACGACACCCTTAAATACTCACGGGTTGAAATACTACGATGATAGTTCTGTGCGCTTGCAGAGTAATCTTATTCCTTATTGAGCTATCGATTGGCGTTTCTAAGTACCATTACTTAAGGATTGTAATTCTTGTGCACCCCACGGCGCCGTGCCATAGTTTTGCATATCGTAAGTAATGACGGTTAGGAAGGCCAATCTGGCACTTCTAACTGCTATTACCAGACTGCATTACCTAGGCCGGCGCCACTAAGGGCCAAGGATTACCTTTCTGAAGTAATGGTGGTTGGGAATGCCAACAAGCATTTCTAGCGCCGTTGCTGGGGATGGACTTTTAGTCTATCTTTTGTAATGACGTTAAGAAATGCCAACAAGCATTTCTGGCGCCGTTGCTGGGGATGGACTTTTAGTCTATCTTTTGTAATGACGTTAAGAAATGCCAACAGCGGTGGAGTGGCGGCAAGGGCAGTCAAGGAGGACGAGGAGCCCGGCGCGGAGAGGGAAGCAGGCTGGACGCCCTGAGTGAGCTCCTCCGTGACGAGGTCGTCACGGACCTGCAGGAAGGTGGGGAAGGGCCGCTGCCGGGTGATCCATGTCCGGAGGTGGCCATAGCGGTCGCTGAGGCCGCGGAGGACGTTGAGGACCAAGATCCGGTCCTCCACGGGCCAACCAAGGTCACCGAGGGAGTCGGCCATGCCCTTCGTCTGATGGCAGTACTCACCAACGGAGAGGTTGCCCTGGACAAAGGTGTGGAAGTTGGTGTTGAGGCGCAGAGCCCGGGCTTCGGCGTTGCCCAGGAACTGGCCCATGAGCGCCAGCCAGGCATGACGAGCGTCAGGTGTGTTGCAGACGAGGTCGTGGATGTCGGTGGTGATGGTCCCGAGGATCCAGGACAGGACGATGCTGTCGAGACGCAGCCACCCTGGGATCTGAGCCGCAAGCGGGGCGTTGATGAGGACGTGGTCGTCGAGGGCATAGCGGCGTAGGGTGAAGAGGATCATGTCCCGCCAGCGAGCGTAGGAGGACGACTCAGGATCGAGGATGACTGTGACCAGGTTCCGGATGTTCTGGACACCGCCGGCCTGGTAGTGGAGCTGCGCCACGAGTGGATCCGCCGGATCGGGGATCTGGATAGGTGACACTCGGACGGCGGGCGAGCTGGAGGAGGTGGTGGTGTCGTAGTACGCCAGGAAGCCCAAGAGCTGCTCCGCCTCGGTGATTTGACGCTCCAAGGCATCGGCGGCATCGCGTTCCCGCTCCCAGGCGAGGGCGGCAGCACTCACACGTGCCTGGCTGTCCGCGGCAGCAGCCCGGGCGGCGATGAGAGCGGCTGCGAGGGAAGGTGCGGCTAGGGGAGGGGCAGGGGCAGGCGGAGGTGGCCCCCCAGCCCCAGTCGCGGCCAGGGCAGGGGCGGGGCGGAGGACGGCCCCCTGTGCCGGTTGCGGCTAGGGCAGGCGCTGGCGGCGGTGGACCCCCAGCACCTGGCCCGGCCAGGGCAGGGGTGGGCGATGGCGGCCCCCCAGCACCTGGCGCGGCCAGGGCAGGGAAGGGCGGAGGCCGGTCCCCCCGCGCCTGGCGCAGCCGGGGTCGGGGCGGGAGGGGGCTGGGGCGGTGGCGGCCCGCCAGGTGCGGGCTCGCTAGGCCCCGCACCAGCAGCAGCGGTGGCGGCACTGACAGCGGCGAAGAAAGCCACGGCTGGCTGGCTGCCGGCGGTGCGCTGCGCCCAGGAGGGGTACGGGAGGGGAGGGAAGGAGTGGAAGTAGGTAGGGGGAGGAGGAGGCGGCCGACCACCGGCCATAGTGGCCGGAGGGGGCGCGGCGGCGGTGGCTGGGAGGGAGGGAGGGAGGGAGGGAGGGGAGGAGAGAGAGAGAAGCGGTAAACCCTAGCTTGATACCATGCTAAACTGAGTGATTGGATTAATTTGGGCTAACCCTAGAAGGGTAGCTAAGTAGACTATATACAAGGGCCTCATGGGCTTAGCCTCATGGGCCTAATACACTTACTCCAACATCACCGTCACCCTCAACCGCAACTACTGCCATCAGCCTTCCTCGCTACGGCATGTCACATTACGCTGAGTCCTTTGGAGGATAAAGGGTGACAAGTAGGCTTCAAGGTGTCCAGAGCACCCGCATTGCCTTGCCCACAGGTGCCGATCCAATTGGTGAGCTCAGCAGGTTCCCACTGGTCCTTTGGAACAATGATCTTGCTCTGGTTGTGGAGGGATGAACCAAGAAGTACTAGTACAAAATGCTTAATGGAGGCATGTGTTTGGCTTAATGGAGGTGGGTAAAGTAACTATCTCTAAAAATAGGCCTATATTAATCATCAGTTAATGGACGGGGTTGCTCCATCCACCACAATTAACCTCGGCAGGTTCCTGGATGGTCCTTTGCACTGGACAACGGTCTTGCTCAGGTGGTGGAGGGACAGACCAAGAAGCACTACTACAGAATGGTTAATGGAGGTGGGTGTTTGGCTTTGGTGGTGGTTGCTTCACTTGCCGAATCTATTAACAGAAACAGACAGGTGCCTTAGAATGTTGGATTCGTCTCCATGCCGGCTCCTCCTCGTGTTCAGCTGGATCCGCCCGTTGCTTGCCTCATCCATGCCGGATACGGGCACGGCCAGATCAGGGGGTCACCCACTTGCTAGAACCATTGCTTGCTCCCCTATTGGGGAGAGGGAAGGAGCGCCGCCACCTATGGTCCACCCATTGTTCACCTCCATGCTGGATCTGACCACTGCTCGCCTCCACACCGACATCCTCCTCTCCTCCACGCTAGATCATGCCACAGCTGGAGTAGGGGCCTGGCCACTCGCCAGATTCTCCCATTGTTGGTCTGTGGGGGAGAGGGAGAGGACAAGATGGGGAACCAGTTGCCTATGGGGGAGAGGGAGAGGAGGGGCATTGCCGCCTGTAGGGAGAAGGGGATGAGAGGGAGAGGGAGGGTGCACGCTGTGGGGAGAGGAAGGAGAGTGAGAGGGAGAGGGAGAGGTTGTGGGGAGAGAATGAACTAAGAAGAAAAACCCAAATTATGCATTATATATGTGTCTGGTAGAGGATAGATATGTGCATTTGCTTGGACTGGAACTGGGCCACTATATTTCTGGAGGCGGCCTTATAGTGTGTCCGCCTCCAAACATGGATTTACAAAGGCGATCATTAATTTTAAGACGATTGCCTCCATAAATACATGTACGGATGTGGTTGTTTCATGATCGCCTCGGTTAATATAAATTTTTCTGTCTCCGTTAATCATCGGCATTTACAAAAGAGGTTGGATTTTGTGACCGCCTTGGTTAATAAAATGGTATCACCTCGAAAAGTTGCTTGTGCAGTAGTGAAGGATGGCGAAAACCACGCTGTCTGTACTAGTGCGCCAGGAATGGGGTGAGTTTTGTTGTACTATTTTACCCCGCTTGAGCATAGTTAGGGTTCTAATTTGTGGTTTTTTTTGGGTATCCGAAGCTATGTGGATACTATTTATTTGAGGACTACTTTCAGTAGTTGAAGGATCTTGGCATCATTAATTTTAGGTTGTCAAACTAGGCGGAGGTGGAGGACGAAGAATACACTTCAGTGGACAATACAAATTGGTGACAAGTAAAGGAAAGATTTGGAGTACAAGATGCAGAGCTTGATGCGGGAGATGAACATGGTCATCGTGTGTGTTGTATGTGTTGTCTATGTTGTACTGATGTATGTTGTCATGAAGTAACAATGCATGGATAAATGAAAGAGGAATGGGGTTCATTTGATGTATAGATGAATGAACTTGTGTGCTTTATGCAATGAAAATGTTGAGTGAATGTCACATATCACATAATTCAAAGATATTTGATGAAAACAGAGCACAAGCACATATTTTGATAGAGCATAGGCACATTATTTCATAGAAACCATAACATGTTTAGATAGTTGAGGTCTACATCCAAGCTCAGATAGTTAAAACGATTGTCTACATTCAACACATGGCCACAAGTGCAGATAGTTAATTAAGGCCATACAAGTTTTGGCAACACAGAAGGTTACACAAAAGGCCATACAACTTCAGTACTAGATTTTCCCCAAAATGAACTACAAGCTATCACTACTTTCATTTTTACTCCACTTCATTCTTTGTTGGACTCTTTTTTCCTGTAGCCTTCTTTTGCTAGACTCTTCCCGACCATGGTGGCTAGCTGCTTCCTTCTAGATGTGAACTTCTTTGGGGCAGCATCAGTTGGTGCATCTTTTTCCATCTGGTTCACCAATTGTAACTCAAGGCAGGTGTTTCTGTGTTCAAAGGCATGGTTCAAAGGTGGAATATTTGACAAAGACAGACTGTAAAAAGTTTTGGTGCACTACCTTGTAGGGTGTTCTTGGGCTTGTGGGTTGTTGGTACACTATCTTTAGTGGTGGCACATACAACACCTCCCTCTCTCTGCTGTAGTCGTAGCTACCTTAGCGGTTGCTTGTTCAACTTCTCTTGCTGCCTTTGCCGTTGCCTCTCTAGCCTCTTTGTCCTGGGTGCTCCTTGAGTAGTTGGTGTTCCTTCTGCACTTGTTGTCTGGTCTTTCTTGGCCTTCTTTCTTTGAAGTCTAGGAGCTGACTTCTTGGTCCTCTTCTGGTCACCATTGAAAGAAAACAACATAAGGTTAGTTTAGTTGTTGCTTAGTGATTGTAACAAACACAAATTAGTTCAGCGATAACTTTTTCTTTGTCCCTGTGTGTGAACATCTCCAGCTGTCGTACTCTCCACAGGTAGTATGTTTGGTCTGCCTGCCACTATTTTTATTACGGCTAGAGTAATTTTAAAATGCATCCCACAACCATTTGATTTTTGGAGTAAAATTTGAAATGTACAAGCAATACTGTCGTTTTTTGGCTACCGTAGTGAGTAGTTTCGTAATAAAATATCTGGGTCAAGTAAAACATTGTTGCTGCTATAAAAATTGTACAAACATGTTGATACATCTAGCTGTAAAATACAAGCATTTCAGAGTGTAAAAACTATTTTGCTACTATAAAAATTGTCCGAGATCTACAAACATGTTGATACACCTAGCTGTAAAATACAAGCATTTCAAGAGAAAAGATCCGCTATCTCACAACAACGGAAAGCAGCCATTTGCCAACAGATGAAAGAAAAAGAAGAGCACTGGTTGCTGAACCCTGGGCCAACAAATCATCAGCCCGCGGTAGACCAGATGCTCTCCGCCGTGCTCTTTGCTGTGTGTCAGGTACCCAAGCATGGTGCAGAACGCACTCCACATGATGATTCATGAGTGCGTCATTCTACAATGAGATCCACTTGCACCCTCCTCTCTTGTGGATCCGCCGCATCCTCACCACGCAAGCGCTGCAACCGCATCAGACTATCAGAGCATGCATCACAAATTTGCATACAGGAGGAGGCGACAGTGAGGAAGTCGAGGCACGGATCCTCCACATCCTGCCTAGATCCACCGCCCCCACAGAAGCACGTGCGTGGAACGCATCACCGAGGATTGCCCTGGCCCAGCTGCCGACGTCGTTGCCGATCTATGGCCTGAAGTGAGGATCAAAACACAAAAAGAAAGGATAAAATGAGAGAGGAAACAATATGCAGACCACAAAGATCTAGGACAGGTCAGTAACTCTCCGAGGCGCCATCATGCAAGCATGGTCGTGCCGCCGCCGTCGCAACCAGGAGAGTCGGGGCCGCCACGGCCGCATCCAAGAGGGCTGGGGCGCCACCTACTGCGAATTGAAGTCAGGAGTTTGGAGCACGATGGCACATTTGCAGCGCTGGGAGGGACGACAGTGCCGCCATCACTGCCAGCCTACCGCAATCACGCCGCCGCCATGTTATGAGTACAAAGAATAAGAGGAAAAGACCACAGGGTTCAGGCTTATTTATAGTTGTATTTTTTTGAACCTGCGACATGGTGTTACTACTAGCGTGGATTGAGGCGCTAATGGGAATGGTGAGCGGGGAACAAATTTTCTTGCCTGGTGATTAAGCACAGTAGTAAAAGCGTTGAGATCACATTAGTGCGTCGGTTTTTGTCTCTCGTCCTAGTGGAGCAGCGCGTTTGGGGTGCTGTATATTATTCAGAGCCCAGGACTCAAAATAGTAAAAGGAAGTGCCTCCATTATGTCTGTCGGAACTCTATCTTCTAGGAAATAAAAGGAAGAAATTTGTTACGTAATCCTTGCAGGCCGGCTCAGCTGGTGTCCGGCATGAAATAATCTAACAGAGCCTATGCACGTTCGTGTCATCATCCACTTATTGGATCGGCGCGGCATTCCAAAACGCTTTGATTGCCCATCTGCTGGCAGTCTACGATGAGCACATCCAGCAGCTAAGCCATCTTGCCATCCTTAACTTATACCCTTGATTTTAATATTATAGCAGCAGATGGGTCTTTCGTGAACTTGAGCCAGGGCCTGAAGCTGCGTCTTTCAATTTCCCAAGAGAGAAAGCACCTTTGATGCACGTACATGTCTCATATGTACATTTTTATAAGAAAAAATATAATTAAAGGCAAATTTATCTACACGTCCTTACGAGATAAGATGATTTGATATCCAGATGTTTTATCGGCAGTCATATGAACCGGGCTGCCAAAGTTTGATGCGACCTGGATTTCCACCAATGCTCGGACCCCAAAATTACAAGTGTTCAACTCCTAAAAATTCATTGAAACATGGGAATTAAAAAGGACTAGATTAGAGAAATAGTACCGCTATCATGAAAATATAATAGATTTTGATTTGTAAAAACAAAACATGGATTGATCAGATCAGAGCGCAATGGATCCAGATTCTTTCAATTATCTGCTAGCATTGTCATAACGTGTCCACCATATGCTAGCAAAAAATAAATTACAAAAATGTTGATACATGAAATTTTCTATGCATATTCCTCCATGGTTCATATCTTGCAAACATAAGTTTATTAAGGTTTTGATACACACTGATGCCCTATAATCTTCACGTTGCATATAACACCTTATGGTTACCATAAATCAATTCCATGCATACTTCTGGCTTAGAGAGGCTTTTGAACATCTGGAACAACTCCTTGACATTGCTTTCAGATGCTGATGAGCTTAAAGTTACTGTCATCTTGTTCAGTGTTCTCGCCCAATTCAATAGTCGCTTCACAAAAGAAACTTCGTTTTTAGATCCTCTCGACAGTTGGATTTCCATTTGTTGCAGGTTAATCAACAAAAGGTCCTCAGTTTTCCAGCTGCTTGGTTGTTCATCACAAACACAAGGTGGTTGGCATGGAGTTTGTGCCTAACACAACAACATATTAGCATATTGTTAACAGATAATGTTGCCTGGAATAAAAGGAGAGGAACATATTGCATGAATAGTTGAGATATGTCAACAAGACATCAACAACATATGCGAGACTTCAATATTTAAATTGATTGACTGCGGTATTGTGATTGCAACATGGTAAACCAAATTGTTGCAATACAATGCACATTATTCTTTTACTAGAACCGTAAAAAACAGTGAGCCACCTTTCTAACAATAGACCATATTCAGCAAGGCTATATGAAATGGAAGCTGTAAGAGAGATAAACTCTGAATAATGATATTGATTACAAGGGATTACAATATATAGGAGGAGAACTCAAGGGTTAAGGTGTGAACACAAGTCTAGGAACCTAATTAACTCATACTAAATGGCACAAGTGCCAAGCCTGGCGCATGGCTGTATCCAGAGCCCAAGGCACAGGCACAATAGACTAGGAGGTAAACATAACTTGCTTAACACCCCCCGCAGTCTGAGCATCGGTGCAGCGGACGTTCAGACTGGTTCTAAACTATGCGAAGAGCGAAGATGGCAATCCTTTGGTGAAAATGTCAGCATACTGAGAGGTGGTTGGAACATGAAGAACACGAACAGCACCAAGAGCAACATGTTCCCGAACAAAATGAAGATCAATCTCGATGTGTTTAGTCCGCTGATGCTGGACCGGGTTGACAGACATATAGACGGCGCTGATGTTGTCACAATAGACCAAAGTAGCACGCTGCAAGGGGGACTGTAATTCGCTGAGAAGTTGGCGCAGCCAGGAATCTTCTGCAACTAGCATTGGCAACGGCGCGATATTCAGCTTCGGATTATCATCCTACTGCATATGGCCATAGCCCATAACCCGTCCAAAAGAAAACCATATGCAATTCCAGGTTGTGAATGCAACACTTTTGAGTTTTGATTCAAATCCTAAAAATAGGCACTTATAAGTTTTAACCAGCAAATGTGTATCCGCGCATTACAGCGGAAGAAAAATAAATCAAATATTTATGAAAAAATGAGAACCAGAATGAAACAAATCTATTTATGTTATGCTCTTTCTATAATATTCTAAAGCTATTTTTTTTAAGATGACTATGACACACTACTAAAAATTTTTTTTGAGAGGCACTTCCAATTTATTTTCCGAGGCAGTTAGGAAGAAAAACCGCCTCGGTTAATGCCAGCATTAACCGAGCGGTTATTTTTTTATTAACCGAGGCAGTCAAAAATCTATTAACCGAGACGAACAATGTAATATAACCGCCTCGGTTAATGCATTATAACGCAACCGCCACGATAAATAATTAACCGAGACGGTTGTTTTATAAGGCCCGCCACCTAACATCCAGTCCAACCCAGTACTATTTGGAGGCCCAATACTGTTGTCGACTATATAAACACAACTGAACCCTAGCCCTTTCCCCCAGGTGCCGAGCGGCTCCCTTTCTCTCGCTCTCTCTCTTTCTCCACCACGCTGGGTCGGCGCGCGCCGCCACCTCCACCTCCTCTCTCAAGCTCGCCGGCGCATGGGGAGGCCGGATCCAGCCCCGGTGCGGGCGGATCCGGTGACGGCGGCCCCCGGCGCATCCCCTTCTCCCTCTTCTTCGAGCTCACAGGCGCGGATCCGCGACATCGACGGTGGCGGCGCGCGGCTCGGGCCCGCGACGGCGGTGGCTCGCGGGGGCAGCGGGCCCGCGACGGTGGCGGCGCACGGCTCGGGCCCGCGACGGCGGTGGCACGCGGGGGGCAGCGGGCCCGCGACGGTGGTGGCGAGCTGCTCGGGCCCGCGACGGCGGCGGCGCTACAGGCCCTCGATGGCGGCGGCGCGCGGCTCGGGCCCGCGACGGCGGCGGCGCTGTAGGCCCTCGATAGCGGCAGTGTTGCGGGCCCATGACGGCAGCGGCGCTACGGGCACCACGGCGAGTACCACGGCGGCGGCGCACAGCGTCGGCCAGGTCCAGATCCAGCCCTAAATGGGCCTGGATTTGGGCTTTTTCATTTTTTTGTTTTTTTTTCGTGATTTATGGTGGCGGGCGTTCAACCACCACGGTAAATCGCGCGATTTACCGTGACCTTATGTTCATGGCGGTTTGAAAAACCACCACCATTAATCTGTCCTGCCCGCCACCGTAAAGTTTTTTTAGTAGTAGTGACATCAACAATATAAGGTAACGTTGGATATCACAATATGTCATAGCTAGACTCCTGTATCCACCAATGATTTTGACAATGTGAACCGGACGAATACACCAGTGGATAGCATCTAGACGCAAAGAAACCCTATGTTGAGCAAGATCTCAACAGCGTTCTCGAAGCAGTGCATCTCTAAAGGACCCAACTTTCTTCCTCATCTTTCGACACCCTGTTCAAACTTGACATCATTGGCATACCTTTGGGAAGATGCGGCACACGGTTTAAGACAACATGGTACCGACGAGGAGCTAGATCACCATGGACTTGGCTGTGTCGACGTCGCATTCGAGTGCGAGGTAGTGGAGGCACATTGTCTTGCAGTGAGGCCACGGCGGAAACTGTGGGGCTCGTGGAAGAAGCAGGGGGTGCGGAGAGACGAGACTTGCATCCACACGGTGTGCCAATGCCGGGAGAGGACACTGGTAGGAGCTGTGTCGACAGCATTGTTGAGGAATAGGAGGATGATGAGCAAAAGGTCATCAGGGAGCGCGCTTGGCTCGGTCCTCCTTGGTGTCAGCGGTAGAGGAGTAAGTGCTCTTGCTTTTCCCCATGACCTCGCTGCCGCTCAGGCATGGGCGGAGCCACGTTGGGGCCATATGGGGCCCTGGCCCCCTTGCTGCCGAGCAATTTGTATAGATATGGCTCTATCATATGTGTTGTTGGCTTGAGGAGAATAGAAGAATAGTATTCGAGCAGCAAATGTTTTGGTTGAGCTTGCAAGAGAAGAGAAACTGTAGGGTCCGCGATGTTGCTCGATTGAGAGAGTGAGCGTGCGTTGAGAAACTACTACGGGTGGTAGCTAGTGCTTGCTAGCATGTTTACTAGTGGATCTACGTTTGGGTCATATTGGGCTCTGGCCGCCTTACGCGCGTGTGTTAGTCTTCAAGGACAAAATAGACCTACATCAATGTTGGAAATAATAGCAATTTAGCGATGCACAAATTAATTCCGACAATGAGAAAAAGACCAACAGCATGTAACACATATTTGATGATTCAACACTAGCACTACGATCTGAGACAAAGTCACGCCATCTAGTGCTAGCAATAGAAAGAATACGAGAACGAACAACAGAGAGAGAGCGGACATCTTTACAGTGGGGTTGTCGGCATTGATAGCACAAAAGAAGACGAAGCAGACCGTCGATGGAGATTGGTGGACAACGGGCGTAGAGGGAAGAAGACGTCCAGCGAGCAGTCACGACGGCGCTTCCCAAAAACCTGATACGCCCCCTACCCCGTGCAGGGACACCAGAGGACGTCAGGCTTCGGAGCCCGCTCTCCCGGCGTTGATGGCACGTGGACGGCGGGATGGGGAAGACGGCGGCAGCGCAGCACTGTGGAACGGGAAGAGATGAATTCTCTGTTCTGAGGATGACGTCTCACCCTTTATCTGTACACGCACACGCGTCGCAGCTAAGGAAACCAATTAGCCGCTCAATCACAGTCATTATGATAATTAACCTGCCGTTTGTGTAATTACCATAATACGAGAATAATTGCTAGCCAAAACAGACCAACGCAATTTTCTCCATGCATGCAAAAATTCCGAGTGACAAAAGGAAGCCGCGCACCCACAAGGGTTGGACCGGGAAATCACCGGACTATTCACACGCATGAAGTGCGTGCGCGCCCATTAGCCCCGCCCCGCCCGGCCCGGCGAGGCGAGGCGAGCGAGCGCGCGCGCGTGTTTCTTCTTTTTTTCCTCTCTCACATATGTTCAACTAGTTAGAGATAGCCCACACTTTTAAGTTGGCTTCACTCCTTCTAGACTAGTAAGGGGACTAAAGTCCCCCACCTATATCACATATGCATGCATGTGTGAGTGGGCCTTTGGGATTTCTATGGAGATATTTGGGCCTTAGCCCAAAACTTCTAATAATCCCCCACCATATCCCAAGGGCACACGAGTCATACTCCCTGTACTACAGTATTATTAATATACCAGCTATTCAGTGGAGATCGGTTAAGGTTGAACATCCACTTAGAACAACAAGATAGACCCACCCACAACTACACAATGGACTAGGCCTTGAATTGACAGTTTGGTGTGAATAGGCTTCTCTTGAAGTCTTAACTGATACTAGGTTGCCAAAGCCAGCCCCGCGAGTGGAGCGTATAAGTCATACTCCTATCTCACTTCATGAGCTTCTTAAAGAATTCCCAATTCTTATAAACTGCGACTAACAGTTGGGCTTACATAGGTGTGTTCTTACAGAAATACTCTGTAGGACAGTATCTCGCTATAGAGCCTCAGAACACATTAAGACAAAGTCATCCTGCCTTACAGAAATAAGAGTACTGCATCTCCAGCGGAGTGGGTTAAAATAGAATTGTACTCTCCAGTTAACCAACAGATTGTTCTTCCTATATCTTAATTCATGGGATCTCTGATCACATAGGCTAGGTTACTATTGAAGTTAACTCACTTAGGGTCAATCCCATCTCCTTCGATGCATTGTCAATCATGGTACGTAATAGTCTCTCAGTAAAGGGATCCGCCAGGTTCTTAGCTGTCTACATATAATCCACAACTATTACTCCGGGGCTGCTCAATTTCCTGACAGACTTCAGTCTACGCTTTACATGTTTGCTGGACTTCGCATTATCCTGACTACTCTTCACCTTTGTGATCAATGTTTGATTATCACAATTTATGAGAATAGCATGAATTGGTTTCTTAACCACAGGTAAGTCCATCAACAGTTCACGTAACCGTTCGGCTGCAGTAGAAGCGGTATCCAGGGCTGTGAGCTCTGCCTCCATTGTAGATTTTGTAAGTATTGTCTGCTTACAAGACCTCCAAGAGACAGTAGCACCACCCAAAGTGAATATGTATCCACTGATGGCCTTAAGCTCATCAGCTTCTGTAATCCAATTTAAATTACTATATCCTTTAAGTACGCCCGGGTACCCAGAATAGTGAATTGCATAACTCGTAGTACCCTTTAGATAGCGCATTACTCGATCAATACCACGTCAATGATCAGTTCCTGGATTAGAGGAAAATCTGCTTAACTTGCTTACAGCAAATGAGATATCAAGGCGGGTTACGCTAGCCAGGTACATCAAAGAGCCAATAATTTGGGAGTATCTCAAATGATCCTTCCCTAGCCTCTTATTCTTTCGAAGTATTAGGCTAGGATCATAAGGTGTTGTACAAGGTTTGCTATCCATATAGCCAAAATGGCTCAATACCTTTTCCACATAATGAGAAGCAAAAGAGTAATCCCATTCTCACCCTTGTTAAGTTTAATATTGAGAATCACATCCGCTTCCCCCAAATTTTTCATGTCAAAATTTTTGGATAAAAATGACTTAACATCATTAATCTCATCGATACTGGTCCCAAAAATCAGTATGTCGTCAACATACAAGCACATGATTACTCCTTTGCCCCCACCATAGCGGTAGTACACACAAGTGTCGGCTTCATTTACTGCAAACCCAGCAGAGGTCAGAGTCTTATCAAACTTCTCGTGCCACTGCTTGGGTGCCTGCTTTAAGCCATACAAGGATTTGAGTAACCTGCACACCTTGCCCTCTTGTCCTTGTGCTATAAATCCATCAGGCTGATCCATATAAATTTCTTCCTCTATCTCTCCATTAAGGAAAGCCGTCTTCACGTCCATCTGATGAATGAGAAGACCATGGGTAGCAGCCAAGGATAATAGCACTCGGATTGTAGTTAATCTGGCAACCGGTGAGTAGGTATCAAAATAATCCTCGTCTTCCTTTTGTGTATAACCTTTAGCAATAAGCCTGGCCTTGTACTTTTCAATAGTACCATCAGGCCTAAACTTCTTTTTAAATACCCATTTACAGTCAATCGGTTTGCAACCCACAGGTCTATCTATTACTTCCCATGTACCACTTGCAGTAACTGAGTCCATTTCACTTCGGACGGCATCTTTCCAATATTCCGCATCTGGTGATGCATATACCTATGCAATGGTAGTGGGTGTATCTTCCACGAGATACACATTGAAGTCTTCACCAAAGGATTTTACAAGCCTTTGTCTCTTACTCCGTCTAGGAGGTATAACACTGTCATCCTCTTCGTTACCATGTGGAGTTATAATTGGTTCAACTATGGGCATTGGTTCAGGAATAAATTCATTTAATGAACTGGGCAAAGAGTAAACATCTTTCATCGGGAATATATTTTTAAAAAATGTAACATCCCGTGACTCCAAAAGTGAATCAACTAAAATATCAGGTGTTTCTGATTTTATCACCAAGAACTTATACGCTGTGCTATGGTGCGCATATCCCAAAAGGATACAATCAACTGTCTTTGGTCCGGGCTTGCGCTTCTTATTAATTGGTATACTAACCATGGCCAAACAGCCCCATGTGCGCAAGTAGTGGAGAGATGGTTTCCTCTCTTTCCATCCTTCGTACGGAGTCACATCACTATTTTTAGTAGGAACTCTATTTAGAACGTGACATGCTTTTAAAACAGCCTCCCCCCACATGCCTTAGCCATACCGGATATTCCTAACATGGCATTTACCAAGTCCATTAACGTCAGATTCTTTCTTTCGGCAACCCCATTAGATTGAGGCGAATATGGAGGTGTCCGTTCATGAATTATTCTATTCTTCGCACAGAAATATCAAATTCATTGGAGAAATACTCCCCGCCGTGATCAGACCTAACACGTTTGATTTTCTTTTCCAATTGATTCTCTACCTCAGTTTTATAAGTCTTAAAACATTATAGCGCCTAATCTTTATTTTTTAGAAAAAACACATAACAATACTTTGTAGCAACATCAATTAAAGTCATGCAATATCTTTTTCCTCCTTTTGTCAACACACCATTCATTTCACAAATATCAGAATGTATGAGCTCTAATAATGTTGTGCACCTCTCATCTACAGCCTTATGTGGATTACGAGGTTGCTTTACTTGCACACATGCTTGACACTTAGAGCCTTTGACAGTGAAAAAATTCGAAATTAAACTCATACTGGATAGACGCGACATACAACCCAAATTAATGTGACACAAACGTGAATGTCATATATCAGCCACCAAATTATTTGAATCACACACATGGTTCACAACTTTATTACAGAAATCAGAGAGTAAAAAGCGGAATAAACCTCCGCTATCATAGCCTTTGCCAATGAATTGGCCATATTTCGAAATGACTACTTTATTAGACTCGAACACCAGTTTGAACCCATCTCGACATAGGAGGGATCCACTAACGAGGTTCTTCTTTATTGAGGGGGCATGCTGCACGTTCTTCAGCCGCACGATCTTTCCCGAAGTAAATTTCAGATCGACCGAACCAACACCAAGAACAGTGGCATGCGACCCATTCCCCATCATGACGGCTGAACCTCGGATGTCCTGGCAAGATGAAAACATTGAGATATCAGTACAAACATGAATATTGGCTCCTGTATCTATCCACCAATCATTAGATTGACATACAGAAAATACGCTAGGTAAAGAATTACCGTACCCAGATCTGTTAGGATCGCCAATAGTCACGTTGGCAGATTTCTGCCTTTGCTGATTCTTCTTGCCTTTGCGGTTCTTACACTTCTTGGCGAAGTGTCCAGTCTCACCGCAAACGAAGCACATAACTTCATCCATGTTCATCTTCTTCTTCTTGAAATGAGTAGTCTGAATAGCCTTTTGCTTGTTCTTACCAGCGTGCTGCATCACATTAGCGCTGGACTGCCCTTCAGGTGCTTTTGGTGGAGCATCCTTTGCCCGAGCCTTCTCTTCAACATCAAGACCAGCCAATAAATCCTCAATGGAGATTTTCTGTCTTTTATATTTCAGAGTCGTGGCAAAGTTCCTCCAGGATGGAGGCAACTTGGCAATAATTCCACCGGCCACAAACTTATCAGGCAAAGTGTGTCCGAGCTGTTCGAGTTCCCTCACAATAAGTTGGAACTCATGAGCCTGTTCCATGACTGAACGGTTTTCAACCATTTTAAAGTCGTGGTACTTCTCCATCACATACAGCTCGTGCCCAGCATCTGCAACACCGAACCTGTGTTCGAGTGCCTCCCACAGTTCAGCAGCACTTTTGATGTTCATATAAACATCATACAACTGGTCAGAGAGAATGCTAAGAACGTATCCGACTAGCCGCAGTAAACTCCTGTACCTTTTTCTCAGATCCGAGAGGTAGTGCGGGAGGATTACTCACGACCCAAAACACGCCCATAGCCGTGAGCCACAACTGAGCCCTCGTCTGCCATCTCTTGAAATTCACACCAGTGAACTTCTCCGGTTTCATCGCATCAGAATATCACTTAGTCATCGCTAGATGCCTATCAGATTTTTGGATTATTGAAAATAATAGCAATTTAACGATGCACAAATTAATTCCGACAATGAGAAAAATACCAACAGCATATAACACATATTTGTGATTCAACACTAGCACTACGATTTGAGACAAAGTCACGCCATATAGTACTAGCAACAGAAAGAATGCGAGAACGAACAACAGAGAGAGAGCGGACATCCTTACAGTATTGTTGTTGGCGCTGATAGCGCAAAAGAAGACGAAGCAGACCGTCAATGGAGATTGGCGAACAACGGGTGTAGGGGGAAGAAAACGTCCAGCGAGCAGTCGCGACGGTGCTTTCCAAAAACCTGATACGCCCCCTACCCCGTGCAGGGACACGAGAGGACGTCGGCTGCGGAGCCTGCTCTCCCGGCGTCGATGGCACGTCGACGGCGGGACGGGGAAAGACGGTGGCAGCGCAGCCCTGTGAAACGGGAAGAGATGAATTCTCGGCTACCTATGTGCTTATGGGTTTAATCGGTAAATTGCCCCCTGTTTTATTTCTGGCTCCGCCACTGCGCTCAGGCTCATTTCCATGGAAGGGCCAGGATGCACGTGGCTTCCAGTTGCGCCATCGCTCCACGCGTCTTCCCTCTTCCGCTTGTCGACCTGTTTTTTGCACGTCTGCCCGTCACAGACCCTAACATGTGCTGATTTCTGGATATGATCGACCTACTATGGAGTATGGACTACGAAGTAGTTGATACCGTGAGCCAAATTTCCATTTTCACGGACAACTGACGGACCGGGTGCGCATTGCTTCCTTTCCTTCTTTTTTTTTTTTTGTCCCGCTTTCCTTTCCGTTTATGTCATCGTGAGTGCAGGCGTTCATCAGAGCTTCGGACAACTAACCTTGACTGCGGTTTCCGTCTCCCGCTGATGACAGCTTTGACATAGGCGAAAAAACCAAAGCATTTAGTCCACGGAGGCACGGAGCTAGACATGCCCATCTGCATGCAACGCAGGCTGCGGCTGACCAGCCAGAGTTGAGTCCGCGATGACGGCGAGGACCTTCAGGACGGGGCTTCGGTCGATCAAGAAAGTGGAGATCTCGGTCCTCGATGATGACCTTGACGTGGACAAGCTCCTGGAGATGGAGAAGCCTGTGGTGCGTGGGAGCCTGGCAGTGCTGGGGACCCTGCAGAGGCCGACGTGTGCAGCCGGGGAACGGAACGGAGGTGCAGCCGAAGAGCGCGTGTGGGAGTGGGTGTCGATCGATCAAGGGCGGTTGGTAAAGACGAGTTCTTGGACGCCCTTATATTAGCGCGGAAAGGATGTCTTCTTCGCCTCCGGGCATCATACGGTTGGCCTTAGGTCCAGCGCGGGGGATGTGGGCGTCGACGACAGCGAGGGGCACAGAGCGCCAGAGGCCGCGCCAGCACGTGGCGTGCGTCCTTGGCGTGGAGGCACTACACGAAGTTCCCTGAGCAGGAGGCTAATGCGGTCGGCATTGTCGGCTAGGGCCCGCACGACGATGGCGGAGGCGAGGGGCGCGTCGGGAGAGACGGGCGGGTCAGGGATGGCCTCGTCGCCCATCATCAGCGGATCAGCAAAGCTCATGCCGTTGAGCTGAAGGCCGTGCTGCAGGTTGGCCTCGTCCACCGTCGCCGTGAATGAGCGGAGTGGTCGAGTGGAGGAGGATCGGGGCGATAGGGCGCTGGGGTGGAGTGGTGGACTGGAGTGAGCTGCTGGCCCAAATGTTGGAAGCAACTGTAATCGACCCATCATATTGTCAAGCCTTTTGAACCGCCTGACTTCTGTAATTCTTACTGACCACATGGCTAGCTCATCTTCAAACTTAAATTCAATAGAGTATTTGGATTTTGGAAAGCCATTTTTTGTAAACCTTACACGCGATCTTGGTAAACCTTAGACTCGGAAATGCATTTACATATATATTTTGAAATTTTAAATAAAAAATCAGATGGCCACCAAATTCTATATTGGTGGTTTCAAGTTGAAATGATCTGAGACACGAAGTATTTGATCTCGATCGACTAAAAGCTTTTCATTCTCAATTGATAGATTTTGGATCCTGCCAAAAATACTCTTGAATATCAAATGAAACTCTCGGAACTCATTTCAATGATTGATTGACATGGAAACATAATTTTCATGTTGCTAGAATGAGTAGATAAATGGAACAAACAGAGAACCCAGGCTGCCTTGCAGCGAGGCCATGCACATTCGACGTGTTACAGAGAGGCCAAAAAGTTCACTCATCCCCTGTGGGCTCTCGGTGAGTGAGTAGCGAGTTTTTTTGTTTTTTGTTTTTTTACTTTTACTTTTACGATGTCGGGGAGGCTGCTGTCCTGCTGATACGGTGGATCAGGCGCTGTTCCTCTTCCAGCCTCCTCATCTTGGCTCCGGTAGACCAAAAAGTGCCTTCATGAGGAAACTGAATGGATTACAGAGTGATATGATTTGATGCTGATATATGCAAATTACAAAAGAAAATAAGGAACCACATGGAAGTGAACAATGGAAATCTCAAGAGTTCTCCATTTAAAATGAAATATAACACCAATTTGGTTGACAAATTACAACATGCCTTGAGAAGAGAAAACAAATGTCAACACACACTGCAAAATGACTAGACCTTGCTGGATCACCTGAGAAATGTTCCATTGGCGTCATTCCATTTCACTTACTAATGAAACCTGTGAAAAGAGTCAGCCGATAGATCATGTACTTGTTCGGCACAATGCTCGTAAAAAGACCCCGTCAATATGCTAGGAGATACGAAGTCGAACCGAGCACTCTTTGAAGCGTTTTTTTCGATCTGGAGCCACCTCACTTGCCTTCCAATCCATTTGGTGCTAACATTTCGGCCTTCTATCTCAAACCTCATTAACTCCAGCAGTCTTGCATTTGATACAAAGAATCTAGCCAAGTCAATATGTGACTTCTGAGGCTAGATGACACGATTCGCAGCTGAGAAAAGCCATGGTTGTGAAGTAGCAGCAGGCTCTCCAGGACGGGGCAGCCGGCGAGCAAGGCATGCAGAGATCTTTCAGAGATTCTGACTCCGATAAGTGTCACCTCCTTGAGCAGCGGCAATTGGAGCAGGCTGGCATCGTTTCCATCACCATCTGGGAACGTGCAGGCCCTGAAGCAGGCGACGGAAAGAGAGATTTTGATACTTGTAGTTGTAGGGGCGAGGCATGACGAAGCGGCGGCAAGGGCCAGGGTGCGCAGAGAGGATGCGGAAGATATCGCTGTCGAGGACGCCGCTGCCATCTGCTGGGTGGAGGTTTATCTGAAATCTTGGAGTTCAAAAGATGTTCAGTAATTTGCTTGAGCTGCAGCTGTGGGGAAAACTAGTGTGCCAGTTCTGTGCTAGAATAACATCAAGTTTGAGAGAGATTTTTTATTTTCCGTCCCCATTGTTCAGCAGTGCTCGGAATGGATTGGCTGCTTCAGGTTGTCAGATTCAGCAACGTGACCTTTTCTTGGTGAAGTGATTAACTCCTGTTAGCTCTTGATTATATTTGTGGTTATGTTTGATCGCGCAAGGGCTTTACAATGATGGTTTTCAGCCTCTGGTATTATCTCTGGATATGTTTTGTTTAGTGGGTTCACAAAGAAAAAAGTCTAATCAGTCAAACCATAAAGCATCACATATATGGGTTCACTAGGCGTCGGCGTTTTGCTGACAGATATTCGTGTTGTTATCTTCTAAATTTCATTCGATAGCCATGTTGGGTGAAGAATGCTAGTATGAAAAGGTAAGAGCAATTGATAAATATTAAAGTATGTATTCATACGATTTGAATGTATAAAAAAAGTACGGAATACGCAGTATGCTCAGTACATGGGCTTCCTTATTTGACACACATGGACGAGAGGATTCGCCCAACCAAGGTGCGTCGGCGGACCGCCGAAACTATCACCGAGGAGACACACATGGCGACCTCATTGTCTACACCGTCGTACTATGGGAGTCCAAACCTTGCAGAACTGAGTGAGAGAGATTGTGCGGGGTCCCCAGCCACCACCACTACACCGGCAACATTTGATCTTAGCTCATCAGCTGGTGAGATCCACGGAATTAATTGAACCTCCTATTTTCACCTGAACATTGGATTCAACATTTTTGTTTGCATGTGTGCCTCCTTTCCTTTTCTTGGCTTTATATGGATGTGGATAGCATTTTATTTCCTGTGAAGCTTTTCTACTTCTGTGGACCTTACTTGCTATTATCTGTGCTCCATGGTAAAATTAAAATGGCTATTGATGCCATTTCTATTTTATTCTTGTTGGTAGCATTCTTACACTAGTTGAGGTAGCTGTAGAATAACACCGCACACCCTAATCAGGGGGGGTGACCTTCATTATATAGCCTAATAGGCTAGGGTTACAATGTACAAGGTCAATGGACTGTACGCCCAATATGGGCTGTTACAATATATTCTAACATCCTCCCTCAGTCTAAGCGGGAGTGTCACGAACACAAAGACTGGACCTAAAGTCAGTGAACAACTATACAGGTAACCCTTTGATCATAATGTCCGCGAACTGATGAGATGATGGAACATGGAGCACCCGAACCTGTCCCAAAGCAACCTTCTCACGGACGAAGTGAATATCTATCTCAATATGCTTCGTGCGACGATGATGAACTGGATTGGCAGTCATGTAGACAGCACTGACATTGTCGCAGTAGACAATCGTTGCCGAAGAGATGGGTGCGTGGAGCTCCTGGAGTAACTGACGAAGCCAACAAGTCTCAGCCACAGCGTGCGCAACAGCACGATACTCAGCCTCCGCACTCGAACGAGAAACCGTAGTTTGTCGTTTGGAGGACCAAAAGACTAAGTTGTCGCCGAGGAAGACACAGTAGCCTGAAGTGGAGCGTCGAGAGTCGGGACAGCCAGCCCAATCAGCATCGGAGTAGGCGGTCAAGCTGGTGATGCTGCCTGTGCCGATGTGAAGCCCAGTGGAGAGAGTGCCCTTGACGTACCGCAGGACACGCTTGAGCATCGCAAGATGAGGCTCACGCGGGTCGTGCATGAAGAGGCAAACCTGCTGAACTGCATAAGCGAGGTCCGGACGAGTCAGCGTGAGATACTGTAGCGCACCGGCGAGGCTGCGGTACTGAGTGGCATCCGCCACCGGTGCGCCGTCTGTAGCAGAGAGCTTGGCATGAGTGTCAACAGGAGTCGCCGTTGAATGACACTCAGCCATGCCGGCGCGCTGGAGCAGATCCACAACGTACTGGCGCTGTGACAGGAAGAGACCATCAGCAGAACGCATGACAGAGATCCCGAGGAAGTGATGAAGATCCCCGAGATCTATCATAGCGAACTCGGAATGAAGGAGCTCGATGATGCGACGAAGAAGCGGAGTCGACGAGGCTGTCAGAATGATGTCGTCGACGTAGAGCAGCAAGTAGGCGATGTCGGCACCTGCTTTGTAAACAAAGAGGGACGTGTCGGAGGTCGAAGCAGTGAAGCCGGACCGCTGAATGAAGCCGGAGAACCGCTGATGCCACGCCCTAGGCACCTGCTTGAGTCCGTACAAGGACTTTTGCAGGAGATAGACGTGGTCGGGAGCCGCCGGGTCGACGAAGCCGGGCGGCTGCTGGCAGTAGATGGTCTCGTTCAGATGGCCGTGAAGAAAGGCATTCTTCACGTCTAGCTGATGTATCAGCCAGGAGCGAGAGGCGGCGATGCTGAGGACAACCCGGATGGTGGCCGGTTTGACAACCGGGCTGAACGTCTCGTCGTAGTCGATGCCGTACCGCTGCGAGAAGCCACGAACAACCCATCTGGCTTTATGGCGAGCCGGAGAGCCATCAGCATTATACTTGTGCTTGAAGACCAACTTGCCGGTGATGACGTTGGCACGAGGCGGTCGAGGAACAAGACGCCAGGTGCCATTGTCCACAAGCGCCTTGTATTCTTCGGTCATTGCCGCGCGCCAATTAGCATCGGCGAGCACGGCACGAGTGTTGCCTGGCAGCGGAGAAGCCAGGTCGGAGGTCGAGGCGGTATTGGCGAAGCGAGAGTTGAGACCGCTCTGAAGATTGAGCACGAGTTGCGGAGGGGAGACGGTGTGCCCGACCTCCTGAAGAGCATCAGCGGTGCGCTTCATCTGCTGGGCGTAGGCGTCGATGGAAAGGTCGCCCAAGGACAGGTTGTGGAACTCCTGCTCGAGGACGACGGCGCGGGACTCCTTGTTCGCCTGGAACAGAGCCTCGATGGAGACGTACAGAGCGCGTGCATCCTGATCGGGCTCCATGGCGAGGTCGAGGACGGCATTGTCGACGGAGCCGTACATCCAGCCGCGGATGCAGGCATCGGGCTGAGACCACGTGGGGTCAGCCGGGCGCGCAACCTCCGTGCCATCGATGTGGCCGAGCAGCCCATACTTGGCGCAGAGGGTGGTGAAGAACGCCTTCCACTTGGAGTAATTGGGGCGCTCGAGGCTGAGGGCGATCGGGACGTGCTGCTTGACGTTGACGGCGGCATAGGCGGCGTAGAAGGCAGGGGCGATGCCATCCCCCATGGCGCCGGAGGTTCCGGAGCCGAGAACACCGGAGGTAGCAGAGGAAGTCGTCGAGGACGTCATGACGAAGTCGACGCGCGCGGCCTGTTCGCTAGAAGCAGGGGCGCGGGTGGGCAGCGGCCTGTGCGGCGCGACTCGCGTCGGGCGGCAGAGGCGGCGGCCTGCAGGTGCGGCGCGCGGCTGAAGGCAGCAGCGAGCGGCGTGGCCTGAGCGACGCGATAAATCGCGCGCGGAGGCGGCAGCGGCTGGAGCGGGCTAGCGTGGCAGCGGCTGGAGGGGCGCGGCGGCCGGTGCGGCGCGATGGAAGTCGCGGGGCAGAGGCAGCGGCGGCCCTGTGGTGCGGTGGCGCGTGCCCTCGAGAAAGGGCACACGGGCAGCGGAAACGGAAAGGAGAAATCCCGGGATCAGGCTCCCAGAACTCGTGATACCATGTAGAATAACACCGCACACCCTAATCAAGGGGGGGTGACCTTCATTATATAGCCTAATAGGCTACGGTTACAATGTACAAGTTCAATGGACCGTACGCCCAATATGGGCTGTTACAATATATTCTAACAGTAGCGAACTTCGTATATAATGTATATCTTGTTGGCTAGCATTCTTACACTAGTTAGCTGCACCCTCTTGACATATAAATATGCATCCAAATTTTAAAAACACATAAACCTTCAGGCAGCAGATACAATTTTTATGCACCTGCACTCAATGAACCTGCACTTCTACAAACATGAACCTGCACTTATTATTTTTACTTTTGTTACTGATTTAGATCTAGATGTAATGTGTGATGTCAATGATAATGAGAATGACCAAGCAGTTGTCGCAAAGGCTACAAAAAACTTTAGGTCTGCATGTTGGAAAGAATTTGAGCCAATACTTGAGGATGGAGTAGTTGTGCAAGCAAGATGCAAACACTGCGACGAATTGATGGGTGCCAAGCGTGGTCAGGGGACAAGTGCACTTCTTACTCATTTGAAGAGATGTAAGAAACGTAGTAGTGCTCTCAAGATTGTGCAAGACTTGAGTTCTACATTAAGGTCTCCTTGTGGCAGTAGTTTGAAGGATTGGAGGTATGATCCAGATGTTTCAAGATATGAGTTGATGCGAATGGTCTCCTTGCATGGGGTTCCCTTCCTCTTTATGGAGTACGATGGGTTTAGAAGATTTATATCAAGTCTGAACCCCTTGTTCAAAGTGCCTTGTAGAACCACAGTAAGGAATGGTTGCATTAAGAGGTTTCAAGAGATGAAAACTGCACTTAAGGATAGTCTCAAGAATGCACAATGTAGGTTCTCTTTGACTGCAGATATGTGTTCAAGCAATCAAACCTTAGGGTACATGGTTGTTACTTGTCATTTTATCGATGCTAACTGGAAATTGCAGAAAAGGATAATACAGTTTATTGATGTGAAGACACCACACGGTGGATTTGAGCTCTTCAACAACATCCTTAATTGCATTCAAAGTTGGTCCATTGAGCACAAGCTATTTGGAATAACATTGGACAACGCATCATCAAACAACACTATGGTTGATTTGTTGAAGAACCATCTTGTGCAGAAGAAATTGATACCAGTGAAGGGAGAGCTACTTCATCATCGGTGTGCTGGACATGTGATAAATCTCATTGTCAAAGATGGGCTTCAGTTTGTCGAACCGGTTGTTGACAATATTCGTGAAAGCATCAAGTACCTTCGTTCTTCAACATCCAGAAAACAAATGTTCAAAGAAATTGTTGCACGAGAAGGCATTACATGCAAGAAGAAGCCAAAACTTGATATGATAACACATTGGAACTCAACATTTTTGATGCTTCAAACAGCCCTGAATTTTAGGAAAGCTTTTGAAATTCTGGAAACAGAGGACCAAAAGTACACATACCTGCCCTCCGGTGAAGAATGGAAAAGGGTTGGCGTCCTTTGTAAGCTGTTAGAGGTGTTCAATGATGCAACTGAAGTAATTTCGGGCACAAAGTACCCTACCTCAAACCTTTATTTCCATGTCATCTGGAAGAAAAAGCTGATTTTGAAACAAGAGTTACAAACTGCTGAGCAAGAAATTGAACAAGCTGAACTGCTATGGGAGATCAAGCTGGAGTTGGTGTGGGAGATCAAGCTGGAGTTGGTGTGGGAGATCAAGCTAGAGTTGTTGCGGCAAATCAAACTATGATCAAGGTACTAAAGGAGATGAAGAAGAAATTCAACAAATACTGGAACAAGTCACACATAACACTATGTGTTCCTGTGGTTTTTGACCCAAGGTTCAAACTGAAATTTGTTGATTTTCTTTTCAGCAAGTCCTTTCCCGTGACAGGAAAGGAAAAGATTAATAAAGTAGAAAAATTAGTCACTGGGTTATTTTCAGCATACACCTCTCAAGAAGAACTCCCACCTATAGAATCTACACAGCAAATAGACAATGTTTGTTCGGTGAGTAGGGACCTATGGGCAGAATGGTTTCAAAAAGTCTGCAATGATATTCAAACTCAGAGAAGTACGGAGCTTGATAGGTATTTGACAGAGGATATAGTTCAAGATCAAGAGTTTGACATATTAAATTGGTGGATGGGTAATGCATCGAAGTATCCAACTCTTTCTTGTATAGCCCGTGATTTGCTTGCTGTTCCAGCCTCATCTGTACCATCATAATCGGCTTTTAGCATGGCAAGAAGAACCATCAATGATTTTCGAAGCAGCTTGACTCCTGAGACAGTAGAAGCTCTTATATGTACCCAGGACTGGTATAGGGCAGAAGGTAAACTTCTTTTTTTGTGAGATATAGATTCAACACATTTTAATCACTCCTTCCATCTCTTGCAATTTAAACATTGCAATTTGGTATATAGGTTCTATGCAGTTTTCTACAGCAGCGGTTGATGATTTGATTATGGAAGAGGGTGAAACATGAAATTCACAGGTAACATGCTTGTAATCGACTCAATTCACAGGTAAAATTGTTGAGTTTCTTGCTGTGTCTTGATCAGTAGTTCCCATGTGTAATGATGCATGGTCTGGCCATTGCAGCTAGCTTAGTAAGTTAGTCAATGAACTGTGCCATGTTTTCGGAGTTAGTCCAATGGTCCAATGAACTGTACTGTACCTAGTACCTTGTCTAGGAGTAGTTTACTCCTATCTGACTGCCAAGTGCACTTTGCTTCGCCAGTTAAGATAAGACTAGCATTGCTTGTAATCTGAAACTTGGTATTATGATTTTTTGTGTACACTTTGCCATGTTTGTTGTAGTGTTATTAGTACCACTAAGTAGGAGGAACTATTAAGTCACCACTTGTTCCACCTGATCCAGCGCCAGTTCCTTAATTTGCTGATTATCTGTAGCTAGCCGGCTTCCTTGTCCTTACCAAAGACAATACTTTTCTTTCAACTGTTACATGACTGAACTGTGGCGCCTCCTATATTTGACTGCAGAGAGTAGAAGAGCAGAGTGCCAGCACAGAGCATATGATTCTGCAGCTGAGATTTACAGTCATATGAATCTGCTGCCAATAAAAATTATCATTTTAAAGTTGTCTATAAATTAATTGTAGGATAAAACGTTCAAAATGTTATGCTTATTTGCTGGCCTCTGTAATGAATGTTCTGAAGTATTATGCTATTTGCCCCTGCTTCCCATTTCAGTAATGGAAATGTTCTCTTTCATTTCAATTCTGAATGTTTCTGCTTCATTTCAGTTCTAAATGTTCCTGCTTCCCATTTTTTGGGCCAGAGAAATTATCTGTAATGAATGTTCCCTTGAATTGAAGTATTAATCTCAGCTTCAGCACATTTCCGTTTGCTCAAGTGGAAGGATAATACTCAGTCATGTGATTTGCTATTGGAATGTGTGATCCTTAGTCAAACAAAGTTCAGGGATTCCATTTTTCTGTACATTAATAATTAGCTGTAGGTTTATCCTTAATCAAAACACAAATCGATTGTTTATGGTATTTGTTTTCTCAAATGAACATGTTTCTTGTCCAGGAGATTGTCTAGCTATCTAGGTGCAGGCCTTTTAGTCTTTGCAGACTAGTCACCATGCATTTTTGCTGTACATTAAAGCACTTGATGCATGCATGTCGTAGTCGTACGTAGTGCACTGCTTTTGATCCCGTGTACCTGAGCTGCAGCGACACATGTTTTTGATCCCTCTGGCCGCGGTTCGATCCCTGGTTAACCGCGGTTTATGCGGGGCAGGCGTGGCACGGATCAGGTTCGATCCGTGAACCTCCTTTGCAGCTGATGGGGCAGGGGGTCGGAGATAGGAGCGCACGGAACCGCCCCCCCCTTGCAGGTATAGGAGCGGAGCGCCAGATGTGGCGCCACCGGGAGGAGAGTACCTGCGTGCGGGCGCCGTCTTTGGTGGGGAGGAGGGAGACGATGTCACCGAGGACGCCGTCGGGGAGGCTGCTGATCCGGTCGGGGAGCGCACCCTCTTCCAGCAGCCTCCTCTTCTTCGCTCTGGTGAGCACTCCCATGGCGATGGCCGATGGTGGCGTTGAGAGGAGAGGAGCGCCATAGCGGCTGCCAGCGGGAGGAGAGCACTTGTGTGCGGGCGCCATCTTTGGTGGGGAGGAGGGTGACGATGTCGCCAAGGACGCCGTTGATCCGGTCGGCGAGGGGCTCCTCTTCCAGCAGCCTCCTCTTCTTGGCTCTGGTGAGCACGCCCATGGCGATGGCCAATGGCGGCCGATGGGGACGTCGAGGTCGTGCCACTGTGATGGATCAGGAAAACTTTGCCACGCTTGGCTCTTGCCCCTGCTTATATTTGGGCTTTTGGGCCAATCTGCTTGCACTTTTGGCCCACTAAAATCTAATTACTTGCATCTCTATGACGGTTTCATTGACCCCGTTTCTGTTTCCGTTTCTATATTTTCTTTGCGGACGGAAAAACCCCATTTGAAAGGTCCTTAGTATGGCTAGAGAGGGGTGAGTAGCCTAAATTAAAAATCTACAAACCACTAGAACAAGTGATTAGTACCACAAGAGGCTATAATCGTAAAGCCTAGAGCAACAACTAGTTTAAGCAAAGCCACCTACACAATTCTAGTTATCACTAGGCCCTAAACCACACAAGCTAATTAGCACAAGCAAAACAACTACATAGCTACACAAGACAAGCTTGTTAGAGAACTAAACTACTTTGCACAAAGGTAAAAGAGATGTGCTTGTGGTTTATACCTTTGCCTTGAGAAGAAGCCAATCACCGGGATAACCAACAAATCACTTACTCGAAGATGAGGATAGCAATATAAACACCAAGATTTATCCTCGGGGTTCACGTGCTTGCCGGCACGCTACGTTCCCGTTGTGTCGACTTCAACCGGTGGTCCGGTGGCTAATCAGTATCACACACCAAGCCTACACAAGGCACCACAAGGACCTACCACGGAGGAAGTAGCTCAATGAACGAGCAATCCACTAGAGTTACCTTTGAGCTCTCCGCTCGGGGTAGGCACAAACCCCTCACAATCCACAGGTGTGAGCAAGCACAATCACCAAGCTTCTCCACACCTTCTCCACCTCCAAACCGGCTAGATGACCGCAATCACCAAGAGTAACAAGAATTACTCCACCACCAAGCTACCAAGTGCACTAGGATGCAAGATGATGATCACTACACTTGATTCACTCTCTCAATCAAAATCTTGAGTTAAATCAAAGGGAGAGAGTTGGAGAGAGTGTGCTAGGCTCACAAGAGGTTTAGGAAGATCAAAATGCGCAAGAGAGATTCACCAAGCTAGCCACACTCCTATTTATAAGCGTGCTCAAAGATCTAGCCGTTTTACTCTGAAATCGGGCACACCGGACGCTGCTTAAGTTCACACCAGACGCGTCCGGTGGTTGTCCGGTGTATCGCCCGCTGACACGTGTACTAGCCGTTTGAATTTCTTTACTGCACGCGCTCGCACCGGACGCGGAGCAGTCACAGCGGACGCTCCGACGCCCGTGTCCGGTGCACCAACAAAGAGCAGCCAGAGAGCTCAAATTGGCACCGGACGCGTTCGCTGTTAGGGCACCGGACGCTCCCAGCGTCCGGTGCACTCACCGAGTCAGTTTCTGAACTCCATCATCAGACACACGAAACAAGTCACCGGACACGCTGGAGTTACTATTCCAGCGTCCGGTGCTTACACAGAGAGGTTTCAGAGAGGTCAAATGCACACCGGACGCGTCGGGTGAGCACCCACCGGACGCAGCCAGCGTTCGGTGCTCCTCTGAGAGCTGTTTTCACTCTCTCTCCAACTATCTTACTTCTAGATGCTAACAACTAAGTGTTTCACACTTTTAGGCATGTATGTTAGCAGATTTTAAGAGCATTTGCAAGGTGGAGTTAGTCACTCTAGATTAGATCAAGTGTATGCAACTAATATGCAACTAGAGCACTTGCCGACCGGGTTCACGAAATAATTCTCCTCTTTATAGTCCGGCCAACTATCCTAAATGTGATCGCACTCACTAAGTGTCTTGATCACCAAACCAAAAAGCCCTAACTTATACCTTTGGCTCTAGCTCCTTGATCCTTTGCTTTTTCCCTTTTTCTTCACTTGATCTTCACTTGAGCACCATGTCATATTCCACTAACCTCTCTTGCTACACACACTTAGGAGTTAGGTTAGTAGCTAGGTTTCATCAATTACCAAAACTAAACTAGGGAGTTTCACTGTTTCAAGCCCAAATGGCCCACTGTAGAATCGAGAAAAACCCCTCTTCTACTTCCGTAAATACGGAAACGAAAAAAATACGAAAACAGACGAAACAAAAGTAAAACAGGAACGGGTCGGAATGGGAATTTTTCCATCCGTTTTCAACCCTACTAATATGTGGAAGTGTGGAACACTTGAGTCTATCAATTAATGCATATATCTATACGTACGTAATAATAAAGAGGCAAAAATTTCTCTCCATTATTTCGATCTAACCCTCCTAATAACTCACTACGTGAATGTGCAAAACATACTGTATCTAGACTAGTACTTGAACGCCCAGTTCATGATTGCCCCTTCAACGTGTTCTGGTACAGCACGGGAAAAGATGAGAAGGAAAGTAGGAAAGGCTCCAAATCGGATAGGAGAAGAATTCTAATTTGACTAAAAAGGACCACTAAGATCGATTAATCCTGCTCCTCCAATCGACGACCGGATTCGAAGACACACCCAAAGTCGCCAAGGTTGGTGTTGGAAGTCGTAAGCGTTCGCGGAAACAGCGGCACGGTTTGGGGTAGGCATGAACGTTGTGATTGGCTATTCGGTTCACTGATTTTCAGATGCCCTTTCAGAATTCTACACCTGAAAGTTTGCCACCTCATACATGCCAAATAGAAAATAATAAAGAAAGATGAACAGTAACTAAGGGTCTGTTTGCTTGACGCCCCCGCAGGCAGATGTCTTCCCAGGCAAGGATCCTGGCTGCTATTTCCATGAATTAATTAAAGGATGGGTGACCTCTGTCAAAGATGAAGTTATTTCGTTGTTCTAAATCTGCCAAGCAGCTATGATAAAGATTTCCATAAAGAAGGGTCTTTGGTATTGGAGCTTAGTGTGATGCATCATTTGGAAGAAGCTTTTGTGAGATCCCAATTAATTCGAAGATATTGCCAAAATGATTGACTGAAAGGGCAGCTGAAGAACAGATGAAATGCAGACTCCTCAATGCTGTTATTGCTGAACACAGTCCGTATTCATAAACTCATTGCTCTTCAACAGGTAACATGTATACGTATATTATATTTCCATGCTATTAACTGAAGGAGTTCTAAATATAAATATAGGCAAAGCACACTAAATTAAAGCTGAACGGGATCAAATAGGGGTGAAGCTAGCATCTAATTGAATCTGGTGCACCACTCAAGCAACATAACGAATTCCTTTGGATGTATGGTGAATATTAGTTAATTTTGAAACAAAAAGTTTATGCACCCTGGTGCTAGTGCACCTGGCATATTATAATGTGGTAAACCAAATAATCACAACTCAGTTACAAAATTTGTCATTTGACACCAACGATCAGGCAAATAAAGTAAAGACAAACAGCCCTTACACAAAAGGCAGAACCTGCAATTATTGCCAGCATACTAAGACTAGCATCAACCACAATGCTGACATATATTTGCCATTACCACTACCACTGTAAGCACAGAAATTCCCCTTTGATCAAGAATGGTTTTCACAAGCAAGAGGACCTTAAGTTTGTGAGGCGCTCAAAGAATTCCCTCTTGATCCCTAACCGCCTGTAGAGGCCAGATCCAGTGCTGCAGAAATTGACAAATTTTGGTGAAATTACATAAGCTGATTGAAGAATTGATGATTTGCCCTCGTTGAAGCTTTACTGTTTATAAACCACCACAAGGGACTAAAAAGTTTCTGCTAATAATAGCGCCACAGTACCAAACAGAAAAACAACACTAACTTACGAGATCTTTTGCAATGGTTGGAAAAGTACCATGGTACCGCTAGGTACTTTCACATTTTTCTATTTTCTAAGTAATTGAATGGGAATAATATTTATGTGGGTATTGTAGTAATTAAAGGTGTGCTCCAACGTGATGGGCTGATTGCCCCAACCCAATACAGGCTTCGTTCTCCTTCCCTGTTGTGCCCCGTGACTCCCGTAGCCGCCATTTCTGTCTGTGCCATTCGCAATTGAGGCAGGATGGATCTTACGATGCATATCGTCACATTCCTGGTGCATGATGAGGTCTTCCTCTGCTCGGTCTTGAGCGATCTTTCCGTCCACGACCTTGCGTGCTTCTGTCAATTCAATGTCAGTCAGAACTTTGTTTGAATGCCACGTTTGCATCCACGCTCCCTGTAGTATATATACTCTTAAATCAACGAACCAACCAAATTTTTTTATCAAATGTCTAAAAACTGTGAAAAAAATAAAAGCCTCAAATATTCACTCGTTCGTACAGTAACAAATCCTAAATTATTGCATGCAAAGAAAATGCTAAACATAAAAAACGATGTTCATTAGTGTATGCAAAATGCCTACACATATTGGATTCACTTGTTTACAGCGCCGATCAAATTATGTACTCAAAGCAAGGTGTGAGTAAGAGGATCACCGCCCGAAAGAAGAGGATCGACGACGTGTGCGGATGACGGAAGAGCCGGGCGGCGTCGATGCATAATGACTAATTTACCCTTTTTCAAAATAAAATATAATATGAAAAATATATATTGCCTCATATATTTCAGTACCTGGTCCTACCAAATTTGGTACTATCCTTACTTATTTGGTACCTTCAAGTACTTTTAGTCGGGTGCCTCCTATTTTTTCACCGTCCGATCTCGTTCAATGGATGGCTCATATTTTTTCCAACCATTATAAAATTTCTCCTAACTTATTATTGACAGGTCCACCAGGTTGAAAGACACACTTGATCATTAAGTGAGGATGGGTATCCTACCTTTCTGTAATACAGATAACCATCTATATTGCTGTGTTGTTACGTACCGCCAACAGATCATAGCTAAGAATGTACACGACAAAAGATAGCAATGACGCTGGTATTTAGGGAACAAGTGTAGAAATGACAAAGTAATGTAAGTAATGACATTTCACATTTCTCGTGATGGAGACAATTTTTTTTTAATTTTGAGTGGATATGTTATAGACTTTTCTGTCCGAGCACCCCAGCCAAAATCTAGACTGTGTCAAGACCCCACTATCCATCCATAAAAGGTGTTATACATGAATAAATCCAATGCTGATTCTAAAAATGACTCGCTAAAAGAAAAAAAAGCTATTTGTTGTATAGGTTTGTAGCACATTGCGATATACCTTGTTCTTTGTTAGCACATAACCAGCGGTTATATTTTCAGGCTATTAACTGAAAAGTAACAAATCAGATAATTAGCAAATCACAGCAAACAGAGCACACCAAGGGTCAGGAAACTGGCAATCCACACCTCAGGATCCGACGTTATCACTACTAGAGTAGGAACTAAGTACTAAACTCCGGATCCTTAACAGCTTGCTATTGTGATGTTGCTTTATGCTGCTTAGAACGTTTTAACACACCGAGACACGGTCACGCGGTATACCCAACATGTTGAAATTAAAGTTTTTTAGCTCACGTGAAAGATGAATGATGCCGTATATATATAACAATATTGTTGATCTTTCGTTCCAATACAATCACAAGGTTATAATCATACTTTTGTTTCCAAAGAGGAGGGGAAACGAGCACGTACAAGATCGTACTTTGCTACGACAGGGATGCCAGGTCAGGGACTGTTGAAATAACCATGCTAACATTTGTAGAGAAATTCCAGTCCATACTTGAAGCATTCAAATGGTTTATTATGCTCCGAAGTGAATCAAATAAGATTGGGTAGTTACTGGACTAAGTTTCCCGAAGATGGTTGAAAACTGTAAGATCAGGTATCTAGCAGTGTCGCATTTAAACTCTCAGAAATAACAGAAAGGCAGTTATGCTGACTCAAATGTAGCATGAATGCCCAAAACTCAGCAGGTTTACTGCTATTATGTAGACAGCATCACACACAAGAAGCACATAGGTAGCAATCTCTCTGAGCAAAATCAGTTCATTCCTCTCAACATTTGGGTACGCCTTGGTCATGATAGCAACACTGCAAAGAAGCAAAGTACTAGAAAAAGGAATTCAACAGAGGAATAGAGTAATAGACATGTGCAAGATATTCCAGTCTGTGGAAGGGTATGATATATAACTAACAGGATTGCCCCCTATATGTCCCTACGTTCATTGCACTGCTGCTTGCACCGAGAAACTTAAAATTAAATACCAGCTGGATACAAATTGCTTTGCTCTGGATAAGCTGTTTAGACGTTGAACTTTGAAGCTTTTCATGGCTGTATGTATTCTACTATACTCGAACACAATGAGCCCTGAAATTTTGGAAAGCAGAGGTACGTACGTATATGGCCATCCAAAACGAAAGGCCAAAATACTCACAAGATTTGTAGCAATCCCCTTATTGGCAAGTACTCAAATATCTGATGGGTAGCACAAGTAACAACAGGAGTATCAAGCAAAAAAGAAAAACTATCCAAATTAAGCAAAATGGCGAGTACGGAGAGAGCAAATGTTCCATAGCCTGATGACGGGTGCCCAAGTCCAACAAGATGTAGGCATGTGGCTACTAAATAAGCAAACATCAGCTAAAGAGTAATAACGATCATCTCTTTTTGGGAGGAAACTGAATGGGTTAGACTGTATTCGTGATTAGATATGGGGATATATGCAAATTGAAATATCATTACGAAGACAGCAAAGTAAAATATGGCAACAGATATCTCAACGAAGCCCTTCTTGATTTAAAATGAATATACTATCAAATAAGTAGGAAAATTACAGTGTTCCAGACTGACTAAGGCTCACTAGAAATTCCTACCTGAAAATCAAATGTCTCATTTGTGTCATCAGACCAACTGACGAATCATTTGAATGGCATCCAGTATTGACAAATCGTGTACTTCAGCGTATTGTCTACACGACCCAATCAAGATGTTTTCATACACAAAAATCGAAATGTGCACCTTTGAAGCCCTGTTTTCAATCGGGAGCAGACTACGTTGCTCTTCATTCCATTCATCGCAAACATTTGCAAATGGTAACTCAAAGCTCATTAACTCCAGCACTTCTGCATTTGATACAAAGAATTTGGCCAACTTAACCTGCCCAGCCTGCCGCATTCAGCCAGAGTGGCATCCACTCCCTGTATCCGCAACCCACGTCGCCGTCGCCGTCGCCCTCTCCCTTTACCCCATGCGTCCTCCTCCTCACTCAGCTGTGGGGTGGGGGAGAGAGAGAGAGAGAGAGAGAGAGAGAGAGTCCAGGGGGTTTTGGGGGAAAAGGACGTCAACTTATTAGGACTACATCGCCAACAAAGCAGTACTAACTTGCATGCCACATAGGATAAAACCCCAGAGGAAGAGGGATCGACCTCCTGTTTAGTCTATGGAATTGAAAGGAAGTAAGGAATTGATGGAAGAAAGATTACCAGACGAAGATGAAAGGTGTGAGGACGCACCGGAATCCATGAACCAAGAGGCATCAGGTTGCTGCAGGGTTATGGTGTTGAAGGCATTGGTCAAGGCAGCCTGATTCCATCATGTCGTTGGATCAGTAGGTGCAGTAGGGGCTGCCCCTGAAGGAGTGCCATAAGGGTAGACACCGTAGGGGTAGCCGGGCTGGGGAGGAGCAGCAATATGCGCCTGAACTGGCGGAGTAGGAAACTGTGGTGGGAACATCCCCGAGCCTGGCCTGGCACCCAGAATTCCTTGGCCAGGCATAGGCCACATTTGGAAGGAACCACTCCACGGGTTGGACCAAGGACGGGGAGCACGCCAGTTGTTGTTGTAGCCCCATCCTTTGCCCTTGCCACGCCCCCAGGGACGCATTGGAGGACGCGCTGCCGGCGGCGCTGCAGTTGCAGCAAGGGTCGCAGGCGCCGGCGTAGTAGCACGTGGAGGCGCAGGAGTGCTTCTGGTCGCAGTGAAAGCAGCAACCGAGGAAGACGTCGGGAGCTCTGATTCTTTGAGGGCAAGAAGCGACTGTGCCTCGAGAAATGAGGGCAGCGGAGTCTTTGTCTTCAGGATGGACGCCATGCCAGGAAGGGGCTCATTGACGCCACGGAGCAGGGTGAGAAGCAGCGTGGAGTCATTGACGGGCTGTTCAAGATCAGCGAGCCCATCAGCGAGGTCCTTGAGCCGCTGTGCGAACTCAAGCACCGGAAGGTCGCCCTGGGACAGAGCGCGAAACTTGGCCTCAAGAGTCATCGCACGAGAGGCCTTGTTGTCGAGGAAGAGGTTGGCTGCCTTGGTCCAAATGGTGTGAGCCGAGGCGCCATTCTCCATGATCAGGCGCATGACACGAGGTGATGACGAAGAGTAGATCAAGGAATGGATGGAGCAATCGATCGCCAACCAGGTGGCATCCGGGTGTTCAGGCGCTGGTGTGCCATCGATGTGAGATGAGGCGCCAAACTTGCCGACGAGGGTTTGGAAAAGTTCATGCCAAGTGGAATAGTTTGGTGGATCAAGTTCTAGAGAAAAAGGGATATGATTTTTGACATTGATTGTAGCGAGCGCGGAAGCGAGGCTTTGAGCAGGTTGTGGGGGAAGAGCAGCAACAATTGCTGCAGCCAGAGCAGCATTGGCCTGAGCATCATCGTCGTTCATGGTCACGACGAGGAAGAGGAGCAGCTGTGCAGCAGGGAAGAGAAGATGATGTGAGGAGAGGAAGAGTTAGGGAGAGGAAGAGGAACGGTCCCTATCTGATACCATAATAGAAACTGAATTCCCACTTTCCATAGACTCAACAGGAGTTTAAATAGGACATTACATGACTCTTCATTCAAGACTTGACTTATCACATTCTAGACTCTTTGTATTCTAATAATTTGAAAAGTTTGTGGACCAAGAAATGCACTTTCAAAGTTGATAGACCTAAGTGACACAGATGAACAAGTTGATGGACTAGCCATGCATTTTACTCTTAATGAAATTATACATGTCGCTGGTTATTTACATAAGTGAGAAGCACACAGCGAAATTTATTTAGGCAATATTCCAAAGGTACATGTTATCACATTTTAATGAAACAGTATACAGATACAGATCAATACTTGAATCTTAAGTGAAGATACATCATCTTTCATATTATATAAAAAACACATCAAGCATAACTGCATGCAAATAGCATTCAGCATGGGAAAATAGCAAATATCATTGTAAAGTTTTCACTTTCCAGCGTTGTAACACAGGTAGGAGTGTCGGTAAATTTTAATTGGCATGCATCATATACAGTGCATCATGCCCAGAGGGCTTTATATCACTTCTCGACAATGCTCACAGTCAACCTTTTCAGCGGAGTCACCCAACTGAGCTCTCGCAGCACACAACTTCATGTTCAAATTCCTTAATTAAAACACATCATGCATTTCTGCTTCTCTGAGGAGGTAGTGGTCCAACTAGAGTTCCGAAAATTTCCATTTTGCATTTGCTCACAAATACATCCTGATCAGCATGCACAGTTCACACCTGAAACAATAAGACCAAATATTCAGAAAATCAAATGATATTATTCCACCAGACAAGAAGAGAGGGATGTCCTAAGATTATCAGACTGCTTAAATAATAAATACCTTGACATATATCACCAAAAAGTAATGATACTTTGCAGAATTATTATTGTTTCGAGAGCTAAAATGATTTCTTATTAGTCTTGTTAAACAAATCGCAAATCTTCAGGCAGCATTCTATCAACACAATATTCTTCAGACGAATTTGACAAGTCCTAATAAAATTCCTATGTTTATGAAACCACACATTTTTCTCCCCTGCCATTTTTGTCTGAAAAGGCAAAATGAACAGATAATTGTCACAACCTAGCATTGGAACATGCATTTGATGCAATAGTGACAAAAGCATGCAGATTGACAAACAAGTATACAATAATAAGTTTAGTCACCTTGATGTATAATTTCTCCAAGCAAGGAAAATATTTCAGAAACTCAATAACTGCATCCAAACTAAGATGCTTTTGTGTTAATGCTAGGACCTTCACACTGTGCACCACCGTCTTCATGCTAATAAAGTGTGGTCCCTGAGTATAAACCCGCAAATAACTATAGTTAGCATCATAGTCAAACATAGGAACTTTTCTTCATATAATGTGAGATCATGAACATGAAAGTGAGAAGCATGGTGATACCTGAAAAAATGTGGTGAAAAACTTGACACTAAAGCTGTGACTATATATTGGCCCCAAAACATGCAACTTTGGTGCTGAGATCACTGAGACGGAGATTGTCGTGCTATCGAAGTCTTGAAAATGAAGTAACCTCTCTAGACAAGGGGCATCCTCGATAATGAGTTGTGGCAACTCATAGTCATAATACCCAGGACGCACGCCGATGCTTCTAAGGGTCGGTGACACAATTTGGATGCGAGGGCAGCCCATTTTTCCAATTAGTAGCAAGCTCTCCAAGATAGGGCAGCCAGCAAGCAAGAAATGTAGAGAATTCTCTGAGATATTGATATTGGAAAGGCTCAATCTCTTGAGAAGTGGAAAGTGGAGCCTGTTAGCATTGTTTCCAACCAAGAAATTGCACCGAGCAAAGCTTGCAACATGAAGGGTTGATGAGAAGCGGTGTAACGATGTAGGCACTGGCAGGATCCAACCCCAATGACAGTCATATTGGAACTCGAGCTCTTCTAGTCCGTCTAGGGCAGGGGACCGAAGCCAGCTATCCAACTTTATATAGGGGTTGTCCTTATAGTGGAAGTAGGCCAAGGGGATGGAGAAGCGGCGAACAGGACCCTGATGTGTGGAGAGGATGCTCGAGATTACTTTGGTGGGGATATACCTGGTAAAGGGAGCTGGATTGAGGTCCGGGTTGAGGTCAAGGTTGAGAGGAGCGGAGCGCCAGATCTGGGACCACTGGGAAGAGAGAACCTGCGTGTGGGCACCAGCCTTGATGGGAAGAAGGGACACGATCTCTCCGAGGATTGCATCAGGGAGGCAGCTGATGTAGTCGATGCGCTCTTCCGCTTCCGCTTGTCGCCTCCTCTTGGATGTGAAGACCACCGCCATGATGGAATAGTATTGTGGCGGCGATAGGGTTGTGGAATTGCTGGTGGAATTATAAATGGTACTTAGTTACATCCCACACAACCAAGCCAAATAAAGCTCCAACTAATTAATTTATTGCCAAAAAGTTACTTTTGGCCACTCTTCATTTTCCATATTTGCAAATGCCCTCAACTTGCCACATGAGAGAGAACACTCTTGTTTTTATTATTTTCTCTTATTTGAAATTCCATATTGGGGCTCCATCATGTCACTTCTGCGAAAGTTTTGCCCAAACTCGGTTCCAACTTGCTTAGTTGACATGGCCTGGGTTGTTTCACCACCTAGAGTTCATCTGTTAAAACAACTCATTCTCCTTCCCTCTCCCACACCCCCATGATGCATTACCTTTTTTAAATGGACCGGTGGGGGAGTCCCCTACCTATCTTTTTGTATTTCAATTAAATGAAAGAATAGAAGTACAAGTTAAGTGTACAAGGCACCAGGCCCAAAAGAAAACAATGTGCAAAAAAGTTATAAATAATTATCTCTCCACAAACTAAGAAGAGTTTTTCCAGTAGAATTAACATTGATACAAACCAGGCTAAGTTCTTCCTTGAAAAGTCTCTTCCATTGGTTCACATCTCTTTGCCCATCCTCGAAAATAATTTGTTTCTTGTGATCCAAATGATCCAGCATGCTGTGTCTGGGACTTATCTGAAAATGACACCTTGGAAGTTCTGCCGTGCTTGCAGATCATATCCTGAGGATTGAGGTTCAAATTCCAGTTGATGTGTAAGGTGGCCCAGCATTGGTTACTGAAAGGGCAACCAACGAAAAGTTGGAGGCAATCCTCTTCACTGTTAGTGTCACAAAGGACACATTGTAGTCATCCAAAAGCTTGTTTTTTGTCTATCTCTAAAGAGCAGCCAAAAGAAGAAATTATGGGCTTGTTTGGAACAGCTCCACCAAGCAAAAATGTGGATCTGGATCTAGGATTCACCTAGATACTTCATGGAGTAGCTCCGTGGTGGATCTGGAATTCATCAAAGTGTTTGATACAGCTCCACATTTCACTCTTTCTCACTAATAGCCTAACCCCACCCGTCATTTCTTCCTCCTCTCTTCTCCCCCACCTTCCTCTCTTCCTCTGTTCCCCTGTTCGCACACGGCCATGGTGGCCGGGCCTTGAGAGTGGCTGGCCAAGGGCGGCACAGTGGCCAGGGCGAGCACGCATTGGCGGCGTGGTTGGCCAGGGACGAGCGGCGTGGTGGGCCAGAAGCGGCGCGTGACCGAGTATGGGCGGCGCAGTGGGCTAGGGACGAGCAGCGCGACCGACCAGGGACAAGCGTGCGGCCGGCCAGAAGCGGTGCATGGCCGAGCAGGGGCGGCGCGTCGAGCGGGTGCTAGCGTGGCCGACCAGGAGCGGCGTTGCAAGCGTGTGGCCTGCTATGGGAACCGCTGTGGCTGGGGGAGAGCGTGCGGCCAGCCGGAGACGAGCGCAGGGCCGGCCAGGGGCGGCACGGTGGCCGGCCTAGGAGGCATGGCAAGCTCGGTGGAGGCGTCAGTGAACACGACGGGAGGAGGAAGAAAGGAATAGAATGAAACGAACCATTATTTCTGTGTAAAGAGTAGCATGGTAAATAATTTTATCTAAATCCACCTATTGAGGATTTGGTGGAGCACCCCTTGAACAGCTGCACCAATTTGGTGAATCTGGGGCTAGATCCACCTTTTTGGTGGATGAGATCCACAGTAGAGCTGGTGGAGTTGGAGATGTTTGGGTGGAAAAGTTGGATCCAGATCTAAATTTCGTGAATCTGAAGCTGGTGGAGCTGTCCCAAACAGGCACTATGCTTGCCTAGATTGTTTGAGCCCCACAACCCCCTGAAGAAATGGGGATTAGTGGAAGAGCCAATTAAGTTATTGTAGGCCTTCAACCGGGACTAAAGGTTCCCACGCTCCCACCAACCACCCTCTTCTACTGCTCCCAACTACGACAACCTCACCTGCTCACTGATAAAACCAACCACCGTGTGCATAGGACATATGAGTCTCCATCTCTGTTATATTTTGTCCAAGTTTGTATCCACCTATATATATAGCTTCTCTATGGGAGAAAGCACTACACATACAGATTTTATTATGTGTAGCCAGTGCACGCCACAGGTACTAGAATTTTTTTTTTGAAGATAGAGCCACAACCAAGCTTGTGGAGGTCGGGAGAGTTGTTTGTGCAAAACATTGTTGCAGGGACTTCCTTATAGGTCGCTACATCCATCCCTCTGGATTCTGCATCCTGGGAGTGGCATTGGATCATCGCTGGTCGCGCAACCGCCCTTGTCCCCAAATAGGTTGAGCTCAACATCCACCTCGGGCTTATATTCGACCATAGTTGGGTGCTAAGAGGTGCTTATTTTAAAATGTGTTGGTATATTTTGAATTTAACATTGACCTAACCGTAAAAAGGTCTTTGTTATCGTATATATAATTTTGTTGTAAGGTCTTTGTTATCGTATATGTGGTTAGCAATACATCATTATTATCTTTGTTATCTTCTATGTGATTTTATTACATTATTTTTCGAGATCGATCTTTATGATTTTTTGAATGAGAATGTAGCATATGAACAAAAATAAATGACCCTCGAATGAAGCAACCCCAAAAAAAATCAAGGAAAAAATAAAGAAACAAAAATAATCATCTTATTCAAAAATATGTGCAAATTTTCTACAAAGTATCCTACACCCTAGTGTTGCATGGGCGGAAAATGAAACTTCTGCTAGGCAGCTATTTCACCAACCGGAGCCAAAGGTGGACATTATGGTCCCGGTTTATAGTACGAACCCGGACTAATAAAGTCCTTTTTTGTCCTGGTTTGGTGTACAAAACCGGGACTAATGGATGTTTAGTCTCTGTTTGTCGCACTAATGACACACCCCCGCGCATATAATACCTCTCAATCTTTTCTGATCCGTTTCATTCCAATCGTCGTCCGCTGCCGTATCCTCTCATCTCTCCCATCTCCCTGTGGATATGTCGGATGGGCACGATGATGAGTCATTGAACTTGGCCCAGCCCAGCCCAGTCACTCCGCCTCCCCTATCTCTCCCCGCCGCGGTTTGCCTCCGCTGACCAATCCCTTGCTCCGCCGCCGCACAGCACGCCGGGGTTCGTCCAGTCCGCTCTGGCCATGGATACGCCGCCGGTGGTGCGTCTGATGGACGAGCTCGTGGAAACGTCGGGGAGGAAGCTCACATCCACCTATGCGTACTCCTCCAAGGAAGATGCGTGTAGCAAAGCTACCTCTATGCAGCACCAGGGTGAATGTATCATGGCGTAGTGTCTGTGTCGGCGGAAATGCGCTCTACTGCAGGTACGACCACCACACCAGAATCCTGGAATATGATCTTGGTAGGCAAGGTTCTTCGTTTCAATGTTCAAAAAAATTCGGTCCCCGCCAAAATAGACAAAAAAATTCGGTAAATTTTGGTCCAATTTCGGACTGAATTCGGTGAATTTTCGAGATTTAAAGCACAAAATTTGTTTCGGAGCTCACCGAAACGAATGAATTTCACCAATATTCTGAATGCTTCAGTCGAATCCTAGAACTGTCGGTGTAACATCCCACGTATCACGCAACCTGGGATGCCACACAACAACACCACAAAATGCCAAACTAGAAAATTTCGGCAGCATAAGCCTAGAAATGAGCACAATGTGGAAGCAACGATAGATAGATAAATAATGCGTGATACTCCACGTAACAACTGTCTTTCAGACAACATTAGCAAGTGTACTCTACCATATCTTAGACTCAGGAGAAAACCTCTTAGCATTATAAGATCATGTAAAGGTGCATGGTGTGCAACTAACCCATTTCCCTCTTTGCTATCATCAAGGTCAACCTGGGGAGGGAAAACAAGGGTGAGATTGAATAATCTCTGCAAGTGAACTACTGAAACAAGCTATTTAAACCATATTAGATTAACTAATCATTTAATGCACAACAGGTAATAAAGGACAACTCTGCATATCCACTTCCTCGTCTAAGAATTAGGTGATCATGGCATGAAAAACATAGCATTAGTTTGTAATGAGCTACCCTGGACAAATAATGTAGGATCCATATAGAATAATAAGAAGTCACCCATAAAAGCCATAACGCATAGGTTACCATAACAACCGGGGATAATAAAGTAACATAAATGCATATCATATCCCATAACAAAAATCCAATAACATTTAAAGCATTTGAAGTACTTACGAATGCAAGGAAGAAAGTGCATATAATATCTCCACAATCCCATTAGCCATAGCGTAACTCACCTCACTAGAAAGAAGGATCACTTCTCATATTATTTTTGATACTTAATCAACCAATATCCAAATATCCAAAGTCGGATAAGCCATAGCACAACATAAGATGTATATTCATAGTATATCGCAATATACTCCATCACATCCAACCTCCAAAACCATACAGAAGTGCATAGAAATGCACATGATCTCCTGCCTTCATACTCATCATTTGAGCCCAATAAATGATGCTACATGCATATGTATGCACATTAACTCCTGCCTTCATACCCAACAAGGTATGAAGCTGCATCGTTATGATGATTCTGTACCGGTACGGTCGCGGCTACCAAGCAGTGACATTACCCCAAATGCCAATATGCCATAATCCAATTTCATAATACATATGCAATTAGGCTCCCGGTGTGGCCAAGCTGACGTGGGGCGGCGACACTCCCTCTCCCCGTACCCGCGCGTGACCCTCTCTCTCTGCGGGGCGGTGGCACGGCTACGGCGGCACGGCCCTCCAGGGCGGGCCAGTGTGGCGCGCCGGGCGGCGGGCGAGGCCGGGCCCGCGGTAGCTCGTAGTGGCTCCAGGTGTGGAGCGTCTCCCGGCGTGGGGTGGCTCGCGGTGGCTCCTGGCGGCCGAGGCCGTGCAGTGCGGCGCGCGGGGCGCGGCGGCAGCAGCCGGATCCGGCGGCGTCGCTGGGCTTTTCTCTTTTTTTGTTTTCTGTTTGTTTAACCGTGGCGGTCATCCCAGTACTACAGATTCGTACATCCGTGCCGGGCCCGTCAGTGCCAGATTCTATTCAACCGCCAGTGATGACTCTTCACTGCCGGTTCTGGACTTCAAAATCAGGAAATGACCATGGCTATCAAAGAACCGGCAGTGAAGGCACTTATCATTGCCGGAGCGTAACATGAACCGGCAGTGATTGTGTGTCGACCTATCAGTGCCGGTTGGTGTTACAAACCAGCACTGATAAGGCTTTATTACTGCCCGTCCATTTTGCCGCCCGGCTTGCTGCTATATATACAGTGGCAGTTCGAACCCTTAACTTTTTTTGCGACAAGGTTCAATCCCTTAACTTGGTTTGGCATCTAACTCACTAACTAGTTCAATCCCTAGTAAGTAATGGTTTGGCATCTAACTGGTTCAATCCCTAGATCGTAATAAGACACATGAATCTTAATGAATGTGATTGTTGATTTTTTTATAAATTTTACCTGGTTTTGTGTTTACTGTAGCGTTAGTATGGCACATGCACTATCGATCAGTTAATGAAGGAAATCAATCAAGACCAAATCGCGGTAATCATCGGTGATAAAGAAACTCGCGGTAATCATCAAGCAAGACATTGGCGAACATAATTAAGATAGTTGATACTATATATATATTAAACATAGAAATAAAAAACATACATTGGTATATATAAAAAACATAAAAATAGAATACAGAAAATAAAAAAGAAGGCCACCTAGTCCTTCTTGACGTTGTCGTCCTTCTTATCCTTGCCCTTGATCTTGGCCGGTATGCCCTGCCTGAGGATATCGGCCAACTGACCGAGGAGGAAGGCGTAGAAGTTGGGCTTGGTGTCCAAGGGGTCATTGACCTTGGGAAGGCCAATGGCGCCGGCGAGCTCGTTGAGCATGCTGAAGGCGGCCGCAAGACGGTCGACGGTGAAGGCCCGCTCCACCCTAAGCTTAGCCCGGGGATCGTCATCCGCCGCCGTTAGCCTGTCGGCAAGCTCGTCGAGGGGACCTCGCAGCGGCGGCGCCTCCTTGTTGGAGTCGGAGAAGTCGGAGGAGTCCGCCGCCGCCCTCTAGACCTCCTCCTCTGCCCTGGCCACCACCACCTCCTCCTCCTCCACCCTCGCGCGCTTCACAAAGGGCTCTGCCATGGTGATGATCTTCGGTGGTGCGGTAGAGCTCGAGAGAGAGACGATGAGGAAGATGATCGTGATGATAGCACAGATTGGGCCATGATCAGGAGGGCATGTATAAATAGTGGTGACTTAGGACTCTTTAGTTCCAAGGAACTGCCGGAGACTGCGCATTGCATTCACACGATCGGCGCTGGGAATTCCAAAGAACTGCCCATCAGTTAATACTGCTGGCTGCGCGCGCCGGTATTGCCAGGTCGTTTTACGACCCGGCAGTGAAGCTTCCTATCAGTGCCGGGTGGTTTTACGACCCGGCAGTGATAGGTAACTTCACTGCCGGCCTGTGTCGCCAACCAGCAGTGTTGGCGTTCACTGTCAGGTTGTTTTACAAACCGCCAGTGATCTTTGCTCCTACATATACGAGCTCCCCTCACTCTCCAGTTCAGAGCACACAGCCAGAGAGGGCTCACGCGTGCTTCACTCCTCCATTGTTGTGGCCGCTCTTCGCCGTGAAGCACTTGGATTTGCAAGCATCAGCATGACCTACTTGCTTTGAGGTTAGGAGTAACTAACAATGCATTAAGTACATTAATTTTGTTGCTTAATTAGTGTTGTTATGATGGCTTGCTTATTTTATTTCATGATTCTTGTGGTTTGTTAATTTTCATTGTAAACATCAAGCACTTTCCAATTGATTTTGAGGAAGGCACTTTCCATTGTAGACATTAAGCACTTTCTAATTAATTTTGAGGAAGGAACTTTCCATTGTAGACATCAAGCACTTTCCTAAAGGTCGGTTTCTATGTACTAATTGAATTTGGTAGCTCATTACATGGTGGATTTGATGATATAGCTCACTAATAATTTAAGTGTTCCAATAATTAGTCACATTTTCAAACTACAATTGATATTCATGAAGGACCAATAATTTCTATTAATTTCTCTATAATTACTCAGCCTATTTTTGTTTGGCGCTTAAATTCTAAATATTACTTTTGTATAAATATGGAAGAGCATAGGAAAGAGCACCACAGCGTTATTGTGAGGCTACTATTTCAGTTTTTCAATAATTAGTAACATTTTCGAGCTACAATTGTTATTCATAAAGGACCAATAATTCTATTAATTCCTCTGTAATTACTCTGCCCATTTTTTATTTGGCGATTAAATTCTAAATATTATTTTTGTATATATACAGATGGATCGAGGGTGGATGTATGGTTTGACGTGAATGCACGAAGCCTGCTTGAGTGGCGTCCGCGATTTTCTCACCGTTGTCAAAGCCGATGCTAGGGATGGAAAGCCAATTTTCTACCCATGCATAGATTGCAAGAATATTAGGAAATAGACAAATATTGAGTCTATACGATCGCACTTGATTTGCAGAGGTTTCATGCCAAACTATATGTTATGGACTAAGCATGGAGAGGTTGTTGGTGGCACTGCGCCGCTAGAAAACGTTGATGATGTCAACATCGCACTTAATGATGTCAACATGGCAGAAGGTGGTGACAATGTGGCTGCTGTTAGGAACCAGCAGTGTTCCACTTAGCAAACACTGCCGGTTTGTTTAACAACCCGGTAGTGTTAGCTACGTGGAACACTGCCGTGTTGGAACACGACCCGGCAGTGGTGGTTCGACATCAGTGTCAGTTCGTAACATCCGGCACTAATGCTGACTCCCCATCACTACCGATGTGGTTGTACCGGTTCAAATTCCGGCAGAGTTGGGGGGGTCTGGAACCGGCAGTGATATGCAAATCTGGGGCAGTGTCCAACCGCTTCAGGAAATATCGCATTTATCGTGACCTTTGATCCGAGACGGTTGCGATAACCGCCTCGGTTAATCGTTTTTGCCCGCCTCTGTTAATTTTTATGTAGTAGTGCGCCAAATTTCCATTGTAAGGAACAAACATAGAGCAATTGAAACGTAGAGTTATGGATCTATTAACAGTTTTCGAAGGATCTAAGATAACATTTCTCATGCATTGAGAGTACATACATGTCATAGCGAAAACTACCGGAATCACATATATAGCACTTTAATTATTCTTAAGGCAGTGCATACACAGCACCTTAACCATGTTCCATACATGATCCTACCCGGAGAAGCTTTATAACATGTAGTGCAATCCTTGGCCATGCTTTAAGTAACAAAATATCTGGCCATGCTTTAAGTAACAAAATATATGAAATTACAACTCCTTGGCCATGCTTTAAGCAGCCAAGGGCCAACAATATGTAGCTTGTGGCTACTAATTAAATAACCAAACTTTAGGTAACCTGTAATAATAACTTTCTCTTTTTTTTTTGAGGAAACTGAATGGGTTAGACTGTATTTATGATTATAAGGGGACATATGCAAATTGCAATCGTCATCAGGTTGAAAATAACAACGGTTTCTGAAGAGATTTTCTACGTTTAGAACCAATAAATATAGCATCAAATCAGTTGGCAAATTACCGTGTTCCAGGCAACGATATATCAAATATCAAACTGACTAACGCTTGCAAGATATTCCTACCTGAAAATCAAATATCTTCCATTTATGTCATCGAAGATGACCTACCGACAAATCCTTTCAAAGGGATCCAGTATTGACAAATCATGTGGATCAGCATATGGGCTAAATGACCCAGTGAAGACGCTTTTAGATACAAAATCAAATTGTGCATCCATCGAAGCCCTGTTTTCGATCTCGAGCAGACTACATTGCCTTTCAATCCACTTGTTCCTAACGTTTGCAAATCCTAACTCAAACCTCATTAACTCCAGCACTCTTGCATTTGATATAAAGAACTTGGCTAATTTAACCTGTGACCTGTAGCCTTGATAGCTTGCTAGCACAATTTTCCTTAGACGGATGTCTAGGTTCACAATATTTTCCTGGTACCTAGACCAATTTTCCACCTCAAGACGTGTTATCTGAAAAAGAAGTGAATATATATCATCAGTGCTAACCATTAGATTTGGAACAATCATCATCGATGTTTTATATAGGAGTAAGTGAAAAAGAACCCATGCATGTGAACGCTCCGGTACAACAAATGTCACCTGGATGTACAGCTTCTCCAAGTGGGGAAAGCACTTCATTAAGTTAATAACCACGTTCGGACAAGGTTTCACATTAGACATGCCAGAACTTTGACACTGCTCACCACCGCCATCATGCTAGCAATATTCGATCCCTGAGTTAAAAGCATGTTTAAAATTAACTCATGTACCATGTAGCACAAATGGAGGTGAGAATGATGCCCATATATACCTGCACATCAGTTGCAGTGCCAGAGTGAAACCTGGGGAAATTATTATCATGGAGTGTCCCCAAAATATGCAATCTTGGCGCAGAGATTATCAACACGTCGATCTTAGTTCCTCCCAGTCCAGTCCAAGAAATAGCAATCTTTCCAGACATGGGGCGTCCCTGATGACGAGCTGTTGTACCTTATCAAAGTTTCTTATGAAGCCAGAATAAAAACCGATGCTTGTGAGGCTAGGCGACACGATCTGCACCCGAGGTAAGCTCCACCGGTAACCATCCCATTTTAACTGCAAGCTCTGCAGGGCTGGGCAGGCGGCGAGCATGGAATGGAGGTAACTCTCGGAGATACTGACGTCCACAAGGCTCAGCTGCTTGAGAAGCGGCAGGTGCAGCGCACCGGCGGCGGCATTGTAGACATCAGGGAAAACGCAGTTGCTGAAGGTGAGGACGCCAAGGGTGGACGAGAAGCGGAGCGCTGATTCCGGAACGTGAGAAACGTAGTGGAGCTGGAGCTCCTGTAGCCTGTCGAGGGCGGGAGATCGAAGCCAGCCATCCAGCTCCTTAGCAGGGACGGATTTGTGGTAGCCGTAAGAGAAACAGAAGCGGCGGCCGGGTCCCGGGTGCGAGGAGAGGACGCGGGAGACCTCGCTATCTGTAACTCGGAGGTTGAGGGGAGCGGTGCGCCAGATGTGGCGCCAGCGGGAGGAGAGAACCTGCGTGCGGGCACCGTCTTTGGTGGGGAGCAGGGAGACGATGTCGCCGAGGACGCCGTCGGGGAGGCTGCTGATCCGGTCGGCGAGGCGCTCTTCTAGTTCTTGTTCTAGCCTCCTCCTCCTCCTCTCCGCTCTGGTGAGCACCCCCATGGCGATGGCGGCGGCCAATCGGGTCGTCGAGGTTATGGTTTGTCACGCCACGCCTGGCTTCTGCACTCTTCATTTTATCTGAGGTTTAATTTTGGCCCAATCTGCTTTTGGACCCACTGCAGTCCGATTAATTTTGTTGTCATGATAATCTCAGCCCAAAACATTACTTTCATTTATTTCGACACTGCATGCTTCGGCCTAGTTCGGGCCCAGCCCAAAACTACCCAGTACGTAGGTAGCTCAGACTGTCTCCAACAGGGAAGGCATTTGGTGACCTATACTCATAATGCGTTGTGCACACTGCTTTTGCATGGTGAAAATCGCCTCCAACAGGATAGGCATCGCCGTGACCCATTTTGGGTGCGACGCCGAGCGCAACCCAGATTTGGGTCTCTCTCGGAGCTTCTGCGTCTCCACGTGGGGCCCGTAATAGCTGTGCTCCTCGTCCGTCTCGGCCAGCGCCGCCTCCCTGCATCCGCCTCTCCTCCTCCTCCTCGCTGCGACGGAGAGGGGAAGCCCCAGAGGACCGCGGCATAGCAGCGGGGAAGGGAGGCCGCTACCGCACGCCGCCGGTGGTTGCCGCGGCCGCGGGCCACCGGTGGAGGCGGTGACCGCGTGACGTGGGTGGAGGCCACGACCGCGCGCCTGGATCTCGGCGGCCACGGGTTGAGAGCTGGCGCGGCCCCAGGTCCGTTGAGGGTGAGGCAGCCAAGCGCCGGGGAGGGAGGGTTGGGTCCTAGCGCCGTGGATGCTGCGTCCGCGGCCACCGGTGGAGCTCGGGTCCGTGCCGCCGGTGGTGAAGCCTGGGTCCGCGCCTCGCCGGATCTCCGGCCGCAGCACGCAACTCGGGCGAGGACACGGGCCGCCGGTGGGGCTGCCGCCGTCACCATCACGCCACCGGAGCCGAGGAAGGGGGGCCGCGCTGTCGTCGAGGGAAGGCGAAGGGGAGCCGCGCCTCGCTGGATCTCCAGCCTGAGCACGCAGCTCGGCGAGGACGCGGGCTGCCGCCGGCGGGGGGAGGAGGAGAACGCGGCGGTGAGCTCGCCGGTCCAACGAGGAGCGACCGCGGCGACGGCGGGTGAGCAGCGAGGACGGTATTTGCGTCCGCTGTTGGAGAAGCGGTGATTTAGGTGCCGTTCTTTTTTCCTGTAGCACAACGCATTGGGTTCTTTGGGTCTTTATTTTGCGTCTTTCTGTTGGAGTTAGTCTCACATCGGGGAGGAAGCTCACATCGGCCTATGTTTACTCATCCGGGAAGGTGTGTGGAGCAAAGCTACTCTATGCAGCACCAGGGTGACTGTATCATGCATGGCGCAGGGTGTCCTTGCTGGAAATGCGCTGTACTTCAGCTACGACCACCACACCAGAATCCTGGAGTATGATCTGGGTAGGCAAGGTTCTGGGATTCAATTTGCAAAAAAATTCCGTTCCCACCAAAATGGACGAAATTCAGTAAATTTCGGTCAAATTTCGGATTGAATTCGGTGAATTTTTTAGATTTAAAGCACAAATTCGTTTCGAAGCTCACCGAAACGAATGAGTTCCGTCGAAATTCGGAATGTTACAGTCGAATCCCAGAACTGTCGGTAATCGAGGTTCCATCTGAATTTTGTGTATGGCACTTTGCCCTCATGGAAACAGAGGTGGACTGGGATTCACCACCATACAGAAGTCCAGACTCTCTCTGTGGCGGAGGGAGGATGGTCCGAACGGATATGTCGGATGGCCACGACGACGAGTCATTGAACTTGATAAGCTGCTACCAGTTTCATATTGTAAAAATTTGTTGCCACACCTTACGTTGTTTCCATTGCAGACAGTGGTGTCGTTTTCATTTCAATGGGTGTTGGCTATTCACTGGTCATCTAAATTCCAGCCGAGTTGAGAAGATAGGAGACTTCATTTCCCCGTTCATGGTTGTCCCCTACATAAGCTTCTGCACTCCAGGTATGTAGTACTAGTATTGTGGTCTTCTCTATCCTTCAACAATACAAGTTTACTATGTTGTGATTTGCCAATTATCTCATTTATTACTATTTCAGTTAATAGCATGAAAATATAAACGCTGATTATGTGCTAATAAAGAAGAATGAGGTCTATCTCAATGTGCTACAAACCTATACAACAAATAGCTTTTTTCCCTTTAACAGGCCGTTTTTAGAATCAGCATAATTTGGATTTATTCATGTATAACACCAGTTATGGATGGATGATGGGTTCTTGACACACGGCCTAGATTTTGACCTACGGTGCTGGGACAGGGAAAGTCTCCAACATCCACTCACAATTATAAAAAAAAAATCTCCATCACAAGGGAAATGTGAAACGCCATTACTACTTACATGACTTCGTAGTTTCTACACTTGTTCCCTAAATACCAGGATCATTGCTATCTGTTGGTGGCACGTAACAACATAGCAATATGGATGGTTATCTGTGTTACACAAAGGTAGGTGTTTTCCTTTAGTTTGATACCCATCCTCGCTAATGATCAAGTGTGTTTGTTAACTTCCCTTCAAAAAAAAAAAGTGTCTGTTAACTTGTGGACCTGTGAATAATAAGGTAGTTATTTTCCTGCCGGGTACTCTTGCTAGCTTCTAGAAGAAACTTTTTAGTTCCTTGTGGTGATTTAAACTGTAAAGCTTCAATGAGAGCAAATCAATTCTTCAATCAGCTTATGTAATTTCACAAAAAAAATTCAATCTCTCAGCACTGGATCTGGCCTCCACAGGTGGTGAGGGGCCAAGGGGAAATTCTTTGAGGGCCTCAGAAGCTTAAGGTGCTCTTGCTTGTGAAATACCTTTCTTGATCAAAGGGGATTTCTGCGGTCACAGTAGTTGTGGTAATGGCAAATATATGTCAGTGTTGTGGTTGATGCTGGTCTTATAGTATGCTGGCAATTATGGGTTCCGCCTTTTGTGTAAGGGTTGTTTCTCTTAACTTCATTTGCCTGATCATTGGTGTCAAATGACAAATTTTGTAACTGAGATTATTGGTATAGAATTTAAACACTGTGTCGATACCACATTATAATACACCTGGTGCACTAGCACCAGGGTGCATAAAAAATTTGTTACTAAACTGACTAATATTCACCATGCATATCCAAAGGATTTCGTTTTGTTGCATGAGTAGTTCATAGGGATGAAAACAGATCGGATACGAACGGATATCACTAATATTATATTTGTTTTTATATTTCTGGTCAGATTTGGATTTGAATACGGATATTGTCAGCCAAGACGGATAGAATACGATTGGATGTCGACATTATAAATATACGATTTCAGTATTCGGATACGGATACGGTATCGGATATTGAATATCCGGACTTGGATATGGACAGATCTGAACACCTTTAAGCGAATTTGGTCGAACGGACGGTCGGATAAATATCCGTAGCATTTTCATCCATGGTGGTGCACCACCTTCAATTAGATGGTAGCTCGCGCCCCTGTTCAGCTTTAATGAGTTGTGCTTTGCCTATATTTATATTTAGAACTACTTTGCATGAAAATTATTCCAGGAGTAGTTACTCCCACCTTCAATAAACCACATTTTGTATGCGAGCATACTAATTTATCGGTTTGAATATGTTTAGATACTCAATTTAATATATTTCAAATCTTAGTATGCAAAATTTTTTCAACAGAGCTCATACTTTTAAATATATTACTAAAATACCATTGCAACAGTATATTAAAAAGTATAACTACATACTACTCTGGATGGTTTAGTATGACCATATATTCTGTCCACATATATTTCTTCAGACCATAAACGATCTAAATTTAGAGATATAGACATGGGAGTAACTACTCCCTGGGAGTAGGAAATAATTTCTATATATATATATATATAGAGAGAGAGAGAGTTTATGAATACGGCCTAGTAGTGTGATATAAACCTATGCTACAAACCCTTTATCTTTTCATGTGATGGTCCATTTTTCGAATTAGGTAGCCATACCTGGACAGCTTCTCTAAATTTAGTCTGGGTTGCTGGGTGAGAGCAGGGAGGTGTCCACAATCCATTAAAAAAAAAGCTCCGGTGGGAGAGAAGCCAAGAATGCCATTACCAACACGAATTATAGTTTCTGCGTAGATAGAACAGAAAATTAGTTTCTAGGCCCTAAAAAAAGTTTAGCTTAGTTTTTTGGCTCTGTTTTCATCGAACTTTGTAATTTGGCCCTAAAACAAAATTTTCTTAGTTTTTTGGCCCTTCTGTCCACTTCTAAAAATCATAACTTTTTGATACGACATCGGATGAAGATGAATTTTATATAAAATCGTATATCTCGACGAGATGTACAACTTTATAGTTTTGAGTTTTTTTCATTTGAGAAAGTTCAGATACTCAAAAAAGATCAATATATTTATATTAATGTTTTTGGGCATCTAAACTTTTTCAAATGGAAAAACTCAAAACTATAAAGTTGTACATCTCGTCGAGATCTACGATTTTATATAAAAATCATCTTTGTCCAATGTCGTGTCGAAGAGTTATGATTTTTTAAAGTGGACCGAAGGGCCAAGAAAGTAAGAAAATTTTGTTTTAGGACTAAATAACAAAGTTCGATAAAAACAGGACCAAGAAACTAAGCCGAACTTTTTTCAGGGCCTCAAAACTAATTTTCTCCAGATAAAAGCATAAGAACCGTCTTTAACCTTGTGCATTCATTAGCACGTCGATGGTAATATGTATTGGGCAAAGGTTGTCGTTTTCTCTGTGGTGTGTGATCAATCAAGCATAGCTGTTAACTAGTGCAGCTGGAGATAAATGAGTTAGTGTTCTTTGCCTCTTTGGTTTTCCGTTAGCACCAAAATGTATTTAAGAATAAATGTTTAGGGCAAATCTGTTCCTCAATCGTCTCATATTATCTGTTTAAATTTGTGAATTTCTGCAGCACTGGGACACCTATATAAACGAGGGACAAAGAGAAAAACGGCTTGAGTGCTTTGACGAACTGAAGTTGCTCATGTGATGGTTTCTTATTAACCAAGGAGAAAATTAGATAATAATAGTAGTGGTAGTGAAAAATGGTTTCTACTTTATGATGAGACAACTCTTGAGCTTCAGGGCGTTTTTGTTTAAGGGTAGTGGTTTCTGCCTTTTGTTTAAGGGTGTTTTTGTTTTCTTCTTAATTTTGCTTGTTTGATTACTGGTGTCATGTTCTATCAGACTTGCTACCTTAACTCCTGCATTTATCCGACTGTGTAACCCTAACGATTTTTTTTCCTTTTGTCTCAATCTCAGTGTTTATGTTCAAGAAAATGAGCGTATACGAAGTTAAAACATAATAATTCAATATCATGTTACTCCTTCCTATTTGTAGTTTTATTAGTCAAAATTATGTGGCTCACAATTGTTGACATTTGTGAAGTTTTAATATTTTCTATTGTTCTATCTCATTGTGTCGTTTAAGGCTGGTGGGTGGTGAGGTGGGCTGATTAAGCTACTGGTCTGATGTTGATATGGGCTAGGAGCAGGGGAAGAGCCCAGCAAAGGAACGCTTTCCTTGTGTCCTGATGGAATTTTATCGCACATGGCGAAATTTATTTTGGAAATATTCCAACTTTTCACGGAAGATGAAGTATGGGACACTATCGAAGCCTTGTCAGCAGATCGTGCATCTGGTCCGGATAGATTTACAGGCAGGTTCTACAAAACATGCTGGCAGATCATCAAATCAGCAGACTTCATGGCCGCCATCATCACAGTCAGCATGGAGATGATAGAACTCGTGAGCTTATCTCACCTTAATTGCAAAGAAGGAGGCCCTCACAGCCAAGGACTTCTGGTCAATCAGTTTGGTCCATAGCTTTGCTAAGCAAGAGGCAAAAATAACTAACAGGTTGGCTCCTTTTCTAGGTCCTTTGGTGTCTACCAATCAGAGTGCGTTTGTCCGAGGTCGCTGCATTCATGATAACTACATTCTTGTACAGCAAACCATCAAGCTGCTCCATAAACAAAAGGTACAGATTCTATTCTTAAAGCTCGACATATCAAAAGCATTCGACTCGTTATCATGGACATTTCTGTTGGAGGTTCTCGCACACATGGGATTCAGTCCAATATGGCAAAATCTCATCTCTTATCTGTTGCGGACTACATCCACACGGATTTTAGTAAATGGCCAACCTGGGGAGGAAATAAGGCATCAACGTGAGTTAAGACAAGGGGATCTCCTTTCTCCCATGTTTTTTATCTTGGTTATGGATGTCTTGAATAGTTAGTTTACCAAGGCAAAAGAATTTGGATTGCTGCAGCCGCTTGCTAGACGCAACGCAAGCCTACGCATCTCTTTGTATGCTGACGATGTGGCGCTTTTTATCAAACCAGCGGAAGATGAAATGAGTTTGACTGTGGAGATACTTAGAAAATTTGGGGAAGCTTCGGGTCTCCAAACTAATCTTCAGAAAAGTTGTGCTAGTCCCATTAGATGTGAGCAGCCGATGCCGGAAAATATCAATACATTTTTACCTTGTACATTAGATCAATCCCCTTGTACTTACTTAGGTCTGCCAATTTCGGACAAAAAGTTGAGAAAAACTGACTTGTTTCCTTGGATAGAGAAGATTGGGGATAGGTTGCTAGGATGGCAAGCAACACTCAAGAACACAACTGGCAGGATTACTTGGGTCTGTTTTGTGTTGTCTGCAATTCCTATCTATGTGCTCATTGCCATCAAAGTGCCAAAATGGTTTATTATGAAGGCAGTAGACAAGCTTCGAAGAGCATACTTATGGAAGGGTCGCAAGCAAACCAAGGCGGAAAAGGTGCATCGACTACTTGATCCTGGAGGACTGGGTGTCCTTAATCTTGAGTACATGAGCTGGGCACTACAAATGCGTTGCCTGTGGTTCACATGATAGGCAAAAACAGATCCTGGGCCGGACTAGAAATCCCGATTCAACCCAATGTGGTTGCACTCTTTTTTATTGACTTGGTTTCTCATGGGAAAAAAATACATTTTTCTGGACAGATAGGTGGCTGTTGCATCAAGAACATTGCCTGTAGTGCCTCAGAAATTTTGGAAAGAGTCGGTGGCTGAAGCTTTCCAAGAACAATGTTGGCCAAGGGATGTGGATCGGATGGAGGTCTAACAATGATTGGACTGTTTGATTATTTTCAGTTGTGGGGCATCATATAAGATTTCTTGCTGACCACAACCGAAGACTCACATAGCTAGAGATTTGAGAGCTCTGGATTCTTCTCATCCAGATTAGTATATCGGGCTTTCTTTAATGGGCCTATCACTTTTGAGCCATGGTGGCACATCTAGAAATCTTGGGCTCCGGCTAAGTGTAAAGTTTTTATTTGGTTGGCTGTTCGAAATAGATGTTGGACACTGGACTGATTGGTCACACGAAATTTGCCACATCCAAGTCTTGGCCCTTTGTGTGATCAAGCAGAAGAGACTATTCAACACCTATTAACCTCGTGTATCTTTGCACGAGAGTTCTGGTTCAGAATTATGTCACCACTAGGTTTCTAAAGGTGTGTGTCAGACAATAGAGATCAAGAGTTTGCACACTCATGGAGAAAAGCAGCTAAGCGAGTTTCCAAAGAAAAGAAGAATGGTTTCTACTTTCTACACTTTAATCATAGTAAGTGCATGGCTGCTATGGAAACATAGGAGCGCTTGTGTATTTCAAGGAGCTAGCCCGAGCATGAATGTTTTTGCTCTGCCTTTGATGGTTAACACCATCTTTGGCATCTCGCAAGGGCACGAAAGCTTGGTGCTTTAGGTCAGGAAGTGACGACAACCTAGCTTTTTGTGTAGTTGGTTGTGTGTAGTTGGTTAGGTCCTACCTGTGTTTGTGTTTTAGTGAACTAGGCCTCATTGTAATTCAGGACCTCCATAGGTCGGGCGAAGGGTGGGGGGCTTTTTGTATGGGTCTATTTTTTTTCTCTCTTAATGCAATGATACGCAGTCCTACGTATTCGAGAGAAAAAGGAAGTATTCCAATTGCACATCTTCTCGCTTTTCAACAAAACATTATAGGGATACTATTAAATACTTGAATCTTAATATGAAGATCCATCAGCCATCATACATATAAACAAACATCAAGTACAATAATTAATTGCAAATAGCATTATGAAATATCCTCCCAATTTTTGAAATAGCATACAACATGGGAAAATCGCAAATAGCATTGTAAAGTTTTCACTATTCAGTGTTGTAGGATATGAGGAATGTCAATCAATATTAATTGGCGCACCACATAGTGCATCACTCCCAGATGGCTTTATATCACTTCTTGAAAATGCTCACTGTCAACCTTAAAAAAAAAAAAAAAAAAGCCTTCATGTTCAGATCCTTAAAACACATCATGCATTTCTGCTTCTCTGAGGAGGTGGTTCAACAAGAGGTCCCAACATTTCCATATGAGTCTACTCACAAGTACAACCTGATGAGCATGCAGTTTGTGCCTGAAACAAAAAGGACCAGATTTTAGGAAAATGAACTGGCATTATTCAATCAGATAAGAAGAGAGGAAGTCTATCAGACTGAATAAATAGCTTGAGATATATCACCGAAAGCTAATAATAGTTAGCAGAATTATGATTGCTCGGGTGCTAAAATGATTTCTCCTCATTTTTATAAACAAAGTTACTAACTCTTCATACAGTTCTATTTATATCTTATATTCCAGAGGACATTCACTCGCCTTTCGAAGATATCAAATAGCCCAAATCAAATTTAAAAATTCTGATTCAATAATATTCACTCTATACCGTGTAACTTTTCAGTTCACTATGATATATTTTTAAATAGGAGAGAGCAATTTAGAAGAAAAATAACACATATTTACAGCCCAAGTATAGTATGCCACACAATGAAAAGTATGCAGCAAGGTCTTCTGGTTAGGGACACAAAGAAGTCATATTCATTTATTTTCCACAAAACATCTGACAAGTATCAGCATGTATAAAACATCTAGGGCAACTCAACTCTTATAGATAAGAAAAAACATAGAACTACCTGCAAATCAGGACAAGAGGTTATTATGGTCATTGAAGGACCCATTCCTGAAACCTTTGAAAGGGGTCGGCTGTTGACAAATCATGTACTTGCTCGGCACATACAAAGGGATAAGGCTGAGTCAAGTGGTAAACAGACACAAGATCAAGATGCATATCCCTTGAAGCTTTATTTTGTAATTTGAGAAGTTTATGTTGCTTCTCAATCCATGCATTGCTGGGATTTCCAACAAACAACTCAAGCCTCATGGACTCTAACATTCTTGCATTCAAAACAAAGAACTTGGCAAAGTTAACATGTGATGTGTTGCCACGGTAGTTTGTCAACACAATTTTCTTCAGATGGATTTCACAAGTCCTAATAAAATTCCTATGTTTATGAAACCACACATTTTTCTCCCCTGCCATTTTTGTCTGAAAAGCCAAAATGAACAGAGAATTGTCACAAGCTAGCATTGGAACAAGAATTTTATGCAATAGTGACAAAAGCATGTACATGGACAAAAAACTATAGAGTAATAAGTTTAGTCACCTTGATGTATAGTTTCTCCAAGCAAGGAAAATATTTCAATAACTCAATAACTGCGTCCAAACTAAGATACTTTTGTGTTAATGCTAGGACCTTCACACTGTGCACCACCGTTGTCAAGCTAACAAAGTGTGGTCCCTGAAAAAATAACTATGGTTAACATCATTGTCCAATATAGAAACTTTTCTTCATCTATTGGGAGAAAGGAACTTGAATCCATCTTGAACATGAAAGTGTGAAGCATGGTGATACCTGAAAAAATGTGGTGAAAAACTTGACACTAAAGTTGTGAGTAGATACAACACGCAACTTAGGTGCTGAGATCACTGAGATGGATATCTTCTCGTTACTAAAATCTTGAAAATGAAGTAACCTCTCTAGACAAGGGGCGTCCTCGATAATGAGTTGTGGCAACTCAAAGTCTAAAAACCCAGGACACACGCCGATGCTTCTAAGGGTTGGTGACACAATTTGGACGCGAGAGCAACCCATTTTGCCAGTTAGTAGCAAGCTCTCCAAGATAGGGCAGCCGTTGAGCAAGGAATTTAGATAACTCTCCGAGATGTTAACATTAGAAAGGCTCAACTTCTTGAGAAGCGGAAAGTGGAGCCCATCGGCATTGTTTCCACCCAAGAAATTACAGCCACCGAAGCTTGCGACATGCAGGGTTGACGAGAACCGGTGTACTGGTGTAGGAAATGGTGGTCGTGGTGCGGTCCACCCACTATGGCGGTCATACTGGAACTCAAGCTCTTGTAGTTTATCAAGGGTAGAGGACTGGAGCCACTTGTCCAAGATCATGGAGTGGTTGGCCTTACAGGATAGGTAGAGCTCGGGGATGGACAAGCGGCAGATGGGGCCCTGATGTGTGGAGAGGATGCTCAAAATTACTCTGATGGGGATAAACTTTGGAATGGGGAGGACATCGAGGTCAACATTGAGGTCAAGGTTGAGAGGTGCGGAGTGCCAGATCTGGCGCCAGCGGGAGGAGAGGACCTGCGTGCGGGCACCATCCTTGGTGGGAAGAAGCGAGATGATATCTCCGAGGATGGCATCAGGGAGGCGGCTGATGTAGTCGATGCGCTCTTCCTCTTCTGCAAATTTCCTCCTCTTGGATCCGAAGACCACCTCCATGATAGAATGGTGGAGTAGTGGCTGGTAGGATTGGGGAATCGCTGGTCGATTTAGAAATGTTACTTCGGTACAGCCTACAAATACAATGCCAAATAGAACTCTAGCTAATTAATTTCTTGCCAAAATTTACATGTGGCCACTCTTCATTTACCAAATTTGCAACTACCCTCAACTTGCCACAGGAGAGGGAAAACAATCTTCTTTATGGCATTTTTTGCTAATTTGCCATGACATCATGTGCCCCAACATGTTTCTTGTGTTAGAAAAGATACCTCAAACTCGGTTCCCTTTTGCTTATTTGCCCTCGTCTAAGTTGTTTGAACACCAACATCCCATTTATTAGCAATCATCATTTCTCCTTCCCTCTCTCAATTCTGCAGGTGGCTCTAACTTACGAATGGAAACAAATCAAATTCGCATGGAACCAGACCTGGATATAACCCTTTACCACATTATAATTCAAATAATAATACATATTCGGATATTTTCAAATACGAATACAAGACGCATGTCTCAGATTTGGATTTCTACTCGGATATTTAATCAAGTCTGAAAGCCCAAGTTTGGTTTTTGATAATTGATGACACCTATGGACTAACCTATTTGTCTAAGTGGATGACTAGATATAGGTAGTCCAAATTGTGTGGAGCTAGAGGTGATAAAGGTATGATCATAAGCTAAAGCCATGGAGGGTGATAGTGGAAATGATCAAGTGATGAAGAAAAGGAATGAAAAGGAAAGCTAGAGGCCAAGGTATAATGGCTTAGGGCTTTTCTTTTGGTGATCAAGACATCAAGTGGATGTGATCATATTAAGGATAGATAGCTGACTATCAAGGGGAGAAATATGGAGTTGGCTTTCAATCAAGTGCTCTAGGTTGCATCTCATGACTTTCTTTGACTAACCAACCTAGAGACTACATAGAAACCCTTGAATATGTTTTCAAAAGATAACACACCGTGCACAAGAGTGTAGAATACCTTGGAGTTTGCACATGAGAGCAAGGGTGAAGAGGTAGACTTATGAGAAAAACGAGCATCGGATACTGAGGTTAGGAGGCACCGGACAAATGGTGAGAATCTGGTACCATACTCTAGGCTGATAGAAAGTGTCAGATGTTGTATTCATCTCTAGATGCTGGGCTCTACAGCTTTTGCTGCCCGTCCAATGCTACTGACCCAAGCACATGAACTCTGATTTCAATGCACCGAACGCATGGGTATAGTTCGGTGGTTGGCACCAGACGCTGTTCGATAGCCTAAAAACCTCTCTGGTAGAAAATTGACACTAGCGGACACGTTGTTCTTTTAGTCCGGTACACTAACTATTCATGTACGGTGAGAGGCGTCCGATGCTGAGCAGTTGGCGCGAAAGAGTTGTCATGGTGACTCAACTGCTATCTTCAAACGGACCATGACATGTGGTGAGAATCGAAGGCGTTAGACGTTGTTGATGGTAATTATTGTTTATTTTAAACCATCAATTAAACATGAGAAAGGGCATAAAACCAATCACCAACACAGAATAGGATTTAAACTGGCAGAATTCCATGAGTTTAGGTAAATTTGTGTTTTACAAGGTGTAAATAGGAAAAGAACCAAAGAAGACCCACATATGCCGAATTCCACGTGGGCTTTTTATCAAGAACATTCATAGGACACCAGAGACCTACCTGCAAAAGCAGGGTCCAGATGGCAGAGATGGGGCTCGACCAACCCCACCCTGGATCGGCCTAACCCATGGCCCACCTGTCAGCCTCTAGGTTTTCATGTCGGTTCTCCACCGTCTTGAAGGATGCATCTGGTCTGTTGCTCAAGGTCGGTTTGATATCCGAGGGCTGAGATTAACCTCGCCGACCTATATATACAGCCCCAGACCCCCAAGGTTTCATCTCCACCAGAGATTAGGGTTAGCTACTTATAGTTCTAGTTTAGATCTAGCTAGCTAAATTCAAGTAGAGTTGGGCTCTAGCTTAGGATTATGGAGCCATTGTCATCTGGAGGCCCGTAATTCCGTTGTCTTTCCTCTTGTTATGACTTTATTCTATTTCATTATTATATTTCTATTTATTATGTTTCTAGTTTGTTCTAGTAATATATTTGATATAGACATGATTGATAATGAGTTTATGCATAAGATCGCAAAGCGCCTTATTCAATACTCGATTGAGTTAAGTGATCGACGTTATGTAGGCATGGTGCTTTGCTATCAAAATGTCAGATATTATAAAAGACAATTCTGAGACTGCCATGCAAATTTTTAGGACCCCTCAATATCTTTCAATTGTCTATTTTTTAGATTTTAATGTGATCCGTACTTCCAATTTAAAAGAATTAACTTTGGACTTAACGTGGCCCATGGCACGTAGCGTTAGCACTGGCAAATATACTTTATAATAAGCGTCTTGTTTTGATGGTCGAAAACATAAAGCACATATTCTTAACTTCAGCAATATTTCTCACAATTGAGTTGCTGTTAGGGATGAAAATGGATCGGATACGAACGGCTATCACTAATATTACATTTGTTTTCATATTTTTGGTCGGATTCAGATTTAAATACGGATAGTTTCAGCCATGCCGGATAGGATACGATTGGATGTCGACATCATAAATATATGATTTGAGTATCCGGATATGGATACGGTATCGGATATTGAATATCTGGACTCGGATACGGACAGATTTGAACACCTCTAAACGAATTCGGTCGAACGGACGATCAGATAAATATCCGTACCATTTTCATCCATAGTTGCTCTTATCTGTCCTCTTTTAGTAATTCAGTTAGACATTTAAGATTTTTCTCCCCCAAATCTATGTCAAAAGAGGGATCTTGAGCTAATCTTGTTTAATACCATAGCAGTTTATTGGAATTTCAGATAAAGTTTCCAATCACCTCTTGTTTCGAGTAATTTTGAGATGGCTACAAAGACGAAAATGAAATTTGACTGAATCTGCTCATGTTTGATGACTATGAAAAGATTTAGTGTAATTTATCTATCCATTTTACTTGTTATTAATTTAGTATGCTTTTCTGGTAGGCATATTTACATACATTTGTTCTTGAAATCTTTATAGGACAAGTCTGTTGCTATTTGTGATTCCTCTAGCAAGGTACAATAAGGCCACATATCTGCAACCATCAGATCGAATGAGGTTGGCGATGACATTTGAGACGAAGGAGTCAAACAAGCACAGGTTCCTCTTCTCTGCACTTTGTCATTGTATACGTAGGTAGTATTTTCTATTTCTTGTTCTTTGTTCTGAATTTTACTACATCATCTATAATTAATGTTTGAAAGAATTGGCAACTTGCAGTGTTTGATGAGTACTGAACTAACTGGGGTTATGATTCTTATCTCCATTTTCCTGATCATGGGGCCACCAATTGTTCATGTTTTTTTGGTTCCTGGTCCGGATCTTCTTGTTCAGGTTACTTGCAGTGTTAATTTTTACTCATTGACTCTTGTTTATAAATGTTGATCTTTCTCAGTTTCTTCTTCCCCCAAATACGCAGGAAGCCTTTCTGATTGCATAATATTGCCACTGCCTATGCTAGCCTCTGCCACCTGGGCAGCAGACGAGCATGCCCTGACTATCGACTAATCCCCATCTAGGCCTTTAGAGGCAGCACTGAGGTGAGCAACAACAAAATCCTTAAACCCATTCAACTTTCAGGTTGTGACTATTGTACTTCCTTTTTTAAGCATAGTTGTTTTATTCGTTCTTGTTAGGTCTGAGCAACTAGAAATAACTGTCGTTTGATTGTATTCATGTGTTTTTAAAGTTCTGTGTCACCAGGTTCTAGAGTTGTTACTTCACCATGATTTTCCTATTAGAAATACCATATTTTGGTTTTCTCTAGAATTTAGGAGTGTTTTATTGCTCCTGACTGCGTTGCCATTTTTCCCCTCCTGCTTAACAATTTTGATGCCTTATGCTCCTGACTTCTAATTGTATGCTCTGTGGCTGTAGTCGATGAACTATGACATCCTGCAAATAATTATAGAATGTAGCAAGTAGATTTATATTTCACTGTGCACTATTTATTTATTACTATACTACCTCTGACCAAATAAGGATGAATTCCTAGAACACTACAGTATACAGTACAATACAGGTCGTTTTTGCCAGAACTTGATTTAATGAAACTTATGGACAGTTGATTGCCATTCTAAGTGGATTTGAATATGCCTTGCCTTATTTGACAACTTAATCAATTACCGAATGTTCTTACTGTAGTGCATATTCAGTGGGGCAACAAAGTAATCACAGTACAAAGTTCTTAGAAAGATTGTGTTGGTACATTGCAAGAATGTATGTAGTTTTATTTTACATTCCACCTTTAGTAGGCCATGGTTTGAGTTCCCACATGTTTTTCTGTTTTGCTAACAACCAAACGATTTCACTATGCAAATATTCAGGACTATTCTTTTTTTTTAGGATTTCATTGCTGTTGTAAATGCTAAAAAAATGTGAATGCTCTTTTCATTTTTTAAAAAGAAAGTTCATCTTTTAATTTTTCCCGTAGCTTAAGGATTACACTACAAGTACATCTTTAAACTGGTAGGCCTATGTGGTTGCTAGAGTAAGTGACTGAAAGTTCACTCTTCTTGTTCATGAGGGTCTTCTGATCTTCTGATTGATTGAAAATACTTTCCAGTGCTGAAGGTTTGTTTTTAATATATTTGAAAGGTGGTTCTTTATGTGTGACAGAAGTCAGCAATTTCACTGGAGGAAAGGCTCTTAGGCAACTAGCCACCAATGTCTGTAATAATTTGATCTTTCTTATGCCATTTTTTTTTCTGATGGCTTCCCTTTTCTGTTAGCCAGGTGATGTCTTGCATAAATTTTGTGAGACCATGGTGGAACCATTATCATATACCTTTCCCACATTCAGCTCGTGCTGGATATTGATTGTTGAACACTATTGACCTCATGTTTCATGGTGTAGTTCGCCAACTCAGGTGGACAGTCCCCTGCAGGTGGCTCTTGGTATTCAAGATTCTGCTTGCCGTTTCAGTGTCTATTTTACTCTCCAAGATACCGGCAGTCTGCGGTTAGAGATGGAACATGAAAAACCAAGTGTAGTTAGTCTGTTTCTTGTCTTTGAGCCATGTTCAACTGCTTCCTAGAGAGTGTAATGAACCAAAGTTTGTTTCTCATGGGTTCTCTTGAAGAAAAGAAAACTAGCCTGTATTTCTCAGGTCATGAATATCTTCTCTTGAATGCACTGTGAAGTTGGCATGTTGCTTGCCGTGCAAAATAACTGTTCTTTGTCTCGATTTTGAAATTTGTCTCTGATTGCAATTTGCAACGCACGGACCTTGTTATGTAGAAGTGTTTTCTAAATTATACACATGGTCATATACAGTTGCGTGAAACTTAAACTATGAAAAAATATCGTTGTTTGGTTATTTTTATATGCATTTCTAAATTAAGCCGTAGCGTTAGCACGGCCAGTATACTAGTATGTGTAAAACTCGAGTCCATCAATTAATCTCTATCTATACCTAATAATAAAGATGCAAAATTTCTCTCTATTATTTTTGTCTGACCTCCTAACTCACTACACGAATGTGCAAAACAAACTTGTTCGCACTCAAATTTGGCGTAGTCTGCAAAATAGGCTAGGCCGGGTATCGAACCCGGCTAGGCTGGGTTTTGGCCCTTGTGCCAGGCCCCGTCAGCAGGACACGTGTCGCCCCAGGAGACCCCGTAAAACCCGGCTTGGCCGAGTTTGGACCCGGCTTGGCCAGGTTTGGTCGAGTCCGAGCCGATTAATAGATCTAATCGGTTTTTGGTAGTTTTTTGACGTGGGAAACTTGGAGACTTGACTAGATACGTGTTTCCTACTGGGATAAGACCACCCCCCTCTATATATATGAGAGAATCATGGCCGATTGAGATCTTAACCATCCAATCGTCAAAACATATCTACCAAGTAGATTCTCGCGGTGGTTCATCTCTATCCTGCTGTTCGGCTCGACTCTCCGAGAGTTTAGTCAGCGTTCTAGGTGATCTCCGCGATCCCTAGGGCAACCTTTACGTGCATCTCTCCGACGGATCTTTCCGAGGGGTGTTCGGGAGTTTCCGGCGAAGGACGGACGCTACATCGACCACCAAACGTCCTCTGCTGCTGAAGACGGTCGTCCCGACCACCAGAAGACCGGAACCCTAGTTTCCTCGGCGAACCCGAGGAAACCAGCCCAGCCGACTATCAAAGTCGGCCAGGCCGGGTAGGCGGCTCGGCCGGGTTCTGAAACTGGCCAGGCCGGGTTTCGCGGGTGTGCTTCTCCGTGCTGTTTCGTTTCATACACGACTGTGCGATCTAGCACCTTGCTGTGTGTTTTTCCGTTTTGGCGTCAACAAAACTGTATCAAGACTAGGGCTATAGCACGCACAGTTCATGGTTGCCCCTTCAACGTGTTCTGGTACAGCACGGGAAATGATGAGAAGGAAAGTAGGAAAGGTTCCAAATCGGATAGGAGAAGAATTTTAAATTGACTAAAAAGGAGCACAAAGATCGATTAATCCTGCTCCTCCAGTCGAAAACTAGATCCAAAGGCACACCCGAAGTCGCCGAGGCCGGTGCGGGAAGTTGTAAGCGTTCGCGGAAACAACGGCACGGTTTGGGCTAGCTAGGCATGGACGTTGGAGCTTGGCTTCGTTGGTGTTCGGACGGCGACATCACGGGCATGGACGATGGGTCGTTAGCGTGGCAGCATAGATTGCCATGGTCACGGATCTAGAGGTACGGCAAGGCAGTGGGAGACTTGGCTACCTGCGCCTGTGCAGAGGGAGTGGGAGTTGCAGCCTCCGCCGGCACGTACGGGCAAGGGTGGAGGCACTCGGATCGGATGCCGGCCTACGAGCACTGCAGGGCGGTAGGAGACTTTGTCGCGACGCTTGAGGCAGGAGTAGAGGCATCCTGCGAGTGGGGCGCCGGACGCAGACGCTCGGTCATCGGCACAGAGCATGCAGATGAAGCAACGAGTTGTGGAGATTGGAGATTGGTCTTCTAAACACAGCAGAGAATAGGAGATTGCCTTTATTTGTCTTACGCCCTGTTTAGTTCCTCCTCAAATTCTAAATTTTCCGTCACATCAATTTTACGGTACATGCATGGAGGATTAAATATTGACGAAATTTTTGTATGTTTGCACAGTTTGCGTGTAAATCACGAGATGAATCTTTTAAGTTTACTTGGGTCATGATTGAACACTTATTACAAAAAATTTCACGTGTGCTACAGCGAAAATTTTGCAAAATTTTTGGAACTAAACAGCCCCTTAGTAAGATATGCCTACTCCCATTGTGTTCGAAGATGCCGGTATCGTGCTCCTAACATTTTTTTTCAATAATGGAAGTTTTATTGGTTTCAAGATTGTCACATCGAGATGATACAAAAATCTTGAAACACTCCCGGCCTCTGCATAACCATGATACACACAACCTTACAAATTTAAAGAAAATAAAGACACACTAATAACAATCAATCCGTAGACTAGACTGCCATCTATGTGCCTGGGTAAAAAACTCCTTGGCCATCTGCGTCAAACGTTGGGATGCCATAGCAACCAAATCCTGTGATGTTGGTCTCTGAAGGATAGCCCATGTACGTAGCCAATGTATAATAGAGTAAATAACCTGCACGCCAGCCGCTACATCCAGGGATCCCACAAAATCATTAAACCTGGCGGCTAAGGGGAAGCATTGTGTTTCTTTTCAAAAACTATGTCATTCTTGCATAACCAAAGCGACCAATATGTAGCCGCTGCCCCTAGCAAGGCTAACGATTTTAAATCTTTACTAAACCCACATAGCCAACTTCCAAACATATTAGAGACGCTATGTGGTTGAGGCAAGCCTGAAGCTACCTGAATGGCAGACCAGACAGCCCGAGTGAAACGACATTCAAAGAACAAGTGCTTAATTGTCTCATCTTTGTGACAAAAGCAACATTGTTTGTTGCCGTGCCAATTCCGTTTAGGTAAGTTGTCTTTAGTTAACACTACGCCCCTACGTAGATACCATAAAAAGACTTTGATTTTCAATGAAACTTTTAATTTCCACATACGTTTATTAATATTAGGGACATCATTATGGATCATAGCCACGTAATGGGATTTAACTGAGAACTGTCCATTGGGATGTAAGTTCCAGCGAAATTCATCTTGCTCTTGACTTAACACAATGTTAGTGATGCGTGGAAGTAAGTCATTCCAAGCCACTAATTTGTGTCCAAACAAATCTCTTCGCCAAGATATATTAGGTGGGGAGGTGCTTAACACTTTAGCTACAGTGTCACGCTTGTGGCGGGCTATGTTATAAAGACAAGGATATTGTTCACGTAGAGTTGTCAATCCCAACCACCTATCCTCCCAAAATCTTATTTGTGATCCATCCTTATATGCCATAAACCTTATATGCCATCTTGGTAAAAACCTTAGACACGTGTGTGTGTATATATATGAACATTGGTGGTTTGACAAAAAAGTGTTATCTCAACTAAAACTTTTCATTCTCTGCTGAAAGATTTTGGATCCTGCCTAAAATAGTCTTGAATATCAACTAGAACTTGCAGAACTCATTTCAATGATTGACATGAAAACATAATTGTCAAATGGCTAAAATGGTTCGGGCAAGTAGAGAAATGGAACATACAGACAACACAAGCAGCCTTGAAGCGAGGACATAACAGACGACGTGTTACAGAGAGGCCAAAAAAGAAAGACAAATGGCACTGTTACATGTTCTGTACTGGCTACAGGAACCATCAGAGTTCATAATCACTTGAGCTTCGAATGAATCCGAGCACCCTGAAGCAAACAAGCCCTATGCATATGAATTAATGAAAATAATCAGTGTGCTCTCATTGAACTCGACATTGATCCGGCAGCACAAACTGTGCGATCTTAAAAACTTACAGCTTGTGGAGAAAAGGCTTAGACTGTAATGTGTAATCTTTGATGCTGTAACCTGTAAGAAACGAAACTGGATCAAATGGAAAAATAAAAAAAGACGATGAGCAGTGACTAAGACAATGTGCAACTCAAAGCGCGCTTTTGGCAGTCACTGAGAACAGCTGTGAACATCGCCACTCGATGCTTTCAAGCTGCAACTCAAACTTGAAGTAGCAGACTTGCGGTGCTTAAAACTAAACAAAACCCCTCATCACTGATTTTCAGATGCCCTTTCAGAGTTCCACACCTGAAAGTTTGCAACCTCTACCTCATACATACCAAATGAAAAATACAAAAGAACAATGAGCAATGTCTAAAGGCCTGTTTATTGCTTGACGCACCCGCAGGCAGATGTCTTCCCAGGCAAGGATCCTGACTGCTATTTCCAGGAATTAAAGAACGGGCGACCTCTGTCAAAGCTGAAGTTATTTCGCTGTTTCTAAATCTGACAAGAAGCTATGATAAAGATTTCTACAAAGAAGGGCCTTTGGTATTGGAGCTTAGCATGATGCATCATTTGGAAGAAGTCTTTTGTGAGATCCCAATTGATTCCAAGATATTGCCAACATGCTTGACTGAAAGGGCAGCTGAAGAACAGATCAACTGCAGACTTCTCAATGCTGTTATTTCAGAGAACACAGTCCGTATTCATAAACTCATTGCTCTTCAACAGGTAACATGTATACGTATATTATATTTTCATGCTATTAGCTGAGGGAGTTATAAATATAAATATAGGCAAAGCACACCAAATTAAAGCTGAACATGATCAAATAGGGGCGAACACTAACTTATTATTGACAGGTCCACCAGGTTAAAAGACACACTTGATCATTTTTTTGAACTACGCAAGAGAGCTGCGTGTCATTTCATTAAGGTAGAAAGAAACAAGTACAAAAAATAATTACAAAAAACAAACAGGGAACCAGAAAGCCACACTTCAAAACCACCTCTAACTATTAACTAGACCAAAGACCTAAAGGCCGGAGTACCCAAGGCCGGCGACCTTAACAAAACCTCCTGGAGCTTTCTAGCTCCAGCACTACACCACAGGTTGCCTTCGGCATTGATAGCTCAGAGAACCTCCCGAATACAAGGCCTAACATCATCATAAACACAAGAGTTACGGTATTTCCAAACCTCCCAAGCCACTAATATAATCAGAGAGTTGAGGCCTTTCCGCTCTTCCTTAGGTGCCCTAGATATTGCCGACCACCACCACTTAGAAAAGCGAGATGTGGAAGGTTCTGGTGACAGATTGTTGAGACCTAGCTGCTGAAAGATCAAAGCCCACACTTGGCGGGTGAATACACAGCCCACCATCAAATGATTAATGGTCTCATCGTCCTGATCACAAAGGGGGCACGCCTCAGGATGCGGCAGCCCTCTCTTTGCGAGGCGATCAGCTGTCCAACACACTTGATCATTAAGTGAGGATGGGTATCCTACCATTGTGTAACACAGATAACCATTCCATATTGCTGTGTTGTTACGTACCGCCAACAGATCATAGTTAAGAATGTACATGGCAACTCAAATGTAGCGTGAATGCCCAAAACTCAAATGTAGCATGAATGCCCAAAACTCCCAGAAATAACAGAAAAGCATGAATGCCCAAAACTCTCAGAAATAACAGAAAAGCAGTTATGCGGACCCAAATGTAGCATGAATGCCCAAGACTCAGCAGGCTTGCTGCGATTATGTAGACAGCTCCACACACAAGAAGCACATAGGTAGCAATCTCTTGGAATAAAATCAACATTTGGGTATGCCTTGGTCATGATAGCAACACTGCAAAGAAGCAAACGGAATTCAACAGAGGAATAGAGTAATATACATGTGCAAGATATTCCAGCCTGTGGAAGGGTGTGATACATAATTAACAGGATTGCTGCCTATATGTCCCTACGTTCATTGCACTGCCGCTTGCACCGAGAAACTTAAAATTAAATACCAGCTGCATACAAAAATTGCTTTGCTCCGGATACGCTGTTTGGACGCGTTGAATTTTAAACTTTTCATGGCTGTATGTGTTCTAATATACTCCCTCTGTCCCAATAAGAGTATTGTTTTTTTACTTTCATACATCGTGTTTGGCCATTCGTTTTCTTCAAAAATTTTGTAAAAAAATTATAAAATAAATAAATCATTATTAAAGTATCTCAAATGATAAAATATGTCATAACAAGATAAATAGTACTTACAAAAAAATTGAATAAGATGAATGATCAAATAAGATGTCTAAAATTCTAATACAACATTCTTTTTAGGGCGGAGAGAGTACTTGAACACAATGATACCTGAATTTTTAGAAAGCATAGATACATGGCCATCCGAAATGAAAGGCCAAATTACTCGCAAGATTTATAGCAATCCCCTTGCCGGCAAGTATTCAAATATCTGGTGGGTGGCACAAGTAACAAAAGGAGCATCAGCAAGCCAAAAGAAAAACTATCCAAATTAAGCAAAAAGACAAGTACAGAGAGAGAGCAAACGTTCCATAGCCTGATGATGGGTGCCTAAGTCCAACAACATGTAGGCATGTGGGTACTAAATAACCAAACATCAGGTAAAGAGTAATAACGACCATCTCTTTTTGGGAGGAAACGAATGGGTTAGACTGTATTCGTAATTAGATATGGGGATATATGCAAATTGAAAATATCAATACCAAGACAGCAAGGTGAAATATGACAACAGATATCTCAAAAGAGCCCTTCTCCATTTAAAATGAATATAGGACCCAATAAATAGTCAAATTACAATGTTCCAGACTGACTAAACATCACTAGATATTCCTACCTGAAAATCAAATATGTCTTATTTGTGTCATCCGACCTCCTGAGTCCTGACGAATCCTTTGAAAGGTGTCCAGTATTGACAAATCATGTACTTCAGCGTATTGGCTACATGATCCAATCAAGATGTTTTCATATACAAAATCGAAATGTGCACCCTTCGAAGCCCCATTTTCGATCTGGAACAGACTATGTTGCTTTTCAATCCTTTCATCGCAAACGTTTGCAAATGATAACTCAAACCTCATTAACTCCAGCACTTTGTATTTGATACAAAGAATTTGGCCAACTTAACTTGCCCACCCTGCCGCACTCGGCCGGAGTGGCATCTACTCCATGTATCCGCAACCCACGTTGACGTCGCCCTCTCCTTTACGCCATGTGACCTCCTCCTCACTCAGCTGTGAGAGAAAGAACAGTAGAGAGAGAGAGAGAGAGAGTCCAGGGGGGTTTGGGGGAATAGGACGTCAACTTATTAGGACTACATCGCCAACAAAGCAGCACTAACTTGCATGCCACGTAGGATAAAAACCCCAGGCAAAGGTGGATCGACCTCCTGTGAACCATTTGAAAAGTTTATGGACCTAGATATATATGCATTTTCAAAGTTGATAGACCTAGGTGATACAGACGAACAAGTTGATGGACTAGCCATGAATTTTGCTCTTAATGAAATTATACATGTCGCTGGTTTACATGAGTGAGAAGCACACGGCGAAATTTATTTTGGCAATATTCCAAAGGTACATGTTATCGCATTTTAATCAAACAGTATACAGATACAGGTAAATACTTGAATCTTAAGTGAAGATACATCATCCTTCATATTATATAAAAAACACATCAAGCATTACTGCACATAGCATACAACATTGGAAAATAGCAAATATCATTGTAAGTTTTTCACTTTCCAGCGTTGTAACATAGGTAGGAATGTCGATAAATATTAATTGGCATGCACCATAAACAGTGCATCATGCCCAGAGGGCTTTATATCACTTCTCGACAATGCTCATGTCAACCTTTTCAGCGGAGTCACCCAACTGAGCTCTCACAGCACAAGAGTAACTTCATGTTCATATTCCTTAAAACCCATCATGCATTTCTGCTTCTCTGAGGAGGTGGTCCAATTAGAGTTCCGAAAGTTTCCATTTGTTCACACCTGAAACAATAAGGACCAAATATTCAGAAAATCAAATTATATTATTCCACCAGAGATACGAAGAGAGGGAGGTCCTAAGAATACCAGACTGCTTAAATAATAAATACCTTGACATATATCACCAAAAAGTAATGATACTTTGCAGAATTATGATTGTTCAGAGCTCAAATGATTTCTTATTAGTATTGTTAAATAAAATCGCTAAATCCTGCAGGTAGCATTCTATCAATATATAGCTTATATGCCAGATGATATTCATTTGACATTGGGGCTTCTATTGTCATTGGAAGCAATCAAATAGCCTAAATCTAGTTAACAAGAATCTGATTGATCAATATTCACCCTACCATTTCAACTTTTCTGTTCACTGTCATATATTTTAAATAGAATGACTGCAATTCAGAAGAAATAACATATATCTAGTACAACCCAAGTATATAGCATGCCACTCAGTCAAACCTCTGTAACAATGTATTGTGGTTTGGGATATATTGAAGTCGTACATTTACCATGCATAAAGCATCAGATAAGTATTAGTATGTAAACATGTAGGACAACTCAATTCTAAAACACAAGATAATATAGCATTACCTTCAACTCAGGATAAGAGGTTATCATGGTCATTGGAGGACCCAGTCATGAAACCTTAGAAAGGGGTCGGCTGTTGACAAATCATGTACTTGCTCAGCACACACAAAGGTATTACGCTGAGTCAAGCAGTAATTAGACACGAGATCAAGATGCATATCCCTTGAAGCCTTATTTTTTAATTTGAGCAGTTTATGTTGTTTTTCAATCCATGCACTGCTGGGATTTCCAACAAATAACTCAAGCCTCATGGAACCTAGCATTCTCGCATTCAAAACAAAGAACTTGGCAAAGTTAACATGTGATGTGTTGCCACGGTAGTTTGTCAACACAATATTCTTCAGACGAATTTGACAAGTCCTAATAAAATTCCTATGTTTATGAAACCACACATTTTTCTCCCCTGCCATTTTTGTCTGAAAAGGCAAAATGAAACCACACATTGTCACAACCTAGCATTGGAACATGTATTTGATGCAGCATGCAGATGGACAAACAACTATACAGTAATAAGTTTAGTCACCTTGATGTATAATTTCTCCAAGCAAGGAAAATATTTCAGAAACTCAATAACTGCGTCCAAACTAAGATGCTTTTGCGTTAATGCTAGGACCTTCACACTGTGCACCACCGTCTTCATGCTAATAAAGTGTGGTCCCTGAGTATAAACCACAAATAACTATAGTTAGCATCATAGTCAAACTTAGAAACTTTTCTTCATCTATTGTGAGAAAGTAACTTGAATCCATCATGAACATGAAAGTGAGAAGCATGGTGATACCTGAAAATATGTAGTGAAAAACTTGACACTAAAGCTGTGAGTATATATGGGCCCCAAGACACGCAACTTTGGTGCTGAGATCACTGAGACAGAGATTGTCAGGCTATCGAAGTCTTGAAAATGAAGTAACCTCTCTAGACAAGGGGCATCCTCGATAATGAGTTGTGGCAACTCAACGTCATAATAGCCAGGACGCACGCCGATGCTTCTAAGGGACGGAGACACAATTTGGATGCGAGGGCAACCCAGTTTTCCAATTAGTAGCAGGCTCTCCAAGACAGGGCAGCCAACAAGCAAGGAATGTAGAGAATTCTCCGAGAAATTGATATTGGAAAGGCTCAAACTCTTGAGAAGTGGAAAGTGGAGCCTCTGTTTCCAACCAAGAAATTGCAGCGTGCAAAGCTTGCAACATGAAGGGTTGATGAGAAGCGGTGTAACGATGTAGGCAATGGCGGGATCCACCCCCAACGACACTCATATTGGAACTCGAGCTCTTCCAGTCTATCAAGGGTAGGGGACTGAAGCCAGCTGTCCAATTTAATAGAGGGGTCGCCCTTATAGTGGAAGTAGGTCGCAGGGATGGAGAAGCGGCGAACAGGACCCTGATGTGTTGAGAGGATGCTCGAGATTACTTTGGCAGGGATATACCTGGTAAAGGGCATTGAATTGAGGTTCGGGTTGAGGTCAAGGTTGAGAGGAGCGGAGCGCCAGATCTGGGACCACTGGGAGGAGAGAACCTGCGTGCGGGCACCATCCTTGATGGGAAGACGGGAGATGATGTCTCCGAGGATCGCATCAGGGAGGCGGCTGATGTAGTCGATGCGCTCTTCCTCTTCCGCTTGTCGCCTCTTGTTGGATCTGAAGACCACCGCCATGATGGAATAGTATCGCGGTGGCGATAGGCTTGCGGAATTTCTAGCAGAATTATAAATGGTACTTAGGTACATCCCACATATCCAAGCCAAATAAAACTCAAACTAATTAATTTTTTGCCAAAATTTACTTGTGGCCACTCTTCATTTACCATATTTACAAAAATGTCCTCAACTTGCCACATGAGAGTAAAAGAACACTCTTGATTTTATTACTTTCTCTTATTTGCCATTCCATCTTGGGGCTCCAGGATATCACTTCTGGAAAAATATAGTTTTGCCCAAACTCGGTTCCCACTTGCTTAGTTGACATGGCATGAGTTGTTTCAACACCTACAGTTCATGTGCTCATTCTCCTTCCCTCTCCCACACCCCCATGATGCATTACCTCCTGGACCACATCCACATCTCTGCCCCGGCCAAGCGCATGTTAGCCCGCTAGGAGCAAATGACCTATAGGGGTTGGCTAGATGGATTGGATGTTGGGCCTTCATGTTCCATAATAGAGGGCATTTGGGTGGCTGGCCCATTCGTGACCAGAAGCTTTCTTCAATCTCTAGACACATCTCAGAGCAGCCCCTCCTTCAACAATGGTGGAATTTTAGGGGGGCTCAAACCCCGCTGGATCTACCACCTGATTACAACGACAAGAAGATGGAATATAACAACAGAGATCACAAGAGACCTCTTCTCCGTTTAAAATAAATATAGTTTGAAATCAGTTGGCAAATTACAGTGTTCCAGTCTGACTAAACCTCGCTAGCTAGATGTTCCTACCTGAAAATCAAATGTCTCATTTTCATCAGACCTACTAACGAATCCTTTGAAAGGGGTCCAGTATAGTATTGAAAAATTGATTACTTCAACAAATTGGCTAATGAATGACCCAATCAAGATGTTTTCAGATACAACATTAAACCGTGCACCCATCAAAGCACTGTTTTCGATCTGGAGCAGATTATGTTGCTCTTCAATCCATTCATCGCAAATGTTTGAAAATCCTAACTCAAACCTCATTAACTCTAGCACTCTTGTGTTTGATACAAAGAACTTGGCCAACTTGACATGTGACTTGCAGCCCTGGTAGTTTGCTAGCACAATTTTCCTTAGATGGATGCCAAGGGTGCCAATATTTTTTTCAGTATCTAAATTAATTCTGTGTTGTTGGTACAGAGGAGGGAGGGAGAGATCGAGCTATTAAATGTACTTCAGAGATATTACTACTGGTTGATGGCTCCAACCAATAGTAACGGTCTATATCACTACCGGTTATCACTGCCAGCTCTAGCCACCAACCGGCAGCGATATATAGTTTAGACCGTACCATAATCATTTTTGGTCTTCTCAAAGCATGGACCAGTAGTGAAGGTTCATCACCGCCGACCCAACAAAATTCAGCAGTAATGGGTCAGTAGTGATTTTTAAATTTGTAGTAGTGCTTCTTCCACAGAAAACCCCAAATTAAGACTATACTCCTCCAGCAGCCATGGCCCGTTATAGCCATCAGCTGGGAACAACACGTCAAGGGACGCTTCACTGTAGAGAGCGGCCTGTCAAAGATTGCCAGATCCTGCTCCTAGAACTCGGAGTCTTTCACCTGATCCGTGACCTGCATGCCCCGCTTATAGATGTACATGCAGCCCGAGGCACGGTAGCACACCACGAAGCCTGTTTTTTTTAACCCAGCCCGAGCATGACCTGGCACGAAGGCCAGCGGTCCCAGGCTGGCCCGGCCCGGTGTACCAGGCCGTGCCTGGGCCACGCCCCAGGCACGTGGGCTGGCACGGCATGGCCCAGTGTACAATGCGTAGCCTGATAGCGGCCCAGATCCCCACCCCCCTAACTGGCCAAGGCTAACTCCCTCAACGCTGGGCGCTCCCTAGTCGCTAGTCCCTCGCCCTCCCCAGTTCCCAACCCGAGCCGAGATGGCGAGACCCGACCGGCCGAGGCCCGAGGCCGACCCTGTCCCCACCTCCCCACCGCACCGCGGCACCGGAGCACCGCCCACCTCGTGCGGCCGCGCCGCAATCTCCGTGCGCCACCAGCCCGCCACTGCTGCACCTCCACGGCTCCTCCATGCCCCATGCCTCCGCCGTCCGCCGGTCCGCCCCCACGCGCGAAGGCGAAGGTAGCTGCGGTTGCGGGCTTCCCCGAGCTCGAGCGGCCATCGACGGCAGCCAGCTCCGGGCTCCGGCGGTCCGGCCTCCCCCACACTCGCAGCAGCTCGTCCCGTCGGCCTCTTCCTCCGCTCCAGCTGCCGTAGCAACGAAGAAGGGCGAGGAAGGAGAAGGCCACCGCTGGGGCAAGTCCGCCAGCGGCCGCCACCAGTAGCCATGGCTCACAGCTGCGTCGCCCCTGCCCCTGCCCCTCTCTCTCTAGATCTGTTGCTGCTGGGATTTGGTGGGCCTCGGGCCGGCCCGGTCAGCCAAAAAGGCCGTGCCTCTCGGGCCGGCACGGCCCAGAAAACGGCCCGTAGTGCCGTGCTTGGGCCGAAGGGCAGGCATGAGGCACGCAGTGGCACGGCCTGGTAAGCACGGCATGCCGTGCCGGCCCGACGCCCTGCGGGCCGTGCCTGGCCCGTGCCCGTGCCGGGCCGTACCGGGCCAGCCCGATGGCCATCTATAGCCCCGCTTCTTGAAACAGGATGTTCTGTGCCTAGAGCTCAGGCTTGGCCAGTCTGCTGTGGCTATTCTTGGTGAGGCATCTACTACGGCGTAGGCCGACAGGCTGCTGGATCTGTGCCTGAGATGCCCTTAATCATGGTGTTTGAGCAGTGGAGTAGGGAGGAGGCGCTGAAACGCGCTCCACAAATGAGGACACCACAACGGAAGGTGAACGAGCAAGGGCTACAAACAAACGCCCTGCCCTAGGGGTCAGGCAGCAGAGGCTCAACATCTATACTCCTTCCATATCGAAAAAAGATGACGTTTAGGACAACGACACGGTCTCCAAAGCATGACTTTGACCTTGTATTCCTATAAAAGTACTTATTGAAAAGTAATATATGCATACTTATATGAAAGTATATTGAACACAAATCTATTTATATAGTTTTTATATTTTCAAACTCAATAATTTAAAATTTATTCATTATTTATATTTTCAATGTTTGATCAAGACCTTTTCCAAAACATCATCTTTTTCGATACGGAGGGAGTATGTTTGTGTTGCGCCCCAGCGTCCATCGTCTGCTAACAGTCGCTGAGCCTGATGTCCTGTAGTGCTGGTAAGGCCAAGTGGCCAACTTCGCTGGTTGTGGCACGGTCTGCTTCAGACAACATCGGGTCCAAAGCCCGCTTACGAAACGCTGAATCGTGCATCACCTTGGACTCCAGTTCATGCTTGGAGATCGCGCACAGCTGAGAAGTATGCAGCCAAGCCCCCCTTTTTCGGGCACTCTTGCCCCCTCCGAGGCATGAAGCGGGCAGTCGACTGAGCCCACCACAAACGTCGGCCCGGAGCATAATATGGGGCCCCACCATGAGCATGGAGCCATGCCACGTTGTTGTTTCCCTGCTCCGGCGAGCTCCTGCTCTCAGTTGGAAGTTTTTGATGCTCAATTTCAATTATAAGCTTCTGAATCTCACAGGAAACTATTCAGGCATTGTTTAGTTACATAGTGTAAAGTTTGGCAGCGTCACATCAAATGTTTAATGAGGTATCACTTATTAGGTTGTTTGGCGTCCAATAAAAAACAAATTACAGTTTGGGTCTCTAAACTGCGAGACGAATTTATTAAGTCTAATTAATCCATCATTAGCAAATATTTACTATAGCATAACATTGTAAAATTATGGAGTAATTAGGCTTAAAAACTTCATCTCGCAATTTACACACAGTCTGTGCAATTAGTTATTTTTTCGTCTATATTTAGTACTTCATGCATATGTCTAAGCATCCAGTGATCGGGTATAAAGGTTTTACGGTGGAATTAAACAAGGCCTCACTCTCAAAGTACAGGAACAACTCAACTGGAATATTTTATGTGCCATCTAAAAGTGTAAGACTTTCCTGAGTTCATGTGCAACACAATAGTTAGCACTTTACATGACGGACAGCACGGCCCCTGTGCTACAGATGGTCAGCATCGCCAGTGCCAAAAGCTGAAGCCGCACTAAAACCATATCTGACTCGATCTGCCTCAGCTTCTCCCCATCTCCCTCGCTCTACCATACTAATGATCTCAAAACTAACTCATTTATCAACAAATTCTTTTTCATAAAAAAGAACAAAAAAAAGATAACCAAATTAAGACCCATGCAACATCCACAGAATTGCTTCATTTAATACTGCTTGGAATCCCAGACTAACTCATATTGAGTATTTTGACTTTGGTAATTGCTTGATTGAAGTAGTATTTCATAGTGTAGCCGTGGTGCCTAGGCTAGGTTTACTTGTGAATGTCCTCTGATTGGCCGGATAGTGGTAGATCGCGCAGGTGACAGCTGCGTTGAGTCCTTTGTAGTCCACTTCCCGTTGATAGGATCGATAGGTGCATAAGTGTCTGGTAGGAGGGAACTCTGATTTCTTATCTTATTCATGTCACTGCCCAGTTAGAACGATATTATTCAAAGTTTACCGGTAGTTGGAACTAGAAATCAATAGATATTTCCTCTTTCTTAATATTATCTAGCCTAATTGTAAGATTAAGTTCATCGGCTTGGTCATTATCACCTACTGTTCCTTGTGGATACGATATTTAAAACATTCGGGTGAAATGTGACAGCGGTATATTATCTGTGCACTTACGGATAATCTGAATACAATCTTATTTAGTAGAGTGCATTTAATTTATACCAACACCCCACTCTGATAACAGCTTCTTCTAGTACTCCCTCAGGGTAGCAAATAGACTGATCTGCAAGCTGCAAACGCATATTTGTGTACAACAAACGATCACCTAATATTCTCTCATAGATTACCTTAGACATTATGTTGACACTTGCGCCGAAATCGTAGATAGCTTCTGGAAAGCTGTGACATCCTATGGAGATAGGAATGACAGGTCTTTCAGGGTCTCCCATCTTCTCAGGTAGTGAGTGATCTATCCATTGTATATCTGCAGGCTCAATTTGGTATTGTGTTGCATTGTGAATATCAACAAGATTAGCAGTTTCCAAATCTTTCGGCTGGCCCGGAATCTTACCTTTCTCAAATGGAGGGACAGCAGCAGCAAGCTGAGCTAATTGTGATTCTAACATTTTATTAAAGCTGTGCTGATTCTTTATAGCAGAAGCAAAGGTATCCATTCTGGTATTTATGTTTTCTAAAGCTTTATCATTCGAGGCTACCTTTCTAGACATTTGATCTAACAATTTAGATTGACCAGCAACTAAGTCTCTTAAAGGTGGAAGATTATAATTATTGTAATTATTACCTTGGTTGTTATCTTGGTAATTACCTTGTCGAGGTTGCTGATTCCATCCTTGGTTTGGCTGGTTCCATCCTTGACCTTACTAAGGACGATAGTAGGTGTTGTTGTTGATGAAGTTCACATCCTCTTGCAACGTAGGGCAGTTGACAGCTGAATGCCCGTAATCTCCGCATTCTTCACAGGTCATGCGGGAATCATCAATATACATGATTTCCTTCTTCTCTATGTCGAGTTTTTTCATGGTGAGGTCTAGCTTGGCAGTGACCATGTCGGTCTCCTTAAGATGATAGATGCCTCCTCCTCTCTTGCGAGGTTGAGTACGTTCTTCATTACAGCTCGGATTTGAGGCCATCTTCTCCACAAGTGCTTGAGCTTCTGGAAGCTTCAGTGACAGGAAAGCTCCTCCAGCTGCAGCATTTATTGACTCACGGGTGCTTGAGATAAGCCCGTGGTAGAAGGTTTGCATCAGTAGCCAATCCTCTATCCCATGATGAGGACAGTCTTCAATGTAATCTTAGAATCTCTCCTATGCTTCAGTGAATGATTCATCATGTTGCTGTTGAAAGCTTGAGATTTTCCCACGCAGAGCATTTGTTTTGCCTGTAGGAAAGAACTTTGCCAGGAAAGCAATTGAGCATCGGTCCCATGTAGTGTTTTTATCTTTCTTGGTGTAGAACCACTGCTTAGCTTTTCCCAAAAGTGAAAATAGGAAAAGACGGAGTAAAATAGCATCTTTTGGTACTCCTCTGATCGTGAAGGTGCTGCAGATCTCTAAAAAGTGTTGTAAGTGCGCACTTGCATCTTCATGAGCTTTTTCACAAAACTGGCTGGCTTAAACCATGGTGATAAGAGCAGGCTTGAGCTCGAATCCATTCTCCCCTGTGTTGACTGCTGGTCCAGTCCGGATGTTTTCTGTTGTTGGGGCAGAGAACTCGCGTAATGTCTTCTTAGCCGTATCTTCAAACACAGGAGATAAATCTTCTCCTAAGTGTTCTTCTTCCAATGTTGGAGCTGGCTCCTTTGATGAACTAACTTGAGCAGCGACGGGTGTTCTTGATGGTAGCTTGAAATTATCCCTCGCCTCTACAAACTTCTTTCTTCTCAGGAGTTTCTCTGGATCGTTAGTGAAATTATTTGGAAGAGAAAAACCATTCATTCATCACCCTGCATAAGATAAGTAAATGATAAAAAATAGGGGTTTGCCTGTTTGAGTTAGAGATCAATCGGTAATATAATATTATCCATGATGCATATGTGTTATCAATATTTTCTAAGTTTAATGTGCCTTCCCTGGCAACGGCGCCAAAAATACTTGTTGACATCTACTAACGTAGCCCAATATAACTTTATAACCTTTAACACTAGAGACGAGATTAGAAGATGTATGATATTTAATTAACTGATCATTAGCAACTAACCACTTATCTATTACCAACATTCTTTAGCATGAACTGGGTTGTCAATCCTAATTATATATGCTAAGAATAAATAAAGGTTTTATATATTATTCCATGTGACTAGACAGAAATATAAATAAATATAAACTAAAAACAATTCTGCAAGCGGACAGATAATTATACCATTGTAGCATTTTACCTAGGAGTTCTACCAGTTGTCGATTTATATTTATACCACTGGGAAGGACTAGGTTAAACTACAATCTATTACATGATAATAACCATATACAATGAATAAGTGAAATTACCAATGTCATATACTCTACTCATAACAGGTAGAGGTCACAAGATAATAAAGATAAATAGGGTGATAATTATGATCAAGCATCATTAATAAAGATAAACATCAGAGCACTTTCTAGTCATAGTAATAGCTAGCCAATGGATAAACTAAGGAATTAATATCTAAGGTAATTCTATAACTACGTCAATGAATAACTCTAACTAGTGTAATTACATCTAGCAATCATTGTCAGATTAGTCCTATATCATGATCACATGCAAAGGGCATCATATAGGAAAGGTGTCAAACAGAGTCATCACCCAACTTCGCGACCGTGCCTGCTTGCCTACATACGGGGGGTGGACTACAGAGGAATCAACGTAGCTATCACCTAAGCGAACTACCACACGACCCGGCATATCAGGGTGCACTCACAGATAAACGAAATATCTAGACACCACGTCTACACATTGTTCATCATCTACCCAACGATCGATTGGATAAATGCTATGCGAGCAATTACATGAATTCAATAAGATCAAACCAACTATACTAGACATATAATTAAAGTAGACAAAGACTAATGTAATAGAACATATAAACTATTAAGAACAATGTTTTCCTAATCATAATGAAGAATACAATAATAGAGAAAGAACTAGAATTATATCAAACTCTACGCTCCAGACGATCGCCGGGACTCCAGATCCGGCCAAAGAACTAGATCTCCTCTACTCTCTAATCTAACTAGGCTAGAACTATGAACTAGAAGGCTCTTGATGAACTAGTAGGCTCTTGATGGCTTGAAGACTTGCTGCCTTCGATGAATGATTGATTGATTGATGCCTCCAGGGGGTCTGCCCCTCTATTTATAGCCCGGTGGGGTGAACGTGCGCCGTAGGATCAAACCGACTTGAAACAAGGACCGAGATGACTCCTAAGAGGCGGTGGAAGAAGACTCCAGAAGGCGGCGGCGAAACCCTAGGGGGCGCCGGCCAGCCCCACCTGGCCAGGGCTCGGCCCCAGGTTGCTTCAAGTGCCTTCTGCACTCTTCTAGGGTCTTCGTGATGATGTTTTCTTGATGGTTAAGTTTCGTGATAATTATGCTCTTTAATCCCTCTTTTATGGTTTTCTGGAATAGTCCCTGGAAAATACAAAACATGCAAAACTCATGGAAACTGTCAGTTAAAACCCTAGACTAGTATGTTTTCATGTATCCTTTTGTGTCTAAAGTTCTAATAAAAGTTGATGTTATCGACCGTCAATAGTGGTCATGTTATAAGGGAGTGTCCAAACAATCTAACCATCATTGTTAATGACCAAGGAGAGTATGAATCTACGAGTGAAGAAGAATATGAGGATATTGAAGGAGAATATGACCAAGAGAAGGAAATCTGTGAGTTTGAAACTGGAGCCGCTCTTGTTGTAACTCAGATTTTGAGTGTGCAAATGAGTGAAGCTGAAAATGGACAGCGGCACAATCTTTTTCAAACCAGAGCCAAAGTTGAAGATAAGGTGTGCAAGGTGATCATGAATTGTGGAAGTTGCCACAATCTTGCTAGCATAGAAATGGTTGACAAGCTTGGATTGAAGCTGCTGAAACATCCTCATCCCTATCATGTGCAATTGTTAAATAATTTATGTTCCATCAAGATTGCACAAAAAGTAAAAATTTCTTTCAAGATTGGTGAATATGTTGACACCGTGGAGTGTGATGTTGTCCCCATGACAGTGTGCCATATGTTGTTGGGAAGACCATGGCAATATGATCGATCATCTCTACATTGTGGTCGAACCAATCAATACACCATCAAGTGGAAGGGCAAGAAGTTGATACTTAAACCCATGAAACCACAGCAAATCCTGGCTGAGCACTTGCAAAAAAGCTCTGATGTGAGGAATGAGAGTGAAAAAGGAGAGAAAAAGAATTTGGGTGCCATTCACAAATCAGAGAGTGAGAGCCACAAGCCAAACATGAAAGATAATAAAAAAAGAGAGGAAGAGAACTTAGTGATGATAGCCACCAAATCTGAAATGAGAGATGTGAGGAAAAACCCAGACCAAGTACTCATCATACTTGTGTGCAAGGACACTTTGCTTTCAGCTAACGACTTAACCTCTGTTCATAGTGATGTTGCACGTGTTTTACAGGAATTTGAAGATGTTTTTCCAGAGGAAACACCAGCTGAACTTCCTCCACTGCGTGGCATTGAACATCAAATTGATCTTATCCCTGGAGCTGCACTTCCGAACCGTCCAGTATACCGCGCCAACCCAGAAGAAACCAAGGAAATTCAAAGGCAAGTACAAGCACTTTTAGATAAAGGTTATGTGAGTGAAAGTTTAAGTCCATGTGTTGTCCCTGTTATTTTGGTGCCAAAGAAAGATGGTTCGTGGAGGATGTGTGTAGATTGTAGAGCCATAAATAATATCAGTGTTCGTTATCGTTATCTTATTCCTAGGCTAGATGATATGCTAGATGAATTGAGTGGATCTATGATATTTTCTAAAATTGATTTGAGAAGTGGTTACCATCAAATTAAAATGAAAATTGGAGATGAATGGAAAACTGCTTTTGAAACAAAGTTTGGGCTATATGAATGGTTAGTTATGCCTTTTGTTTTGACTAATGCACCTAGTACATTCATGAGATTGATGAATCATGTCTTGCGAGCATTCATTGGAAAATTTGTTGTTGTTTATTTTGATGATATCCTAATTTACAGCAAGACATTGAAGGAACATGTGGATCATATTCAGCAAGTGTTAGACGTGCTCCGAAAAGAAAAATTATTTGCTAACCTAGAAAAGTGCACATTTTATAAAGATCAGTTGTGTTTCTTAGTTTTGTTGTTTTAGGTTCAGGAATTCAGGTTGATGAATCAAAAGTGGAAGCAATCAAGGACTGGCCAACTCCTACAAATGCAAGCCAGGTGAGAAGTTTTCATGGACTTGCTAGTTTTTACAGGAGATTTGTGAGAGACTTCAGCACCATAGCTGCTTCGTTGAACGAGTTACCAAAAAAAGGCGTTGCCTTCCAATGGGGTGAAGTCCCCCTTGCTTGTGTTGCTAGATTTCACCAAAACCTTTGAGGTTGAATGTGATGCAAGTGGGATTGGAATTGGAGGTGTTCTCATGCAAAATGGACAGCCTGTGGCATACTTTAGTGAGAAGTTGGGAGGAGCACAACTGAACTACTCAGTTTACGATAAGGAGTTGTATGCATTAGTAAGAACACTTGAGACTTGGCAACATTACTTATGGCCAAAAGAATTTGTTATTCATTCAGACCGTGAGGCTTTGAAGTATTTAAAAGGCCAAACAAAACTGAACCATAGACATGCTAAATGGGTTGAATTCATTGAAACTTTTCCATATGTTGTGAAATACAAGAAAGGTAAGGAAAACATTGTTGCTGATGCTTTATCTCGTAAAAGTGTTTTGTTAAATCAACTTGATGTACAGGTTCCAGGGCTTGAACACATAAAAGAATTATACTCCACTGATCCTAATTTTTCAGAACCTTATGCAAAATATACCACTGGAAAAGGCTGGGAAAAATATCACATACATGATGGATTTTTGTTTAAAACTAACAATTGCGTATCCCAAATTGCTCTATTAGACTCTTGTTGTTACAGGAAACACATGCAGGTGGATTGATGGGTCACTTTGGTTGGAAAAAGACATATGAAATGTTGGCTGACCATTTCCATTGGCCGAAGATGAGAAGGGACGTTGAAAGATTTGTACAAAGATGCATCACTTGTCATAAAGGTAAGTCAAAACTGAAACCCCATGATTTATATACTCCCTTACCTATTCCTAGTGCTCTTGGGAAGATATTAGCATGGGTTTTGTTTTAGGTTTACTAAGGACAAAGAGGGGGAGAGATTCAATTTTTGTTGTTGTTGAACAATTCTCTAAAATGGCAAATTTTATACCATGTCATAAAAGCGATGATGCTTCCCACATAGCCTCTCTATTTTTCAGGGAAATTGTGAGATTACATGGCGTGCCCAAGATGATTGTTTCAGACCGTGACACCAAGTTTTTGAGCTACTTCTAGAAGACATTGTGGGCAAAGCTCGGTACAAGACTGTTGTTTTCCACCACTTGCCACCCTCAGACGGATGGGCAAACTGAAGTAGTGATTAGAACGCTTTCTATGCTGCTGCGAGCCTTGATAAAGAAGAACCTGAAGGAGTGGGAAGAGTGTCTGCCACATGTGGAGTTTGCTTACAATAGGGTAGTACACTCTACAACTAATATGTGTTCTTTTGAAGTTGTATATGGTTTCAAACCACTTGCTCCAATCGATTTGCTACCTCTACCATTGCATGAAAGAAGTAACATGGAAGCCTCCAAGCGTGCGTCTTATGTAAAGAAGATTCATGAGCAGACCAAAGAAGCAATTGAGAAGAGGTCCAAGTACTATGCTGAGTGGGCAAACAAGCATCGCAAGAAGGTGACCTTTGAGCCAGGAGATTTGGTTTGGGTGCATCTTCGCAAGGACCGTTTTCCAGAACAGCGCAAATCCAAGTTGATGCCACGAGGAGATGATCCATTCAGAGTGCTTTCCAAGATCAATCATAATGCTTACAAGATTGAGCTCCCTGAACACTATGTTGTTAGCATATCTTTCAATGTTGCTAACTTGACACCATTCTTCGGACTAGAAGATTCAGAGTCGAGGACGACTCCTTTTCAAGGAGGGGAGGATGATATGACCACGCCGATCACCAGGTCAACCACTCTGACCACTACGTCGACCACGCCGATCACCAGGTCAACCACTTCGACCACTACGCCGACCACGCCGATCACCAGGTCAACCACTCCGACCAGCATTATTTGATGCACCGATTACACGTAGCCGAGCCAAGAAGCTACAACAAGAGGTGCACGCGCTACTTTGTGAAATTCATTCTAATGTTAATGAGAATTATATACTACCTAAATCGTGCACATTGTTATTACTCAGGTTCACTAAGGAGGGAGATGAGAACACTCACGGAGGTGACTGTTGACCACGAACTACACTATAGCCAGTCCAGTCCTGCAGAACCGTCCGAAAGAAAAATTCATAACTTTTGATTCCCAACAGCTATGAAGGTGAATGAACACTTGTTTGAAAGCTTGTGAAGTCAGTTTTCAGTGGTACTACTCCCGACTAGTTAGGATTTTTCATTTGAGTGCCTGACCAGATTTAGTGTCGACTAGTCAGAAGTTCAACAGTTAGTATGATGCTCAAGTTGACGTGCAAGACTGTACCAATCTACAGTATTTCATAGTGCATGGCATACATGGTTGGAAAGCCCTTCAAGTCTACTTTCAAGTCCAACAAACCATGCATCATTTGGACTTCTCAATAAAGAGTTATTGCCATATTAGTGGAGACTGCTCGGGAGGCCAACATTCACGCGAGAAGACTCCTAGAAATCCATTTCGTGGAAGACTTTTTACATTCTTAGTCTTTTCATTTCCATCTTGTTTTTATACCTACACAGGAGGGTTATTTCTACTATAAATATCCATATACTCTTAAGCATTAGGGGACTTTTGATAATTCGAATACAAATCCCTTTGTTCAGCTGTGTGCTAACAAAACCCTAGAGAGTGATTCTCTACCCCTTTGCTCTTGTGTTTTCCTTCGCGGAGATTACAGAATCGGCCGCGTCATCGGCACCCAATCTGTGCTCCTGGTCCATTGATTCCAGGTTGCGTAGGTTGGTTTCTTGAGAGTGTGGTTGGGCGAATCCTTGGTTTAGGCTGCCGTATAGAGACGGTGGTTGATTCCTTGTGCGTGTCGTCAGGTTGCACTAGTTATCACTGCTTGCGGCAAGTTACCCCGCTGTTATTCAGCAAGTTATCAAGATCAAGATCCTACGCTTTGAAGATCGGGACCAAGAACCTCATCAATAATGGATAGCATTGAATAAAATAATAGATCAAGTATAAAACAAAAATGGTGGAAATAAATATCCATTTTACTTTATCAATAATTATGGAATTATTAAATTGTTCCACAAGTAGAGAAAAAATAATATAGTTATTAATAAATATTTAATAATTCAATGAATCAATCGATAATATATACTCCCTCCGTCCATGAAATAGGGTCGTTTTAGACCTCTTCACGCGAGCCAACGATGCTAAATGACCTGCATACCCCTACATTGTTTCCTTCTCTATTCTTCCATCACTCGCCTGATGTAGCCCATCCCATCGATCCGCAGCCACCATGCTCGCCTCGTCGAGACCGCGCCGGCCACCACACTCCCCTCGTCGAGACCGCATCGGCGGAGAAGAGGGGCCCGACTAGATCTCGGCTGCCCCAGCAACCCAGCGACCCTGCAATGAAAGCCGAGAGGAAGTAGAAGAGGAGTCGACGGCGACATCTCCGTCCGTCCTCGTCTCCGGCGAACGCATGGGTGGCCTGACGGAATGACGAACCTCGCCGGGGGGTGCGCAACCTCGCTTGGACGGCGCCTCCGACTGAGCCTCTCCTTGCTGCCTTGGCAGCCATAGATCTGGATCTGGCCGCCAAGCACCAGTTCCGCCTGCCACACCGGCATCTCGCCTGGCCAATCTCCGTCTGCACTTCAGTGGAGAAGAGAGGGCCGCTAGGGAGTAGAAGAGGAGGGGCCACGCAGGCCCGTACCTATGAAAGACCCTGAACGTAACTTGTGATGTGGCCCTAAAATCTATAAGAGGATCCTTTCATTTAGAAAAATTGAATCTACTTAATTACTTAGACTATTTTATTTGGAGTATGGCATTCCATAACTTTCCAAAATTTATATATTAGCTTACCTCCAATTCATAGGGTGAGAGCTAGAATTTATTCTATAGATCACCATGCTATATTTCTACTTTGCAATTTATAGCACCCTCTTCAACTCAGCTCCTACACAGTAAAAAAATACAATACATAAGTGTATGTATCTCTCTCGTATAGCCAACAATAATATACAAATACTCTATATACAACCATATTAATATGTGTGTAAAAATTATGATTCTTAAAATGAATTTAATTTCAAGGATCCAAACTGGGTCTAACAAAAGCATAATTTTATTTCATTATAAAGTTTCAAATATATGATGTTCTTATAGTACTTGGAACATATCGAATCTTGATGATAAAACAGTACAAAATACTTGGTGGCCTGCCAATTGCCATGGGCTGATGAGCTATTTAATTTCTACTTGGTGGTATATATACTAAATTTAGAGGCCCTAAATATTTGGAGGCCCAGAACAGGTGCACACTTTGCACCTGCTGATATACGGGGCTGGGCGACGGCAGCCTCAGTGCTGGGATCTCGGTCTGCCTACCTGCGCACACCGGTGGAGAAGAAAGGGTCGCTGGGGAGAGGAGAGGAGGAGTACCGGCGAAGGAGAAGAAGGGGAGGGACGCCGGCCTGCTGCCCTGCTCGGGAGTCTCCTCAACGTCGGCGAGGGCCAGGCTTTCCGACTTGCGAGCAATGCCCAAGGACGAGCGGATGGGGACATGGGAGGTGTGATGGCTTGACGTGATTGGTGTGCAGGACTGCATAGCCTATTACTTCCTCCGTTTCATAATAAACGTAATTCTTTAAATTCTGCGATTCATGTTTCATAATAAACGTAATTCTTTAAATTCTGCGATTCATGTTTGACTGTTCGTCTCATTCATAAAATTTTAATAAATATTATTTATTTTATTAAGACTTATTTTATTGTTAAAGATATTTTCATAATGATTTGTTTGACTTATTTTAGGTTAAACAGGAATTGGAGAAGTCAAATAATTACTTTTATTATGGAACGGAATGAGTAGATTGGTACGTGTTGGACCACTTTCACAGCTAAAACGATGCTTGTTTGGGACAACGCCAGAACGACCGTATTTTAGGTTTAAACTAAATTAGAAAATACTAAAATCTATTTAATATTTATGTATTATTAATATTAAATTAATACTAATTATTAGCAATAACAAAATCAAATAATCATCACTCATTATGGAGACATACTTTTAAATAGGTTCGAGATACTTTGTTTTTCCTAGTCGCAAAAAAAAAAGATACTTTGTTTTTCTTTGCATATATAGATACTATCGCATATTATCGAATATGAATCTAGAATTGAATAGAGATAATACTGAAAAACAAATTCAGTATATCCATTTACTGTCATTCTAAAAACTAATATAACTTTTTCATTTGAATTCGTTTAGGCCTTCAAACAGTCAATTTTCTATCGATTCGTTATAATATGTGAAGGAACCAAACTCTGATTCACACACAAGTGGAGTGGTTAGAGAGGGTAACGCGCGAAGCTGAGGTCGTGGGTTCGAACCCCCGCGGCCGTGAAGCGCGAACGAACAGGATATCATCGTACGAGTATACAACTACATTACACACAAGTGAAACAACATGTTCCAAGACGATGTGATGGCACAATATTCTGAAACTGAAATCCCACAATTCAGGTGGAAGCCAAGAGGAAAGCCGCAAGGTCTGTCGATTAAAATCTTGGCGTCAGTGGAGGCTAAGCCTTATCAATAAGTAGCATGGCTATATGAAGTTTAGAATCAAGGATTCATACTTACACAGGGAGTAGAAAAGGTGATACACTTCAACAAAGCGACCCACGGATGAAAACGATGGCCAGGACAAAGCAGTAAGCTATCAACATTCAACAGAAAAAAAAACACTTAATTTACACCAAAAGAGTGATGGTAAATCATTGTGGTTGACATCAGGCCGTCTCTGGGTGCTCAGCAGTTAACAGAGACTCAAGCTCTTCTCTCCTCTTCCGTAGCTCCTAAAATACCATGGTTCAGGAAATCAGAAATGACTAACAATGTTCAGTAGCAACAATACAGGACAGGTTTGGAAACACAGTATTGAAGAGATAATTACCCAGCTCTAACAAGAATAAAACAATGGTCTATATCCCTCTCTTTTTTTTTTCCTTTGCAGGTATGTATACCATCTTTTAGAATGGGATGTAACTCTCTTGTGAGCAGATGCTGTACTATAACTTGGTATCTTAATTCAACAAACATTATTGTGTTCTGCTTTTCAAAAATGTGAGGTTCTATATTTCTAATACACTGCACTAAGTTTCCAGCTAACAGAATTTCCTCAACAATATACTGGAATCACAATAAGTACAAAAAGAAGAAACTCATGGGTCAGTTCTGAATTAAATGCAAATAAATCCGAGGCTTATTGAGCTAAGCCACACTGCATAAATTCAGACATGAGCTACACACATGATGTATTGCAAACTGAGATCACCAGGATTCAGGAAACAGACAAGGCACACCTCAGGATCGGATGCTGTCACTACAACAGTAGGAACCAAGTACTAACCTCCAGATCCTTGACTGTTTGCTCCTGTGATGTCGCTTTATGCTGCCTAGAACGTTTTAACACACCAAGACACAGTATACCCTGCATGTTGCAATTAATTTTTTTAGCGCACACGAAAGACGTGTGTGTGTGTGTGTGTGTGTGTGTGTGTGTGTGTGTGTGTGTGTGTGTGTGTGTTTGTGTGTGTGTGTGTGTGTGTGTGTGTGTGTGCTCGTAACTGTGTATTGTTGATCATCAAGGTGATAATCATACTTTTCTTTCCAAAAAGGGGAAAGAAGAGCACAAGATCATACTTTACTATGACAGGCATGCCAGGTCAGGGAGTGCTGCCAAATCATGCTAACATTTGTAGAGAAAATCCAGTACATATACACACTTCAAGCATCCAAACGGTTCCTTATTTATGCTATAGAGGGAATCAAATAAGAATGGGTAGTTACTGGCCTAAGTATCCGAAACAGAAGATGGTTGAAAACTGTAACAGTGTCCTACCTATTTGATTTGATATCTAACAGTGCGTTCACATTTGAACAAGCAGACATAATAGAGAAGCAGTTATGCTGACGCGAATGAAGCATGAATGCCCAAATTAAAACTCAACAGGCTTACCGCGATTATGTAGACAGCTCCACACGCGAAAAGCATATAGGTAGCAATCTCCTGGAGCAAAATCAGTTCCTTCCTCTCAACATTTGGGTAGGCTTTGGTCATGATAGCAACACTGCCAAGAAGCGAAGTACTTAAAAAAATGGAAAGGAACTCAATAGAACAGAGGAACTCAATAGTACTTCTAGCTCAAAAGTGCTCTGCTCTGGATACCATGTTTGGAGTTTGAATTTTCATGCGAAACGAATGGCGAAAAAATACTCACAAGATTTGTAGCATTCCCCTTGCCCACAAGTATTCAAATATCTGGTGGCATAAAGTAACAGGAACATCAGTATGCCAAGCAAAGGCGAGCAGGGAGACTGGGAGAGAGCGCGAACCTTCCAGAGCCTGATGATGGGTGCCCACTCGGTCTCGAGCGCGGCGACGAAGACGGAGAACACAACCGCGTAGCACCGGAACACGGCGCCGATGATCTGATCAGGCAGCCGGGTCTGGGTGCCACCGCGGAAGGAGTAGACCGCGGAGAGGACGTTGGCGGCGACGCAGAGCAGCGCGGCGGCGGCCGTGACGACCCTGAAGCAGCAGCAGACGACGAGGACCGGGTCGGAGCTGGCGCGACGCTGGGGTCGCAGCGACGGCGCGGACCCAGAGCCCGACGCCTCGTTCGCCATTACCTGCCTGCTGAGTGGATCTAATCGAGAGCAGTACAGAAGAAGAAGAAGAAGAAGAAGAAGCAGCAGCAGCGGAAGCCAGGCGGGAGATTTTCATTTCATCGCTATATTTATACTACTGCAGACTACAGACTACAGAGCACAGAGGAGAAGAAGAACTGAAGAAGCAGAGTGGACGGTGTGGAGGGTGGAGTGCTGAGTCAGCGCTGTGGGGCCCAGGCAGAGGTGGAGGGAGGACACGTGGGCGCGTGAGGTGGAGGAGAAAGCCAATGCAAGGCCACCTCGTGGTACCTTTACCTGCATGGTAGGTACGGGATGCGCTGCTATGAACTGAAGATTTCGTTCGTGGTTTCCAAATGAGGACAGCTCAGAGCTTCGAATTGGACACGTAGATCATCAAAGCATTTGTTTTTAATTAACAGTGCAGGCGACTGTTGCTGTTCGATTAGTAAGTAGATGAAAGATTGCTGACAGTCATCTCAGAAGCTGCAAGACAACCCGGCAGAGTGGACAGCAACGAATTTCAGATATCCGCGGGCCTCCACGTAACAAGTAGTCTCTCCGTGCCATTAAAAATATCATTTTAGAGTTCGTGTTCTCTTGATTGACTGTTCGTATTATTCAAATTTTTTATATAAATATTAATTATGTTGTTATAATTTATTTTATCTTTAGATACACTTTAATAATAATTTAATTATTTTATTATTTATACGAAAATTTCAAATAAAACGAACGGTCAAACAAGAAGCTTAAAAGTCAAAAGCGACACTTTGAAGGGGACGCTGTCTCAAAAATCGTGGAGTTGATAAGCAGTTAATCTTGTGAATAGAAGGTGCCACAATGGAGAAAATAATATGGACAGATGCTTTCTCCGATGTACAAATGTTTCTCATCTAAAGATTTTTATATACTAACAAAAATGGGCGTGTATTGCACAGGACAGGAATATAATTCACTATAATACGTACGAGAGTGGTAGATTGACGAGCTCCGCATAGTGGCCACGGGGCATGGATATAAATAAGTTTAATTTGTAACCACAATTAGATCACTAATTAGTAAATGGCTTTGTATTGGAGTTCATTTATAAATGGTTGCGTCCTGGACAATACCATAATTTTTGTTAATGATGAAAAATATAATGGGAGACATGGGCAATGTGCAACTATAAATTACCGAAACACTGTTAGGATCTTGAAATGGCTCCATTAAATTCCATTCGTTTTTTCAATGTGGATTTATGTTGTTCAGATTAATTTCAATCAGACCAAACAAAAAAGTACATCCGATTATGAGCGGAGTGAAGCGATTAGTCGAAATCTGACAATATCTTTTGAATCTTTTTAGCTGTAGAGAGTTGTGTAATTTTGAGACTCTAAACCTTATTATTACGAAACCTTTTTTATAAAGTATAAGTGTATAACATATGTTTATACATGAGTTATCGTGATATTATTGATTTACGTTACAACGCACGGTCATTCAACTAGTCTAAATTAAAATAGCATTAGCTTGACCAAATGGTAGCAAAAACGCAGGCTCACCAAGGCAATATGGGCCGATATGGCCCATTTAAATTTGGGCCGTGGGCCCGACCTAGCACCACACCGTCTCTCACGCACGAAACTCCAGCGAATGGAAGCGAGCCACTTTCGGCCGTCGTTCCCCAATCCCCTGCCAAACCAAGCCAAACTCGACTCCGGTGACGGCGAGGCGGCATGGCGGCGCTGATGGAGATGGAGGAGCTCGTCGAGGAGTTCCTCCTCCGCCTCCCACCGGACGACCCCGCGAGCCTCGTCCGCGCCGCCCTCGTCTGCAAGCTCTGGCGCCGCGTCCTCCGCCGCCGGTTCTGCGAGCTCCACCGACGAGCCCCACTTCTGGGTGTTCTTGTCCTTCTACATAATGAAGGCGGGTTTCGCTTCATGCCCACCTCTTCCTTCCGGCCGCGAAATGCCGACCTCCAAGGCCGCTTCGTGATCGACTCCCGCCACGGCCACGTCCTCGTTGCCAGGTCCATCTTCTTTGACCAATTTTTGCAAAGCAGCAGCAGCCACAGCCTGGCCGTCTGGAACCCCATCTCCGGTGACTGGCTGGAATTGCCCAAGTTGCCGGCGCCGCATCACCTGAATAACGTCGGGATCAGCTGGAATGCGGCGGTGCTCTGCGCCTCCAACTCGAGCAGCGGCAGCGCCTGTGACAGCATCGACTGCCACCACCTTGGGCACTTCCTTGTTGTCGTAATGGCCACCTTCCAACACAGGGCATATGTCTTTGTCTACTCATCGCAGGCTAGCACGTGGAGCGAACCAACCTCTGCTGCCCTGGACCCCTTGGGCCCTGATAGGCGTTTGTATCCTACCGCGCTCAGCACACTAGCTGGGAGTGCGCTGTACTTCAAGGTTTGTGTAGACGCGAGTCTTGGAATTCTCAAGTACGACTTGGGCATGCAGGAAATCAGCTCTGTCAATCTGCCGCCTGACTTACACGGAGAGCATCAAATTCTGCTCACAACTACAGAATATGGTGAATTGGGAATTGCCAGAGGGGATATGAGCTCAAGGCTCTGCTTGTGGTCACGGGAGGCTGGTCCTGGCGGACATTTGGGATGGTCACCAAGTAGAGTCATCGAACTAAGTACGTTGCTCCCTACTAATGCCCACTCGATTCATGTGGATGCATTTGTGCATGGCCTTGGTGCCTTTCTGGTCAGTACAGGTGATGGGGTATTCAGTGCTGATCTGGAGTCAAACCGGGCGAGCAAGGTATGTGAGGGCAGATGCGGCAGAAACATTGTTCCCTACACGTGCTTCTGCACTCCAGGTACAAGAACAAATTTGCTAACTTTCTCATTTGTCAATTTCTTTTTTTTGAACTCATATGTTTTTCATTAGTAACATTACAATGGTATGCTTACTCTATAGTTTAGTAATCATTAGTAAGAACTTTAAAATTTTAGAACTTGTAACCTTTGAAATTAGTAACATGAACGATATTATGTTGGCTTGACAATGGTGACTTCATGGAACTTGAATATCTGTACAGCTGTGTTTTTCCTGGTTAAATAGTTTTGTTATGGGGTCCTGTCAAGTTGTTGCTGTCTAGGAGCCATATTCCCGAGAGGTTCTCCATTGGTTATGTGTTAGGTTATGGATGATTATGGAGTCTTAACAGTTGATCGAAATTGAGGGTTTATAACTGGTGGATCTGGTTCAGTCATTATCAGCAACCTTTTGGTCACTGTGATTGATGGGTAACCAATTTTTATTCAGGGCAAGCCAACTCCCCATTAGCTGATGTAATTGTTATCTTGCAGCACCAGATGTGGCCCTTACCAATACAGGGGAGGGACCAGGTGCAAGTGTACCGATTGCATGAAGAGCTCAAGTTTGTTGCCAAATAATGAAGTGTCTGGTGGTTATCATAGGGCGATATGATATATGTGGGCTTTGGTGCTGGGGGAGCTATTTTGCGGACCATCATTTTGTATGTATGGCCTTCATGTTTTCTGTATCTTTGGGTAAGGAATGGCTAGCGGTCTCCCATAGCTCTAAAGATAGCAGCTTGCTATGTGAAGCTTTCAAGAACTTGGGTGATGGTGAGCCAAGTGGCATCATACTCTGTGGTTCAAAACTTGAGGCTGCAGAACTTGAATGAATATAAATATTATCTGAAAGTACTGGTGCTGTGAAAATGAGCTAGTTATTTTCTATTCCTTTCATGCTGATTTAGTGCAGTAGTTTGTTTGGTTCAGCTTCTTGTCACTTGAAATCTGGTTGGATTACTATTGAGACTTTATTTAGAGGGCTACTGAGACTTCTTGCCAAATTATTTATTAAACTTGAACTGTGTGGTCGAATCATTTACTAAACCTGAGAATGTATTATGGCCCAATGGATCCACTTCCAAACACAAGACTATGAGGCTGGAACAGCGGGAGACTAAAGATTCAATATTTTGAGTGTTTTTTTTTTCCCTTTCCCCTAAAAGGTAAAATGATTTATTTGTACTTGTAGTGGCACATCTCTCCCAGTTCCAAGATGAGAGGGTTCAAGCAGGAAACTATCAGTGCGTTTGGTTTACAGGAGAGATTGGTGCCGAGTCCGATTGTTATGGTCGGCAACGTCTACCAACGCCGGAAACGAGCCCGTGGCTAGATACGCGAGCCAGCGCGCGGCCCAAGCAGTCCTGGCTGCGGTCACCACGTATGGCTCCTGGATTTTAGGAGGATTAGTAGTTAAGTTGCTTAGGATTGCTTAGGATTGTTTGTGTAATCGGCTAGGACTCTACTATATATGCTTTGAAGGTTGGATTAATAAAAGGTTAGCCGGGAGATCAATTGGATCACTCCTGCTCTTGTGCGCACTCTCTCTCTCTTCCTCTCGTCGCAGCCAACTCGCCGGTGCCAACCCAGGCCCCGGCCGCCTGTGTCCCACGAGTACTACCTGCGAGATCTCCGGTGCCGTGACAGAACCATGCTGGATGAGTATATTCTAGAAACCAAACACACTTTACATTAACTCGTTGAGGAGCTGAGCCGAATACAATACAAGGCCTCCTCTCATCACAAGTAAAGTAATGGTGAGCTTTCCCACAAATCAGCCATGCATGGAGATTGAATCACGTTATCACACTTTTTGGAATCTTTCAATTGATACAACAATTTTGATCGTGACACTTGATACAATTGCGTTCTGACAGATATAATACCATGTGGAGACATTATGAAAATATTATTTGTGGATAGTAACAGAGGTCTGAATCGAGACAAAGCTAGAAGTTTACAGTTTACACATTCAGCATCCCACCAACATAGGAAAACTGAACCTACACATGCAGCTCAGGAAAATCAAGTGCTTGAGTCAGACACGTCACTATCAGGATACAGTTTAAATGCTTCAGCAATTTAGGCAACGTTGAAGCTCCATGGACTAGAACTATCAATGTATTTTTTGTTTCTTAGATTTTGATCGCTACTGAGACCCCACCGACAATTCACTGAAGGCTTCAACTGCAAAAACTGGGAGCATCTCCCCTCCTCGGTCATACATCAGAATGTCTACATATACATTCATCAAAAAACCAATCCAAGCCTGAAAAGGAGAGTTGTGGTTAACGATTCCTATAAATTGAGAAAGAAGCATGTTCTTCATGCCCAAAAGCGGATAAAGTAGATGGAACCTGTTCTCTAACCTTCTTTTTGTAGCAGATACTGCATAAAGTTTACCTATTATTACTTGCTTTTATGTCCATCTTATAATCCTCTTCAGTGGCATTACCCAATCTCAGTATCACTCTAGTGCAGAACAAAGCAAAAAGCCCTCAATTATCTAAGCTTTCAAATGCAATGTATGTGCTTAACAACATGTGCCTACATACTGGAACGCCCCTAGTTTGCACAAAACAATGTCATTGCAGCGTGTGGTGGAATTTCTTACGAGTACGGCATTCCACAATGTCCAAACTATCCCCACAGCCCCACCACAATCCACAAACATGACCCTTTCAACGAGCATTCAACACTGTCAAGGTTTCTATGTTATAATATGAATGTGGACTTTCTTATCACCGGGAACTAACCATCTGCTAACAGTGCTCTAGGTTCTCAAAGCAGATGCCTCTACTTGATAGAGTAGTTAGATAAAGTTGTCTACTGCCAACATACAACTACTACTTTTATCCAAGACACTCTTCACTTTATTCAAAATGTATGCAATTTTTTTCGAAATAAACTAACATTGAATTTATTTACTGGAACTGAACCATACCAGCAATGTTCATTACAAAAATGTACAGACAAGGTCGAAACTATTGCTTGGGCAACCTTGCTCATGTCAAACAGGAGCTGAACTACAGGGTCAATTTTCAGGAAAAAAGTAAGGCACATATTCAACATAACACCATCCCCAAAAGACTTTGTTAAGCATGAATAGAATAATAGAAGAAGCCAAAAAAGTAGACTTCAAACATAAGTTCATCATTCATGATAAAGAAGAATTTCAAAACAACCATAATTTGACAATAAAAACTTGCTAGATGCACAAAAACCTTATTTGGTTTAGACAGCAGCTACACCATACCGATGGAGATCTGCAGAACAGAGAAACGGAGTCCACATATGTTCAGTTCCAAGTGGCTGTGTTAAGCATGATAGCGTAGACAAGTGATAGCTTGACCGTATAAGTGGTACTACAATTTCTCAAAATATAGAAAACTTGTTAAATAGTAATAAGATATAGAAAGCGATTTCTATGTAAATGACTCAATAAATAATAATTTAGAGAGTCAATTTTATAGACTCTTGGAGATGCTCTTAGACTTTCATCAATGACCATTACAGATACCATTAATTAATCTATATGATGGTTTTCGGAAAATTGACACAAAAGTTAATCCATCATTATATTTGAAGCCACGGCACACAATGCTATGTGATGGTTTTTTGGTGACTAGTTCATGGTGCTAGTACATATAACATGATCCAAACTATGGCTGTGACGTTCAGCCGTCTTAGAGGGGTGGGCAACTGGTGCGACGGGTGGGGGGACTAGAGGGCCCTTGAGTGTGTGTGTCTATATATATATATATATATATATATATATATATATATATATATATATATATATATATATATATATATATATATATATATATATATATATATATATATATATATATATATATATATATATATATATATATATATATATATATATATATACTCTCTAGGAGTAGTTACTCCCTCCTCTAAACCATAGAAATCACGTATGGCACTCCCTTAGCGGACGATCAAGTCAAACCGTTAAGTCACATGTACATATACTTGGGTATATTTATATTTCACAGTTGACGATTCGTTATAATCATTATCCTTCCCTGTATTTCTCTCGGTTACAACAGCCTCGTTCTCATTCACGGGCAGGCCCTTCTCTTGGCACAGCGGCAGGCACGGCGGCAGTCGCGGCACGGTGGCAGGTACGGCGGTAGATCACTCCTGCACAGCAGGGCGGCAGGGCGGCAGGCACGACATCAGGACTACCTGCACTGCACAGCGGCAAGGCGGCACCCGGCAGGACACCACCTCCATGCTACGGTGTCAGGCTTCATCAGCTGAACTCCTGTACTGCAGAGGAGAGGTTCGTATATGAATTATTGGTCTCGTTAGATAGATTAATACCTGGTGCCTGCCTTCTACTTGATATGCATCTGTTCGCTGTAGTGGTGTCATTCATGCAGTCCTGATGCTAGATCATGGCAGGCGTAAGTTTCAGCCATGGATGTCTTAACCCCTGCCCTTCATGTGTTAGTCAAAATGTGTCAAAAGCTATTCTAGTAGTTGCATCATTTATCTCCAATTTGTCACTTCAGAATTTTGATTGATTCAAGATTGGAATATCATCTGATACTTCTTAGACTAGACTAGAGTATCATTGCATACTTTTCAGATTTAGCATTTCATCTGACTTCTGTATTACCATTTTGTTTATCGGAGATGGGGAAAACACCATCAGCCGTCAACAGATCAGGTGGTTCAAGCTCCAAAAGATCAACATTTACCAAAGCATTGCAACATGTTCACTGGAAAAATGGGATCCACCTTCCACAAAACACAACAAAAGTTGCTAGTACTCCATGATCAAGGGGTGCTAGTAATAGATCCATGAAATCTAGAAAAGTTACAGTATGGGATGATACTACAAATTATTGAGATAGTATGTGGATGTAATCATTCAAATTAGTAGTATGGACCTATGTCACAGATTATTAGTATGGACTGATACTATAGATTAGTAGTATGGGCTGATACTACAAATTATTGAGATAGTATGTGGATGCAATCATTCAGATTAGTAGTATGGATTGATACTACAGATTAGTAGTATCGACTGATACTAGAAATTATTAAGATAGTATGGTACTATGGACTCATACTACAGCTTAGTAGTACGGGCTGATAATAAATGATGTTTTATGAATTGGTCAGTGGCGGCAGATACTAAATAACATTTAGTATATGGATGTACTTAGATTATTAGTATGGGTTGAATTCAGGTTTTATTATTATTGAGATTTGTATAAATTGATACTAATCATACTATCTCCATAATTTCTAGTATCAATCATTCTGCAGTGGAGCTGTGTACGTGGTTCAAAAATGAAAGCAAGGAAAAAGGAAACTGATGACCTGCACATTTTAAAATGGGTTTACACTCCACTCTCTCCTGCATGCACTCAACTAACTACTGCATGCACGGTATATACATCCAGTACAATACGGCTGCCGTATACCCACCAGCACCACTCCAAACGGGTCCGCTCTGCGCCGCCCGTTAAACAGCCTCCTGGTTGATGCATGTACTCTCGGTGGGAGTACCTACTCCCGCTCCCGTGTATATATATATATATACACACACTAATCAGAGTCCTGGGTGCTGTTTATTAACCAGCGTCCTCGCCGGAGCGGCCAAGCGCCACTACCTACGGTGTAGCTTCACTCACTAATGTAATTTATATTCCCTCAAAGAGTAAAATCATACCTCACTAATATAGATCAATTAATATTTCCACAATTATTGCTAGCCATGTGGATCCACTGTCCGTAATTAAATCTTCCGCGACAATATACATACTCCCATTTCTCTCTCCCCCCCCCCCCCCCTTTTTCAAAGGGTTATTTGGATTCATACCATTGCAATTTTTGAAGTTTGGAAAAACGCTATTACTATTCGTCTATTTTAAAATATGCCATTACAATTCTGCGTTTCCCACCGAAATACCACCGAATACGTATGCAAACAATTTAGGCCCACCTGCAGACGTATGTGAAATTGTGAATACGTATATTTCAGTGCACCCCTTCTCCCTATCACTGATGCGTGGGTCCCACCTGTCATCTTCTTCTTCCTCCTCTAGTAATCGTCCATTGTTCAGCAGTATCCGCCCCGGTCGATGGTGGCCGAGCATCAGCACGTGAATGAGTAGCTTCCGCCGCCGTCCATAGTTTTCATTTGAGGTGGCTGAACATCAGCACGTGGCCGGGCGCATCAACATCACATAGCAAGTGGCCGAGCGTCAGCATGCCGGCACGGAGCAGCTGCACGCACATGAGCAGCTGCTGCAGTACGCAGCCGAGTAGCAGCAGGCAAGCAGCTAAAGCACTACGCGGCCAAGCAGCAGCACGCGCCCAAGCTAACGGCGCGGAGCTCGCCGCTGACGGTCCGCGGAGCGCGTGGCCTGGCGCGGAGCTTGTGGCCGGCGCGTCGCTCAACGGAGCGGAGCTTGTGGCCCCAGCGGCACACGGAGCTCGCGGTCCAGACCAACCAACGTGGTGCTGCTGTGGCTAGCCCGGGTGGCTGCCACCACGGCAGCTCGCCATTGACGGCGGCCGATGCTGCTCAGAGAGGGAAGGTGCAAAGAGGAGGAAGAAGAAGCTGACACATGGACCCTACATGTCAGTGAGAGGAAGAGGGATTGTAATGAAATATACGTCTTCCTATACACACGTAACTGGACCCAAGTCATCTTTATACGTATTTTATGGCATTTCTATGGGAAACGAAGAATTATAATGGCATATTTCAAAATACACGAATAGTAATGGCGTTTCTCCAAACTTCAAAAATTACAATGGTATGAATCCAAAAAACCCTTTTTCAAATGCAGATCTCACGCCACATCCAAGGAGCAGCCATGGAGGCAGAGGTCGCCCTCCCGTCTGCTTCCCCGGCGGCGCTGCCTCGTCAACCAAATCAGCGGCTGCCCAGCTCCCCTCGGCCACGGGGTGCCCCCTTGCCATCCACTGCCGGCCACACAGGCGCCTCCTCCTCAACCGGCGGCCGTGCACGCGCCCCTTCCTCGACTGGCGGGGGCTCCTTCTCCGTTCCCAAATCACAACGGCGCGACCAGCGGCGACCGCCTCCACCCACTCCTGGCACGGCGGCAGCAAACTTGCCCCCGCACCTGGTGCGGCGTCGATTGCGTGCCATGGGCGGCGGTGGTGCAGATCACCGGCAGGGGTAGATCCAAAGCTGATCTGACCACGTTCTGGCTTGCCTCGGACTTCTGTCCTGAAGCCTCAGCCATTCGTCCAGGTGCACTACCACTTTGATTACAAGGCCCTTTTTCATCTTTCCCACTAATCTGTTGATTCAAGTATTTCATGTAGTTGGAGATTTGACTAAATCCAGAAGCAGCCAGAACATACCATTTGTATTTTAATCTGTACGCATATACTGCAACATGCAATCCTGATGGAGCTGGGAGCAGTGACACGGTGGCAGGCTGGCAGCCGTCTTGCAGCTAGGATGTTGATGATTTTGATTATTATAGACAAATCAACTTCGTGTTCATTTTACCATCTCAAATTTATTTGCTTGTTTTTGAATCCTAATTTGTTATTCTTCGGAACCGGTGGCAACATTACTGATACTATTTTCTTGCTAATAAAATAATTACTCCCTAACACATGAGCAGTAAATTTAGCTGTGCTAATCAACGACGTGTCCGGTCCCCTTTTAGAATATTTCTGAAATTACTGATACTATTTTCTTGCTAATAAAAGAACTACGCCCCGACCCATGACCACACCCTCATTAATCTGCAAAAATCATGCAAAAGGTTGTTGGTTAATGCTTAAAAAAACACATAACCAAGAGTCATGGGTCCGAAAATAATTATTTTAAAAAACAAATGATACTATTAGTAATAAAAAAATACATCACACGGAGACTGGATACCCCTAAATATCAATGCTAATTTTACTTACTCACATGTTCGTGTTGAATTATTAAAAAAAAAAATACTCTAACCGGAGACCGGACGTCCAAAAATTATCACCACTAATTTTACTATTCATAGGTCTAGACGGAATTATTTATAGAGTTAAATGATAATATCAGTAATAAAAAATGTCTTCCTCAGAGATCAGACACACCTGGGTGTCTATGAAAACCAAACCAATATGATATTATTACTGATTATCACATGCAATTCGACTGCTCACATATCTAGACGGAATTATTTTTAAACTCAAATGTTAATATTAGTAATAAAAAATAGTTTGGTCGGGGACTCGACACGCTGGTGACAATTACAGCAAATTTACTCCACTGAAGTTAGAAGGAATTATTTATGAGGACAAATGATAATATTAGTAGTAAAAAAATAGGACGATCGGATACCGAACGCGCCAGTGACTATTATAGCAAATTTACCACACATAAGTCCAAAAGTAATTATTTCTAGACTCAATTGATAATATTAGTCAAAAAGTAATTATCTAATTTTACTGTACACTGGTCAAATTGGAATTATTTATCCAAACAAATAATAATGATACTAATACACCCGGTCATTGACGGAACATATGGAGCAAGTCTACACCTGGCCATTGGCGCATGGATACATGCAGCCGCTATTTATTGACGCTGCAGTAAACGACTACCGTAATTATAGCTGAGCTTAATTGGAATAAAACTGTGACGTCCACACAAATTTTATTACAGAATGCCATTTATTGACGCTGCACTAAACGACTCCCGTAATTATAGCTGAGCTTAATTGGAATAAAACTGCGACGTCCACACAAATTTTATTACAGAATGCCTCGCCGGAATAAAAAGCACTTGCAAGCACCGGCTGCAGGGGCGCTGAAAGATCGAGAATATACTGGCCCTGACGTTGTCAGCAAGGCCATTTTAAATTATCCCTCACACGGCTCGAATCAGTAATTAACTGGCCACATAATCTGAAGTAGTAATGTTTCTGATAATATGTTGCTCCTAATAGTAAAAAAACGCCCAGAAGAGTTTAGGCCCCAAAATTCTCAGCAAGGGCACGCTCACGCCGCCCAAGGTTGAAATATTGAATTTCGTGTGTAAAGATAAATGTTAACCATCCACTTACATAAATATCCATCTGTTCCGAGAAGAGTAAAAAAAATTCCATATGATTAGAGTTTATTTGCATGCAGGTTTAACTTTTTATTACTGCTACACTTTTTACTAATGCAAAATTATTACTAGATCTTACATTGCATCAGTAGATGGGAATAAAAGGTTGCATGCATGCAAGCAATAACAGGCTATTTATTGCCGCATATTCAGTTTCTAAACTTCACGCTGATCATCAGATAATCAATTGTGACAACAATATAAAATATCCATCTTTTATTCCTACGGCCGCTGAAGGAATCAAAGAACGTGGGCATTTTACCGCCCAGGGACAATGGTCAGCGCGCCGCTGAACTCGGGCGAGGGCGCCGATTAATAATCAGACCTCAGCGCTCTAATTAGTGGAGTCTTATATATATGTTGAATCTATCTTAAGCGAACAGTAAAGGCCTATATATATTTGACACAAGTCTAGCAATCAACAATTAACTTGCTAATCGCTTCCTATATACTCCCTCTGTCTCAAAATAAATGTCATTCTCGCTTCCCGAGAAGTCAGTTTTTTACAACTTTGACTAATTTTATATTAAAAAGTATTCATATCGAACGTACACAACTAGTATCATTGAAAAGATCTTTAAATCTAGTTTTTTAACAAATTTATTTGGAAATAAATATGTTGCACATATTTTTTATAAATCTAGTCAAAGTTGAGAAAGTTTGACCCACACGTTTCCCATAGCGTCATCTATATATATATATATGATGTTCCATGGTTTCCTATCGTTTCCAACACATGCTGTAAGTGAACTCTTATTAACAGTACTATATATCTATATACTTTAATCATCCTATTAAGGGCGACTGAATGATCTCCGGCCCATGTACGAAGCGGCAGGGCGCCGGACGCGTCTTTGGCCAGTTGGACGACTGAGTGATCGATCCCCCGTCAAAAGGTTCAGCGCCCGCCTCTGGTTTGGCTCTCCGTTGGATGAATTCTCAGGCTAACAGACGACTAGCTAGTGGCCCTGCGGTTTGTAGCTAGAAAAAGGGCAACGTATCAGATGCAAATCATAATCTTTATGAAAACCCATGCAAACTATGATAAAAATATCATCTAAATTCACCAGAAAAATTACGCATGTACATGATTTGATGATACACAACTTTGTAAAATATCTTATCCAAACTCAGCTTCGTTTATGAGATAGAAAAATAACAAATTTTTAACAAATCATGTGGGCAGCTTTCTGGCTTGATATTTGTTATTTTTATATCTTATAAACAAAGTCGAGTTTGGACAAGATATTTTACAGGGTTATGTATCATCATATCATCTACATGTATGATTTTTTTATGAATTTAGATGACTTTTTTATCATGGTTTGCACGGGTTTTCACGAGATTATGGTTTGCACCTGATACATTCCCAAAACCTAGATGGACTTCGCCTCTGCTGTTCAACTTTCCGTTTGACCCGGCCGATGAACAAATGTATACCACAAAACTCAACTTCACGGCCGCCCTCCCTCCCATGACACCATCACCATCACCTTATGCAATTCTGAACTCAACTTGTATTCATTCATTCGTTGGGTAAGCATAAAAGTCATTCGATCCGGCCAGTGTGCTTCTTCCATGCACGCATGCATGCTTTTCACTTTCACGCCTTGTTGTAGAAAAAGAACACACACGTGTCACTCTCCTAGCTGACTCAGCTAGTAGCCGCCCATATATTTATGGCATGGATCGTTAGCTAGGTGCAGTCAAGTTTTGAACATTCGCTCACTGAAAGAGACTTGAAGATACACGGTGCAGCCAACTTGAAGAAGTAACTAATCAACCATAGCCTACGTTTGACAAGTAATAAACAAAAGGGTAGATAATAAACTACTCTCAAATTGAAATTTCAAACTGATCTCCTGCGGTGACGGCCCATCGCTCCAATCTTCTACCTCGCTTCGTGCACCCCCAGCAGCTGAATCGCACCATGTCTTCTCCTATGTCGTAGCAATTGCGGCAAGCCTGGCAGTGATGGAACGATCGATGGAGATGACGACCAGTGGCGTTGATGTGACGACGAAGGTGGACGACGACGACGACTATCCTCGGGTTGTGGTGGCGGCGGCGCCGTTGGAGCGGTGGCCGGGGACGGAGAAGAAGAAGAAGATGTGCCGCCGGGTTTTGCTCGTCGGCAGCCTGGTGACGCTGCCCCTTCTCGCGTTCTTCGTCTTCAGCCGAGAGAACGCGTCGATGGCGTGGCTGCAGATCGCCATTTCCAAGCTCACCGCCATGAATGACGACGCCGGCTTTACGGACGACGCTCCTCACGGCCACGTCGACGACGAGCTCCTCGGCGGGCTACTGGCGCCGGGCATGGACCGGCGATCGTGCCGGAGCCGGTACGAGTCATGGCAGTACTACAAGCACTTCCCCTTCGCGCCGTCACCGTACCTCCTCGCCAAGCTGCGCGCGTACGAGGCCCGGCACCGGCGGTGCGCCCCCGGCACGCCGCTCTACGCCAAGGCCGTCGAGCAGCTCCGCTCCGGCCGCAGCAGCGCCGCCGCCGAGTGCAGGTACATCGTGTGGCTCCCCTTCGACGGGCTCGGCAACCGCATGCTGTCCATGGTGAGCGGCTTCCTCTACGCGCTGCTCACCGACCGCGTCCTCCTCGCCGCGCTGCCGCCGGACTCCGCCGACCTCTTCTGCGAGCCGTTCCCCAACACAACGTGGCGGCTGCCGGCGGGAGACGACGACTTATTCCCCGTCGCCAACCTGTTCGGTGCCGGCCAGGACATGGAGCAGTCCTACACGAGGCTCGTCGGCGAGAACAAGCTCGGCGCCGGCGTCGTCAGCCCGCCGGACGCGAACGCGACGGCGGCGGCGGAAACTCCGGCGTACGTGTACCTGAGCCTAGGGTGGCTGCTCAGGGACGGCGTCTTCTTCTGCGGCGAGCACCAGCGCGTGCTCGGCAACATCGACTGGCTGCTGCTGTACAGCGACCTCTACTTCGCGCCGTCGCTGTACGGCGTGGCCGAGTTCCGGGACGAGCTCCGGCGGCTGTTCCCGGAGAAGGAGAGCGTGCACCACCTCCTGTCCCGGTACCTGCTCCACCCGACCAACCCCGTGTGGAGCATGGTCACCAGGTACTACCGCTCGAACCTGGCTCCGGCGACGCGCCGGATCGGCGTGCAGATCAGGATGTTCGGCTTCGCCTCCATCCCGTCCGACGACATGTACAGCCAGATCCTCAATTGCTCCCGGCAGGAGCACATACTCCCGGACACCACCACCACCACCGACGAGGCCGCTGATGCGACGCCGCCGACGCCTGCAACGGCGGTGACTACCGGCGGCGGCGATGGGGCGGATGATGGCAATGGCACCACCGCCACGGCCATTTTCATCGCGTCACTGTACGCCGACTACTACAAGAGGCTGAGGTTGAGGTACAGCACGCCGGCGAAGAAGGGCGGCGGCGCGGCGAGGGTGGGCGTGTTCCAGCGGACGCAGGAGGGGCGGCAGGCGACGGGGAACCTGGCGCACAACCAGAGGGCGCTGGCGGAGATCTACCTGCTCAGCTTCTGCGAGGAGCTGGTCACGTCGGGGCTCTCCACGTTCGGGTACGTGAGCAGCAGCCTCGCCGGCGTGCGGCCGGCGATCCTACTCACCGCGTTCGACCACAAGGTCCCCGAGACGCCGTGCCGGCGAGCCGTGTCCGTCGAGCCGTGCAACCTCACGCCGCCCCGGGGCGTGGAGTGCCGGGACAAGCCCGTGGACGAGGAGGACCTAGCACGCCATGTTCGGGTGTGCGAGGATTTCAAGGACGGGGTCAAGTTTTTTGACTAGGCCGCGTGCTGGCGCTGTTAGTTTTCCATGCATGATGCGTTTTCCTTGCTTGCTTGCTACGCTAGCACGGTGGATATGTAGGAAACTCAAATTACTGTACATCCTCATGCACATTTGTCAAGGTACGGCTAGAAGTATTCTTCCTCTTTAAAACTTCATTCAAAATTAATTTTCTCTTATTAAAAACTAAACTCGTTCTTTTTTTGTTATAAAATAAAGTGTTGATATGGTGTTTTTAATGGTCAGGATTTGTTAAAATTTGACTAGATTTATAAAAAATAATAACAACATTTATATCTCTCTAAGTATGTTTATTATTATGAAAAAAAGATTTGATGATCTATCCAATGACACTAACACCCCCAAAAACTTTACTCCATCACATCTATTGTTTGGACACATGCATGAAACATTAAATGTGGTTAAAAAATAAACTCATTATTATATAGTTATATGTAAATCACGAGACGAATCGTTTAAGCCTAATTAGTTCATGATTGGACATGAATTATAAAACTTACACATATGCTACAGTAAAAAAATTTACACCCAGATAACTAAACACTCCCTAACTATTTCCATTGCTTAGCATGAATGCAACAAAACTAGATCCTCGCATGTGCTGAAAATAAACGCTAAATCTAGTTGATGTTGATTTATTGTGATAATAAAACACTGTTTAAAAAACACTAATTTTAGCTGATAAGCTCAAACGAACAGGCTCCTTTTTTTGGTTGACGGGGCATGGATGTGGGCAGTTCAATCAAGAACAATGTTAGCAACTTGATCAAAGGTCTACTAATGATCCTCCCAGTCAAATACGTATTTTCACTTTCATGATGACGGGTCAAATCGGAACTCTGTAGTACTCTGGCTCAGCCTGGTTTACCGCTTGACTGGTCGAGCCGGTCACCCTTGCTCCTGGGCCCCACTGGCAGAAACATCCTCGCTGCGCCGCCACCGCCTGGTTTCCGACGAGACAAAACATCCTCAACCCAAAAAAAAAAAAAAAAAACAACAAAAAACCCTCACTGCGCCGCCGCCGCTGCCGTGGTGAAATCCGACGACCAGCATGGCGCAGCCGCGTCATGTGCCGGCGCTGGCGGACGACCTCGTCGAGGAGATCCTCATCCGCTGCCCGCCGGACGACCCCGCGGTCCTCGTCCGGACCGCCTCCGTCTGCAAGGACTGGCGCCGCGTCGTCTCCGGCCGCGGATTCCGGCGGAGGTTCTGCGAGCGCCACCGCACGGCCCCCATGCTCGGCTTCCTCTACTACGGCGCGACTCCCTTCTGGTTCGAGCCCACCACCTCGTTCCGCCCGCGCTACGCGAGCGTCAACGTCGGCGTCGAGTCGGCGCTCGACGCCCGCCACGGCCGCGTCTTAGTCAGCAGACGATCCTCGTCCGTGCGGGAGGAGCTCGTCGTGTGGGATCCCGTCTGAGGCGATCTGCAGGTGGCGCCCATGCCGCGGTTCCGCTACACCATCAGAAGCTGGAACGCGGCGTTGCTCTGCGCGGCCGTCGGATGCGACCACCTCGACTGTGCCCGCGGACCCTTCCGTATCGTCTTCGTGGGAAATAATGTCAAGCTCAACTCTGTATGCGCCTGCATCTATTCGTCTGTTCATGGTGAATGGAGTGAGCCCACCTCTGTTCATCACAGCGGAGAGTTCCTTATGGGCAACGGGCCCGGTGCTCTAGATGGAAATGCATTCTACTTTTTGTTCCAGCTTGCCAAAGGAATCGTTAAGTATGATTTGGGCACTGGAGAGGTTTCTGTTATTGGCCTAGAACTTTCATTCTCCAAGCAGAAGATTGTGCTCATGGCTGCGGAGGAAGATCAGCTGGGATTGGCGTCCATCGCATATGGGTCCAGACTCGTGATGTGGTCAAGGGGGCCTAGCTCCAATAGAGATTTTGCACGGCCACATTTTTGGGTACAGACCAGAGTAATTGAGCTTAAGGCTTTGCTCCCTGCTAAATCCTTGGTCTCACCAATGGTCGTTGGCCTCGTGGATGGTGTTGGAGTTGGAGTCGTTATTGTGCAAACACTTAATGGTGATTTGTTCACTGTCGATATAAAGTCCAGCCATGTCAGAAAGATAGGAAATTGTTTTTTTTTTTGGACAACAGATAGGAAATGGTTTAACCAATTGTGATTTCATTGCCTACATGAACTTCCACACTCCAGGTACAACTTCCTTACTTCCATCATTACGAGAAAGAGTTTATTACATTAAAATGTTGGCTATGATACGTGTTCTCAAGAACAGTGAGTTAATAAAAGTAGAAATGTATAAAAAACTGTGTTGCTCCTGCTATTATTTTTGTTATATGCACCATCCTAGTAATTTGGACCAATGATGGGGATTTGAAAATCAATCTAGGTTTGTGATTTGGTTTGAAGGTTTCAAGCAGGACATCGTTTTCCATTTAAAATGAAAATGCATAATCAACATGAGCTTCCACACCCCAGTGTCCAGAAATTAGTCTCATTCCAATAATTGACCCTGTATATTCCCTGGCTCCCATATGTCAGTGTTACTTTGTAGATTGGAACGTTCAATGGTGATATTGATGCTAAACAAAGAGAAGTTTTTCTCCCTTTTTGATTCATAGTTTCTTAATGATTTTCAAGTTCATATTTAATTGGTGGTGCATGCTACTTGATGTTTGGTGATATACAAATTTTAAATGAGGATAAAATTGGTTCCTCAACCAACCATTGTTAATATTCTAAAAATATATATCTTGTTTTACTGCAAACAACCTCTTCAGGTGTAGGGCCAAGAGTGTCTGGTTCAACTGCATCACAAACTGATGGAGTTCATGTGTTGGCTTCTGGATTATGAGGAAATTGGTCCAGGCAGTAGTGATAAAAAGGGTAAATTGCATAAGCTCTGTGATAGGCCAATATTGCGGTTATCTTAAATTCTTAATCTATTGGCCTTCTGGGGTTCAGTGTTTTTTTATGTATTGTTAATCTTACACTTCGTAACTAACCGTTCCTTGTCAAGCACTACTGCCTTTCCTATAAGGTGGGTTACCTTTGCATTACCCCACTCATAGTTTACTCCATTACTTGAGGTTGCAATGAAAAGTTGGAAACTTGGAATTGGATATGACTGTTTTGTCTGAACATTTGTATGGACAAGAATATGAGCATATACAAAATTAAACAGCGCAATCCATATTCATTTTGTTACTTTTGTTCTTCTTAGGTTGATTCATCAGCTTGTTGCTTGAATTTGTTGGATAACTAGTAATTGTTGTTATGATATCTCCATTCCCCACAGTTGTGCATCAATTTGTAGACAATCAGATAGTCATCTATCTAAAATCAGATGCCTTATATATGTGCATGAATTTTGAAACCAAGACACATTTTTAGATAAGATTTTTGCATGCTATTTAGAACTTGAGCCTGCATTTGGTGGTCTGTGTATTCTGTTATTTGGAGACAGTGAACATCCATTTATTTGGGTATATAGCTGACATGTTTTTTTTTATGAAGATTGTGTGTGACAACATATCATTGAAAAATGTATAATTGAGGGGTAAATCTTGGATAGAACACAAAGTGGGAGATTCCCATTCATGGGCCAGCCCTATGCTAGTGGAACGAATCTGCTAGCTTGGTATCACTTCAAGTTAGGGTTTGGTTCTGGGAAGTTCCTTGTCTGGCCAATATACTACACTATAAAATCTAGAAACAATACCAGTAGAGAAAAAAAAAATGTAGAACTGTTACCAATTATTGTATATAAAACTATTTTAAGCATCCTAATTGCCAATCTATTTAAAGAGCTCTCACTAGGACAGAACATTTTCCCTGGCTCATCTTGTACTGACATTTGAGTTAGTTGTCCTTAACAAAGAATGTCCTGATGCAGTGGTTTGTAGTTTGGATGGAAGATCATATTTACTGTGAATTCAATATATCTTTTTTTAGGTCATTTGGAAATTTTAACGTGCTTTGAATATTAAGTTTTTTTAATGTGACATGTTTTCGACAATGTTATATTGGAAAAAAACAATCCAACTAAATGAATCTGCAATGGTGATGTTTTTGCTGAGCAAATGAGTTTTAAACAAATCACCTATGCATTAACCTGACTAGCTATGTTTGGCGCATTGCCACTTTGTTTTTTTCTGTAGCTGAGCATTACTCATGTGCTGGGTAATTTGCTAGACAGGTTTGTGTGTGTGAGTTGCAGCAATTTGCTGGTTTTCTACGGAAGTTGGAAGGCACACTGTTATGATTTTGATCTTGTTTTTACCGAACCTTCATGACCAGGACCTTCATGACCAGGTAGTTTTTGCTGTTTGCAGTTTAGCAGAACAACGAGGAGCAGCTAAGCAGGGCATGTTGGATGCAAGCGTACAACTTGTTGGAAATCTCGACTGAAGTTTTGGCTCTGTAGGATGCAAGCCTACTTGTTTGCATTTGTTTGGTTTGGCTTTCATGTTCTTTTGGGCTTGTTTGGTCTGGTCCAGTACACATTTACTCCTACTTAAGATATTTTATCTTGTAATGGAAGCCTACAATGAATATGTTTCTCTGTGCGAAAATATCTTTCCACTAGAGAGTATGCATTTGAAATCAAAACTCTTCAGTTTTGTGTCATGTTACTGCTAAGATATTTTGAAATTGCATATAATAATTAAGTTATTATAATAAATATAGTTTAAAAATATTTTAAACAATATATCCTAGATATCTCGGCCTTTTAGTTCCTATTAGGGAAAAATATCGGCCGATAGCATCCGAAATTTCTGAAATATCCTGTTTATCGGCTGGGCTTGAGATTTGTTTTTCTATCACCTGAAATTTTTATATTTTTATCATCCAAATATATGTCAAAGCCCATCCAATACTATAATCTTAATCTATGTTTCATTTTCTCTTCCCTCGGCTCTTCCAATTAAGTTCAAGTTGCAACCATCTCAACACACTCACACGCTTCAGCCGTGTCATTGCGCTCCTCATTAAATTAGCGATTGTTGATATTTTTAATTTAATTTTTATGTTAAGTTGTTTATATATGATCTATGTGCTTTTCTGAACAAAATGTGTCATTTTTTATCTAATTTTTTCCGAAATTTTATTTGTATCAATGATAATTTTTTGATATTTCCGATATTCCCATGGTTACTTCGAGATTTTTAAAATATATGTGTGGATAAAACCTTGGTTCCGTGACCGTAACCAAAAGTTTGATGGATCAACTAGTAGTAGATAGTAACAGATTAATCGGACTGCAGTGTGGGTCAGATTGGCCCAAGTATAAAGCTCATATGAAGAGGGCAGAAGCCAGGCGTGGCAAACCAATAACCTCGACGACCCGATTGGCCGCCGCCACGCCAATTAATGCCATCGCCATCGCCATGGGTGTGCTCGCCGGAGGGAAGAAGAGGATGCTGGAAGAGGAGCCCCTCGCCGACCTGATCAGCAGCCTCCCCGACGGCGTCCTCGGCGACATCGTCTCCCTACTCCCCACTAAAGAGGGCGCCCGCGCTCAGGTTCTCTCCTCCCGCTGGCGCCACGTATGGCGCTTCGCTCCTCTCAACCTAGACTTCCACGACGACCCTGCCAGTGCCAGCGACATCTCCGGCATCCTCTCGAGGCACCTTGGCCCTGGCCGCCGCTTCGTCATGCCTCGCCGCTTCAAGGAGAAGTATTATCCCACCACGGCGACCTTGGATGGCTGGCTCCGGTCACCTGCCCTCGACAAACTCCAGGAGCTCGAGTTCCACACCTGTTATCTGCAGCCATCGGTGCACCGCTTCTCGTCCACCCTTCGCGTTGCTAGCTTGAGTGGCTGCTGCTTCGAATTCCGGGCTGCCAGCAGCACGCTACGCTTCCCTGTGCTCAAGAAGATGACCCTTGTGAATGTCAGCATCTCATCACAGAGCTCTCTGCACGCGTTGCTCGCCGGCTGCCCAGTCCTGGAAAGCTTGCTGATTGACGAGTTCAGCCACCTTCGACTGCAGATCGTATCCCGTAGCCTCAGAAGCATCGGTGTGCGTTTTTCTACGACAATGTACAGGTTAGCGGTAGTTATCGAGGATGCCCCACGTCTAGAAAGACTGCTATATTTTGGAGGAATGATGGTGGATATCTCGGTTATCTCTGCGCCAAGATTGGTTATTTGGGGAGACCTCTTTCACAGTTATTGCGGATTTCGATGTGATACAACCTTTTTCCAGGTACAGAGGCACCATTCTCAGTTTCACCAGCCTTCATGAGGGATCCATGTCCCTTCGGTTAATCATGTATTTGATCATTGTATGCTTAATGTAACCCAGGGATCAGCTGTTGAAGGCATGACGGCCGTGTTACCTAGTGTGAGGATTTTATGTTTATCTAATGTGAAAATTTGTTTGGACGCGGCTATTAATTTAGCGAAGTGTTTTCCCAACTTGGAGAGGCTGTACATCAAGGTGACTCAATGTGCCAAAGTGTGCATGCATACAGCATTTTTGGTCAATTCGTATTATATATATTGATGATTGTTTCTAATACTAAGTTCACCATATGTTCACTTTGCTTTTGCAGGCACAAACTGTTCCATTGAACGATGTGTCATATCTTAAATGCCAAAAACTTATTGCCACCCTTAACATTCGTGTGAGGAAAATTGTGTTGGTAAACTATGAAGAAAGCAGGTCACATATTAACTTTGTCAAGCTTTTTGTATCAAAATCCAGTGTGTTGGAATCACTGAGGCTTGAGGTAACATCATTCTTTAGCGACTTGTGGATTAGAAGACAGCATAAGCGGCTCCACATTGAAAAGAGGGCTTCGAGGGGTGCAAAGATCGCTTTTGTATTGCCTAAATGGATGATTGGTCCACCTGATGACCTTCTAGGTGCTGAGCAAGTACATGATCTGTCACCCGACCCTTTTCAAAGGTTTCATTAGTAGGTCTACTGGCATTTGGTTTTTAAGCTGGATTAATATCCAGTGCTATTTTTCTTGCAGTGTGCTGATAAGTATTTCTCCTTTGCTTATACACTGTGGTTTGTGAACTGATGATTTGGTGCTATATATGTTCTTTTTAAAAATGGAGAAAGGCTCTTGAAATGTCAATTGTTATTTTCCAACCTAGTGTCCTAGTTGTCATTGTGATTATTGTTGTTTATATATATCTAATCAAATAATATATTGGGGTTTCCTCACAAAAAAAAAAAATCTTCAGTAAACCACATAAGGCCTATGCCGATGTTGTGTCAAAGCCAGTCTTGTTCCATGCAACGCTGACCAAGTTGAGCACTATCAAACTTGGTGAATTTCTGCAGCAGATATTTGATTTGCTATATTATATAGTTATCAATAATAGCTATCCCTCTTATTTTTACATTCAACGAAAACTCTATCTCTCCCTAACTCATAATTAACCTCATTTGTAAATGGAGTTTATTGGTCTTGTATACCTGGAGACTTATGTACCAGGCAGTCATCTTATGTTTTCAATTTATTCATGTGTTTACTTTTGACACCTGAAACTTAAGCATTTTTTCACAAGCTAAAAAACAAATTCCAGAGGATATATTCAGGTAGCACAATAAGAAGGGCACCTGAAGGCTAGATGTTGGGGACATATGTCTAGAGAGTACCAAAAAAATATAGAACTATGGTTATTTTAGCAAATTTAAAGAGAAAAAACGGTTAAGGGACTGAATCTTGGATGTTCCTGTGTTTGTTTAAATATCTTCAGTTCAGGTCAAGAAAAGTAAATTGTTTCAGATACCTTCAGAGCATACACTGTAGGAGTTGATGGCTTTACCCAATTGAACTTTTAAGTTCAGGATTCAGGGAATCAGACGGCAAGAAAAAGCTAGCCTTTTAGGTTGGGTGATCCAAAGATGTGTCCCAAAAAATCTTCTAGAGATGGGTTGATCCTAAATAGTTATCATTTCAGCCTAAAATTCTAGCTAAAAGGGCATAAGATAGCTAGTCACTCTTTTGCAAGCACTCCTCAAATGGCCAGCACAAACTGTAGGTGCTGAAGACTTTGTAGCTTACCCTACTGAACTTTTAAGAGGATTAATTCCAAACTGATTGTTTCTTAAATATATTTTAGTGTCTGATTAATTTCCTGTTATCCTATTTTAGGAGAATCAACTATTGCTTAACTCTGGATGTTGTGTCGCTAGCTGCCTTTCGAATTTGGCTCAGGTAGTAGTAAGAGTTGTGTCTCTAGTTTGCCTCTCGCTTCTTCATCATTTGTATTGATCTCTTAGAAAAACACTGTATTTCCGTTGCTATCTTGTAATGGAAATGGGGAATATCCTCTGTTGGAAAAAAAAGGAGAATCCATCACTGGCCAGTAAAGATTTGCAGCAAGGGGCTGTGCTGTGCTACAATTATTGAAGGTGGGGGGCACACACCTAATCCACCGGGTTTCAACAGGGAATTGCTTTAATTGCTGTGCTAATTAAGTCACCGCAAATGAACTATCCTGCTGATTTTTCAAGTCAAGAAAGGGCCCAATTAGAATGCCAATTGCCACATTTCCAACTTCATGTATGCAACCAACAGAGCTTGACATCACTTGCTGATCCAACAAGTGAACTTGAAGGATGAAATTATGCTAGAGGGTAGATCTGACCTCCCCTCGCATCGTCCCTACGACGACTCAGGGGGTTGACTCAGCCTCCGCCGTGGAACTCTCCATGGAGCCTGCTCCGGGGCCGCCGCCGCCGCTCTCCGATTTGCAGTGGAGGCGGACTGCGGCGATGCCCAACAAGGCTAGCCCCGCTCCAACCTCTCCCTCCCTTCCTTCCCTTCTTTTCTTGATGTCGACCTGTTGAACTCTGGTGGCGAGCAACGAGCAGGATAGCTGGCGACGAGCCGGATCCGTGCCCTCCGTGTCCGCATCCGGTGACCCTTGCCCCGGATCTAACGCGCTCTCGCTTCTAGCGTCTTCTATGCTTCCGGTGGTCAAGGTTCGTTCTCCTTCCGTCGCGGGAGGGGCCGGCAGCGTCCGGCAACATCACGGGTGCCTACCTCGTTGGGGAAGGGGTGGATGGCCTTGGCATGCGCGGCCTCCATGGGTGCGAGTCCCCTATGGTCGGCTGTGGCCTATGAAGCTCGATGGCGCGGTCCAGCCCCATGCCACTGCCGCATGGTTCACCTATGGTTCCAGTGCTCCCCATGGTGGCGCTCCGAGGCGGAGCCCGGCGCGCAATCAGTTGAGTGCTTTGGTGTGGAGCCATATTTTTTTAAAAAGGAAATGTGTGAAAGGAGATTATTTTTTGTATATTTACATGCATGTGCTCGGCAGTTTTCGTTTTCGTTTTCTATATTATGATTTCGTTTTCGAACATAAAAAAATATCAGTTTTAATTGGTTTCACAACTATATTTAACCATTTTTTGTACTTTTTAGTTGCTAAAATATAGAAATGTACCAAAATAACCGTTTTATGTTTCGTAAGTCGACTGTTTCCGACCGTTTTCATTCTTGGGCTGCTGGCGGCAAATACAATCTTGTTTTCAATACTTCTTTGATGAATTACCAGCGTTATCACCTAGGAGGTAATAAGACCTCAAACGTCTGTAAAAAAAAAGACCTCAAACAAATCTGAACCCTTGATTTTAAAGTTGCGTATAATAATTAAGTTATTATAATAAATATAGTTTAAAAATACTTTAAAAATAAATCCTAGATATCTTGGCCTTTCTATTTCTACCAGGAAAAAAATATCAGCCAATAGAATCCGAAATTTTTGAAATATCCTATTTATCGGTTGGGCCCAAATATTTTTTTTTCTCCATCACCCAAAATTTTCATATTTTTAATTTTTTATCATCCAAATATATGCTAAAGCCCACTAAATACTCTAAACTTAATCTATGTTTCATTTTCTCTTCTCTCGTCTCTTCCAAGTTCAAGTTGCAACCATCTTAACACACTCACTCGCTTCAGCCATATCGTTGTGCTCATCATTAAATAAGTAACTGTTGATATGTTTAATTTAATTTTTATGTTAAGTGGTTTAGAAATGATCTATGTGCTTTTCTGAACAAAATGAGTTATTTTTTTATCTAAATTGTATTCGAAATTTTATTTGTATCACCGATAAATTTTTAATATTTTTGATATTCCCGTGGTTACTTCGAGATTTTTAAAATATCGGTAGATAAAACCTTGGTTCCGTGACTGTAATTAACCAAAAGTTTAACGGTAATGATTCGGTCCGGCCGTCCGGCCGCGCCGGACGCAGCTTCCGCGCGCACGACCCCCCGCCCTGCGTGCTGCCCGCCCGGCCAGTCAGCCACCCCCAGTGCGGTGTTTTTTCTTTTTCTTTTTTGTTTTTGTTTTTATTTCTTTTTCCTTTTTCTTTTTTCCTTTTCTTTTTTTATTTTTTCTTTTTATTTCTATTTTTCCTTATATTTTATTTTTTTAACATTTATGTTTTTCTTATTTCTTCATATGTATGTTGTAATAGTATATCGACAATATTGCATATGTTATCAATATTTTCAGATGCAACAGAACGCGCGCCGGACGTCCGACCGCGCGCCGGACGCAGCACAACGCGCACGCGTCCCTTTCGCGCCCCGCGCTTTTACCTTTTTCCTTTTTTTCACCTCCTACGCGTGCGTCCCTCGCGCTCAGGCTGTTCGCTCCCGCGCTGTACTTTTTTTTCATTTTCATTTTCATTTTTTCATTTTCATTATTTTTATTTTTATTTTTTTATTTTCTTATCCTTTTATTTCAAAATATTTGTATATTTTTTATTTCTTTGTATTTATGTCCTAGACGTAGATCGAGAACGTTGCATATGTTACAATGGTTTTAGATGGATATTGCAAGTGTTATTAAAAATGTTTCATCTTTTTTTGACGTATGTTCTCAGAGTATGTTTCTAATGTTTCATCTTGTTTTTAAAAATGAATTTTTGCAAGTGTTTATCTGGATATTTCATATGTATCACATGTATTGTTGCAATTGTTGTATCTAAATGTTACATATATTTGTAAAATAATTTTCAAGTATTTTTCATGTGTTTTTTTCAAATATTTCATGCAGTTATTTCGATTGTTTCAGTAGTTTCATATATATGTTGCAAGTGTTTGTATTTGGATATTTCAAAATTAGATATGGTGTTATAGAGTGTTTTAAATGCATGTTTCATGTCCAATGGTCGGATTAGGAGGTCCGTCACCGGCGGCGATCATTCTCTGTCTCAGCCCGCGCGACATTTTCCCAGCAACCGTTATCGTCCCTCTGCCCACGTGCTCATTTTTCTTTTGACTTCTTATTTGTTTTATAGCAGGGTGAAACATGAATGTTACATAAGTACGTATCCAATATTTCAGTAGTTTTAGAATTATGTTGCAGATATTTTATATGAATGTTATAAAAGTATATTAGAAATGTTGAAAAAAATTATTAAAATATATTTATGTGGGATCTTGTTTCAAAGAATTTATTACAAGGAACACGATGATGCAATCGGATTTTAATTATAATATTTAGTTTAGAAGTTATAACTTTTTAAACTTTAAAAAACATGAAACGTACGGTGTATTACAGCTTTAGGGCAAGGTGACGAACGAGTTGGTCTGATGCTCGCGCGTCCGGACGCGCATTCCGGCCTGGACGTCCGATTTGACGTTGTACCAAAGTTTAATGGATCAACTAGTAGTAGATAGTAACAGATTAATCGGACTGCAGTGTGGGTCAGATTGACCCAAATATAAAGCTCATATAAAGAGGGCAGAAGCCAGGCGTGGCAAAGCATAACCTCGACGACCCCATTGGCCGCCGCCGCCACGGCGCCAACGCCATCGCCAATTCGTCATTGCCATGGGTGTGCGCACCGGAGGGAAGAAGAGGATGCTGGAAGAGGAGCCCTTCGCCGACCTGATCAGCGGCCTCCCCGACGGCGTCCTCGGCGACATCGTCTCCCTCCTCCCGACCAAAGACGGTGCCCGCACGCAGGTTCTCTCCTCCCGCTGGCGCCACCTATGGCGCTCCGCTCCTCTCAACCTCGATGTCAGAGCCAGCGATGTCTCCCGCGTCGTCTCCTCACACCCGGGACCCGGCCGCCGCTTCTCTTTCTCTTACTGCAACTACGACTTCAAATCCGTCCCCGATAAGGAGAAGGAGCTGGAATTGGATGGCTGGCTTCGATCTCCCGCCCTAGACAAGCTACAGGAGCTCCAGCTCCGCTCCGTTTCTCGGGTTGCGGAATCAGCGCTCCGCCGCTTCTCGTCCACCCTTGGCGTCGCCGCCTTCCAAAACTGCGTCTTCTACAATGCCGGCGCCGGTGCGCTGCACCTGCCGCTTCTCAAGCAGCTGAGCCTCGTGGACGTCAGTATCTCCGAGAGCTACCTCGATTCCTTGCTGGCCGCCTGCCCTGCCCTGCAGAGCTTGCTGTTTCAATGGGATAGTCACCGGTGGAGCTTCCCTCGAGTGCAGATCGTGTCGCCTAGCCTCAGAAGCATCGGTGTGTATCCTGGCTGGAGAATGAGCTTTGGTAAGGTGCAGCAGCTCGTCATCAAGGACGCCCCATGCCTAGAAAGATTGCTATTTCGGGGTGTGGCACAGGGACTGAGAGGAACTAATAAGATCGACCTGTTGGTAATCTCTGCGCCAAGATTGCATATTTTGGGCACACTCGATGATAATAGTTTTCCCAGGTTTCACTCTGGCGCTGTAACTGATGTGCAGGTACGTACTATATATATCTCGGCATCATTAATTTTATATAAACATGCCTACATGATACATGTGTGTTAATTCTAAACATGCTTGCTTTTAATTAACTCAGGGATCGAATATTGCTAGCATGATGGCGGTGGTGAGTAGTGTCAGAGTTCTGGCATTGTCTAATGTCAAACCTTGTCTGAACGTGGCTATTAACTTAATGAAGTGCTTTCCCCACTTGGAGAAGTTGTACATCCAGGTGATATTTGTTGTACCGGAGTGTACTGCACATGCATGGATTCTTTTTCACTTACTCCTATATATAACATCGACGACTGTTCTAAATCTAACGGTTAGCACTGATGATACATATTAACTTTTTTTCAGATAACACGCCTTGAGGTGGGAAATTGGTCTAGGTACCAGGAAAACATTGTCACCCTAGACATCCGTCTAAGGAAAATTGTGCTGGCAAGCTATCAAGGCTGTGAGTCACATGTTAAGTTAGCCAAGTTCTTTATATCAAATGCACGAGTGCTGGAGTTAATGAGGTTTGAGTTAGGGTTTGCAAAAGTTAGCAACAAATGGATTGAAGGGCAACATAGTCTGCTCGAGATGGAAAAGAGGGCTTCGATGGATGCACAATTTGATTTTGTATCTGGAAAAACCTTCATTGGGTCATATAGCACATATGCTGAAGCACATGATTTATCAACACAGGACCCCTTTCAAAGGATTTGTCGGTATATAGGTCGTCTCCGATGACATAAATGGAAGATATATATTTGATTCGCAGATAGGAATATCTTGCAAGCTTTAGTCAGTTTGATATTTGATATATAGTTGCCTGGAACTCTCTGTAGTTTGCCAACTGATGTGATGCTATATATTTATATTTATTTGTTCTAAACGGAGAAAATCTCTTCAGAAACCGTTGTTATTTTCCACCTGGTTGTCATTGTGATGATTGCAATTTGCATATATCACATCATAATCATAAATACAGTCTAACCCATTCAGTTTCCTTAAAAAAAAAAAAGGAGAGTTATTACTCGTTACCTACAGTTTGGTTATTTATTTAGTACCCACAAGGCCACATATTGTTGGCCCTTGGCTGCTTAAAGCATAGCCAAGGAGTTGTAATTTTTAGATATTTGGTTACTTAAAGCATGGCCAATTTTCAGATATTTGGTTACTTAAATCATGGCCAAGGATTGTACCGGATGTTATAAAGCTTCTCTTGGTAGGAACTTGCATGGAATTTAATATTTATCAGAACATGGTTAAGGTGCTGTATGCGTGCACCTTAAGACTAATTAAAGTGCTATATACGGGATTCCTGTAGTTGTCGCTATAACATGTATCTACTCTCAACGCATGAGAAATGTTGTGTTAGATCCTTCTGAAAATGTTAATAGATCCATGTAAGTTTCAGTTGCTCTATGTTTGTTCTTTACATATGGAAATTTGGCGTTCTTTTCACAAGCTCAAGGTATAAGAGATTGTTTCTTAAATGAATGAGGCCAGAGGACTGCCTATTATACTAAAAGGTCAACCAAGACAGGCCACAAACAAGACTCTACCAAAAATCTAAAGAAAGAGTGTAAAAAAAACTATCATTATCGGCTTGTGACAACACACATCTATTTTGCTCCTGCCATGATCTACGGTCTTCTTTCATCCTTTATTTTCTATAAGTAGCTAATTACAAGCTAAGTCTCGACAATTGAAAATCCATGCACTTCTTTCATTCCATAGTTCTCGTGAGACTAAGATGATCAAAGAGCACAATCCTTCCCTTGAGTTGCAATGTATGGTTGAGAGGCAGGTCTACATTTGTGAAAGCGAATCTAACTGCAACCACACACAAAGGTGAAAAATAAAGGTCATTGATAGCTAGCAAGCAACATGTTCCTCTCAAATTTGTATGGAGTTATCTGCAATAATGAGCAAGGAGGTGGAAGACAGTTCTGGCTCTCTATGATCCATTGGCCGGTCAAAACATTTTTGCCAACCTCTCACCTAACCAAATTCTTTTTTAGTAGTGCTAGAGAAAAACAAATTCCAACTCGCGTCCCGGCGCCTAGGGCTTCCCTAGGCAACTCGGCAGGCGGTTCTCATGATCTCCTATCCTTCTGCTCTGTCCCACTAATTTCTTCTTGGATCTTGATCTAAATATTCTCCCTTAGATTTGGATCCAGATCTTCCACGTCCCATAATCTCGAGTCCATGTCCCTCTTGAGTGCTAGCCTAGTCGAGTTGTAGTGCACACCACCTCTCGGGGTCTTTTCCTGCTTTGTGGTGGTTTGTTGTGAGGTGATCGAGATGGAGAAGGTGGAGGATTTGATGGGGAAGATGAAGCTAACAGAGGAGGAACATGGTGGGGTGATGATTGGGGCCGGGGGTAGATGGCGATCAAGCACGCCGGATCTGCAGGCAAGTGGCAAGGTTTTGGCGGAGAAGCTTGTGGCGCCAGAAACCCTAGAGCGCACCCTGAAGCGCATGTAGTGCCTGATCAAGGGGGTCAGCTGCAAGGACCTTGGTTAGAATCACTTTTTGTTCACGTTCTGCTTGCAAGCATCGGGCAAGCGTAGGGCAATGGAGGATGGTCCGTGGATGATATCCAAGGATTTAGTGGTGGTTGTGCGAGATTCAGAGGTGCTTGGAATGCGTGGAAACGCCGTAGACGGTCGTGTTGTGTGTTGATTGAGAGGACGACTGGAAAAGCCCCAGCCGTGGCTTACATAGAGGGTGTTACACCTAGATGGATGGCCAGGAGATAATTGAGGAGATAAAATAGCAACAAACTATCTCTTTCCTTTACAAGCGCTAACTACCATATCTCCTGGCCACTTCTATCTTTGGTGTACACGTTTACAAAAACACGTTACATATTCTAACACTCCCCCTCAATTGAAACTTCCTAAGTTGAGATTGTTCTTGAACATCTCCAAGTTCCGCACCGCCAATGGTTTGGTAAAGCCATCTGCAATTTGATCTCTTGTAGAAATATATTCAATATCAAGTAGCCTTCTTGCTACTCGTTCACGAACGAAATGATAATTTACCTCTATGTGCTTTGTTCTAGCATGAAAGACAGGGTTTGCCGAAAGATACTTAGCTCCAATATTGTCACACCACAATTTTGCTTTTCTTGGCACCTGAATACCCAATTCATATAACAAGGTTTGTATCCACATTACCTCTGCAGTGGCATTAGCAACTGCTTTGTATTCAGCTTCTGTGCTTGATCTTGACACAGTAGTTTGCTTCCTAGCACTCCAGGAAATAAGATTAGATCCCAAAAATACAGCAAAACCTCCAGTTGATCACCTCTCATCTTGATCTCCTGCCCAGTCTGCATCTGAGAAGGCACTTACAAGAAGAGAAGGCGACTTACAAATTTTGAGTCCAATCTCCATAGTATGTTTGAGATACCTTAGTATTCTCTTTACTGTAGCCCAGTGAATAGTAGCAGGTGCATGTAAATATTGGCAAACCTTATTTACAGCAAAAGAAATATCTGGCCGAGTCAAGGTTAAGTACTGCAAACCTCCTACAATGCTCCTGTATGCAGTAGCATCTTTGGGACCAAGAGGATCACCTTCATGAGTAGACAATTTTTCCGAGGTGGACAATGGTGAACTAACCGGTTTACATTCCATCATATTTGCACGCTGCAACACTTCTTTAGCATATTTTCCTTGTGTCAACAGAATTCCATTATTTATCTTCCTTACTTCTATACCAAGGAAGAAGTGTAGATCCCCTAGATCCTTGAGAGCAAATTCCTTCCTCAAATCCTGTAACAGGCATGCTGTGGCTTCCTGAGTAGAGCTAGCAACAATTATGTCATCAACATAAATAAGAATATATATAGTGACAGATCCTTTATTGTAATAAAACAAAGATGTATCAGCCTTGATGCTTTAAAGCCTAACTGACACAACTTATTACTCAGCCGTGAATACCACGCTCTTGGTGCTTGTTTAAGCCCATATAAAGCCTTGTCAAGCTTGCAGATGTACTCACTCTTTGACTTGTCTTCATAGCCAGGTGGTTGTTTCATATACACATCTTCTTCTAGATACCCATGAAGAAAAGCATTTTGGACATCTAATTGACGTAGACTCCACCCTCTAGAGACAGCAACAGACAAAATAGTTCTGATAGTGGCTGGTTTCACAACTGGACTGAAAGTATCCTCATAATCAATACCATAACGTTGTCTAAATCCTTTTGCTACTAGCCTGGCTTTGTATCTATCCAAACTCCCATCAGATTTCCATTTGACTTTATATACCCATTTACAGTCAATGACATTGATACCTCTCTTTGGTGGAACTAGGTGCCAAGTTTTATTATCAATCAAAGCATTATATTCTGCATCCATAGCTAATTTCCAATCTCTACTGTTCAGTGCTTCATCAAGAGACCGCGGTTCACCAGATGCTACGAAACAGCCATACCTGACCGTGCCGTCTGTATAGATTTTTGGTTTGCGAATACCATCACGGAGTCGCGTTCGTGGTCGAAGTGGAGTTTCTGTGGCAGCCGATCCATCACCTGGTGCAGGCGCAGAGGTGCCATCCGCAGCAGCAGAGCTGTCGGTGGCAGCTTCTGGTCCCCCTGTGTCGGCAACAGGTGGGTTTGCTGGAGCCGGTACGGGCGAGACAGCGGGACGCATGGCCCCGCTTGGTTGGCGCGGAGGCGAGGAAGGCGTAGCGTCCACCGGGGTGGCCTCCGAGCCGGCAGGGATGGAACCGGTACCTGTTGTACCAGCAGGATAGATCGCCGAATCAGGAGTGGTACTGGCACCTGCTGTACCAGCTGGATGGGACGCCGGATCTTCCTCAGTGTCCGCGCCGGGAGACAAGGAGCTCCCCCTATTATCACATGCTGCAGGCTCACCATTAGTAGTATGGTTAGTGGAATCAAATACGTGATCAACTAACTGTTCCGTCTCAAGAGAAGGCACAAGACCGGATGGGAGAATTGCAATTTCAGCACGGAGGTGGGCACCTGCATTGGAGTGAAGTGTAGAGAAGGGAAAAACTTCTTCATCAAAGATTACATCGCGAGAAATATATACTCGGCCGGATTGAATATCAAGGCACTTATAGCCCTTGTGGAGGTTGCTATAACCAAGAAATGCACACTGTTTAGAACGAAGTTCGAGTTTATGGCGATTGTAGGGGCGGAGATTAGGCCAACATGCACAACCAAAGGTGCGAAGAGAGGAGTAGTCTGGTTTTTGTTGGAGTAAACGTTCAAAGGGCGTTTGGTTATCAATGACTTTGCTAGGCAAACGATTAATAAGAAACGTGGCCGCCATAAAAGCTTCTTCCCAAAATTTCAAGGGCATTGAAGCATGAGCTAGTAGGGATAACCCGACCTCAACTATGTGACGATGTTTACGTTCAATGACCCCATTTTGTTGATGAGCATGGGGACATGATACATGATGAATGATGCCAACTTGAGTAAAAAAACTATTTAATTTTTGATATTCCCCGCCCCAATCAGTTTGCATAGCAAATTTTTCTATCAAAGTGTCGCTCAACCATCTTTTGGAATTCATGGAACTTTTGGAAAACTTTAGATTTATACTTAAGGAAATAAATCCATGTAAAACGACTGAAGTCATCAACAAAGCTAACATAGTAGCGCTTTCTGCCAACAGATTCAACTGCAGGACCCCAAACATCTGAATGAACAAGTTCCAAAGGAAAACTAGTTGAGCTAACAGATCTACTATAAGGTAACTGATGACTCTTGGCTTGCTGGCAAGCATCACAAACTGATTGTTTATTGGACACGGAGGAACACAGAGGATTATTACTGTCTATGACCTTGGTAACAATAGGAAGCGAGGGATGGCCTAGACGATTGTGCCATCTAGACATGGTTGGCTTGTCAACAGCATTCACCTGCTTGACTGAAGGATTGGCAGGAAGGGGATACAATCCACGACGACATGGCCCCTTAAGAATCGTGTTCCTCGTAGCCTGATCCTTGATAAGAAAAAAATCTGGATGAAACTCAATAAATGCAGAGTTATCTTTGGCGAGACGATGAACGGAGACTAGATTTTTAGCAGCTTTAGGAACATGAAGGACATTGTTTAGATGTAAGCTACGGGATTGAGTTGGAACAGTATGACCAACGTATTTAATTTCCATACGTGAACCAGACGCGGTGTGGATCTGATCATTCCCATGATATTTCTCCCTCATCGTCAGCTTGTTCAGATCACTTGTAACATGATCCGTTGCTCCCGTGTCGGTGTACCAGTTGGTGTCGACGTGGTAGGCGTTCATGGCGATGGCGGCGTTGACGTGGCGCTCTTCTGGGACATAGTTTTCATCAAACCGATGCCAGCACCGGGACGCCCTGTGGCCTGTCTTGAAGCAGATCTGGCAGAGCAGTGGATCATCAGACCCACCTGCTGCATCAGGTCATGGTGGCCGCCCTCCGTTGCGCTGCTTCGGTGGGCCACTTCCTCGACCACGTGCCTGGCCGCGCCCGCGCTGACCACGGCCACGGGAGGTGCCTGAGCCACGGCTACCATTGCCACGCCCACGGTTGGCCACATGAGCATAGGAGCCACCATCTTGCAGCTCCAATCTGGTCTCGAAACTGAGCAATTGTGCATAAAGCTCAGGGATCGAGATGGGATCCAATCTAGCTGTGACCGAGGTCACAACTGGATTGTAATCAGCATCAAGACCATTGCAGATGTGCGCCACCAGTTCTTCATCATCCAGGGCTTTGCCGACAGCAGCCACTTCATCTGCAAAACCTTTCATCTTGGCAACATAATCTGTGATCGACATGGTACCTTTCTTCGTAGTGGTGAGGGCAAGCCTCACGTTCATTGTCTTGGCGCGAGTCTGCGCGGAGAACATTTTCTCCACAGCCGACCATGCTTGTCCCGCCATCTCGGCGGTGATGATCTGCGCCTGAACATCCTTCCCCGCGCTCGAGAGGATGAGCCAGAGGATTTGTTGATCCCGAGCATACCATGCCTCAAACGCTGGGTTCGAAGTGGTGACGGTCATGCCGTCCGCCTTCTTGTCGACGATCTCAGCATCGGGGGCCTTGGTCTTACCATTGATGTGCCCCTCATAACTAGCACCGCGGATAGCGGCGAGGACCTGCGCTTTCCACAGCGCATGGTTGGTCTTGGATAGCTTCTCGGTCACTTGGAAACCGAAGAAGGGATTGGTGGCGGTGCTTGAACTTGTCGCCATGGAACCCTAGGCTCCGATACCATGTGCGAGATTCAGAGGCGCTTGGAATGCGTGGAAACGCCGTAGACGGGCGTGTTGCGTGTTGATTGAAAGGATGACTGGAAAAGCCCCAGCCGTGGCTTACATAGAGGGTGTTACACCTAGATGGATGGCCAGGAGATAATTGAGGAGATAAAATAGCAACAAACTATCTCTTTCCTTTACAAGCGCTAACTACCATATCTCCTGGCCACTTCTATCTTTGGTGTACACGTTTACAAAAACACGTTACATATTCTAACAGTGGTGGCTGATTTTGACGAGTCCAAGACGTTGGAGGAGATGGAATTTAACATGGTCCTTATCTGGGTTAGAGTTTCAAATCTCTGTTTCGGTATGATGGATGAGAATACTGGGGCAAGACTGGGAGAGAGGATTGTAGTTTATAAGGAGGCAGATGTAGGTGAAGATGGCGTGGCAGTTGGAAGGGTTCTTCGGATCAAGTATTGATAGACATTCGAAAACCTCTGATGCGGGGAATTATTGAAGGTGGGATCAGGTGTAGAAGAGAAGGAGAAGTGGTGTCCCTTTGCGTATGAGTTCCTTCCGGATTTTTGCCACACCTATGGTCGTATTGGACACACTGATAAAAGGTGTGAAATCCGTTTGGAAAAAGGGGTGCCACAACCTTTTTTGAGGAGGTTAGTCAAATTGGTACAACAAGATCAAGTCGTGCAGAACATTCGAACAAGATCTAGCCATTCCAACACACATTGTACTGGCTAGATATACAAACTAAACTAGTTAAATTGGTACAACAACATCAAGACATTACAACACACAATGTGTCGGGAAAAAAATCCACTTGCATTTTACCATCTTCAACAACTAAGGAGGACTCCACTTCACTTCGTTGTGGCACCTGAGCTTGAATTGCAGGCTTCTGAAGTTGCTGACAGCAAGGGGGCTACAGCCTTATTGCCTGGTGTCATCCCTTCTAGTTGCAAGCTGGAAACCATGGTCACCACATCAGTGTTCACATCCATCATCTTGTCCTGTTTCTCAGGTTTCTGTTTAGCTGGGCTTTTATCATTGGATGTCAACTCCACTATAACCTCTTTGCGTGGAGTGCGAACATCTGTGGTGGCTGCCACTCTAGCAGCATGCAGATTCTGAAGCCTGTAGTCAGGTTCATGTCGGCGGCACACCTTACCTAATGGAACAATTTCCTGTAAATTCAAAGCACTTTTGAGTAATATGCAATAAGGTATAGCTTGCTAATTGCTGCAGCAGTATGATTTCAGATTTAATCAACTAAAAGTGAGGTAATTATATCCTTTTTTTAGGTAATGAGGTAATTATATCCTGAGACCAGACAGGCCGAACCATATACATTTATATGGTATTCAGGAACTTAGATTTATTTGTTTTACGTAATTCATGATAACTTCCCAGCTTCATAAACCTATAGAGCAATTTAATCCAAAAACTATTTGTCATTCCTTCACAAAATAATAATTTCAGGGCATCAATGCCAAAAAGAGGAGGGGGAGCAACCATACATGCAGAGTCAATAATAATGAAAGAAGAATTAATATTGTCAGCTCAGCAACATGCTTTATTATAGAATAAGTCAATACTTACAAACAATGCATGGAAAACACAAAAACAGGTGGAAATGTACCTCAGAAGAATCATGATCATATCGAACAAGAAATCTGCAACGGCAACCTCTAGCATCATGCCTTCTCCTTTGAATATCGAGGACATGGGCATCAAAATACAGAGCATGCTCTTTACGTTCCTGAAAAATATAGTATAGAGAGGTATATTTGTTAATTCATGACAGCTAGTAGGGTGGAGGATATCACCAAAGAACATGTCGCCAGATGAAAAACAATAGATGTGTTCTGTGCTCAGATTTACATATACAACTATACACATAAATGATTAAAAATACATAACATAATTCCTGTTTATACCTTTAGTCAACATTTTTTAACACACAGCAGAGATGCCATATCTTTGTTTTACAAAAAAAGGTAGAGAGACCTTAAAACATATACCCCCTACACACACTTAGTAGTCACTAAGTTATTTTATTAGGATTCTTTTTCATTTAGAGTGGTCTTTATGCATGTTTAATCTCTGCTTATTGTTTGCGGACAAACAACACAACATTTTGTCAAAGTTTTTCACAGTTTTTTTTTTTTTACGATTTTCTTAACACTACTAGATAAACCATTATAGGAGATAAGAGCTATTACTTTCAGAGGCGGCACTTCTTATGAGATAAAATACATTAAGAGACCCTCAAATGGATATGCCCACCTTTGAAAAGGCCTTTAGAAGCCAGGTCACTTAAAAGGACCATTTTAATAAAAGGCCCATTTAGAGAGATGACTCACTTAATTGGCTTGCTTATGGAAATCCATTTTCAAAGGCACGCTCTTGGAAGGTCTCTCATCAAAGTCGCACACAAACCAGTAACTCTAACAATATAAAACCAAGCGAACGCTAACTCTCTTTCCTATCCCACTCTGCTCTCGCTTCTACAACCACCGTAGTACCTCCCCTCGCATTCTTCTCCACTATCCATCTCCTAGTAGCCATTCTATTTAACCTATTATGGACCCACCGACGTCTGGTGTGCCATCAGGCCACCTCAATGTGGCACGACCCACTTCCTATCACCCGACCTGGCCCTATGACCCTCAGGCTTGGCACAATCGTGCCCCCTCCCTCTAGTATGTGTGGCGTGACCCTGCATGCTCTCTCCCACCAGTTGTGGTGAGCGTCCAAGTGGTGGCATTCCTGATCGATCTAGCAAGGGGCATGTCTGATCCAGCGAGGGGTGTTTATGATCTGGCAAGGATGTAATCTCTCTCTATCCTTTCTCATTAGTTATCAGCCATTGCTATGCCGGCAACTCTCTCCCTTGTGTGAAAATTCAACATGGCTAGAGCTAGCATGTTCATAGCAGGGGGCCGACGGAGACATTGAAGAGCATGTTGAAACAAAAGGCGCCACTATAGCTCCAATAGCTATGCGAGTGATAGCACTGCCTCGATAATAAGTTTAGCAACATCGAGGCTAGCAAATCCGAGGTGAGGGAGCCACTTTCCACTTCTCTAGATTCATCCTCTTCATGTTGCCATGTTCATCCATTAATGATGGCGAGGCTGTCGCTCTATGTACTGGTGCAGATGTGAGGAGGGAGGAGAGAAGTTGGAGATGGCCACTAGCTAGGGAGCCCGCAAAGTGCAAAAAAACATTTGATCCGCTAAGGTAGGATATATGTTTGGAATTGCTTGGAGTTTAAACTTTGAAGCGGGCAACCAACTAGTTTCACTTGCACCAATGGTCTGATTCCTTGGGGACCTATAGTCTAAATTGTGAAGGCAATAGCTAAAGGAGGTGCAAGTAGCTGGAGAGGTGAATTTTTCTTTTGTTTGTTGGAATTTATTGTTAGAGGCGCGCGTCATAAGACACCCGTTATTGGAACCGTTAGGGAAACACCTGTGTAATTTGGTAAGTAACATAGAAGGTTATTTTTGAGGTGGTCCCTAGTATTTTGTTTGGCTGTCGTGTAAGTCCTTTTTGTGCTAGTGTAAAAAGTTATTGATTATTTCATGAGAAAAAACTGATAATTTATTCAGGAAGCATCAAATAAGAAAAATTCATGGCCGCAGCCATCAACAATAATAACAAACATTGCAGAGATCCTTTTTTTTTGGAAAGATATGACCATTTAAATCCAATGACAGTAGAGATGCAACATGAGGAAAAGGGGGTGCTGTCGGAGTGCTTGCTCGATACACAAGGTGGCTAGAATATTCACCTCATGCACAAAGATAGTACACTATATATATTAGAATGTTGTAATGATAATAAGGCGACCACGGATCAGTAACAGATGGAGAAAATGAACATATTCATAATTCATTTTTTTAAAAATGCTAGATTTTCTGAATTATTTTTTCATGGTCAATTTTATACAAGCCAAAAAAAGGAGGATTCAACATTTTAGGGAGGTAAATTTCACCTCAAAAAAGTTTACACAGGTCATATTAAAGATCATAAGAAATGAACCAAACAACTATTTTGGAAAAATGGAACGCCAAATACCCCTTGCTACTAGACATTTGAAGAAATGCTATTAAAGTACTAAAGCACAGTTTATACGGAAACTGACTAGTATCAGATGATAGGATGAAAGAAATTGATTTTATGATGACAACACCTGAAAACAAAGGATGAGGTCCCCAGGTGCCACCGCGAAACATTCCGTGGCCCCACAAGGAAGAGAACGTTGCCGCACACATTTGCGAACATTGATCCATTCATCATCCTCTGCTCGAAATCCAGAAAAGCGAACCAGCACTTCCTGAAACACAAAAAACAAGTTATAATAAGCCCCGCCATTGTATTTTTTTTTTTCACATGCAGTCACACAAATGTACTGTAACATAATGCCACCAGCCACAAATCAGCCACTTGTATCCAAGGTCATTACCAGGTCGCCTGATTCCAACAATCTACGTGATAGAAAGGCTTCAACATCATCCCTGCATGTAAGAATAAAAATGTTTTATTTAAAGAAAAAATAGAAACAGAATTCAAGGGCATATAACCACTTCCAGTGCTAACAAAAGTGCTAATAAACTTACAGAGAATGAATTCAGATATAATTATGCTCTGTTAGCGTGCCACTAGTGGGTCACAAACGCATGTAACAAGTAACTTTAGACAAGCACTCATTACAAGTATCATCACTTCCTATTCATTTTTTCAAACATTTTGCGATGGATATGAGTATGAAAGTTCCTGCAATGCTTTCAGAAAAAATGTTTCTTTCCATGTGGACCACCTAGTTACTTTCAGATTTTCTTTAACTTGGGCTTAAACAGCTTCCTTAAGTTATGCAACACACGGAAGATAATAAAGTTAGTCTGCTAACATGGGTAATCGTCACTCAGCAAGTGAATGCATCGTTACCTAAGCTTAAATTATGATAATACATCACTGAAAAGAGGGAACAACAAAAGAAGTATGAGAGATACGACGAATATATTCATACCATGCACAATCACGAGCTGACTTGGCCTCAAACTCAAGCTGGAGACGTTGCGGAGGCTTTCTCCCTGGTTGTCAATAAAAGGTAACAATAATCAGAGGGAAAATGGATATGGTAACCGATGATCCGATAATGATAGGTTGACAAGGCACATCTGGAATGCACAAAACTAAATCACTTGTACAACTAATAAAACCCTGTGATGGAGATAGCACTGAGTATTGTAGTCACAAAACACCCAAAAAAATCGGGTGAAAAAAGTAAAACAAAAAAGAAAAAGCCTTAACATTCAGAACAGATGTGCCATTCTCATCATCAATCAAACAATATGGATTGATTACATCTTCAAGGTGGTAAATTCGACACCTCAGAGCCCTTTCAAATCATGTAAGTCCTCAATAATTAATAAGGCCTTTGACACTAATAATAGTAAGCTCTCAAGCAAAAAACTGCAAAGTATTTTCTCCCTCCGCGCAAGTTCAAAAATAGAAGTTCTTATCAGAACTGCATGCCTGCGGTGTGAACGACGAAGAGAAACCATAGGGTTTTTCTTTTTTCCATATCAGAAATACAATTTTCATAATGAAAAGATTTGAGAACTCTGATTGCAGAAAAGGGAGATTCAGACAACAAAGAATATAATGAACCCATGAGCAATTATATATGTTAAACCAGAACATGACAACAATACTTCGCTTGAATTCCACTTGCCCCTGCGTCATCGCCCACGCGAATGACTCCGGTAGCTCCACGATCCAAGCTGCCTCATGCCCCCCTCTTCCCCTTTCCCATCGCACCACCGCTGGAGGAGGCCATCGACAGGACCGTGCGGCTCGCCAAGATGGTAGCAGCAGGGCTCTTCTTTGTGAGGATGGCGGTGACGGCATGGGTTGTTGTGGGGCCACTGTTGCAGCTATGGCACCAGCCGGAGCCCGTGCAGGGCAAAAGTGGTGGCGGTGGGGCCAAGGACCGAAAAAATTATTATATCGGTATTATCGCAACTCGACATATTACCTCTGCTCTACTTATGTGAGATATTGTGTTATTTCATTGTTGTTATATAAATTCGTGATGGATGATGGATTAGAGAGTTTTTTCTAATGAAATGATGCCAATTTTTTAAAATGATGCCAATTAGAGAGTTTCCATTTTGTTCCCCTCTTCCTCCATAGACTGCTCTAGCACCTAGGCAGCCAGATCCGGTGATCTAGCGGTCAGATCTAGTGCCGCTAGGGTAAGGGTCGGCACCGGTGGTGGCAGGGATGGTGGAGGCGGTGGCATCAGCTAGTGGCCGGTATTCCTAGATTGTGACAACTTATAGGTTGTCATAATCATAGATAGCCATGTGTTCTCATGCTAGTGGGCTCTGCAGGGAGTCATAGATGTTTTGCATGGCGGGGCACGTCCTCCGTGAGGATGATGACGAGTGAAAATACGAAAGCATAGGTTCTGCCAATCTCTTATTGCCCATAGGAAATTCAAAACAGAGAGGATGTCCCGAACGCAAGCTTCCGATAACTTTTTTTTTTTTTTCAGTGTTTCTCAACTTTGCAAGTGGAACTCTTATGCCTTCCTAGTACCTCCGGCCTCTCCTAAGTTGTTGCCTTTTCCGGTTGTTAGATAAGCCTAGTTACTTGTATCTTACTTTCCTGTACTTTTACGTTTTTACCCAGCTTTTGGTAGGTAGCTGTAACACCCGGAAATTTTCAATTTTTGAAATAGGAATTTAATTTGATTTATTTATGCAATTGATTGAGCATTTAATATATAGAATAATATTTTTTTTTGTGAATTAAAATAAACCCTTGGGCATAGAAACATGATTTGTTGCATCCATTCTGCTCAAAGATATTTTGTTTGATTTGCACTTTATTGAGATTTGAAAATATACAAATGTATTTAGAAACCTATTTGAAAATGAGTTGAAAAAAAAGGGAAACAGAAACCTCACCCCTCCTTTCTTTCGGCCCAGTCGAGGCCCAACTCCTTCGCGCTGCAGCCCAGCTCGGAGCCCATTTCCTCCTCCTCCTGCTCGTGTTCGAAGCGGACACGGCCGCGCCGTAACCACCCCGGCCTCCTCTCTTGGCGTGGCCGAGTCCATCCCGTGCATGCCTCCACTGGCCCGTAAAAGGAAGCCGCAACCCTCTTCCCCCGTCGCTGACGCGTAGGGCCCGCTGCCCCATGCCATCCCCTTCCTCCAGTCGGAGTCCGAGCGGAGCACGAGCGCCGCCTCTAACAGAAGGCAACCGCCGGATTTTTCGGCCGAGTCCGTCCCAAGTACGCTCCCTCGCGCCCCTATATAGGTCGGCCGAGCCCTGCCGTCCCTCCCCACAAGTTCCCGAGCAAGCCACGCCCTCCAATCTTGCCCTAGCCGCCGCCCCGAGCTCCGCCGTAGCCCCGAGCTCCGCCGCCGCCGTCGATTTCTCCTCGGGAAGACTTCTCCGTCGAAATTGGTTGTTCTCCAAGCTTCGCAGCAAGGTCAGGAACCTTTCCGACCCCTTCTCCCTCAGTTTTGTGCACTACAGCCATGATGCCGAGCTTCGCCGCCACCATAGTTCCGCCACCTAGCTCGCCGCATCCTCCCCGAGCTAGCTCTGTGGCAACCGAAACCATAGATAGGTTCGGCTTGAACTCCTCTTGCTTCCCGACCAGGTCCCGAGGTGTGCCGAGCTTCCTAGCCCCGAAAACGCCGTCTCCGGCCATCTTGCCGGCGAGGAATCAGCCGGGCGCCGCCCGACTCCGGCGACCAGAGCCGCCCCTCTTTCCCCCGAGCTACCTGCGCCGTCCACGGCCGATCCAACGGCTCACAGGGAGAGATACCCCTTCGCTGGCAATTTTGCAGAAAACCCCCTGAGCTTTTTAATGTTCTAACCCGCGGTCCTTTGGCGTATTTCTCAGATTACGCTTTTCTATTTAGAAAACGTATTTTCCTCGGTTTAGATTCAAAAATACGTTTTCAATATTTACAGATTTGCCACTCAGTTTATTTCGGCCATATTTTATTCGTTTTAGCTCCGATTTGATCCGTTCAAGTCTCGTTAGATTCGTAATTTTGTAATCTATCTAATGATGCTATTGTTACTCATGTTTTCAACTTTTAAAATTCGAGATTAGATTTAATCTATTATTTTATTAAAGTAAAACTTGTTTATTTCATAACTTTTCCGTTTGAACTCCGATTTGCATGAACTATATATCGTTGGAATCGTAGCGACGCGTAGATTATTTTTATACACTTTTCAATCTGTTTTTCCACTGTTGGTGTACTGTTTCTAATATAGATCTTGTTTACTTCGTGTATGATTGCTACGATGATTGTGTGGTGATTTTATGATCGAGTTCAGACGGTGAGCAATACGTAGGTGATCAAGAGTACACGGAGGATCCAAGTTCTCCAGAGCACTTTGATCAAGGCAAGTATAGCATGGATCATCCTTGTTGCCTATTCACCTTAATCACTAAATTCATGATGCATGTGTCTACCTTGGCAACCATAGTGTTTATTCCTAGTTTTGATGACTTGATCCTTGTTACCTATGAGATTGCATTTGAGTAGTGATGCTAGTGCTTGATGATGCCATGATCTTATGAACTTGATTAATTAATTATGAAATAAAGATTAAAAGATGCTTTTTAGCAACATGGACTAAGGACTTATCTGTAAGTATGACATCGGGACTTACAGCGCAACCATGGAGGCTATATGGCTCTGGCTTTAGTCAAGTATGGAGTTACTTTCTACCATGCTATTAATCTTGAAAGGTTCCTTGCCGAGCTGATTGTTTTGCGGCTCCTGTCTTTGTGTGTACTGCTGCGTGTGTGTGTGCCACTTGGAAGGAGGGCTCTACCGCCCCTTGCCATTGCGCCCGGATTGATTAGTGACATGTTAGCGAGGCTTTTGAAAGACTTCATAGTGAACCCCGCCGATCTACCTTGGTAGTGGATCGAGAGGCTGATCACCTCGAGACAAAGTGTAAATCACGACTCATGGTGAAAGTGTGCAACCTCTGCAGAGTGTAAAACTGATATATCAGCCGTGCTCACGGTCACGAGCGGCCTTGTACGTCTTACAGGAACTTAACTAATTTAATATTGATTTATTTTGAAGTTTCTATTGATGTTTATTCCATATTAATTATCATGTTTATATGATCATGCAAATCTTGTTCCTTGGTATATTCTATTGCTGCTACTCAATTGCTAAAATGTGATCAACTAAAAGCAACCGCTGTCAACCAGTGTCTTGCCTTATTTGAGCCTCATGAACCCATGCTATTCTTGTTGAGTACGACATGTACTTACGCTTGCTTTATTTTTCATATTTGGATAAAAATCCCGGATGGGTAACAGATGATTATGGTTATGAAGACATCTAAGAGGATTATTAGGATTGTGTTCACCAGTCAACTATTCCCTGTGGAATAGAGATTCTGCGAGAGAGTTATCTATATTATTCCGCTGTTATTAATGTAAAGACTCTGTGATATTATTCATTATATATTAAACCTTGTGATGGTACTATGTAATTTGTCGCTTATGTGTGTGATTGATCTCTGAGCGCACATAAGTTGGTTCATCTAATTTTATCCTTAAAATTGGGTGCGACAGTAGCTTGGAAGCCAAATTAGCATCTACTTTAAACTGGGAATATGCCGTAGTAGTTGGCTGCTCCACTGCCATATAAGCAGGGGCACGCCATCAACACTTGTAATCCGGCATCACGATTTCAATTCAATCCAAGCGGCCAATCGGCCAAGCTGCCCTCTGGGCTTTCTATCACCCTTGATCCATCATATCAGTGGCCAACATTTGGTACCGGCGCCTAGGATTTTAGAGAGTCCTAATCCACCGTAGCCAATGCCGCCACCTCCACGACTTCCAGCTCCGCAGACCGCGTAGCCACAGCAGCAGTCGCAGCCAAAAGTAGCAGGAGCCCATCGGACTCCAAGATCGGCGGCAAGGCCGTGATCACAGGGAGTCGTGAGGTGCGTCTCGCCGCCGTCGAGGCAGTAGCGCAGCAGGTGGCATAGGCAGCAGCAGTCGCGGCCCATGCCGCGGTGGCCGTGGCTGCCGCGATCCGTGCGGAGATGATGGAGGAGGAGGAGGTAGGCGGGGTGCGGGAGGGATCGCGGAGTCTAGGGCGGCACCGTCGTCTCTCACCGTCACCAGATCGGCGCCGCGGGAGGCGCGGCTGGTCACCGGTGATGCAGGTGTATCGCGATGCCGGAGGCACGTGGCCACAACTCACCCGCTCCAACTACCATGAGTGGAGCCTGTTGATGAAGGTCAAGCTTCAGGCGCATGGGCTCTAGGAAGCAGTCTGCTACGGTGAGGTGTCTTATGCAGATGATCGGCGGGTCTTGGAGGCCCTCTGTGTTGCAGTCCCGCCGGAGCTGGGGGCCGCCATCGCCAACAAGCCGTCTGCCAAGCTCGCCTAGGAGGCGATCACGACCAGGCACGTTGGAGGAGAGCGCGTTCATTGCGCTATGCTGCAGCATCTCCGAGGGGACTAGGAAGGCTTGGCCTTTCAACCCGGGGAGAAAATCGAGGACTTCGCGCTGCGCCTCACCAGCCTGATGGAGCAGATGGTGATCAACGATGACACCGACCTCAACGAGGAATGAGCGGTGGAGAAGCTCCTGCGGTGTATGCCAAAGAGCCTCGGACAGATCATGAATTCGATCGAGACCATGCTCGACTTCAGGACGCTCACCATCGAGGATGTCACCGGGCGGCTCAAGACGGTTCAGGACCGCAAGTGCGCGCCGGAGACGGAGACGGCTTCCGGCAAACTCCTCTACACCGTCGAGCAGTGGCAGGCCTTCGACAAAAAGAAGGAGGAGGGCGTAGGATCGTCCAAGGATCGGCGCCAGCGTCCCCACAGCAAGAAGAACAAGCCGCGCGACGGAGCCGGTGGTGCCGGTGGCGGAGGACAAGCAGATAAGGCTGATGGTGTGGCCGGTGAATGCAAGGCGAACCAAGATGACACCTACCTCAACTGCAACCGCACCGGGCACTGGGCATGCGACTGCCCCCATCCGCGGCGAAACCGGGAGAGCATGGAGCGGCGAATGTCGCCGAGGTGGAAGGGGAAGGCGCGGCCTTTCTCGTCCACGGCATCTTGGAGGTCGAGGAGGAAGGGAGCAGCAAGCCTAGAGCTTTGACCCTCCAAGCATTGAGTACCGATCTCAAGCTCGAGGAGCCACGTGCACGTGCCTACCTCGACATCGGCAGCGATGGGAAGAAGCTTGATGGCTGGTACCTGGACAGCGGCGCCACCCACCACATGACCGGGCGTCGCGAGCTCTTCACCGACCTGGACACATCGGCTCGGGGAGTCGTGAGGTTCGGTGATGAGTCGAAGGTGGAGATCCAAGGTGTCGGCTCCATCATCCTCAAGGCCAAGGACGGCGAGCACAGGGTGCTCCACGACGTCTACTACATCCCGGCGTTCTGCAACTCGATCATGAGTCTTGGACAGCTCGACGAGGGAGGCTCGAAGGTGGAGATCGAGGACGGCATCTTGAGGATCTGGGATCGTCAACGGTGGCTGCTTGTCAAGGTACGACGCAGCGCCAACCGCCTCTACATTCTCCACCTCAACACCGCAAAGCAGCTCTGTCTTGCTGCTCAGAAGGATGACAAGGAGTGGCGCTGGCATGAGCGCTAAGGTCACCTCCACTTCGACGCGCTCCGGAGGTTGTCTAGGGACAACATGGTGCGCGGGCTGCCGGCGATCCACCACGTCGGGCAGTTCTGCGACACGTGCGTCATCACCAAGCATCGCCGAGCACCGTTTCCGGCCGAAGCACAGTACCGAGCACGGGAACCGCTTGAGCTGGTCCACGGCGACCTCTGCGGCCCGGTGACACCGGCGACCATCGGCGGCAGGCGCTACTTCTTACTGCTCGTCGACGACGCCACTCGCTATATGTGGGTGGCTCTGCTGACCACCATGGACAATGCCGCTGACGCCATCAAGCACCTCCGAGCTGTGGTAGAGAACAAGAGCAGGAAGAAGATGCGGACCCTCCGCACCGACAACGGCCGCGAGTTCACCGTCGCCGAGTTCACGGCGTACTACGCCGAGGAGGGCATCCAGCGTCACTACTCCGCCCCGTACTCGCCGCAGCAGAACGGCATCGTGGAGAGGCAGAACCAGACGGTGGTCGCCATGGCACGAGCACTATTGAAGCAGTGACGACTACCGCCACGCTTCTGGGGTGAGGCTGTGGTGACCGCTGTGTATCTATTGAACAGGTCTCCGACCAAGGCGCTGCAGGGCATGACGTCGTACGAGGCATGGCATGGGATGCCACCGGAGGTCGGACACCTGCGCACATTCGGCTGCGTGGTGTTCGTCAAGGACCTCACCCAGCTGAAAAAGCTCGATGATCACATCCGCCCCGGCATCTTCATCGGGTACGCTGACGGCGCCAAGGCCTACCGCGTCTTCAACCCGACCACCCAGCGTGTGCGAGTATCGCGCGACGTCGTCTTTGACGAGAGCCGTGGCTGGGATTGGACCAAGGAGGGAGGCGAGCACGCTCCAGTGGACTGGGAATTCGTCGTCGAGCACCTCTGGGAGAATGGAGTAGAAGGACCACGTACGCCGGCGTCCTCTGCTCCGAGCACCGCCTCTGCTCCGTCCACTCCGACCACGCGGTCTTCAGCTCCGGGGGAGCAGTCGATCACATCCCCGACCACGTCTCTGACCATTTCCGAGTAGCCTCCAAGCACTGCCGAGCAGCCTCCGAGCACTGCCGAGCAGTCTCCGAGCACCACCGAGCAGTCTCCGAGCACTACTCCGACCACGTCAATCAAGTTCGCCACGCCGCTGGAGGATGATGAGGACCGTCTGGATGCGCTCTACGACGATGAGCCCCTTCGCTACTGACGGATGACCGACATCCTCGGTGACGAAGCTCCTTCCGAGCAGGCGCCGCGACTCTTCACCCAGCTACATCTCTCTCACGCTGGCGAGCCCACCAACTACGCGGAGGCACAGGGTGATCCTGCGTGGGAGGCCGCCATGAAGCAAGAGCTCCAGTCGGTGGAGAAGAACAAGACTTGGGAGCTCGTGGATCTGCCTGCGGGACATCGCCCGATCACCCTAAAGTGGGTGTTCAAGCTCAAAAAGGATGAGAAGGGGGCGGTGACCAAGCACAAGGCAAGGCTGGTGGCAAGGGGTTTCATGCAGCAAGAGGGAGTGGACTACGATGACGCCTTCGCACCAGTTGCGTGCATGGAGTCGGTCCGTGTCCTCCTCGTGCTGGCAGCTTAGGAAGGGTGGAAGGTCCATCAGATGGACGTGAAGTCAGCGTTCCTGAACGGCGACCTCAAGGAAGAAGTATACGTGCGACAACCACCAGGCTTCGTCGTCGCCGGGAAGGAAGACAAGGTCTACCTCCTGCGCAAGGCCCTCTACGGCTTGTGGCAGGCGCCGCGTGCCTGGAACGCGAAGCTGGATGCCACTCTGAAGGCGATGGGCTTCCACCAGAGCGCGCACGAGGCAGCGGTGTACCGGCAGAACAGTGGGCGCTCTGCTCTTCTGCTCAGAGTCTACGTCGACGATCTCATCATCACCGGAGCAGATGAAGCAGAGGTGAAGAGGTTCAAGGAGCAGATGAAGGAGAAGTTCGACATGAGCGACCTCAGACTCCACTGCTTCTACCTCGGTGTCGAGGTGCGCCAGGACGACACTGGCATCACCCTCCGTCAAGCTCACTATGCCAAGCGGATCCTGGAGCTCGGCGGGATGATTGGCTGCAACCCAGCTCACACGCGGATGGAGGAGAAGCTGTGGCTCAGCCGTGAGAGCAAGGCGGAGGAGGTGGACTCCACCCACTACCGGCGGCTGGTCGGCAGCCTTCGGTACCTCGTACATACCCGGCCGGACCTAGCGTTCGTCGTCGGGTACGTGAGCCAGTTCATGGAATGGCCCACGCTGGAGCACCTGCAGGCCGTGAAGCGCATCCTCCGCTACATCGCCAGGACCCTGGACTATGGTATCCACTACAAGAGAGCTCCTAGCACGGCACGCTTCGTCGGCTACTGCGACAGTGATCTTGCCGGCGACATCGACACAAGCAAGAGCACCAGTGGAATTATGTTCTTTCTGGGCAATTGCCTGGTCAGCTGGCAATCGATCAAGCAGAGGGTGGTGTCGCTGTCGAGCTGCGAAGCAGAGTACATTGCCACCACTACTGCAGCAACACAGGCCCTTTGGCTATCTCGGCTGCTCGGGGAGCTGCTGGGCAGAAAATTGGATGTGGTAGAGCTAAAGGTGGACAGCAAGTCTGCTCTAGCTCTGGCCAAGAACCTGGTCTTCCACGACAGGAGCAAACACATTCGGATCAAGTACCATTTCATCAGGGACTGCTTGGAGGACGGGAGCATCAAGGCCAGCCACATCGCCACTACTGATCAGCTCGTGGACATTCTCACCAAGTCGCTGGGCAAGGCCAAGTTCTAGGAGATGAGGATGAGGATCGGCGTGAAGCAGATCACCTAGTACTAGGCTTAGGGAGAGATTGTTAGATAGGTCTAGTTACTTTTATCTTACTTTCCTGCACTTTTACGTTTTACCCAGCTTTTGATAGGTAGGTTGGAAGCCAAGTTAGCATCTACTTTATGTTGGGAATATGCTGTAGTAATTGGCTGCTCCACTGCCATATAAGTAGGGGCACGCCACCAACACTTGTAATCCGGCATCACGATTTCAATTCAATCCAAGCGGCCAATCGGCCAAGTTGCCCTCTTGGCTTTCTATCACCCTTGATCCATCAGATCAGTGGCCAACACCGGTGGCCCCTCCTTTGCAGCCACCTCCCCTTCAGCCTCTGTATCCTCCTCCATCATTGTCCTCTCCTATCTTTATCCACCGCCTCTGCTACCATCCTCTCATCTATCGTCATCCTTCGCCTCACGGTCCATGACTCATCGCAACTTGTGACCTCCTTGCCAGATCCACCAAGCTCAGGTCGCTGGTTGCTCTATAGGCTGCCACCCATAAGCTGACCTTTGTCTCCATCTATCACCAAGATCTAGCCATGGAAGTCTATTGGGAGTTGGAGGAGAAAAGGCATGTACCAAAGGGTTAGCTTTTTCTAGCTCAAGATTTTCCAACAGGCGGCAGCGGCTGTAGCAGACCGGGAAGCTAATGAAAAGCTGGCTATTTGTATAAGCTAGCGAAGCTATTCCAAATATAGATGGCCAACGGGCCGGCCCGGCACGGCCTGATAGACTACGGGCCGGCACGGCACGCCGTGCCTTGCGAGCCGTGCCTACATGGCCCACGTGCCTGGCCTTCGGCCCAGGCATGGCCCTATGGGCCCTTTTTCATGCCGGGCCGGCCCGCTCAGCACGGCACAAAAAAACGGGCCGTGCCAGCCCGCGGCCCAATACATTAAAACTTCTCCACAGGTACTTTGATTAATCTCGTAACAGAATTTAAAACTTTCATTCACTAATTCAAACATGAATACACAGAATCAGTCATATATTCGCTAAGTCACAGATCAAAACTGTTTGATGATCAAAGTCATACACATGAACAGATCACAGATTCACATAGACACAGACTTAGTCACTTAGCCAAGACAGTGAAAGCAAAAGATGATAACAAGCAAAGTTGACAAAATATTGAGCTGTTTTGTGCAATGCTGCCTCATTAAAAACCTTTCTAGGTAAAACTCACCCTTGTGAGAAACCCTAGAAAGGAAAAAAGAGTACCGCCAGCTCATAATTATTACATAACAAGCATTGTTCAAGTGTTGCATGTGGCCAAAATTACAGATAAGTGAGATCACTCAAGTCTCACACACACCACAGCCCATCACTTACCCTCTCAGAATCTCACTAACTCACTGTCTCACACTCTCACTCAGTGCAAAAGCAAAAATCACTCAGCCTCGCAGGCTCACAGAATCACACTAAGTAACAGAAGCTGCCCCACCAGTCTTACCACCAGTACCAGCATCAGTCTCAGCACCACCACCAGGTCCATCTTCATCAAGGTATAAGTTCTTGAATGCTTCCTCAAGCTCTGGGTTATCAACAGCATGTTGCTCCCTTTTTGCTCCTAACTCCCAATCCTTTATGCAAGTTAGCATTTCTACATTCTCAGGCAACAAGCGCCGCCTCCGCTCCTCGATGATCCTACCTGTCAAACTGAAACAAGATTCCGAGGACACAGTTGATACAGGTACTAACATTATATCTCTTGCCATTATAGACAGAATTGGATAGGTTAGCTTATGATCACGCCACCAGAGAATTATGTCAAAATCATCCTCATAAGAAGTGACATTATCACTGTCTAAGTAGGCTGACAGCTCACAAATAGCAGAGGTGGAAGAAGGGGTGGAGACAGGGGGAGGACCAACAACACCTGTGGTTCGGCCTCCAAATATTCTTCCCCATGCTTGCTTTTTCCTACCTGTATGAATTGAAGGTTGTGCTGCCCTTTGAGACCTAGCTACACCAAACTTGGTATCATATTTGTTAAACAGTTTGTACAATTCATTTTTGACATCAGCATAATAGGTACTGTAATCAGTTCCAGTGCATTCACCAAGTAACTGCAGCACATTAAAGAAACCTCTCATCTTGGCTCTTGGATCAAGAATGAATGCATATGAATATAACAGAGGTATATCATTCTAATACTTAAGAAATTTCAGCTACATAGGAAATACAACTGATCTAAGATTGACATCCTTTTCACATGCTTTTAAATCAGATGCAATTTCTAGAATATGGTGAAGAATAAGTGGACTAGTTGGATAGTACATACCAGACAGCACAACAGTTGAGTCATAGAATAGTTCAAGGAACTCAAGCATTTTCTCAGCAACATACCAGTGATTATTAGTTAACAGTTGCTTCTCATAGTGAGAATTAATAAAGACAGAAAACACATTCTTGTATGGAAGCAAATGTTTAAGCATTAAGAAAGTGGAATTCCATCTCACATCCATATCCAGGCTAAATTTTCTAGCTCTAAAGCCCCTAGCTTGACAATATTCTTTAAAAGTTGCAATTCTAGAATTAGAGGAATTCAAAAAATTAATTGCAGTTCTAAAATCCTCCAAATAAGTTTTCATTCTTTTTAACCCACATTTGACAATTAGATTAATGATATGGCAAGCACACCTTTGATGCATAAGACAGTACTTAACATTATTGGGGTCATCAGGAGTAGGTGCAGGATCAGGACCCAAATAATCAGCAAACATAGGTTTCAAAGACTCCATTGCTTTAACATTAGCTGACGTATTATCTAGAGTGACAGAGAATATCTTGTCAATCAGATAATACCCTCAACCACAGCAGCAATCCTCTCAGCAATATTAGGACCAGTATGTTTAGCTTCAATAAGCCTCAGACCAATCACCCTTTTTTGTAATTCCCAATCAGCATTGACAAAGTGTGCAACAACACTAATATAGTCCTCTTTTGCATTACCAGACCAAATGTCTGAGGTTAAAGCAACAGAAGAAGCAGCAGACAGCACAGTATTCTTAAGCACATCACGACGTTCAGTAAAAAGCTTGCCAAGATCTCTAGTTGTGGTTTGTCTAGAGACCTTGCTAAACCTAGGGTTGTGGGCATGAACAATGTAGTCCTCCCATGCATCAGACTCACCTATGCCTAGTGGAAGGTCAAGCCTAGCAATCAGCCTACACAACTCAGTTCTAGCAACAGATGGATCATAATCCCAGTTATGCAGAGACCCATCGGGATTGAAAGCAAGCCGAGATTGGACCCTATTAGCATGATCAACCTTTTTTCTACAAGATTTCTGGTGCCTAATCAAATGCCCAGTACCAGCAACAGATCTAGCAGACAATCTAGACTTGCACATTCTACATATAGCAGCAATACGAACATCCTCACCATTCACTTTCTCATAGATCTCATCAAAATTAACCCAGACACCAGACTTACGCTTACCAACTTTGGAAGTACCAGTAGCATCGGTGCTGTTGGAGTTGGAGCCGACCGGGGTCCCACCAGTCCCTCCGCCAGCACCATCGCCGGCGGCGACATCGATCGGAGCAGAGCCGCTACCAATCTGGATGTCGACCCCGAGCAGTGCCGCAGCGTCCTCTCGGAGGTCGTCTTCATCATCGGGGACCAAGCTGGCCGCGCGAAGGTCATCATTGCCGGTGAGTGGATAGGCATCCTCGTCATCCGCCATGGTGACCTTCAACGCGGACGGCTGATCTCCAGCCCCGTTCCTCGACGGTGCGCGCGGCCGCCGAGCCCGGTCTACGCCAGAGGAGGAAGACGAGGCATCGACAACCGACCTGCAACAGAAAACATGGTTAGAGACCTAGAGTCTAGGATTCGAAGAAGGAGATGGAGATCTAGGGTTAGGGGAGCAGTCTTACCTGCGCAACCGAAGCCCAGCGCCGGAGATGTAAACCGGCCACCCAGATGAGATGAGAGACACCGATTAGAGACGACGGCAAGCTGGGGAGGAGGGACTCGACGGGAACACCCAATACGATTCGAACTCACATAGTTTAGCTAGAGGAAGAGGGAAGAGTGCGAGTGTGGGACACAGACAGGGAGAGGGAGACCGGAAGAAGGTGAGGGGAGGGAAGACGGCGACGGGACGGCGGATCGAGGTCACCGGAGTCGGGGACGGTGGCTCCGAATCGCCACCGAATGGGGATTAGGGTTAAGGTTGGGGGGCTACGGTGGGGAGCGGAGCCGCGGAGGTGGATGGAGCTCGGGGACGAAGGACGGTGGCCAGTGGACGGCAGCGTTCTCCGATTCGCCACCGGTGGGAGCAGCGACGGCGGGTGCACGAGCACTCGAGCACACACGGGAAGGATTGCGGCGGGGGGCGCGGGACTGGGGGAACGGGGATTAGGGTTGAGGCGGGGCGCGTGCGGCATTTATATGCAGGAGGCGGGGGCGCGGCGGGGGGTGGGAGTTACAGGCCGCCACCGCGCCTTCCTTTTGGGAGCGGGCCGTGCCATGCCGGCCCACGTGCCTGGCTATCGGCCCAGGCACGGCCTGCTCCCTCGGGCCGTGCCAGCCCGGGCCCGTAGACTACCGGGCCGGGCCATGCTTGGGCTGGGCCAAATTTACGGGCCTCGTGCCGGGCCAACGGGCCCGGGCTGCATGTACAACTATAATTCCAAATAGGGCCTAAAAGCCGCCGAAACTATCGGTAGGTTTTGCATGAAACAAAACCTTTGACATGGAACAGAACCTTAAACATGCAGCAGCACATATATTCACGTTTGGGTTCTGTGCATTTGCATTTGCAGGACCAAGTGGCTGGGAGCTCAAGCATGAATGTCGGGTGATCCCATCCTATACCAGTATCCCATCCTGTACCGTAACCGTAGAGCATTTGAAGTTGCATCAATGATTGAATCACCTGAGGAGAAGGTGGAGGAGGCGTGGCGCGCAGCCCTGATGATCTTGGGCGGGAGCGAGTAGCGCCTGTTCTGGAACCACTTCCACACCTGCATCAGCATGCCCCAATCCAGGTTTCAATCTAGCTCGTGTACAGTCAACCCAAGCCTAGACGGTAACAACGGTAATGGATCGAGTTTGGAGATCGATCGACTGACCTGCCTGGGCTGGATGACCACCTTGCCGGCACGCTCGGGGGAGGCGGAGAAGCTGTCTGCGAGGGTCTGCACCACGTCGTCGCTGGGGATGGCCACGCCGTCGCTGAGCTGCTGCAGGCGCGCCTCCATTTCCGCCACCTCGGACAGGAGGAAGCGGAACTGCGGGGCGGCGGCGCCGGTGCTAGTAGCGCTGCTGCTCGGTGGACGAGTACCCATTGATCGATCTAGCCCCCGCCACCGGCCGCTCTCTCTTGTGTGCACTGGAACTCGACGGCGATGGGAGGAGGCTGTGGAGCAGCGGACGACGGGGCTTAACTTGCAAGGGAACCGATGAGAAAAGCAGTAGTGAGCAGTCATCAGCCGATCGGCGGGCGGATGGCAGGCGTCAGGCGTGCCGTGTTCGTGTCTCCACTCTGCAACGCGCCGGTCGGTAACGTGCCGGGCGGATTTGGAATTTTTCAAAAAGCTAATTATACACAACTCAAATTTAACACTAGTATGTTGATGGATTATGAAAACTGAGACAACAACATTGCACTCTCGAATCCATTAAATTCGTCTAGCACACGAAACATCACTAGAGGTGGTCGTGAACCTATTTTTACTGGTGTTTTCCGCTACCGCCAGTGTTAGACACAAAACATCAAATTTTCCAGTGGCTTAAGAACCGCTGCTACAAATAGATTTGTACAGGCGGTTTGCTAAGAGACTCGCCGGTACAAATCAATTTTGTACTGGTGGTTTCCTTAAGGAGCCACCACTATTTAATGTTTTTCTAAAAATTAGGTTTTGAAAATAGCAAAAAAAAAATTTAGTCTCGGGAGAGACCCATTGGTCACCCACCCACCTGCTCCGATGAAGTCACAAGTCATGCCATTTTTCACGCAAAATTCATACGCTACGTGGCCGCTCGAATACGCGAACTCGCTCTCGTGCGTAACCTCTTCTACCATTACGTAGTGTCCATAATACAGTTTGGTTTCCCTATTTATTGTTTCAAACTGAGTGTAAATTGATTGTTTGAGGCCCTAAATAAATTCAAATGAAAAGTTGTCAACAATAAAGTTGCCTAACTTGTCAAGATCTATAACTTTTATTTTGGTAGTTTTTTCATCTGAGGTCCTTTTATGAAATTTGAATTTCAAATTTACAAATTTAAATGTAATTTTTATTGACAAGATGATTTCAAATAAAAAAATTGTTAACTACAAAGTTTCATAATTTTTTGAGATCTATAACTTTTATTTTGATGGGGTTTTTGTACGAGGTCATTTAGAAAACTCAAAATAATCAATTTCAAATCATTTGCACTGGCGATTTTTTAAGAAAACCGTCAGTACAAAATGGTTTCTACTAATTTTTGCAGGCAGTTTTTCCAAGTAACCGTCTGTAGAATCGATCTTCACAAACGGTTCGAAACCATTTGATTTCTACTGGCGCACGACAAGGCAAACCGCCTGTATAAAAAATTCCCACCGTTGAGAAAAATGTGCATTGTACTACCTATTGTTATCAGAAAAGGCGCATATCATACTAATCTGAATTGTTAAATTAAACAGCTACTCTAGCACAGACAACTCTTTCTCTGAATTGTTTTGTCAGTATAGTTAAACTAATAAGAGACAAATTCACTATTTATCACTGGCCTGAGAATCGGAGGCAAAAAAATTTTCTTATCTCCGTAGTAAAACCAACACGAAACAATTCGATATTTATCATAAAATATTCCATATATGGTCATATATTTTCGAAAGTCTACAAAAGCTTTACTAAATTTTTATTAGATGAGCAAAGAAAAAGGTAGTACAAAAAGTTACCACATACAACTAGCTGCTACCTGCTAACTACCACTAACCACAACCCCACTGTACAAAGTTCTAGGACAGGAAAAACTCACACCACCGAGACCGAGAAAACAAGCTACTATACTCTAAAATTGCCTAGCACTGCTTGTTGCCCTCTAAAATTGGTCGATGTCTTCCTTGCAAAGCGTTGTAATGTGAGTCAGTAGCAGTGCGGAATTTTGAAATATCCTACGATTTCGCTCCTTTCAAATTTTCCAGTTCCACCAGAAATAGATGATTATCCTGTCAAAAACCATCATTCTTGTCCTTTCAATCCTTAATCTGCTTCGTCACCAGTAGCTATAAAGGGATCCATTTGTTTGTACTGTATTGATTGACGAAAGGATAAGCCACCGTTTCAAAATTTTCCAAACATGCTTTGTGGAGTTACAATCTTTACATAAATGTGTCGGCGTTTATATAAATGGTCATATATACACTATATTCTGTCAAAGCTAAAACACTTGCACATGTAAGGCATGCCTCCTGTTCATTTGTCCACATTTCAACTTCTTTCAGACATAGAACAGCGTTTTTCTCTTAGCAATAGCCGAAATCAACACTTCTTTTTAGACAACCGAATAGGAAAACATACTCTGTATCCTAGCTATCTCCAAGGCCATAGGTGCGTCAGCCTTGGGTGCATCCCCGTATCCATGCTTCCGAACATGAGCGTCTTGAAGAAATACCAGTATGACTCATGGGTGAGACAATTCAGAGTTAGAGCGCTTGTTGTTGGCAACTTTACAATAATGTCAAACCAGCTTGTAATTATGATTTTACAACCTCTTGGCAAATACAGTTTTCAAGCAGAATAAAACTTACTCCACGCACCTGCACTTAAATCCCCAATCAACTCTGTGACGACTAGTGATCTTCCGTCCAAATTCGATTCGGACATACGGTACGGTTTTTATGTTTTAGTTCACATTCATCTCTAAAAGACGCTAGCTCACAATCTGTAATGATGTGGAAGAACATAGTTTCTAAGAAATGAGCACGTACCCGTTCATCATTACAAACATGAATGACAAGGGTGTGTGTTCTTGCCTACATGCACTGGCAGCACTGCCCCAACAATCGGCATGACATCCAACGGTATTTCTGTTCCTCGAGAAATATACGATACCCTGTTTATTACTGGGTAAAAAGTGCTGCAATAGTATTTCTATACGCTTGTGGACTTTTCTTCTTACGCTATGAAACACCAACATTCCCTTAGCTTACAGTAATTATAAACTAGTGAGGGTTTGAGCGTCCATGCAAAACTTCAGTGACCCTTCAGGGCATGGTTAAGGCATATTGTATTGTATTGAACAATTTATGTTCCTTAATTCAAAGATGCACAAACTTTTTTATGTCATAGAGAAAAACAAAATCTAGGATAAAATTTGATTTGGACTTGCTTGCTGAGTTGACATTATATTATTAGAACCCTACATTTCAAAAAAAAAAAAAGTTTTACTAGCTTGTCCATCCTCTTCTCATGGCAGCATTCTCCTTATATTAGTCCTTACAAGGACTTCAATTTTAGAGATGAGCTAGCTTGGAAGCCAAGGGAAGAAGTCAACGACGCCACCTAGTCAAAAAACTTGACCCCATCATTAAAATCCTCACAGACCTTAACATGGCGTGCTATGTCGTCCTCATCCGCGGGCTTGTCGCGGCACTCCAGGCCCCGGGGCGGCGTGAGGTTGCATGGATCCATGGACATGGCCCGACGGCATGGCGTCTCTGGGACCTTGTGTTCGAACGCCGTGAGCAGGATCGCCGGCCGAACTCCACCGAGGCCGCTACTCACATACCCAAACGTGGACAGACCGGACGTGATCAACTCTTCGGAGAAGCTGAGGAGGTAGATCTCGGCGAGTGCCCTCTGGTTGTGCGCCAGGTTGTCCGTCGCCTGCCGCTCCTCGTGCGTCGGCTGGAACACGCCTACTACCCCGCCGCCCTTCGCCGCCGCGTGCTCATAGTACCTGGACCTCAGTCTCTCAAAGTAGTCGGCGTACAAAGAGACCACCAGGATCGCCGTGGAGTTGTTGTTGTAGCCATTGCCATTTCTGTCGTCGCCGTCGATCGCCGCTGCCGGACGCGGCGCCGTGGCATCGTCGCTATCATCAATGTCGATTTCCGGGAGTATGTGCTCCTGCCGGGAGCAATTGAGGATCTGGCTGTACATGTCGTCGGCAGGGATGGAAGAGTGGCCGAACATCCTGACCTGCACGCCGATCCGGCGTGTCGCCCGAGCTAGGTACGAACGGTAGTACCTGGTGACCAGGCTCCACACGGTGTTGCCCGGGTGAAGCAGGTACCGGGACAGCAGGTGGTGCACGCTCTCCTTCTCCGGGAACAGCCGCCGGAGCTCGTCCTGGAACCCGGCCACGCCGTACATCGACGGCGCGAAGTAGAGGTCGCTGTACAGCAGCAGCCAGTTGACCTTGCCGAGCACGCGCTGGTGCTCGCCGCAGAAGAAGAGCGGGTCCCTGAGCTGCCACCCCAGGCTCAGGTACACGTACGCCGGAGTTTCCGCCGTCGTCGTGTTCGTATCTGGCGGGCCGATGACGGTGATCTTGTTCTCGCCGACGAGCCTCGTGTAGGACTGCTCCATGTCCTGGCCGACCCCGAACAGGTTGGCGACGGGGAAGTCATCGTCCACCGAAAGCCGCCACGTGGTGTTGGGGAATGGCTCGCAGAAGAGGTCGGCGGAGTCCGGCGGCAGCGCGGCGAGGAGGACGCGGTCGGTGAGCAGCGCGTAGAGGAAGCCGCTCACCATGGACAGCATGCGGTTGCCGAGCCCGTCGAAGGGGAGCCACACGATGTAGCTGCACTCGGCGGCGGTGCTGCTTCGGCCGGACCGGAGCTGCTCGACGGCCTTGGCGTACAGCGGTGAGCCGGGGGCGCACCGTCTGTGCCGAGCCTCGTACGCGCGCAGCTTGGCGAGGAGGTGCGGTGACGGCGCGAAGGGGAAGTGCTTGTAGTACTGCCATGACTGGTACCGGCTCCGGCATGACTGCCGGTCCATGCCCGGCGCCAGCAGGCCGCCGAGGAGCTCATCACGGCCGTGCACGTGAGCACGACTAGCGTTCATGAACCCTGGAGACGTGGCTGAGCTTAGCTAGTTTTGGGGCATAATTAAGCACGTGTAGTGTATGAGTATACACACAACGCAACACGCGAATGAATGACCGTACGAATGTACCTGCTGTTCCATTGTTCATGGCGGTGAGCTTGGCAATAGCCATCTGCAGCCAGGCCGTTGACGCGCTCTCTCGGCCGAGGATGAAGAAGGCGAGGAGAGGCAGCGTCAGCAGGCTGCAGCCGACGAGCAAGCCGCCGCGCCACGTCTTCTTCTCCTCCCTCCCCGGCGGCCCGGGCTCCGCCGCAGCCGGATCGTCCAGCTGCTGCTTCGGCACGCCTCCAGCGCCACTCGTCATCTCCATTTCTGCCACCTCTCACAGCTCTCTGATACGAGGCTTTAATGGCCGATCGGTCGTAGGCTTTAATGGACATGCTAGGAGAAGAGTACTGATATCATACGTGGTACGAGCTGGAGTACCTAGGACTTGTCTTTCGTCAAGGTTGCACTTGCACGAATCTGGGAGATTGGCTCGTGCAGTTGAGTTTTGTGCCTCCTGTACTTCATTTGCGTGCCAAACCAAAAATAGCTACTTCCAGCTAATTAAATTATTCGTGTACATATATGGAGAATGGCTCGACGCATGAGGTGCATATATTCGATTAGGAAATCATTAAGAAAAAAATAATGCTATATATACAACAACAAAAAAACATATGTCTAGTAGACTGTGGACCAAAATGACATTTGAAGTTGCAATTTTTAGAAATCCAAATTCCAATAAAGAAAACACAGTCACATGGAAAGAAGGATAAAATAAAAACTGTAATAATACACTAAATTGATAGAGCACGATTTTAGAAATTTTAGAAAAATCATCAAATATGAAGTTAGTATGAGAGAGAAAAAGTAGTTACAAGTTTTAGCTTGAGATTAAAAAGACAAAATCAACAATTTCAAAATTTAATTCAAACTGCATTTTGAACTAGTAAATGATTTTGAATGAAAAAGGTTGTCCACAACAAAGTTGCATAACTTTTTAAGATCTATAACTTTTATTTTGGGTGTTTCTCCATTCAAGGTCGTTTAAAAATTTCAAATTTTAAATTTTAGAAATTCAAGTGTAATTTACGTTATATAGATTATTTAAAATAAAAATTTTAGGCATCCAAATGATCTCAAATTAAAATCATTTGAACTACACAATTATAGATTGTTGAGTACTACAACTTTGGTACAAGATTCGTCTTTACCTGACATCACTATCAGTTCAAACCACAAACCGACAGTGTCGGTTCTTGTCTAAAACTAGCAGGTGATGGCCTAATATCGATGTCTGTTCTTGGCTAAAACTGAGAGTAATATGAACCGATAGTAAAGAATTGAATATCAGTGTTAGTTGGTGCTAGCACTGCTGTTTTTAGCCAAAAACCTACAGTGGCGTCCAATTCTGTAGCAGTGATTATCAAATGAAAATAAAAAAATGAAATAAAATCAAAGGACTTGAAATTGAAAAATATGGTTGTTTTTACTTACATCAATTAACACCATGAATGAACCAAATGCAGGGAAAATGAGGAGTGGTCTTAATTATTGTAAAATGTAGTAATTTTAAAATGATGAATTCATTTAATGGTTGCTATGTTTCTTTTGTCCAGAAATAGTACAGGAGGGCTCTTTTGGTCTCTTGATTATTGTAAAAGCAATCCAAGCATGCAGATTAATGTGGCATCGTGTATTTGGTCTCTGCCCAAATGAACCACTAAAAAATTTAGGTAACCCCAGGAGTTTCGATTATTTTGCCAAAATTTAGCAAAATTTAGGTAACCCCAGGAGTTCCACCGCGGGGCGGCCCCCTTGCTCGGCGATAACCAACTGCCAGTGGCGATAGCGTACTTCGTCCCCACAACCTCCCTCCGCTACGGCTGGTGCGCCATGGATGCCCGCCATGGCCGCGTCCTGCTCTACCGGTACCGGGAGGACTGTGAGCATGGAGACCTCTGCGTCTGGGACCCCGTCACCGACGAGCAGTGTTCTACGTGCATATCGCGGCCGTGGCTTGCGCCGCCACCGCCGCCGTTGTTGGCGACTGCGACCACCTCGACTGCAGCTATGGACCTTTTCTTGTTGTCGTCATGCGCATGCTGTTTGGCGACTTTCACCTGGCTGTATACTCATCTGAGGTCGGTTCGTGGAGCGAGGTAACCATCTGTGAGGGCCCGACAGCCAGTTCCCCTCCTTATGTTCAGTAATGTGCCCAGCTTCCTCGTGCGGAGTGCACTCTATATCTTGATTCACTATTACGACCAGAGGACCATGAATCATGTGATCCTGAAGTACGACTGGGTCACATGGCAAATGTCAATGATTCAGCTACCATCTGAATTCCCCCCGTGGGAACGCAGCATTGCGATCGTGACTGATGACGATGGTGGGCTGGGATTTGTTGCCAACGTGAAGGACAAACTACAGCTATGGTCGAGGGTGGCTGGTGGTTTTGTTCCAACCAGAGTCATTGATCTTCGGGAGGTGCTCCTCTCCGATGCACTCATCAAGAAGAAGCCTCAGGTGAATGATTTTGGTGTATTCATCGAGGAGAATACGTCTCAGGTGACTGGTTTCGCAGATGGTGGTGCCAGCCGAATCCTGTTCATAAGGACATTCGATGGTCTATATAGCATAGACATGAATTCTAACCAGGTCAAGAAGTTAGCCAACTGTTGTGGCAACGACGACGTTCTTCCTTACATAAGATTCTGCACTCCAACCTCCAGGGTCCAGGTACAGAAGTACTACATTGCTTGTTTATGATTTTCTATACATTTAGGGCATGGGGTATATGGGCTCCTACCTATTCTTTATATACCATTGTTGAAATTCAAAAGACGGGACTGCTGACAAGTTATCTATATCTAGGTTCACCAGGTAGCTAGGAAGGTATTGATGAGAAGGATGTGAACCCAAATAATTAATTACCTATACATACACTCCCGAAAATTAATCTCTTCATGTTTAAGCATAACTGATCTCATATGCCTGACAATGCCGCCGCCAATTAATTATATATAGCAGCATAGAAACACGAATGAAGGTATCAGGGCTAACAGAGATGTTTCTAGTTTCTACAGAGGTCTGAATCTGTAGTTTGTTTTTCTGTTTTGCTTTTAAGTATGGTCCTTATTACTTGCTAGGTTCTGTGTGTTATATGTTAGCTCTAGGGTTGTTTTGTTAACTGCCGAGTAACAAATGTTCAAGCAAACATTAATTTCTCAATTAGGTGATGCTCTTTTAAAAAGAATGCCTTTGTTTCTGCAGCACTAGGATGTGCCTCCGGTGGTGAGAGACCTAGAGTTGGTTCTACAAGTGCATCGACAACAAAGTTGTGGCACAAGGTCTTCAAAGTCGAAATCGGATCTTCAAGTGAACATGTTTCCCCTTTTCTGAAATTTATTGCTTAACAAAATGAGCATACAGATTGAACTGAAATGCTGTAATCTTCATATGTGTCAGTTTACTTCTCTAGTTGAAAATGTCTGCATTACTTATAAACTTATTTAATGAATCAATATAATAATACGTTGTGGATTTTTATAATTTTTTCATGTTCTTTTCACCATGCTAAATTTAACGGAATGAAAGTGCGTAGAAAAATGGTATCGCCAGCTCCAATTTGTGTGTCATATGCCTTGTGAGCATATGATCCCCTTAGGTTTGCTCTTAGATGTTCCCAAAGAGGCTGCCAATTTCGGTGTCCACTATTCAGAAGCTGATGTTGTACTCTACTTCATGTCTATTGGTCCAATGCATGATCCCCAAGTAAGGCTAGGCCAAAATTCACATGCAACCTACATTTTTTTTTTTTGCGAGACACATGCAACCTATATTATTTGACCCACAAAGTAAGATTGTGTTCGCAGGGAACGAAGGAGGTGGTTTTGCATCCTCCCAAATTAATAGAGGACTCTAAACTCGACCTATGATTAAGGGAGGAAAGTCTCTTATTATCAATAAAGATGCATATAAATTACAAAGTATGGACATTTGCTCGAGACACTAGTTCTAGTAGTTCTAGTTGAAGTCTTATTAAGGGCCTGTTTAGATTCGCTTATTTTGCAAAATGAGTTACTGTAGCAATGTGCTAATAATTTTTACAATAAGTGTCCAATTATGTCCAAAGTATGCTCAAAAGATTCGTCTCACAATATTTTGCGAAGCTGTCAAATTAGTTTCAGTTTTTATCAATATTTAATGCTCCATGCATTTGTCCAAAAATTAATATGACGGAACATTTTGTGTTTTGTGGCTAATGTAAACAGAAGCTTGGGAACGTACATCGCAGGAGGTGCTGCAACCTACACTCACCTCACCAGAGGCCATGTTCTCCACAAGTCGTCATGTTCTCCACAGGATGACGATAAAGTATAGGTTGGTGAAGCATGGAAACCATCTGCCACAAACCGTCATGATCGATTAATTTGTGCACCCTTTGGAAATTTATAGAAATCAGAAATAAACAAAAAAGTTAAATCATGTGATGCATATAGTTAGGGACATAATTGTTTACATAAATATTTATAGTTATCAACTATTCATTGTTTAATTTTTTTCTTCCTTCCTTACTCCCTCCTGTTCTAAAATATCTTGTCGTTTGCGTCTCCCAAGAAACAACTACCGGCAATTATATATTTAAAAATATTAACATTTATAATACATAATTAGTATCATTAGAAAGATCTTTGAATCTAGTTTTTTAATAAATTTATTTGGAGATATAAATGTTGCATGTATTTTGTACTAAATCGAGTCAAACTTGTGGCACAAAAACCGAAAACGACATACATTTTGAAACAGAGGGAGTACATTTTTATTTGTCTTGTACTTCCTCCATTTCAATTTATAAGTCATTCAACTTTTTTAGCCCCAAATTTAACAACTCGTCTTATTTAAAAATGGAAATTTAGGCAAAATATCACTTCTTTTGTTATGACCTGTTTTATTAATAAAAGTTACTCAAGAATAATTAAATTTAACTCTTTTGCATAAATTTTTTGAATAAGACGAACGGTCAAAGTTAGAATTGAAAAGGTCAAACTTGGGATTGGAAAAGGCAAACAACTTATAAATTGGGATGCAGCGAGTACTAAACTTCCTACAATTGTATACCCCATTCCAAAATGTAAGTTGTGTTTAGCTTTTATAGATACATAGCGTTGTTATGCACCTAAATATATCTTATGATTAGATATTTAGTAAAAACTGTATCTAGAAAAGATATAACGACTTACAATTTAGAACGGAGTACATTTTGGGTACCTAACCATTTCGTTACCTAGGTATCCCAATGGTTTACTAGAAGTTGAGTAAAAAATGTTAGAGGAAAGGGAATTAGATCTCTAAATAATGCTATTACCTATTTTGGATTTCCCGCTACCTAAAAACAAAGGACAGAATTAGCTCTCTAGTCTAAAGTGCGCATACCATAAAAAAAGTTGGATGGTGGAAAAAAGATGATTTTTATTTAAATAACTGTGATCATTTAAAGAGTAAGTTTAAAAAATATTGAATATGCTTTTAAAATTTCCCACTTTTTTTAATATAAGCGCATTCCATGCCAGACTGCCACTGTACCCTGATGAATTACCGAATGTATCGGTATTTCCAGATAAAAAAGACGAAAAAAGAGTCGATGGTATTAATCTTAGTGTCACTGCCTCCAGGGCCCCACTGAACAGAGCCACCGCTCAACCTTGTCCCACGGAAAATTCCCCACACTCCCTCGTGTCGTTTTCGCAATTCCCCGCCTCCCGCCGCCGCTCGCCGGAGTTAGGCGAACTAAAACAGATGGAGGACACGCTGGCGGAGGAGCTCGTCGAGGAGATCCTCCTCCGCTTGCCACCGGGCGACCCCGTGAGCCTCCTTCGCGCCGCGACCGTGTGCAGGCGCTGGTGCCGCATCATCTCCGCCCGAGGCTTCCGCTGAAGGTTCGGCGAGCGCCACCGCACGCCCCCCATGCTCAGGCTTCCTCGCCAACCTCAGAGACGGCGACGTGGACGACCACCTCGATTACGCCGCCGCCCGCTTCGTCCCCGCCACCCCCTTCCTCCCTCGCCGCTCCGAGCACCGCGACCGCGGCGCCCTCGACTCCCGCCACGGCCGCGTCCTCCTCGCCAGCGAGCCCTGGGGTCCTGAGCTCGAGGTCTGGGACCCCGTCACGGATGAGCTGCGGGAACTCCCCGGTCTGCCGCTGCTGCCCTTACGTTCCACCTGGAATGCAGCGGTGGTCTGCGCCGACTACGGCGCGTGTGACCACCTCGATTGCCGCCGCGGGCCCTTCCTCGTCATCTTCCTGGACGCCGACGGTGATAACATGCGTGTGCACCTTCACTCATAGGAGGATGGCGCCTGGAAGCGAGCCGAGCTATGGCCCTCCGTCCCCAGCAGATGGGATTGAAACGGTTCCTACTGCCCTTGTTTGTATTGCACTCTGCTTCCTGGTTGACGCGAGCAGCAGCATTCTGAGGTACGATCCTGGCCACACGGAATATGTCTGTGATCAACTTGCCTCCCGATTTCATGTCGGACTTTGCGGCGCTCACGACGAAGGGAGATGGTGGATTGGGTTTTGCAAGGGTTCAGAAATCCAGGCTCTGGATCAGCTCAATGGAGACTGACCCCAATGGAGATTATTATTGGATACCAGTCAGATCCATTGAACTCGAGACGTTGCTCCGAGTTGATGCATCCTCCATTATAAATGATCATGTTGCCTTTGCACATGGCGTTGATGTCCTTTTTGTTGGGACAGAGGATGGTTGGTTCAGTATTGATCTAAAGTCTGGACGGGTGAGGGAAGAGGAATATGGCGATGGTTGGACTCACGGTGTTGTTCCGTACACAAGCTTCTACATTCCAGGTACGACTTTGTTTAGTCAATGATTTGCCAATTTCAAGAACTTTGTGCTGGTCAATGTAGCAACATGAAAACACCGAGAATGCTGTATATGCTTATGAACAGCGAGCTTATGGAATTGAAGTATCTGTATTTTTAACTACTACCTAAACTTTTTTTTCATGGCGTCCAAGAAACTTGCTAGATGTGCCTAATAATTTGTTCATCTATCTACATTTGTGGATGGATGATGGGGTCCTGTCAATTGATCTAAATTTAAGCCGGTTGAGTTAGGAATTATCTTGCAAATCCAATAAAATCAGATATCTTACTCAAATACCGTTTCTGTTATCAGCTGAGCATTTAAGATATAATAGTGTAGCTAATATTGATCAAACTATTGTTTGTCTGTGACTCTGTGCTATCATTCTTGACACAGCCACTTGGAACTCAATTTGTATGCATTCTGTTTCTTTGTTCTGCAGATCTTCATCAGTATGGTGTAGTTCCTGTCTGAACTAAATAAGGGCTGACCAAGTAAGTTGTTGTGGTCAATCATGGTTGTTTTAAAATTCTTCTTATGAATGATGAACTAATGTTTTAGGTCTACCTTTTGGCTTAGAGTTATCAATGAATACATGCTTGCCATGGTCTTTTGGGAATTATATTATGTTGTATATAAGTGCCTTCAGCTCCTGTGTGACATGAGCATTGTTGCCTAAGTAGCAGTTTCAATATTGTTCTTACATTTTTTGGAACTGACACAACGCTATGGTTCAGTTCCAGTAACAAAGTTGCTAGTTGTTTTAGGGAAAAAAAACCTGCATGTCGTGTATAAACTGGAGAACATCTTGAATAAAAGTAGTAGTTGCATGTTGGCATTACTGCAAAGTTTTATGATCTCTAGGTATTTGTGCAGTTATCGCAACATTATCTAACTAGTTTGTCCAACAATGGATTCAGCCGTGAGAACCTGGGGCACTGTTAGCAGACAGTTTCTATTAGTACAAGTCATATTATGAACAAAGAGACATGAACTTGATAAAATTTTGAATTCTTGTTTCTCACTTTGATGACTGTGCTATGGAGATAGTTTTGACATTATGGAACAATGTTATCCTTGTTAGCAGTTCATCACAACGCTGGGATGGCAATGCTTTGTGTATATTTGGAGCATGTCCTACAAAGTTGGAACATAATGATGAGCACTAAAACTTGCTTTATTTCACACATTGTATTTGAAAGTTAATGTGCACTACAGTGATGTTAATTCACTCGCATTAAAAGCACTGAATTTGCTACTTTTGACTGTTTGATAGCCATATATTGTTAGCCTGAAACTTATGTGTGCACCATTTGATTTGCTACTCAATCATCAACACCTGCATTGTATTGGGAGTTTGGAATGGGAGGGTAGCGACTGGATGTTTTTGAGATGGAACAAGACATGCCTAGCAATTTGTGTATAAATCATACATGTTGTGGACGAATTATGGGGGCTCGGCAATTGATCTTAATTAAACCGGAGCCAGGGAATTATCTGACAAATCCAGTAAAGTCAGATATCTGGCTCAAATATCATTTATGTTTTCTGCTGAGAATTTTAAGAGATTGTATTACCACTTATACAGGTCAAGCTATCGCTGTCTATGCTATCATGCTTAACGCAGCCACTTGGAACTGAACATATGTGCACTCTGTTTCTCTGTTCTGCAGATCTCCATCGGTATGGTGTAGCTGCTGTCTGAACCGAATAAGTTTTGTGCATATAGTAAATTTTTATTGACAATTATGGTTGTTTTGAAATTCTTCTTTATCATGAATGATGAACATCGTCTACTTTTTTGGCTTGTTTTATTATTCAATTTATGCTTAGCAAAGTCTTTTGGGAATGGTGTTATATTGTATATGTGCCCTACTTTCCTGAGAAATGACTATTTAGTTTAGAGGTTGTCCCAAGCAATAGTTTCGACCTCGTTTATACATTTTTGTAACGAACATTGGTGGTTTGGTTCAGTTACAGCAAATAAATTCAATGTTGTTCGAGAAAAAAAGTAAATAAAATCAATGTTAGTTTATTTCAACGAAATTGCATGCATTTTGAATATAGTAAAGTGTGTCTTCAATAAAAGTAGTAGTTGCATGTTGGCAGCAGGCAAATTTATCTAACTACTCTATCCAGTAGAGGCTTGTCAATGTTGAATGCTCGTTGAAAGGATCATCTTTCTGATGGGGCTGTGGGGATAGTTTTGACATTGTAGAATGCAGTACTCATGTAAGAAATTTCACCACACGCTGCAATGACATTGTTTTGTGAAAACTAGGGGCGTTCCGGTATATGTAAGTAGGCACATGATGTTAAGCACATCTATTGCATTTGAAAGCTAGATTGAGGGCTTTTTGCTTTGTTCTGCACTAGAGTAAATACTAAATTGATCAAATTCGAAAATTTTAAATGTACTTAATTTGTTACTAACTGACACATTGCGTCTGTTTCTCAGTCCTTTGTTTAGTTATTTTAGAACTTATGTGTGCACTGTTTAATTTGCTATTCAGCCATCAACCCCTGCGAGCTTGGAGGAAGGTAATGCCACTGAAGAGGATTATAAGATGGAAATAAAGTAAGTAATATGTAGACCTGATGATGTATGACTGAGGAGGGGAGATGCTCCCAGTTTTTGCAGTTGAAGCCTTCAGTGAATCATTGGTGATCAGTAGTGATCAAAACCTAGGAAAAAATACATTGATAGTTCTAGTCCATGTAGCTTCAACGTTGCCTAAATTGCTGAAGCATTTAAACTGTATCCTGATTGTGACGCGTCTGACTGAAGCACTTGTTTTTCCTGAGCTGCATGTGTAGGTTCAGTTTTTCTTTGTTGGTGGAATGCTGAATGTGTAAACTTTAAACTTCTATGCTCTGTCTCGTTTCGTACCTCTGTTACTATCCACAAATAATATTTTCATAATATCTCCACATGGTATTATATGTCTGTCAGAACGCAATTGTATCACAAGTGTCACGATCAAAATTGTTGTATCGATTGAAATATTCCAAATAGTGTGATAATGTGATCCAATCTCAATGCATGGCTGATTTGTGGGAAAGCTCACCATTACTTTACTTGTGATGAGAGGCGGCCTTGTATTGTATTCGGATGAGCTCCTTAACGAGTTAATGTAAAGTGTGTTTGGTTTCGGGAATATTCTCATACAGCATGGTTCCATGATGGACAGATCAGATCATTCGGCATCAATCTGTCCTGTAAACCAAACACGCTGATAGTTTCCTGCTTGAACCCTCTCATCTTGGAACTGGGAGAGATGTGCCACTACAAGTGCAAATAAATCATTTTACCTTTTAGGGGAAAGGGAATACCAGCCTTGGACAAGTGGATCCATTGGGCCATAGTACGTCGACCACACAGTTAAAGTTCAATAACTAATAAGTCCAGTAGCCCTCTCAATAAAGTCTCAATAGTAATCCAACCGGATTTCAAGTGACAAGAAGCTGAACCAAACGAACTACTGCACTAAATCGGCATGCACGGAATAGAAAATAACTAGCTCATTTTCCAGAGCACCAGTACTTTAAGATAATATTTATATTCATTCAAGCTCTTGTGCCTCAAGTTTTGAACCACAGAGTATTTGGCTCACCATCTTACACACATGCTCTTGAATGCTTTACATAACAAGCTCCTATCTTTAGAGCTACGGACACCGCTAGCCATTCCTTAAAGATACAGAAAACACGGAGGCCATACATACAAAATGATGGTACGCAAAATAGCTCCCCGAGCTCCAAAACCCACATATATCGCCCTATGATAACCACCAGACACTTCATTATTAGGCAACCAACTTGAGCTCTTCATGCACTCGGTACACTTGCACCTGGTCCCTCCCCTGTATTCGTAAGGGCCAAATCTGGTGCTGCAAGATAAAAATTACATCAGCTAACGGGGAGCTTGGCCTGCCCTCAATAAAAATTTGTTACCCTTCAATCACAGTGACCAAAAAGGTTTCTGATAATGACGGAACCAGATCCACCAGTTATACACCCTTAATTTCGATCAACTGTTAAGACTCCGTAATCATTCATAACATAACACATAATCAATGGAGAACCTCTTGGGAATATGGCTCCTAGACAGCAACAACTTGAATGGACCCCATAAGAAAACTATTTAGCCAGGAAAAATGCAGCTGTACAGATATTCAACTTCCATGAAGTCACCATTGTCGAGCAAACATAATATCGCTCATGTTACTAATTTAAAGGTTACAAGTTCTAAAATTTTCAAGTTCTTATTAATGATTACTAAATTATAGAGTATGCATACCGTTGTAGTGTTACTAATGGGAAACATATGAGTTAAAAAACATTGACAAATCAGAAAGTCAGCAAAGTTGTTCTTGTACCTGGAGTGCAGAAACACATGTAGGGACTAACATTTCTGACGCTACTGCCCTCACATACCTTCCTCGCCCGGTTCGACTCTGGATCAACAATGAATACCCCATCGTCCGTACTGACCAGAAAGGCACCAAGACCATGCAGGAAGGCAACCGCATAAGTCGAGTGGATAGTAGGGAGCAACGTACTGAGTTCAATGACTCTACTTGGTGCCCATCCCAAATGTCCGCCAGGACCAGCCTCCCGTGACCACAAGTGGAGCCTTGAACTCCCCTTCTCCACTCTGGCAATTCCCAATCCACCATATTCTGCAGTTATGAGCATAATTTGGCACTCTCCGTGTAAGTAAGGCGGCAGATTGACAGAGCTGATTTCCGGTGTGCCCAAGTCGTACTTGAGAATTCCAAGACTCAGGTCTGAAGAAACCTTGAAGTATAGCGCATTCCCAGCTAGTGCGCTGAGCCCAGTAGGATACAAACGCCTATCAGGGACCAAGGGGTCCAGGGCAGCAGTGGTTACTAAATGCGTCCATTGCTCCGGCAGGTAGCGTCCATTGCTCCATGTACCAGCCTGCGACGAGTAGACAAAGACATATGCCCTGTGTTTGAAGATGCCCAGTAAGACAACAAGGAAGTGCCCAAGGTGGCAGTCGATGCTGTCACAGGCGCTGCTCGATGTTGGAGGCGCAGAGCACTGCCGCATTCCAGCAGACCCCGACGAGACCGAGGTGATGCGGCGCCGGCAACTTGGGCAATTCCAGCAAGTCGCCGGAGATGGGGTCCCAGACGGCCAGGCTGCGGCTGCGGCTGCTTTGCAAAAATTGGGAAAAGTAGAAGGACCTGGCAAGGAGGACGCGGCCGTGGCGGCAGTCAATCGGGAAGCGGCCTTGGACGTCGGCATTTCGCGGCCGGAAGGAAGAGGTGGGCATGAAGCGAAACCCGTCTTCATTATGCGGAAAGACAAGAACACCCAACAGCGGGGCCCGTCGGTGGAGCTCGCAGAACCGGCGGCGGAAGCCGCGGCCGGCGAGGATGCGGCGCCAGAGCTTGCAGACGAGGGCGGCGCGGACGAGCATAGCGGGGTCGTCCGGTGGGAGGCGGAGGAGGAACTCCTCCACGAGCTCCTCCATCTCCATCAGTGCCGCGGGCCGCACCGCCATTCCGCGTCACCGTCACCGGAGTCGAGTGGAGCTAGGGTTTGGCAGCGGATTGGGGAACGGCCGAAAGCAGCTAGCTTTCCATTCGACTAACTCCAGACGGCCCAAATTTGAATGGGCCAGACCGGCCCATATTGGCTGGGTGCAGGAGGAGAGGAGGAAGCCAGTTCGTCGCGCGAACCCATCGATGCTTGCTGCGTGTTTGCTGGCAGTTGGTCATTTGGTCAACCTAATGCTATTTCATTTGTAGGCAAGATAGTTCACTAGCAATCACCCCCAATAATAATTCGATTCATTTGCACCCAATGCATTCCAAATGCTGAAAGCTCCACTCTATAAAACTGTAGTAGAGACACTTTGCTGATCGATATTCTTTAGAAATGTCAATGGAAACAAATTCGGCAATCATTGCACATCAACCTGCACAGCTCACGCCAAATTTGCAGCCACCCGAACTACTGCACTAACATGGCATACATGAAAACAGAGTATAGCGATAATTTTTCCTGAGCAGCACCAGTAATTTCAGACAGATGGAATATATACTTTCAAAACAAGCTCTCTGACTGCAAGATCAAGTTTTGACGCACACAGAGTACGTAGGATGTTGCTTATCTTACAAACAAGTCCACTTAAGCAATACCAAGCTACAAGCTTTATAGCTTTGAGACTAGCAGTACCCATTCCCTTGCACAGGAATCCAGAAAACGTCAAGATAGCTCTCCCACCACAAAACCACACATGCCAGTCTACGATTATCACTGGACACTTCATTCTTCCACCAGAAACTTGGTAGAGTTTCTTCATGCACTTGATGCACCTACTTGGTTCCTCTCCTGTAAAGGCTGTACCCAGTGCTGCAAAATTATAATTCCAACAGGTAACCACATGAATAAAAAAATATTGTTGCTAGGACTGAACAAACAAAATCACCCTTGACAATCACACTTAAACAAAATCACTTATAGACGATGGATTTGAACATCAAAGGAAGACCTCACTCATCAAATGTCCGACAGGTCAGAGATACGGATGTATACATAATCTTTAAGAGAAGATATTAGTGTGAAGGATGTACACATGATCTTTAACAGAAGGTAGACTCAAACAACTATTGGCTGAAAAAGGAGCCCTTGATGTGGCCTAGTTTAGGATCAAAGGGATCTCTTATGAGAAAAGATCCAATGCCAATGTGTGCTTGTGGCCTCAAAAGTGGTCTTGCCCCTAGAAATCGATAAGGAAAATTTAACTAAAAATGAATATGTGAGGGTGAAAATTGGTTGCCAAGATGTAACTAAGGTGCCTGCTAATGTGGATGGGCATCTGGACTTTAACTTCTATGACTATGAATTTCAGAGAGAGGTGGTGCAAGAGGGGTATACAAACCTAGCAGGTAACAAGGGGATCAGAAATGAAAAGGATAAAACTAAGGATGACTTGCCAACAGAAAATGGACAATGCAAATTAGGGGAGTAATAAATCTAAAGCTGAGTCAAGCAAAGCTGGCTCAGGAAAAGGCAAAGAAGTAACCATGGCTCAGGAAAAGGCAAAGCTGACAATGTGGAAGAAGAAAGTGAAGATGAAGAGCTACTTATTGGTGATCTCAACAAGCCAGGAAGTGAAAATCTAGTGTTTCAGAATTTTGAAAAGGCTGGAAATCAGAAAAGTCTCACATGAGCTTTGCTGAGAATTCTTTGAATGTAATTAATGAATATAAGGGGTCAATCTCTTCAAATCAAAATTTGATAAAACTGCCTTAACTAAAAACTCAAGCAGTACTTTCGATGATTTTGGACAGAGCATTTGTGGCCAGGATTATTCAGTTAAAACCAAAGAAATTCCACTGTCATTGAAGAAACAGAGGAAGACGTGTGTAAGAATAGAGCCATCTTTGTGATAATTTTGAATGTTTTTGATAAAAAGTTACAAAAAACTGGTCTCTGGCCAATGTTTATGGCCCTGCCCAGGATGAGCTAAAAGAGCAGTTCCTTTGTGAACTGGCAAACATGTGTGAAAAAGCCAAGTCCCCTACTTATGTGTGGTGACTTTAATATTCTAAGGCTTAGTGATGAAAAAACCAAAAGTTTGTGAATGATAGATATTCTGAGTTGTTCAATCTTATTAGTAATACATACGTGCTCACAGAGCTGAGCCTGAATGGAGGCAAATTTAATTAGAGCAATAACATATCTGAACCAACTCTTCAGAAATTAGATAGTCCTTCTGTCCAAACATTGGGAAACTAAGTTCCCCTTATGTAATGTAACTTGAGGGAAATCCTTAGATTTACCTCCAATCATATCTGCTCATATACAGTAATGAGCAGGAGACTAAAAACTACAAAGCCTTTCTGTTTTGAGAACTTTTGGCTCAGACACCATGACTTTATGCCCAAGATCACTGCAATCTGGGAGAAAAAAGTAAAAGCTAAAAACAGCGTTGAGAGGTGGTGTATCAAAATAAATAGGATTAAGAAGATTCTGAAGGGTTGGGCACAAAATATTAAAGGCCATAACAGAAAATATAGATATATTTTGCGAAAAGAGCTGGAGTTGAAAGCTCTTGAAGAGGAAAACATTTTACCTGCCAGAGAGAAAATCTTCCATTCGATGTGTTAAATAAATTCTTTGAAGAAGAGAGAAGTTATTGGCACAGAAGTGACAACTCTAATTGGCCGCTTAAAGAAGATAATAATATTGAGTTCTTTCATAGGGTGGCCAATGGGGGGAAAAAAAGAAAGAATACCATTTTCTGAATGCAAAGTGATAATTAATGGGAATTTCACCAAGTGAACTTTTTATGATCTTCATTCGTTAAAACAAGAATCTTTTTATTTGATTTCCTAAATTGACAGCTTAGGAAGTAAGCAAAGTTGTACCTGGCTGCAGAAGCTCATGTAGGGAATAACATTGTTGATTGCTCTGCCTTCACATACCTTCGTCACCCGGTGAGAATCTAGATCAATACTGAATAATCCATCAGCTGTCGTCACGAGGAAGACTCCAACACCATGGACAAAGGCAGCCAGCGAAGTCGAGTGGGTATTAGAAGGAAGCATCGTTTCGAGCTCAATGACTCTAGTACGTGCCCATTCCAAAACTCCATCAGAACCAGCCTCCCTTGACCACAGGTGGAGCCTTGAATTCTCCAATCCAGCACATCCCAGTCCACCAAACTGTGTACTTGTCAGCCGAACTTGATAAGTCCAGTAGGAGCAGCTAGGTGGTAGTTTGATCCAGCTGATTTCTTGCGTGTCCAAACTGTACTTGCAGATTCTCATCTTGTTTTCACCTCGGCTATGAAGTGCAGTGCACTTCCAGCAAGGGTGCTGGGCTCGTTGTAACAGATAAAGAAAGGGGCAATAGGGTGCTGTGCAGCAGAGGCTGTGAGCGTCCACGAGGCAGCCTCCGACGAGTAAACATAGACATAAACCCCATGATGTGGGGAGGAGCTTATGAATACAACGATGAAGTGCCTGTCGTCGCAGTCGAGGTGGTCGGAGGAGCTGTTCCAGCTGGAGGCGCAGAGCACCGCCGCGTTCCAGCCCAAGACGTGGGTAATGCCGCTCGGGTCGTGCGGCAGCTGCAGCCTGGGCAGCTGCAGCGTCTCGCCCCTGATGTGGTCCCCGACGGCCATGTCGATGGGCTCCAATGGATGGACGCTGAGGACGCGGCCGTGGTGGGAGTCGTGCACGTACCAGAACCGGGGGACTGCGTCGCGCGGGCGGAAGGCGGAGGTGGGCGCGAAGAAGGGACCGGCGATCCCACGGCAGTGGATAACGCCCAAGAGCCGCGGCGTCCGGTGGAAGTCGCGGAACCGGCGGCGGAAGCCGCGGCCGGCGAGGATGCGGCGCCATCGCTTGCAGACGAGGGCGGCACGGACGAGGCTCGCGGGGTCGTCCGGTCGGAGGCGGAGGAGGAACTCTTCGACGAGCTCGTCCATCTCCATTACCGCCGCCGCCGCCGCCGCCGCCGCCGCCATTCCGCCTCGCCGTTACCGGAGTCGAGGGGAATGGAGATTTGGGAATGGCCGAAAGCGACTAGCTTCTGGTAGATCCGGCCCACGGACCGAGTTAGAATGGGCCAGGCCGGAAGCCAGTGCGATTGCATGGGCTTTGGTGCTTTGCTGCAATTATTAGTGCTTCTGCGCTCCAGGTTAATGCTGTTGCTACCTCCAAGTATTAGTGCGGTTTCAAGTATTCCAAATTTCGAAATTTATAACATCAAGTTACAGTTATTGTAGCTTAGACTATAGAATTTCGAACATGGCAGGAGCTGGGGGCTCTGCCTTTCTATTAGAAGAACAAAGAAAAAATTCTAGCCCAATAAAAAACCAGGACCCAAATCACAAACCAAATTAGCTCCATGGCGGGCGGCCTTAGGGTCATGGCGGCGGTGGTGGCAGCTGGGCTAAGAAGGGGCGGGAGAGCTCCATGGCTGCCGCCGCCATGGAAAAAGGAAGGGGGAGGGAAGAGGATTTCGCCATGGAAGGGGAGGGGGGGGGGGAGCAAGGTTGTTCCCGCGAGCACAATAGTAGGGTTCGCCACGGTGGGGCGGTGGGCAGCAGCGGGGGCAAGGATGAGTTGCGAGGAGGAGGAGGAGGAGGAGGTTTGGCGGCGGTAGCGTCGCTGCTGGTGTGGTCACCCATGAGGTGGATGAGGAGGTGCGGCAGTACTGGGCAGTGGTGGGGGGCGAATGGACGAAGCACGAGGACGTGGCTAGAGGAAGAATATGACTGATGCTTAAGCAAAGCATAAGTCACCTACCGCGGATATATACCCTTTTTTAGGTTAGAATTTCTATTCTTGTAATCAACGGATGGATCTATTTGATTATAATTCTAACTATTTAGGCCTCAACAATATATATACAAACGGTATAGATGAATATATATAAATATATAAATAATTTTCACATTGACATAGTTAGTTAGGGAAGGCCCATAAAAATATCACGGTAAACTACAAGAGGAAACATAATACCAAGTAGGAAAAGGAAAAAAAGGAAAAAAAAACAAAATCTTGCATGGTCACCTTAAATATAGAATAGGAAAAACAAAAAAAAAAGGAGAATAACCGAAATCCTGGACATGTTAGGTCACGTTAAACAAAATCTATATCCTATAGAATAGGATATGAATCTATTTAAGTTTTGGTATTCTAATCCAGGAAACCTTGCATGGTATGTCATATATTAAAGTCGTGATCCAAGAAGAATTGCATAGTATGTCAGGCCCTATTTAGCATGGCTTCTCGACCGACTTCAGGAGCCTTTTTCTGTCAAACGGGGTAAAACTAAACAGCTTCACCTAAGAAGCCTCTTAAATCGTGTTCACAGAGAGGACATATAGTGGAGCCAAAATAGTAGCTTCGCCAGCCTTGGTGGGCCCTGCATGTGGTTTTGTGAGAGCTTGTTTTAAGAAACTTTGCATGTGGTGCTGTTTTGTCAAACGATTTATTGATTGCCACTAGAGGTTTTTGTGAGAGCATGTTTTAAGAAATTTTGTATGCCCACTTTTGAAACGATTTACTGATTGCCACTTAGAGGTTTTTATGAGAGTATATTTTAAGGAACTTTGCATGCCCGCTTTTGAACATTGACATCTCGTACAAGGTACGTTCCCAGCAATTCACAATAACATCCATCCACTACGTACCTGCACACTATATGCCAAGTAGAGTAAAACTGTTAAAAAAAGATAGCCAAATTTTAGCCAATGTCCTGAACACAACGAACTAAGAATGCGAAATGTGTATAATGTAACTCAGCACATTCTCCTTCCTCAACCTTTCATGCTTTCACATCAGAACCCGAGAAACAAAACTGAGACACAGTTGAAAAGTTCCTCGGGTTCTTGAACAACTGCAAAGCAGATGCATACCCTGGTCTGAAAACATCAGAATCCAATTACAAGTACTCTGAGCAAACTATCTGTATCCTAGATTCTCAACTGAACCTTGTGCATGTTCTCTGTTCTAGTATCCCACAGCTTGGTGTTCTTCTTTGTGTTCTCCTGCATCTTCCCGGTTCATGATCGACGTTAGGGTCACTAGCGCCTGCAGAGCAGCAAGATGGAACCCGCACTGGGGGCAGTGCAGCTGGGCTGCCACAGCCGGGGCTCCGGCAGCCGTCGCCTTGAGTGCCAATTCCACACCGGAGCTCTCGGCATGTGCCAATGCCACACCGGAGCTCTCCGCATGGTCCATCGGCGCCACCGTCATCCTCATCTTCTTACGTGCAGAGACCTCATTGTAGCCCACCGTGGGTGAGCCGTCCGAGCTCATGCAATGCCATTGTTGCCGCTTTTCTGTCACAACATCCAAGTCCTCATCGTCAACACCAAGCTTGCTCGTTTCTGTTTCCGTGGACGACGCGTCGTCGGACGACACGCTGTCGGACACGTCTTCGACGGCGCCGCCGCCATAGGGCACCGCAGGAAGACTGTTGTTGTTGCGTGGGCTGCGATACATCTTACACAGGACGAGTCCCTCGACCTTCTTCCCGAGACGACCGTCGTCGTCAGCATCGTTGCAGCGGTGAAGGTGGAACTCCGTCATGATCCAGCCGGTCCGAACATCTTTACCGGCGCCGCCGTCGCTTCTCCGCATAAACGAAAAACTCTGCCGGTAGCCGACGTGCCGGTCGCCGTTGAGGTGGTCGAGCACGTTCTTGGGCGCGGCCTCGCTGTGCCAGCACCCGGCGCCGTCGGCGACGGCGCGCACCTTGCGCCGGTCGCGGGGGCTCTTAGCGCGCAGCGGGCTGAGGAAGTACCACGCGCGGTCGCCGTCCGCGGAGACTGCCGGCGAGAACCTCCGCGCCAGCTTCTCCGGGTCGGCGGAGTAGAGATCCGCCGCGTGCACGTACGCGCCGGCGCCGCCCGCGCCGGCCGTGTTGCCTGAGATCACCCACGGCCGCAGGATGTCCTTCACCAGTGTCACGTCGGACGGTTGCGCCGGCAGCGGCGACGACGGTGGGGCGGCGCGGGTTATGGTGGTGGTGGCCATGGTGGAGGAGGAGGAGGAGTTGAACGGTTTCGATCTATGGAGCAAGGCCAGTATTTGGAATGAGTGGTATCGACGGGGCACGGTCGTGGTTTGTTTATTTATATATATAGGAGTATGCGATGCGATCGACTCCTACTCCGAATCGAAGACGAGAGTCGGCGTTACGCGTACGCCACGTGCCCCCAATTAAGGGATTCCCAGATGGGTTTCCGATTCCGATCGACGAGAGTCCAGAGCCGACTAGCCCAGGGATGTCGGTCGGTCGGCGGAGGGCACGCGAAAGCCGGATTGTTTTTCCTTTTTGGTGGCTTCCGCTGTGTTCTTATCATGTTTAAAGGTGGTCAAAATACTTGTGATATCTAATTCCAGAGCCTAAATTTCCTAAACCCATATTCAAAGTGTATTCGAACTTGAAGGGTCTGTGTGGCTGGGCGTGGCTAACATCTAGCCTGGTTCTCTGGAGTTAGGCCTGAACTATTGTGTTACATATTTTTAGGCTGAGGTCTGGCTAACTTGGGCCGGCCGTACTCTGGAGCCTGGCTCCACAAAAACAAAATCCTGATCCGTTTTTTGAGCCTGACTTGGACCAGCGCGCTAAGGGAATTCGCTTTCCTCCGCCGTCACCTCCTCGTCCACCACCGCGGTTGCTTCTTCACATGTGCGCGTCCCACCTGCTGATCAGCACCTCGCCGGAGACCCATGCGAGCGTCGCGCGAGCCCCCACATCATTATCCTCCCCTGGTCCTCCCATCCTCCTCCCCACCGACGGCGACGGCGGCCTGCTCTCCTCTACCAACAGCACCCCTACTCTCCATCCCCAGCAGTGGCCCTGCTCCCGTCCACTGTCTACCAGCCCACCACCACCATCTTATCTGCTCCCACGCGCCTGTGGTTTAGCAAGGGCCGCGACAATGGCAGAGCGGAGGTGCCTGCTGCAAAGGTGACGCGATGGAGGAGGTGGGTCACCTTCGCGGAGCACACGCTGCAGGAAGGCTTGTTGGTGGCAGACCAGAGGTGCTCGCTGCACGCGGGGCCGTTCTTCGTGTCGTTGCCGTTCTTCGCACCACCCTTCTGCCGTGAGGTCCAAGGCCAAGATAGTGCTGCCTGATGAAGTTTGCTTCCATGGCTCTTGAAGTAGACCTGCAAGAGGTACCGGATGAGTGGTGACTAGCGCTGGTGGTAGAGGAGGTGCTCGCCAAGGTGTGCTAGCAAAGTCACCGTGACTGTGGCCATGGCAGTGGAGCTTGGTGCCGCTCCCTGCAGAGCCGTTGTATTCAGGTGATTGCAGCCTGCCATGCATACCTGCGACTCTGGTAGCACACCCTATATTTGGAGATTGAATGCTCGTTAGGCACAGATGATGCGGATGCTAGCAGTCAACGACATGGTCACCTGCTGCTCGCATGATGCCCACCATCTGTTCGATAAAATGTCTCATAGGGGGTAACGTTACCAATACATAGAAGAGGTGACCACATCAAAATAAATTAGGCAACCAAACACACTATAGAGCTAACCAGCCTAAGAAAATACGGACAGCCAAACAATCTAGGGTTGGCTCAGGTGGGAGCAGGCTAAGACTGCATAGGCTACAATTCTAGCTAGGCCAGAGATTGGCCAAGAAACCAAACACACCCGAAATACCCAATTACAATTTCAGAAAGTGATTGTTGACGGTAGTTGTACCATGCTTTGACCCCTTCAAAACCGTTAACAAGACATTCTTTCTGGAAGGAAATCACCAAACACATAGTGACTTAGGTACAAATAACTTGGTTCCATATGTACTTGTCATTATTTGGTTACAGGCACTCAGAATAGGTATTTTCAGTGTCCGAAAGTTCCATATATAAGCTAGGCAACCACCGAAGTGATCAAGGGGTCTCACCACTTCATACCCACTCTAAATGAGGTGGAGAGGGGCCCACAAGGAAGGAGGATGGCCCCAGCTCATCATAGGGGGATCGGCCGACCCCCTTATGGAGCCATCCAGCCATCCTATTTTCATCAATCGACACAAGAAGAGGTCCCACACTCAAGGAAGGTGGTCCAACCTGTCAAGGGGGGATCGGCCGACCCCCATTTGGTGGCCAATCAGGCTCAGATTTCACCCACCGACTCTATGCATGGAGGCATGCATGACCCTCGATCCACACCCTTGATTAAAGTCGGTTCAAGGTTGGTTCCATTCAAGGGCTATGATGGAGAAGCACCTGGATCGCTGATGTGGCGTAGGAGTAGCCCCTTACTCCACCTCCACTATAAATAGAGGGGTACCCCCTCACTCTCAAGACACCAACGGAGCTACCAAAGCTATTCAGTCCACTTTCCCTTTAGTAGTAGTAGTATCCGTCATAGGGAGAGAGTGAGGAGAGTCTGGAGGAAGCCCCGGAGCTGTCGGAAGTCTCCTCTAAGCTGTACCTCGACGGATGCGGCTTTCTTAGTAAGTAAGCATCTGAGTTTCTTTTATGGTATTTGATTTTTAGTTCAAGTAAAATATTTACTTAAGTTGTTCATTGGTTCACCGTCCTTAACCTGGTACTCTAATCAATTTCATCGGGATCTGGATTAGAGTAGTAAGATATAGTGTAGAAGTGGTGTCTAGGCTATAGCTTACCTGTGATTGCGGCTTGTTCAACGGTTTGTTGTGGTACCTAGTAGGTGGTGACAGCCCTATCTAGGCTTTGAATCCACCACGTTTGGGCAAGTTATTAAAACGTAGGTTTTCTTGTGCTAGGCGGTTTAACACCCTTCTCATCCCTTTCTGTTGTTGAACGGCTTAGTGACCCAAAGTGAACAACCTTTGTATCTGCCTTACCTGACTAGTTTCATAACCATAGGAATCATCTCTACCCTCAATCATATAACCATGTGTCATAGGACGACCTTGATCCTAGTTAGTTCACTTCACGTTCCCTGTGGAAAATACGATATCCTGGAATACTTCCTGGTGAAGGCTACATTGACTACCGTACGCTTGCGGTATATCCGTTTGCCACTTCTGGTGTCAACAATTGTAAAAAACCCGAATTTAGTTTGATAGTTCGGGCAATGTTCCCCGGTACCCGAAATACATGAATTTCCTGAAATATCTCAAATATGAAGGCATGAAACGGTTGAGTACAATACAAATATATTATTTTGTTATGCATGAATGTAGATTTATGTTAATTAGTAGTTGATTTGTTGTTAATTGATATGAGACATGATGTGATTTAAAGTACTATGTTTATTGATATAAAATATGATCAGAATTTGTTTTTCAAAATGGTTGGTTTTGTTAGTTTCAGATATATCAGGGCAAAACCTAAATATGACCCAAACATGAATTATCGGATACCTGAAATTTCGGGTAGTGCTTTTTTACGGCCAAATCAGGTAGCAGTTTCTATAACCTGAATGTTGGGGATTTAACTTCGCTACAAAAACTCAGCTCATGAACTTCGAAGACAAACTTTCATACACATTAATTTATCTGAGATTGTTTTGCAGCAATTCGGGATAGTGTTTTGGAGATTCAACTTTGCTCTAAAAGATTTCACGCGAAGTCAGAAAGTGACTTCGCAGCGGATCTAGACGCGAAGACAAATGACTCTATATCGAAGTCCACACGTGGAGTCGAGGTGACGACTTCGCATCGAAGTCATGCGCAAGAATAGAAGATTAACCTCGTCTCGGAATTGACTCGGACAGGAAGTTCGGATCTTTGATCTTACGATCTAAAATCCAGAAGATTAGCCGCAGAATGTCTAAGTATGAGCGAGAGTTAGATTTAGCATTTGTATGTAAGAAGTAGTGGGCCAAAGGTGAAATGACCATCACTGCCCTTGTAATATAATCATTCATCAGGGGGTAAAAAGGTCACTTGTATAAGGTCTACAAAGCTTGTAACCCCTATAAATACCTCTTGTGACTTGCAATATATGATCATGAAATGAACAGCGAGGACCATTTTCGAAGTATCCAAATTCAAAATACCCGATCATAAGTTTAGATAGTATAATTGTAAAAACCTGAATTTAGTTTGGATAGTTCGGGTAATGTTTCTTGGTACCCGAACTACACGAATTTCCTAAAATATCTCAAATATGAAGACATAAAGTGGTTGAGTACAATACAAATATATTAATGTTATGATCAATATAGATTTATGCTAATTTGGTAGTTGTTTTGCTGTTAATTGATATGAAGAAACAATGTCATTTGAAGGACTATTGTTTATATTGATACAAAATGTGATTAGAATTTTTTCAAAATAGCTATCTCTTAACCATCTGTATTGTTTGATGGATTTTTGTCGCCCAAAATACATATATACGTACATATAGTAAAGTGCAACCAGGACATATACGTGCGTGCGGAGATGCATGTGCTCGCTCGGGACGTGTATACATGCAAGGGAAAAAGCTAGCAATTGTGTGGGCTTCTATCTGCTACGTGCCCATGCATGTACGTGATGCTTGCCGAACGTGAAAGCAAGAAATTTAAGGCTAACATGTGCACTTCCAATGCGTATGTGTGCACACGTATATACAGTGGTCCATATCACGTATTTCTGTAGAAGTACGCGCCGGCCGGGCCTGCGAGACGCCGGCGCGACGGGTCTAGAACATTCTAGAACCTGGCCGGGTGCGCGTACAGCAAAGCATAGCCCGCCGAGTGGGTCGAACATTCTAGAAGGCCCAAATACGGCAGACAGGTGTATATACCGATCGCTGATCAGCGGCGTACGTCCAGCGACCAGAGTCAGAAATATATTTGTTTAGCACTCCTCCTTCCCAGGTCCACTCGTCATGGACTGCGTCTAAGAAAGAGCTAAATAATTCGTATGACCGTATACTTGTGGAGTTAGTTCGGTATATGGTTGATCTCGTATAAGAGTAAAAGTGTCCAGGCTCAAACGGCTTGAATAGATATACACGTACGTATACGAGCTAGGTATATTCTCCAACGGAAATCAGCGTAAACGGCTCCACGTATCTTGCACTTGCTAGCAGCTCCGTGTATCTCGCGCTGGCTAACCACTTCGTGCATACGAAAGGCCATTGCGCCTGGCCGTATGACCCTTGCTGCTGCCTATAAAAGGAGCCCCAGGCCTGCACGTCCGAGGGGGGGATTTTCCAAGGAGAAAAGGCAACGAACGTTACGTTGCAGGCCATTCAGCTTTCCATCTGAAAAGCGACCAGCGCAACAGACGACGTCCGGCCGCCGCACGCCGTCCTTGAAACTAGAAGCCGGAAGATGGCGTTCACGTCATTCATGGGTGAGAAATTTATTTAATCTAATCATCATCTTGTTCGTTTTGCACAACGATAGCCACGTTCTGGCCGAGAAGAGTGCGACGCAGCGACCAGGCTGATGAGATGGCGCCGAGTTGCCGGAGTCGTCGCGCCTCTTGAAGATGCAAGTTTTCATCTATGATCACGACGATCGATGCTGCCGGGTGGGTTTCGATCTGCACTCTGAGGAAGTTGCACCTTCTGCGGCGGCGGCGTCGTGGCGTGTGTTGAAGATCGGAGGCCGAACTGCAGAACGCGGCCGCCTAAACAGCAACCTGAAGATCAAGCACGTTCGCTCCAGGAAGCAAGCAAACCAAGGCATAGGTGCACTAGCCATGCATGCACACACGAGGCCATGGTGCTGGCGTTGCCCACATACAGGCAAGATGCAAACAGAGAGGCGACGCCATGGTCATGTACCGGTGCAGGTCTTCATCAACAACCACTCCAACAACTCTACCGTGATCAAGTTCCAGCGTACCTCGACGGTGCTGCGGAAGAAGTCCGAAGCAATCTGATCTACACCAACCATGCAAGTGCTACTACCACAACACCACGCGCCGTTCGACACCGACGAGGCCGACGACGCAGGCGGGCGTAGCTGATGTTCCGGCTCCGCTATACCGGCTTATGGACCGACGAGGCCATGAATACGCCGAAGCCACCCACATCTACACCAACACACATGCATGGAAGTGAAGATTGAAGACGACGACCACGGCAGCAGAATCGGAGGTACTCTGTGAGCTAGCTCACAGGGGTAATTAACTGGAGCCTTCCAAGGCCTCAGGAACCATGAAGACCACATCGCCGAAGTCAGATCGCCGCTAGCCAGCTATGTAAAGCGCGTTCTGAGAATTTGTATTTATTAAACTCTCGATGGTTAATAAAATACAAGTTCTTGTCTTTATTTTTTGTATACTTAGTACACTGGCACGCCCGCTTCTTTTCCCACACGAGAAGCTGCCCGCGGCGGGTTTTCTGGTGTCCAAATCTCTGGATGGTATCAGACATGTTATGACGCCCCTCTCTCTACTGCCTCGTTCTTGGTATGATGGAGCATGCGCCTTCCTAGATGTAGAATGTGTCGGGTACTGGGGAGCGGAGGAATGAGTGTTGTTAGGGGCGCCTGATAGAAATGATTGACAGAAAGGAAAGATAGAATAATAAGTGCATCTTGATTTTCGGTTTGATCTATTTGGTTGAATTTGAGGACTCATGTTGGAGCACAAAAAAACTATGAGCTCAAAAGTATGACCTCTCAAACTATGAAATGAAAAATTCATTATGGATCAATTTTGGTTTTATCATATTCATATTATATACTCCTTGAAGGATAAAAGGCAATAATAAATAAATAAGAAGGAAATGGAACATATAAATTAAGTGAACAAAAATAGAAGGACATTTTACTTTTTTATCTATCAAATTTTTTTTCAACCAAACTGTTTTACCAAAACATCCTCAAATCCGAAGAAAAAACACCCTTATCTACCAGTGGAGCATAGCTATACCAAATAGAATCTTAGGGTGCATTTGATAGTGTATTGAATTCTTGAAGGATCGTTTCAAATCAAGCTCTTGTCATGAAATGTTTCAAGTGATAAATCATAATCACTTTATAAAACCTCTTGGGTGTTTTCTAGGAGTCTGATTTCCACAAAAGTATTTTGTTCATAAAAATAATAGAAACAAAATTGGCAATGTCTAGTATCCAGCTGTGTGTGTGCCATTTAACGCGAGTATGCGCGGTGCATGCCCCTCCGCAAACCCACGCGGGTCCTACCAGCAGTGTCCATTCTTTCCCACATCACGCAAGCACCCTTTTTCCCCACGCGCTCTGTCTCGACTGCGGCCTTCCCCTAACTCAAACGGTAGGTGGCAACGGATCTGTGCAAGGTAGGCCTCCTCCTCCTCCTGCTCTTCCGATCTAGGGTTCCGCGAGCTGCCCCCTTCTTTTCCCCAACTACGTTGGGCTTAGAAAGGGAAGGGGGTTCAGAGAGGAAGGTAGGATAGGCGATGGGATACGGGTGGGCGGTTTAGGGAGCCATGGCGTCGGTTGAGGTGACCAGGATGGTCGGGGTGGGACAACTCCAACGAGGGTGAGCTCAGGCGATGGGGGTGGGGGTGGGGGGAAGGTAGTTGATGGAGGCTGATTGCGTGAGGTAGGCCTCCTCCTCCTCCTCTTCTGATCTAGGGTTCCACTGAGCTGACCCTTCTCTTCCCCAACTTTAGTGAGCTTAGAAAGGCAGGGGGTTTGGGGAGGAAGGTAGGCCGGTCGGTGGGGATGCAGGTTGGTGGTTTGGGGGCCTTGGTGATGGTGGAGGTCGACTGGAAAGGTCAGGACGGGGAACTCCGGCCAGGGGAGGTAGGGAGGATGCTGGTGAGGGCGCGCTAGCGCTTTGGCCTGATGCTCCGGCCAAGCCCTAGTATGCCTCGGTAGTGGAGTGGACGATGACACGGGAAGGGTTGCCGGCGACAAGGAAGAGGAATGGGCGGCTCTAGGTTGATGACTGCTCGTGCAAAAATGGCAATGTCTGGTATCCAGCTGTGTGTGTATTGAACGCGAGTACGCGCAGGGGCATGCCCCTCCGCACACCGACGTGGGTCCCACTAGCTGTGTCCATTCTTTCCCACATCGCGCACGCACCCTTTTACCCCACACACTCTGTCTTGACCGTGTCCTTCCCCAACTCCAATGGTGGTGGTGGCGGATCCGTGCAAGGTAGACCTCCTCCTCCTGTTCTTCCGATCTAGGGTTCCGCGAGCTGCTCCCTTCTTTTCCCCAACTACATCGGGCTTGGAAAGGGAAGGGCTTTGGAGAGGAAGGTAGGACAGATGATGGGATGTGGATGGGCGGTTTAGGGGGCCATGGCATCGGTGGAGGTGACCAGGAAGATATGGGTGGGAGAACTCCAGCGTGGGTGAGCTTAGGCAATGGGGTGGGGGTGAGGGAGAAGGCAGTTGGTGGCGACAGATCTGCGCGAGGTAAGCCTCCTCCTCCCCCTTCTCTTCTGATCTAGGGTTTTGCCAACTGCCCCTTCTCTTCAATAGCATATTTTTTCAATGAATTTTAACTTGCTACACTAACAAAGTAGAAAACTTATCCCAGTCCTCTGTGCATAGATGCCACTGTTTATCCAGTTGGGCGATGAACAACGGTGTCTTCAAGATTTATTATGTTCAGTTTAAAATGCATCGCGAAATTTCAGTTTAACATGCATCTTGAAATTTCTGCAGTCAAATGCAATAAAAGGAGCCAATGAGCCTGCCACGCTGACCTGGTTGAAGAGCACACAATGTCCTCCAGTTAGATTGGCCGTCCGTCGGGCTCAGGACCGGGTCAGACCAAAGAAGCAAGGAACCGCCGCCATGCCAGTGGCGCTGCTGGAGGAGCTCCTCGAAGAGGTGCTCTTTCTCATCCCACCCGATGACCCGGCGAGCCTCCTCAGCGCGGCCCTCGTCAACAAGCGGTGGTGCCGCCTCATCTGTGGGCGTTGCTTCCGGCACTGATTCCGCGAGTTCCACAGCAAGCCACCGCTGCTAGGCTTGGTGTGGCAGCGCAGCTACCACCGTATCACGCAGGACCGCTTCTTCATCCCGACAACGTCGTCATTCAAGTCGCGCCATCATGGTGACCACCGCAACTTGAAAGTTGTGCACTCATGCCATGGCCGTGTCCTCCTCCATTCCGAGGCTGAGCCCCCTCAGATTGAGAACGACACCTTGACGGGCGATCTCTTCGTGTGGGATCCCATCGCTGACCAGCTGCGGGAACTGCCCAGGTGGACGCCGCCGAATTCCTTAGACTCGTATGCTGGGGGCAACGGGAACGCGGCCAGTGCTTTGCCCGGCGTTGGCCGACGGCGGCAGTGACCCTCTTGACTAGCACCATGGCCCCTTCAAGTTCATGGTCATCTTGGCGGCCATCGATAATGATGCGCAAACATTCATTTATGTCTATTCATCTGAAGGCGATGGGTGGAGCGAGCCCGTCTCTGCTGGCCAACGCTGTGAGTATATTGAGAAGGGGAACAGTGTCATCATCGGCAGTGCTGTCTACTTCAAAGTCTCACCATTGGCACAGCTGAACCAGCAATCCTCAAGTATAATTTGGTGACACAGGAAACCTCTCCGATTCACATACCAAGAGTTGGGATCGTGGAACACATAAATTGCGAGTACGTCGTGCTAATGGCTATGGAGGATGGCAAGCTAGGATTTGCCGGCATGCAGAACAGCTCCACCACACTGTCCCTGTGGTCAATGATGGAGCATGGTCCTGAAGATGAAGATGAAAGATACTGGGCACATAGCAGAGTCATAGAGCTTGGCACCCTACCACACAAAGATCTGAAATTGGGCCATGTGGCTGCCTTTGCAGATACTGGAGGTGGCGGAGCCATTTTTATACGGTCATGTTCATGTACTAATTGGCTTTTCTCTCTTGATCTCAAGTCGGGGAGCAGCAAGGTGGTGGCAGAGAACTTTCGCATTGGGGATGGCATTGTTCCCTACGTGAGCTTCTGCACTCCAGGTACATATTATTTGTTTAGTTTCTAGTTTTCCCATTAATTTTCACAATGATAATTCTCTACTGTTTAAGCATGAAAATATATATGGTGTCTGCACATGTGTGCTCAAAAGACAATGGATTGAACAATATGCTGATCAAAGTGTGATTTTGGAATCTCATGTTAAGCATGGTGGATTATTCCTACCTATATATTTTTGTGTTCTTATTATGGGACATATATATATACTCATTAGAATGCATTCGTAGGTACTATATATACACAGCAGGAGAGAAACACTCATGGTTATATACCGGCATTATTGCTTCATCTTCTACAAATATTAGGGCCATGCCAATGTTTATATATATATATATATATATATATATATATATATATATATATATATATATATATATATATATATATATATATAATGCACAGTTAATAACATCATACACATATAAATGAGATGTTCCTAGATTTGGACTAGCTAGTTTGAGTTCATACTAATATTGTTGTGGATATGTTGTTACCAATGACTTGATGATGCTGTTTGGTAGGTCATTGGAGGCAATCTGGTGGCTCTTACGTGATTAGCATGAACTGAGCTAGTGTTCTTGTTGCCATCGATTGGTTATATTTTGTGCTGTTGTGTGCGTGTTTTTCTGCAGCATTGGGAGCAGTCTCTATAGATGAGGAACAACCGAACAAGGAGCTGGTGAGCCAAGTGCGTAAGAGAAGCCCAAATTATAAGCGTGCAAGGTCTTCTGAAACAAGAATGAAATTATAGGACAGACATATGGTCCGTACTCCGTAGTAGTACAATACATATAATTCTCTGTGTTTTTCTGCTGCTCTTCTTGCGCAGGGAATAATTACTAGTCTCTTCAAATCTGAGTTTTGTAGCATGTCTTTCTTGGGCCCGTTTGCAAGATGCAAACTGAATCAGGACTATCCTCTCTTTGTGTGAACTTGAGTTTGCAATTGAATTATGAGAATGATATTAATTCCTCTTGTATGGAAGTATGACATGAAGTTTAATTCCAATGCGGAAATTTTCTCTTCCTATTTATAGAAGGAACCAGGGAAGGAAATTCAATTCTGATATATCTGCTATAAGTTGTTAATTCCAATGTGTTGCATAATATAATTCGTTTGATTGCTTCGGTTAACATTCCCTGCAAATACTATAATTGGGATGTGTGAACTGGGAGCACGATTCATGAACAACGCTGATCCAGACCTTCAGGCCTTTGGCTGGCACACAGATAAGAGTAAAAAAAGGGTCAGAAACTTGAATACAGAGGTTGCTCTATTAGTGGATCTTCAGCTTAGGAACTGCTGATCTTTGGTTTAATTTCATAATGGTTCAGAATACTTTTAGAAGTCATGTTCAATAGTTTTTGTGGTTCAATTTGCAACACCAGCATGCTTTTCCACATTGCTGACGCATGCTCCGCATCTCTTGTATCTTTGGTCACTCCAAATTTTGAATGATTGTACTTGGCAGCTGTATCCACTATCCACAACTGTCCGGTTAAACAGCCTTCGAGATCTATGTGTTCAGTTAATTCATCTTTCGTTGATCTTGGAATTCAAACCGGCCGCACGCAACACAGTAAATTGACAAGGGACCCGAGGAGTTTTTATCTGGTTATCTGATGCAACATTGACCGACAGGAGTTGGCTTCTGAAATCTGGCTTTTCAGTTTCACTCTCGCTGCTTCTGGGAATCTGGGCCCTTCCCTTGGCTTCAAATTAGCAGCCTAGCAGCAGGTCCATCCGAATCCAATACTGATTAGTAAGGAAAGTGCACGTCATACCTTTCAATTTTAAACAAGATGCGATCGAGCAGATGCATCAATCCCTCATGGACACCGCTACTACCCCCTTTTCCTCATGGTTGCCTCCTCTTTGAGATATCCATTGGTGAGCAGGAGAGAGGATGTGAGCGAGGTTCGGTTCGAGAGGGAAGAAGCGCCTGTGCGTAGATGAAGCCTGGATCAGAAGGGAAAATCGATTTGCGTCGGTGTCGGTGAACCCTAGCAGGTGGACAACAATCCATGTTCCAAAACCAACGGCCCGATAAGGTGCGTGTGTCCATCCACAAGGGCGCGCGGGACTGCGGGGAGACCAAGAACCAAAACCAATCAAGCGCCATGCCGCCGCCGCGCTGTCCGCCGGCGCTGATGGAGGAGGTCATCGAAGAGGTGCTCCTCCGCTTCCTGGCCGACGACCCTGTGAGCCTCGTCATTGCCGCCCTGGTCAGCAAGCCGTGGTGCCGCCTCATCGCCTACAACTGCTTTCGCCGCCGGTTCCGCGAGTTCCACGGAGCACCGCCCATTCAGGGCTTCATCTACAATGTCATTTGGTCGAGTGCTGAAGATGATTATTGTCCCTGGAACGCTCAGGCCGAGCTCGTCGTCCCGACCTCATCCTGTCTGCCCCGTGCCGAGTGCCGACCATAGCTGCAGGCAAGCGCTTAACTTTCGCCATGGCCGTGTCATTTGCTATGACATGAGACCAGTCTCGACGGGTGATTTTTTTTTTTATAAAAAAAAACAAAGGCTAGAGCTCTAATGCTCAATTAAAACGAATGAAAGTTATGTACATGAAGGGTGGCCAAATGTTGTGCCCTAGGATGTGTGCACTGGGAGCACGATTCATGAACAACACTGAGCCTGACCTTGAGGCCTTTGGCTGGCACACAGATAAGAGTAAAAAAAAAAAAAAAAGAGCTTAAAAGTAGGAGGACCTCTCAAATAACACCTAGGGACCCTGATTTCAGGGATAGTGCTCGAGGTATTCCAACTTTCAAGTCTATGAATTTATATGAAATGAAAAATGCTTTATGGGTCATTTTTGGTATTATCAGATTCGTGTCACTCGTAGAAGGATAAAAGAAAATAATAAATAAATAAGGAAGGAAAACGAACATATAAATTAAATCAATAAAAATAGAAGGGGGACACTTTACTATTTTTATCTATCAAGAATTTTTTTTCAACCAAACGTTTTACAAACACATCCTCAAATCCAAAGAAAAAAACCCGTATCTACAGGTGGAGCAAAGCTATACCAAATAGAATCTTAGGGTGCATTTGCTCGGGTACTCATACAATCGTTTCAAATCAAGATTCTGTCATGAAACATTTGAGGTGATAAATCATAATCACTTTATAAAACATGTTGGGTGTTCACCAGGAGTTTGATTTCCACAGAACTATTTTGTTTACAAAAATAATACAAACAAAATAGAAAAAGTCATGTATTCGGCTGTGCAGGCATTAAACGCCGAGTATGCACGGCGCCTGCCCCTCTGCACGTGCATTTGGGTCCCACCAGCCGTGTTTATTTGTCTACACATGACACATGCTCCCTTTTCCCCCACGTGCTCTGTCTCGACTGAGGCCTTCCCCAATTCCAACGGTGGTGGCGGCGGATCCGCGCGAGGTAGGCCTCCTCCTCCTCTTCCGATCTAGGGTTCCGTGAGCTGGTCCTATTTATGGCGGGCTTAGAATGGCCAGGGGTTTGGTGAGGAAGGTAGGCTAGGCGGTGGGATGCAGGTGCGCGGTTTTGTGCCCCTGGTGTCGATGGATGCGACTGGGAAGCAGGTCGAGGCAGGGGGACAGCAAGGGTGTGATCCGACTGGGCGGAGGTGGCTGGTGAGGGTGCACTAGCACTTGGCCGGACCTTCGGCCAAGCCGTCGTGTGTCGCGGCGGTGGAGGGGAAGGCGGCGGTGGCGAGGGTCACTGGCGATGAGGAAGAAGTGGAATATGCCGCGCGAGATTGAAGACGGCCTTCCCCAACTCTAACGGCGGTGGCGGTGGATCGGCGCGGGGTTGGCTCCTCCTCCTCTTCTGACCTAGGGTTCCGCAAGCTGCCCCTTCTCTTCCATATTTCAACGGGCTTATAAAGGGAAGGAGGCTTGGGGAATATGGTAGGCTAGGCGGTGGGATGCAGGTGGGTAGTTTCGGGGCACTGGCGTTGATGGAGGTGACCATGAAGGCTGGGGCAAGGGGAGTTCAGCGAGGGCGAGCTCCGACGAGGAGGGTGGAGGGGGGAGGCGACTTGTTTGGCTCGCTAGCGCTTGGCATGAGCTCTGCCCAAGCACTCGTGCACCATAGCGGTTGAGGGGAAGGCGGTGGGGTCGAGGGTCGACGACAACGAGGAAGAAGTGGAATGGGTCACGTGAGGTTGATGATGGTGGTGCAATGTGCCTAACGCACACACGGCCGTGCCAACTTCAAAAATTTCTAGACTTCTTTTGCGGGCAAATAATAGCTTTTTTTCAATAAGTTTTAACTTGTTACACTAACAAAGGATTATAACTCCAAAAAACTACAATTACTAGTACACAGTAGTGAAGCCAGAATCCATACGAACGCCTCCATGGTTTGAGCTCAAGGTGGAAAAAGAAAATTGTTCCATATTTTCATGGTTGAAAAGCTTCACCGTTTTGCGTTTGGTATGGTTTCTGCTATTTTTGGTAGAATCAGAATAGATTTAGTCTTCCAGATGCCCTTCTAGTATACATCATTGTTTTAAATAGCTTGCTATATCTGTCGCTATTTATGTACAATTTGGTCGTTATATCTTGCGATAGACCAATATGGCTTCACTAATAGCTGTTTTAGAGATAGACCGCTAGCTTAGCTCACTATTCAAACATTGGTATAGATAAATGATAAAATAAATTTCATGATAAACTTATTCTAAGAATGCAAATATTAATATTTTTATATGAAACTAGTCACCTCATCAGAAAGTTTGATTCTTCAAAAGCGGGATACTTTCTTTTTTCTAACCGAGTGAGTACTTGGTTTAATTTCTTCCACACCATGGGTCTTGGTTCTGTGCCCAGTTTAGTTCTCTGTTTTTTTTTTAATAAAAAAGTTGCTAAAAATTCAGGTGTCTAAATTCTACTTTCCATTCCGGCGATTGTTATTGCTATACTCTATATTAAAATCGTAAGCTTAGTTTTTCAAATTTCTATGCATAAAATCTGCAATTTTTGGTTAAAAAAATTATTGAGTAGACCATAAACTGGTTAAAATCCAATTTGTGTTGGCACCAAGATAAATAGTTAAGAATTTACAAATGTTTGTATAGTCAGAGAAGGATAAAATTTGGTATGCTATGTCACAAAGACAAATAACAAATGATAAAATGAAATTATTTCCTTGTATTATTTGTAGGCACAAGAGTGTTCCCTGAAATCATCTTAAAATTCTGATATCTGAAATACGTGAGAAGTATGGAAAAAAAGTGGTAAAGAAAAGTAGAAAAACTTATCCCAGTTCTGTTTGCAGAGATGCCACTGTGTATCCTGTTGGGCGATGAACAACGGTCTCTTCAAGCTTTATTTTGTTCAGTTCAACATGCATCTCGAAATTTCAGTTTAACATGCATCTTGAAATTTCTGCAGTCAAATGGAATTGAAGCAGCCGATGAGCCTGCCGCGCTGACCCGGTTGAAGAGCACACAACGATCTCCAGTTCACCAAATAAGCAAGGAACCGCTGCCATGCCGGCGGTGCTGCTGGAGGAGCTCCTCGAAGAGGTGCTCTTTCGCATCCCACCCGATGACCCGGCTAGCCTCCTCAGCAGCGGCCCTCGTCAGCAAACGGTGGTGCCGCCTCATCTGTGGGCATCGCTTCCGGCACCGGTTCCGTGAGTTCCACGGCAAACCACCGCTGCTAGGCTTGGTGTGGCAGCGCAGCTACCGCCGTATCACGCAGGACCACTTCTTCGTCCCGACAACGTCGTCATTCAAGCCGTGCCATCCTGGGAAAACAATTTCGGCGAAATTTCACCGAAATTTCCGAAATTTTGCTTTTATCGGTGAGTGCCGAAACGAAAAACAAATACCGGTATGCCATTAATTTTTTTGTTTTTTAGCGCAAAATTAATTATTTTTTTAAAAAGAAAATGGTACAGTGAGTCAGTGACCACCGAAATTCCCTGAAATTTCGCTTTTATCGGTGACCACCGAAATTTTTTTCGTACCGGTAAAAAAAACCTTGGTGCCATCATGGTGACCACCGCAACTTGAAAGCCGTGCACTCATGCCATGGCCGTGTCCTCCTCCATCATTCGAAGACCGAGCCCCCTCAGATCTACGATGACACCCTGACGGACGATCTCTTCATTTGGGATCCCATTGCCGACCAGCTGCGGAAATTGCCCAGGTGGACGACTTCGCATTCATTAGACTCGTATCTTAGGGGCAACAGGAATGCGGCCGTGCTTTGCCCGGCGTTGGGCGACGGCAGCAGTGACCATCTTGACTGGCACCATGGCCCCTTCAAGTTCATGGTGGTCTTGGCGGCCATCGATAAACATAAGCAAACATTAATTTACGTCTATTCATCTGAAGCCGATGGGTGGAGTAAGCCCAGCTCGGCTGGCCAACGTTATGACTATATTGAGATGGGGAACAGTGTCATTATGGGCAATGCCGTCTACTTCAAGTGTCACACCATTGGCACAGCTGAACCAGCAATCCTCAAGTATGATTTGGTGACACATGAAACCTCTCCGATTCACTTACCAAGAGTTGGGATCCTGGAACACATCAGTTACAAGTACATCGTGCTAATGAATATGGAGGATGGCAAGCTAGGATTTGCCGGCATGCGGAACTGGTCCACCGCACTGTCCCTGTGGTCAAGGATGGAGCATGGTCCTGAAGTTGAAGATGCAAGATGCTGGGTACAGAGCAGAGTAATAGAGCTTGCCACTCTACCACATAAAGATCTCAAAACGGGCCATGTGGCTGCCTTTGCAGATACTGGAGGTGGCGGAGTCATTTTTATACGGTCATGTCATACTAATCGCCTTTTCTCTCTTGATCTCAAGTCCGGCAGCAGCAAGCTGGTGGCAGAGAGCTTCCGTGTAGGAGATGGCATTGTTCCCTACGTGAGCTTCTGCACTCCAGGTACATATTATTTGATCAGTTTCTAGTTTTCCCATTAATTTGCACAATGATATATTTTCTACTGTTTAAGCATAAAAATATATATGGTCTCTGCATATATGTGCTCAAATAAGACAATGGATTGAACAATTTGCTAATCCAATTGTGATTTTGGAATAATCTCATGTTAAAAAATGGTGGATTACTCCTACCTCTGTATTTTTCTGTTCTTATTGTGGGACATATATATACTCCCATTAGAATGTATATGTAGATACTATATATATATACAGCAGGAGAGAAACATACAAGGTTATACCTGCATTATTGCATGAGCTTCTACAAAAAATCCCAAATATTAGGGCGATGCCAATGTTTAGATATATGTTCCTCAATTATGTTTCTCCAGTAAGATTATATAGACTTAATAACATCACATATAAATTATGAGATGTTCTTCCTATATTTGGACTAGCTAGTTTGAGTTTACCCTACTGTTGTTGTGGATATGTTACCAATGACTTGATGATAAGGTAGTGCTGTTTGGTAGACCATTATATTGGAGGCAATCTGGTGGCTCTTGCATTGTATGATTAGCATGGACTGAGCTAGCGTTCATTGTTGCCATCGATTTGTCATATTTTGTGTTGTGTGTTTTTTCTGCAGCATTGGGAGCAGTCTCTATAGAGGGACAAGGAGCTGATGAGCCAAGCACGCGTAAGAGAAGTCCAAATTATAAGTGCGCAAGGGTCTTCTGAACCAAGAATGAAATTATTAGGACAGACATATGGTCCGTAGTAGTACAATACATATACTTCTCTGCGTGTTTTGCTGCTGCTCTTCTTGCGCAGGGAATAATTAGTAGTCTCTTTAAATCTGAGTTTTGTAGTCTGTCTTTCTTTCTTGGGCTCGTTTGCAAGATGCAAACTGAGTCAGGACTATCCTCTCTTTGTGTGAACTTGAGTTTGCAATCAAATTATGAGAATGATATTAATTCTCTTGTATGAAAGTATGACATGAAGTTTTAAACTCTGTGGTTGTGCGAACTTGAACTTGCAATCAGATCAGGAAGGGAATGCTTCAGCGTGAGAAATGCTGACGAGCTGAACGGGGGTTGCTGTATTGCTTACTGGATTTGTATTGTTCGTTGTTGGTCTTCAGGCCATTTGGTTGGGTTGCAGTTGTCAAGGTTTGGTCCCCCCTGTTCAAGTTGTAGGTGCTGGTTTTCATGTTAGCCTCATAGTAGTCGTTTGTGAGTGTGGTTCTTTTTCTTCTGGAGACTGTCTTGTCTGTAATTCCGAATGCTTATATTTCCGTTATTGTTTAATGGAAATGGGGGTTCCTCGTGTAGATTTTTTTTTTACAAGGAACCAGTGAAGGCAATTCAGTTCTGATATATGTGCTAGAAGTTTCTAACTCCAATGTGTTGCATAATGTAATTCATTTGATTGCTTCGGTTAATATTCGCTGCAAATAGTATAATTAGGATGTGTAAACTCAGGTTACGATTCATGAACAACACTGAGCCTGACCTTTTTGGCTGGCACACAAATAAGGGTAAAAAAAGGGTCAGCACACCAATTTCTGAATGTGTTTTGGACCGACTCTATATATGAACGTGTACAGTAGAATAAATAATATCTAGTCTAGTGGTGAAATGGGCCCATTTATATTATTATACATATACATATGGAGTTCGAGCCCACATCAGCACACCAATTTTCTAACGCATAAACAAAAACAAAAGCTGATTCTATTCTTAAAAAAAACAAAAAACAAAACCCTAATGCTCGGTGCCGAGTGCCGGCTCGCGGAGCACAATGGCGACGCCGCCGCCTCCACCTCTGACGAACGATCTGGTCGGAGCTCTGACGGACGATCTCGTCGAAGAGTTTCCTCTGGCGGCTCTCACCCGAGGATCCCGCGAGCCTTGTCCGCGCCTCCAAGGACCATGGTCTGCAAACGGTGGCGCCGCATCGTCGCCGACTGTGGCTTCTACCGCCGGCTGTGCAAGCATCACCACCGTGTGCCGCCGACTGCCACCAGGGGGGCCTTTCCTCGTCGTCTTTGTCGGCACCTCGGCAGATCAGGAGGTCTATACCTATGTCTACTCGTCACTGGCTGGTACATGGAGCCACACAGGCTCTGTTGCCTGGGAAGCCGTTGATCTCGTCTATAAATGTGGGCTTTGCTGCAACCCAGTGGCTGGGAATACAGTATTCTTCAGGCTTATGAACAATATCAGAGTCCTCAAGTACGATCTCAGTACACAGGAAATCAGCTTGGTCGACCTACCAGCTTAATGCAGATCAGTGTGTAGCAGGGAAAACAATTTCGGCGAAATTTCACCGAAATATCCGAAATTTCGCTTTTATCGGTGAGTGCCGAAACGAAAAATAAATACCGGTATGCTATTATTTTTTTTGTTTTTTGGCGCAAAATTAATTATTTTAAAAAAAGAAAATGCTACAGTGACCACCGAAATTCTCGAAATTTCTGAAATTTCACTTTTATCGGTGACCACCGAAATTTTTTTCTTACCGGTAAAAAAAACCTTGGTGTGTAGTGGAATTCTTCTCACGACCACAAAAAGTGGTGAATTAGGAGTTGCAGGAGTGGATTATAAGTCATGGAGTATCCTCCTATGGTCAACGGAGACCGGTCCGGAAGGACATTTCAGATGGACACCACCAGCTCGAGTCATTGATCTCTGTTCAGTGCCCCATGCTAATCTTTACCCCTTCAAATTCGTTGACATTCTGCACAACCTTGGTGCAATTATATTCCGGGGACATGATGGGGTGCTATTCAGTGTTGATATAGTGTCTAAGCGGATGACCAAGCTATGTGATGGCCATGGTTCATATCATGTTCCCTACATGAGTTTCTGCATGCCAGGTACAAATACAAACTTAATTTGCTAACTTATTGTTTCAATGTTTTCAATTATTATGACTCATGAACTCTCCTATATTTCAGTTGCTACATTAATAACGTTTCAGCAGTATGCTTACGTTATGGTTTGCGAATAGTTAAGACTTAAGAACTTCAGTTACTTACGCGAAACATATGGACATGTGTTGGCTCTCGAGAAACAGAAGTTTTATGGAATGGATTTTCCATAAAACTGTGCTACATACTCCTTCCAAAATATTTTTGTTGAAATTGCAACTCTGGAACCTCTATAATTGGCCTAAATTCAGGTTGAATGGCTGCTAGTAAATTAATTAATTAATTAATTAGTAGGACACCACACGCTGCAGACGCACACACACACATCCTTATAGCAAATGTCAATGCCATGTCACGACGTTGAAATATGGATGATTATTGATTATATTGATGCTAAATAATATAGCAAAATATTTTTTCGCATAAGTCTGTCTTCTCTTGATGGTTTATATACACCCGTAAGTACTATGTTCTCTTCCATCTTCTATGAGTGACTGTGATTAAGTCTCTGGTTAATAAGTTTGTTCAGTCATTATTATGAACTTATTGCTCAGTGTGGTCGATGGGTAACCAAATTTCATTGAGGGTGCAGTCATGCAGAATAAGTCCTCAATTATGCAATTACCTTTTGCAATTTTCATTTTGCAGCACTGGGTGCAGCCTTTACAGAGGAGGGGCCAAGTGCAGGTGTATCAAAATGCAAGAAGAAGATGAAGTAACCCTATCTTGATGAACCAGAAGTGAGAAGGGGCAGGCACTCAATTATGTTCTGGAACTCCAACAGAACAGTCATTAAATTCCCAGTTGCTGAATAATTAAGCGCCGTGGTGATCATAGACAGCATAAGTATGTAGGTTTGCCAATAGTTATGTTAAATAATGTAAATAATGTAAGGCATTTTTTTTTATGCATGTCTGTCTTCTCTTGATGGTTTTATGTACACCCATAAGTACTATGTTCTTTTCCCATCTTCTTTGAGTGATTGTGATTAGGTTAATGAGTTTGTTCAGTCATTATTATCAACTTGTTGCTCAGTGTGGTCGATGGGTATCCAAATTTCATGGAGGGCGCAGTCACGCAGAATAAGTCTCCACAATTATGCAATTACCTTTTGCAATTTTCATTTGCAGCACTGGGTGCAGCCTTTACAGATGAGGGGCCAAATGCAGGTGTATCAAAATGCAAGCAGAACAAGAACAAGAACAAGAAGAGGAAGTTAAGTTCCAGATTGAAGAATATTCAAGTGTCGTGGTGATCATAGTTTGTAGGTTTTCTGGTCGGACTATGGGTGGCCTATTTTGTGGTTCATTATTTTGCAGCTGGTATTGTCTGATGGCCTTCATGTTCCCTAGATCTTCATGTAACGAATTCTTATTAGTCATCTTATCAATAATGTTCGCAGCTCATGAAAGTCTTTGGCTGAAAGAAATTACTAGTGTTCAGTAAAAGGAACTAATTCCATGCTGTATTTCTCGTCTGCTGGTATATTCGAAGACTATTTCCGTGCTTGCCTTTTTGTCAGTACTTTGGCTCAGCATTCTTTTACCTTGAAATTTGGTTGGAAATAGTACGTAACCTGGACTGTGTTGCTAAATTTTTTTGTTACCTACTTATATTTTGAGCATGGCACATTTGTATTGCCTGTTGCGGAAGGAAGATGTGTAGCAGGGTGTCTAACAATTAAACTCTGATTAAGGTTTAACGTACTAATAAATTTTAGGTAGTGAACAAAGCACTTGCAACACTTCTGGTGGGAGGCAGGGGGTGATCTTCTGCATGACTTCATCCATCAGATTCGGCCAAGCCATGTTACCCCTGCCTTTTATTTTTTGAAAACGTGTGTGGCACGTTCTTCATTAAGGGAAAGGGAATTACAGCACATTCTTACGTCACGATCAGTGAGATACAGCACATGACGTGAAGAACAACACACAACAAAGTGTCAGCATGGTTTAACGCAGATTGATCGCCACCTAGCTTAATTTTGCGACTACATTGATCGGCTATAAGGTCGGTTGCAGCCACAACGTCGATAACTGGCTGAAAGCCTGGCTCCATCCATCCATCGGCCTCCTTCTGTGATAAGAGGGCAATTGGACACGCTTCCTGGAGGCCTCTCAGAAAGTCCGTCGATTGTGCTCTCTCCAAATGTTCCAGGTGGCCAGCAACAGCAACGAGTCGAATTGTGGGACCTGCTTGTTACCCCTGCCTGTTAAAGCACCACTACTGTGGGATGGCTTGCACTGCTGAAAATATTCTGTGTCATCCTATAATACCATAGTCCATACAAATTGTGATTTTCTAGCTACGAATATTCAATGCTCCCAGAGAGACTAATGCAATGCATGAAACATTGCCACTCTGCCACACACTATTATAACATGGGGCCTTTGGATACACAAAATGGTTTGTTTGGAGAGAGCTTGCAGCATACTGAATATTCAGTTTTAATGCTTTATATATATGCATGTGTACACTGAATTCTTCTGAATATGTTTCTATCCGTCCACTGAATATTGCCACCATAATTTTATCTTTGACAAATTGGAAGTTAAAGTATGTCCGCACTTGAGCCAGCTGCTTTGCACTGTATATCACCTGGTAGTGGTTGTAGGAAGGCGTGGTACAAGACCATAATCTTAGACATCGACTACACCCACTTTTTTACACATGCAATTAGCTTACTGTTGGGGATGCTGACCAGCTAATAAAGTTATTGTAAGGAGGCCGGGGACACACATGAAGTTAGATAGTGATCTGTAATCAAGATAAATGCCTTGCGAACACCTGAGATGAATCGATGATTCCTTGCCGTGTAGAGCTTGTATGTATGTTTCTCTGAGCATGTATGACCAAGATTCATTTCTACATACGTACCTATTGAGATCATTTTGTAAAACTTACATGAATACATGTAGCCAGCTTCTAAGCCAGTGTCTGAATTTTTTTCTGGTGCTCTGTCGTTGTGGCCATGATTGCTTGTTGTAGCTTGTCAGGCCTACGCATAACCCACAACTTCAGCAGGTCCTCAGATAACTGCTTCCATTGCTCTATGTCTTGCCAGTGCAGTTGCCCTTTTGTTCTGAGCATGTGTAGTGGCTTGACGTTGAACCGTAATGGCTGTTTGAATTTTTACGCTAGACTTCTCCAAGCAAATGTGAGCAGTACCATGTCTAGACTTCAAAGACATTTGGTATGTCTCGGACTCAGAATTCTGATGGAGGTACTCTATGGCCTTCGGCAGTAAGTTCTCACCCAAGTCCTGTAGGTATGCATTAGAATGTATGGCTCCTTGTTCCATTCCATCAATCACCTCTAAAGTATAGCTATCAACTGCAGGTTGTATGTCCTCCGTAGATTCATGGGGTATGACTAATACTCCTAGCTTCAGAGTAGGAATATCGGTATTCTGAGAACTACTTTGTCTATGTACAACAGTTGAGCTTGTATTGTTTGTGCCCTGATCAGATAACGGGATGTGCCACTTCAAAAGCATGTTGATAACCTCCTCTGGAAACATATTACACAACTTCCGTGGATTGACCATTATGTTGTTGGTACTAGGTTCATTGCAACAGAGTGGATTTGGACGTTGCCATTCTGTCAGAGTGTCCTGGACGTTGAGAATCCCAGGTAAAATCCTGTGTAGGAAGTTGAATGAGATCTCTTGTAAGACCTTCAGCAACAAACTTGAAGTGAGGTGCAACTAGGCGAACGCACTTGATTATTACATCAAATATGTCCATGCTTTCAGAGAGACGCAACATGCATCCTACATAGAAACCCTTTGTAGGATCCTTGAAATCTTGGCAGGCAAAACCCATCAATGCTTCTACACCACGCTCTGCAGAGCTAAAAGGTAGTATGTTCAAGTAGTAAAGCTTGTCCTCCTGAGGCCCTGTTTAGTTCGCCAAAAATTTTTAGATTCTCCGTCACATCAATTATCCTTTATATATATATGGAGCATTAAATGAAGTAGCATTTCTTGTATGTTTGCACAATTTATCTGGTTTTTTCGAGACGAATCTTTTAAGTCTACTTGAGCCATGTTTAGACAAAAGTTATCAAAAATAAACGAAAGTGTTACAGTACCAAAATTTCTCAAACTTTGCGAACTAAACGCAGCTTGAATTGCTCGATACTTTACAGACTCCCCTGTAAGAAGGTGCCGGATGAGATGGTTGAAGGACATATATCTCCTTCGAGTTCCACCAAATTCAATGGTCTTTAGGAATTCATTTGCACCTTTTGCATACCTCTCGAATCTTCAAACAGTAGCAGAGCTGCTGCTGGACTCATCATTAGTTCCAATGAAAGATGATATTATTGACTTTGTCGGATGGACAATCCGTTTAGGAAACGAGGACTTGCTCATCTCCTGCCTCTTCTCATCCTCTTCTAGGACACGCTGCTTGGCTTTTTGCACAGCATCATCACATTACTGAGCAGCACGCTTAAGTTTGCTCAGCATCATCACATTACTGTGGCACCTCGGTGATCTGCCATCTGTCGGATACATGGATCACAGCCTCCATTTTGATGTGTGCCATCTCCAACCTTTCTATGTTTTCTTTTTTGCTTGGACTTCTCTTCGTCCCTGCCAGTAATGCTTGACACGATTCTATTTACTGTCTCTCCGACAATGGCAGAACTCACTATCTCGGCCATGATTGGTCAATAGTTTAATCTACAGAAAATTTGCATAGAGAAGATAACGTTTATTAATACTTATGAAGTAAAGGGGCAAAAGTGAAGTTTATGTATAAAGATTAGTGATGTACATACTAGTTTCAGGGAGTTGCTGAGGAAAACCGAAGCATGTGAAGATTCAGTTGGAGTGCAGGATTGTGCTCACTTGCAATAATACATAGTAGCATAGCCAGTTTTATTGTAGTAAATAGTAAAATATCTTGCAATTAACACGAGGTTTGACAATTCAATGGAAAGTGAAGATAGCACGGAAGTCTGGTCAGTTTTTATTGACAAAATTAGTGGCAGAGGCCCTGTTTCTTAAGATTTCCTAAGAAGTAGCTTATTTTATACACAAGAAAATTATTAGGAAGATGGTTGAAGTTCATTGCTGACAGATATCACTACAAGTACTAGAAATAAACAAGGACCTGACTGATTGGTTCAAATAATTCATCTCCCTTTGTATATTTTGACAGCCATGAGAGGATTTTTAATGAGACAGATTATGTAGGATGATGGCTTGATGCTCATTAAGTCATTAGCTTGTTCTAGGAGTACGTAATTAGATATGTTCAAATTAAGAGTAGGCTTGACAATTCAATACATGGAAAATGTGGATAGCACGGAAGTGTGACAGGTTGCATTGACAAAATTAGTGGCACAGGCCCCTGTTTCTTCAGGTTTATTGAGAAATCTTACATGCACATAAAAAAATCAGCAGAGCATGCATGATTTCTATTAGATTTACTAATCTACTCCAGCCGCAAAATGGAAAGTAGAATTCACTAGCATATCATGTACAGCAAGAAAGTAAACGAGGACTAAACTTATTGGCTCAATCCGTTCAGCTCCGTTCGAATATTTGACAGCGTAGAGTGGAGCACACATGAGAGCTACTGCAGCTGACTATCAGATGAAATAAATGCAACGCTGACAGATACTAGGTACCATCCTTCAACTATTGTTGCATTTGCATTTAACAAAGCCAAAGAAATCCCTTGCGTTCAGTTACTATGGCATCTAGTACTCTTGCTGTCTTCCAAGCCACCTATTTTACCGGTTACCGTAGCATCTATTACTCTTGTCATACTAATTCTATCGGTTACTGTATCTATCATCTAGTACTCTTGCACTACTAATTCTATCAGTGATAAATAAACTTGAGAGGTCATTCAGAACTAATTTCAATTGTAACAGACACATGACAGTTATGGAGTTGAACTGTAGGGAAGGAAGAAAGGAATGAGCCAACCAAATGCCGACATGTCGCTCCCCGACGGCTATGGATTTCCAGGCTGTCCCCTCTGGCGGCGGCGAGATGTTTGGACGTGGATGGATGGGGCTGGAGCTACGACTGCGTGCTGCTGCAGTCCCTCTGTTCAGACTGCGACCAAGCTCCGGATGGTGGTGGACTTTGCGATCCATCTCTGCTGCGAGGTCAGGCCGCCCTGGTACAGTGGTACGGTACAGATGAGCCGAGGTACGTCGTGACGTGAACGCGACAGGAGGATCGAGGAGGCAGCGGCGGTGGTCTGAGGCTCGCTGGAAAGGGATGCGAGAAATGATTTGGCTATCTGACAGACAGAACAGGTCAGGACCCAATAATGATTTTAACTAAGCCCAGCCCCATATCGTCCGTGCCCAATGTTTCTGTTACATACAACCAAGGAGATTTTATGCTATCAAAAAAAGCATCTCCCTCTTTTATGCTATCCAAATTCCCCACGAATCTCTCTCTTTTAGTGGTGGATTTGGTGGATCAAAGAACCTATCTCTCTCAATCTCCCTAACCTAAGCCTCTTACTCTCCATTTTTCCAAGAGCAGGAAGGAGCAGCACCTTGTTACTCTCGGGAAGAAGGGGAGCACGGCTGCTCCTTTGGGCCGGTGTTGGTCATTTTGCTAAATTTGATTATTCCGCTGCCCCTCTGTTATCACATTTGTCTACTGGCGAGACAGATAGACAGAAAAAACAATGCTCAATAATTTAAACAACATCACTGTAGATGCCACTGAATTTATCACATTTTTGAAGTGTTATCCTCCATTGCATCATCAACCCTACAACATGCACTTGATTTTTACAAAATGCATGTTTGGTCATCAAATGAAGATGGAGAGGATCATGAACTTTCTTATGCTAGTAGGGCCCCATAACACAAAAGATGTGGGTTACCAAGCTGCAGTTGGTAAGAGTACTCTTGTTGCACATGTGTGCAATGAAGAAAAAGTGCATAACTACATCATGGCATCTCACCTAGGGCACTGACAGCGTGCATGATGACATGGATGGCGACGGTGAACCATAGCTAAGCCTAAACCTCACGGGCCCCAAATGATCCACTACTTCCATCGTTACTTTTTTGCACCTCACGGTGATTCTTGTCGCTACCACCAGACCGCTGTTCCGATCAGTGCTACGGACGACATGGACGGCAACGGTGAACCATAGCTAAGCCCTCTCTTTCTTCTCTCACTTCTCCCCCTTCTACTTTTCATTCGTCTGCTTGTAGAGAGACGGCCAAAAAAGAAAACGGGGAAAGAAAATAAAGGGAAGGGACTTGGTCAGATACACAGGATACAATATCAACCTGGATACCATAGATGGTTGATGGATATACTATAGCATTTTGAAATTTTTGCTAACCACTTTGGCTTAAGCTACTTTATCATCCAACATCCAAATTACACATGTGAGTAGTCAAACAAAATACATTGGATGAGCCCTACGCATCCATGACCTCTAATTATTCTTTTGAGCAACGGAATCAAAAGATCAACTTTTCATCTCCCTTTAAAGTGCCTAGTATTCAAACCTCAGTAAAAAAACTTGATCAATCTTTAAAGCACATATGTATTCCTATATGTATTCCTGGGTGTTACACATAAATGGGTGGGATAACCGTCTCCGGTGAAAGGTCTCTGAAATTAAAATGTTCTCAGCTGTTTGAATTTGTATGTTTTTCGTATCCAAACAAACGTGAGCAGTACCATGTCTGGACTTCAAGCAAATTTGGTATGTCTCAGATTCAGAATTCTGATGGAGGTACTCTATGGCCTTTGGCATGAGCTTCTCACCCAAGTCCTGTAGGTGTGCATTGGTGTGTATCATTCCTTGTTCCTTTCCATCAATGACCTCTAAAGCATAGCTCTCAGATGCAGGCTCTATGTCCTCCAGAGATTCATGGGGTACAACTAAAACTCCTAGCTTCATAGTAGGAATACTTGAATTCTGAGAACTACTTTGTGCGTGTAAAACAGTTGAGCTTGTATTCTTTGTGTCCCGATCAGATAGTGGGATGTGCCACTTCAAAAGAAAGTTGATAACCTCTTCAGGAAATATATTAGACAACTGCCATGGGTTGGGCATCATGTTGCTGGTCCTAGAGGAAGGAATCTGATGATGTCCATGCTCATTGCAACAGAGTGGATTTGGACGGTGCCATTGTGTCAGAGTGTTGTGGACGTTCACCCAAACCTCACTCTGGCTGTAAGGAGAATCCCAGGTAAAATCCTGTGTACGCAGTTGAACGAGTCCTCTTATAAGATCTTCAATGACAAACTTGAAATGAGGTGCAACTGGCTGAATACACTTGATTATGACGTCAAAAATGTCCGTGCTTTCTGAGAGACGAAGCATACAGGCTACATAGAAACTTTTTATAGGATCCATTAAATCACGGCAGGCAAAACCCATCAATGCCTCTACACCACGCTCTGCAGAGCTCACAGGTCGAACTATTGAAGTAGTAAAGTTTGCCATCCTGAAATGCTTGATACTTTACATACTCCCCTTTAAGAAGGTGTCTAATGATAGGATTGAAGAACGTATACGTCCATGGAGTTCCACCAAACTCGAGAGTTTTTAGGAATTCATTTGCACCTTTTGCGTACCTCTCAAATCTTTGAACATTAGCAAAGCTGCTGGACTCATCATTAGTTCCAATGAAAGATGATAATAGTGACTTAGTAGCCTGGGCAATCCGTTTGGCAAATGGGCACTGGCGTAGCCGCTGCCTTGTCTCTTCCTGTTCTAGGGCACGCTGCTTGCATTTTAGCAAAGCATCATCACATTCCTGAGCAGCACGCTTAAGTTTGCTCCGCCATTGTAGCAGTGCCAACTCGGTGATCTGCCACCTGTCGGATACTTGGAGCACGGCCTTCATGTTGATGTGTGCCATTTCCAACCTTTCTATATTTTCTTTTTGCATGGATTTCTCTTCGTCCTTGCCAGTAATGCTTGACACGATTCTATTCACTGTCTCCCCAACTATGGCTGAACTCACCATCTCTGCCATGACTGCTCAACAATTTAATCTACAGAATATCTGCACAAGGAAGAAAACATTTATTAACACATGGGCGGGGGTGGGAGGGTATATATGTGTATGTATAGAGTGATGAAGTACGTACTACTCTCTTGTTGTAGTTCCAAAAACAAAGCAGGTGAAGATTCAGTTACAGTGCAGGATCAATATATATAACTAGCTAGGTGTCTTCCAATTAAGACGAGGCTTGACAATTCAATGGAAAGTAAGGATAGCACGGATGTCTTGTGGCTTTCGTTGACAAAATTAGTGGGCAGAGGGCCTGTTTCTTAATATTTCTTAAGAAATAGGTTATTTTACATGCTAGAAATTAAAAATGTTAAAGAGAAGATCCAGATTTTTCTTTACTTTACGAATCCATTTTATCATCAAGATGTACTATATAACGGAAAAATCGACTTAACTAGTGTGTCGTATGGCAAGTACTATTAGGAAACAAGGATCCGTGCTCAATCACGTTCAACTCCATTTGAACATTTGGCATTATGGTGAGGATTTTCATTTAAGAAATAGAAGCAGTGAATTGTCAGATGAGCTAAGTGCAACCCTGACTGATGTCACTGTAAGACCAGAGCATTTGCACTTATTTTTCAAACAAATCAGAGAAATCCATTGAGCATTTGAGCTTATTTTTCCCAGTCAAAGAAATCCCCTTCAGCTCTGTTGTACGAATTTGCTTTGTGGATGATAATTGATGAGTACTAACAGTGACCTGACTTATTGGCTCAATCTTTTCAGCTCTCTTTGAAAATTTCAAACCCCGGAGAGCATTTGTACAGGGAGAAGAGAGCTAGTACAGTTGACTATCACACCAACCAAAGGCAACGCTTAGACACACCACACTTGATTAATCGTTGCATTTATCGAAGACAAAAAAAAAACTCCAATTACTGTTGCTTCTAGTTTTCTACTACTACTGTACTAGGAATTCACTGTATGATATTTCACTTTCGGTGATAACTAAACTTACTAGTTCGTTCAAAACTAATTAGCCTTGATAGAGACTTAATATATAGGGAAAATTTCCATTCAATAAAATTTCAAAAACTAATTAGCGCTGGCGAGTCAGACGGCCTTAGAGCGCATCGGACAGCGGAGACGCTGTGCGCGCTGAGAGACCGGATGATCCTACGCGTGCGGAAAGAATCGTTCCCGTTTATGTTATGCTACACGTGCAAAATTACTCTGTCTTAATTAGGAATCTAATGCACCATATTTGTCATGTTTCGTCAAAGACAAAGTTTGAATTCAAAATATTTACTAATTGTGCCCTATGCAAGTACCTGTGATTGACATGAAGTATTTTTCTTCCCCCTCCCCAAAATTCTGATGGAGACAAAACTACTTTAGTTCTTGATAATTTTTTCAGTTTAAATATGGACATTACCTTTTAGGTTTTATGTAACCCTGTACATGGTCTGGTCAAAACCAGACCAACCCCTCAAACCAGGCCAAACAAAACCGTATCTATGGCCGGTTACACACTGCTAAACCCGCTCAATTTGTCCTCTTCGTACATCTGTTGCGAGTGGGCGGCAGCATCTTCATCTCCGTCCACTTCATCTCTGTCTCGGCCAGTGGCGACGAGGAGCAATCCTCCGCGGCCATCCCATATGAGGGCCCATCCAGGCCACTGCCCCTCTGGTGCTGATGCCGATGCTGGTCGGGTGACGTGCCCCCCTCCCCCACAGTCCACATCCAAGGTGCCGGAGAGCAGGAGTCCTCTAGATTCATCTGGTCCAGTGCTCAACGCCGCATTATTTCTCTTCCTCTGATCAATCCTGCTGCTTCATGAGGCTTGGCGACGCAAGATCCTGGTGCTGCAATCGTAGGTCAGGAAGCTTGCCAGATCTTGCTGCCGATTTTTGCGTCTTCTCCCTCCTGTTTCCTTTTGTGTTCCACTCTTTAGATGGCAAATTGATCAGATTTAATGAAATTTTCAATTGATCCTCTCTCATGTTTCCTTTCCAAACCTTTTAGTTTCCACCTTCAAATGAATTCGGACGTGATTCCCCATCTCAAATGTTGAGTCACGATGAGTGCGCCGCCACTATCTATACTCAGATTTTGTTGATGGCCGGTGGCTGGCCATGCGGTCACGGTGCTCGGGGAGTGTCAAGCTTCGTGTTCCTGTGTTCCCACTGGCAGCTCCGTGCATGCGCCTCGCAACTCCGCGCCTTGCGAGTGCTAACCCATGGAACCCGTGTAACCTGCGAGTTCCAGACCGCACAAACAAAGACTTCACAGGTTGGGTTGGTTTTTACCCACAAACCGTTTAACCCGGACCATGTACAGGGTTAGTTTTATGTAACAATGTATGATGTTGTGTCTTAACATTCGAATCTCTGGCAGTCCACACTAACTCCATGCTGCTAGATTGAAGCTGAGCAGGGTTGGTATTGGATTGTGAATTAGTTTTAGGTACACCTTCCCCTCGAATGAATCTAATCGATCAAATCCTAAAACTCCGACTTAGCCGCATACTTCACTTAAATCACTCAATGTATTCTTTGTTCTGATAAAACAGAAGATAACCACACATGACAACAACAGTGGCACAAATCAATATGAAATTCCAAGGAGGCCACGGAACATGATTGAACATTAGCTAACACACAAAGTATCAGACAAGCATATAATAAGAGCAATGAATCTAGATCTGTAATCGTGGACTCATGGAAATTGTGTTTATTATAAGACCAAACATATATATATATATTTTTTCCACACAGAGTCACATTCAGTGACAACAATGTCTGAGAACAGAACACCTCAAGCACTAAGTCCATAAGATGCCCACAATGGCCTGCTCGAGTTATTTCATTGATTACTCAATCTCATTGGCACTTCCAGCCTGGCGCGCGCTAACAAGATCTGAAAAATGAACAAAACAAATGAAGTAGCCAAAAATCACACATTTGGCATTTGAAACATTGGTAGTTATAGGATGGAGTCTTGCAAAAAAGAAAATAATAAAAATCAAGTAGCTAAAAAATCACACATATGACAGGCAATATTTCTGGTTACAGGACAGAGTCTTGCGAAACTGTTCATTAGATTGGCCACAAATGACTCAATACAATGTAGATCAGTAAGCGCCTACATATATATGGTCTATGGACAGCCTTAGTCTTACAGAATGCCCTCTAGTTGGGATTGATGTCATGGATTTGAAAAAGCTGCAATAATTAAAATTCGACCTCTACAGTTTTTTATCAAAATTATCATTATCTATATTAGCACACTAACTAGAATGATACCTTGGCGGCCAGCTGAAATGTTACAACAGTCTATACATCAAATATTGACAAATCACAACTGATCGTTAAATGAGGAATTGAATGACATAATTAACTGAGCATGAGGGCTAGCTAGTACCAGGAATGTAGAAGCACGCGAATGGAAAGATGGGGCCGAACTTCCCACTGCCTATTTTGCGGGTCCTGCCGGACTTTACTTCAACACTGAAGATGCTGTCGTTAGCCCTGACAAAAATATAACCAGTGCCTTCTGCAGAGCCGACTACACAAAGCTTAGGCACGCGGTACCAAACACAGCCGTTGGGGATCAACGAATCAAGCTCAATCTGCCTGCATTGCACCCATTCTGTGACACCGTCAGGGTTTGTTCGACCGGCCACCAGGCGCAGGCTCCCGGCCACCACGCTGGCGACTCCCAGCCCACCACCCTCTACCGTGCAGAGGATCAGATTTTGCTTTTGCACAGGATGGAGCTGCGGCACCCGGATTGCCGACATGGCACGGTTGGTGTAGTCGCACTTGAGGATTCGCCTAGACGCCAGCAGGAAAAACAGTGCTCCTCCAGCGAACAGGTTTGGCGTAGCGGCTCGGACTTGGTTTTTTTTTTAGATAAGGGAACAAAGTTCCAGCCTCTACCACCCGGAAGTGGTACACAGCTGATGAGCACGATACAACAAGCCATAGGCTAACATCCACCAAGTTCGACACAAAGACACCACACTGTTTAAAACTACTTGAGACCCCACCAACACCTTGACTAATTCCCAATCCGCAAGGAACATCTTCACCCAAACTTAGAGAAAGTAGCCATCACATGTGTCTCCAGAGTCCTGCAGCCCCTTCTAAAAGCCATCCTCTCACCCTCCTCACAGAGCTGGCACCATTGCCGGATCCAGTAAGTCATTCTGAAAATCACCTGCATGAAGGAGTTAGATTTTGCTTTATTAAACACAATATCATTTCTATTCAACCACAAGCTCCAGCATAAAGCCGCCGCTCCTAGTAGGATTTTATTTTTAAGTTTAGAACCAAAGCCACTAAGCCAAGATCCAAACATGTTAGAGAAACTAGAAGGGGGTTGAATTCCAAACGTGATATGTGTGACGTTCCAGAGAAATCTGGCAAAATGACACTCAAAAAAAAGGTGCTTGATCGATTCTTCCTTACTACAGAAGCAACAAACAGGACTCCCTTGCCAATCTCTTTTCGCCAAGTTGTCCTTAGTGAGTGTGACCCCCTTAAATAGAAACCATAGGAAAATTTTAATTTTCAATGGTAATTTTAATTTCCAGATCGGGTTCTTCTCAGGTAATACCCCGTTACTAATCAAAAGATTATACATTGATTTTACCGAGAACACTCCCTTCGGACTAGCTTTCCAAAAAAAGCTATCATGCCTCTCCGATAAAGACACCTGTACCACCTTAGCCACTACCTCTACCCATGTAATTAAGTTGCTATTTCTCAGGCCTCTTCTGAATGACACATTAAGTGGTATAGTCCTTAGGACATTGGCCACCGTATCATGCTTCTTCCGAACCAATCTATATAGGTTTGGGTAACTTTCACAGAAAGCCTTATCCCCGACCCACACGTCCTCCCAGAATCTTGTTCTAGTACCATTTTGCACTTTAAAGAGTCCACCAGCTAGGAAGTCATCCTTAACCTTCATAAGGCCCGACCAAAAGTGGGAATCCCCCGCTCTGTACTCAACCTGAGCCAGCGTCTTTTTGGAAAGATATTTCTTCGTAAGTAGCTTTTGCCACACCCCATCCTCATTAAGTAACTTGAACAGCCACTTACTTAGTAAGCATCTATTTTGAATATCCAAGTTGAGAATCCCCAGTCCCCCAAACTCTTACCAAGTCTTACCAAGTCCGAGCGGGGGATAAGCTAAATGATAAGGTTATTTTGATATCAAAGGAGAAAGACACAGACCACTCGCCGGTCTCAGATGAGTAGTGGTGGAAGGCCCCTGTGCTTGGCGCACGCGGCGGCGCCATCGAAACTTGCTGCTCGATCTACTGGTTGGGGTTTGGGGATTCTGCAACGCGCCTCTGCATGCGTCTGCTGCAGGTTGTGATAATTCTGACCGATGGGGGCAAGATTCCGTGGGCCCGGCCATCATAATGCAGCCTACGCGAACAGATCATTAATTATTCCCTGGGTCTGGGTTGACAATTAGCATTAATAAATTTTATGAATTTATTCCAACTATATGTGTTTATATAAAAGTATAGCTTTAGTAAATAAATATACTATATCGTTGACAATGCATGCAATTTTGGAGCAACTCCAGCGGCAGGAGCATCTAAATCAGCGGCCCCCCCATTTCTAATTTGGGTGCGCACCCAAATCAGAGCCACTCTTGTGGTGGGGAAGCAGGCTCGTGGGCTTGCACAGCTGGAAGCCTGGGCACGACCGGGGCTCATTGCCATGTACAGTGTACCCGAAGGCAGAGCAGCTCGCTGCAGCGCATCTGGAGGGGATGTCAGGTCTCATTGCCCTGCTGCCCGGAGAAGCGGAAACCGAGCTGCCGCGTTGCCAGAGAGAAAGAGTGAGCCGCCGGGGATGTGAGACACAAGCAGGGGCTGCCCGTCGTTCTTCTGTACCTCGCCTTCGCTGTCCCCATTAGCAGGGCTGCCCGCCGTACCTCGCCTTCGCTGTCGTTGGGGCGCAGGGGCATGGGCCTCGTCCTCGCCGTCGTTTTACTTCCGCCAGAGGGTAAGGAAGCGATCATGGTCACCGAGGTAGAGGAAGGCGCGCCAATGAGGGCACAGTTTCATTTAAAGCATGGCTAGAGAAACCGAGTAAACACTGGACCGGGTGAGGATGACCCAACAAGAATGGCTTCTGGGAAGGATTTGGGTGTCCAGCCAAATTTCGGGGCCCTAGTAGGGCCATGCTCGAGTATGGTTTTTGGCTACAGACCCCATATTTAACTATGAGGGCTTAAATAGTGGCCATGTTGGAGTTGCTTTTATATGCATTACTTTCCATTGAACTTCATATGCAGGCACCTGTATTTCTGTATTATCCAAACTACCCCTTTCTTCTTCCTCTTGCTTATCCTTGCAGATCATGCAAGGGCACAGCCTTTTGCAAAATATATAACTTGAATGTATAAACATATGTATAATTATTCTATGTATAGTTTTTAATTTTGTCTCTGGAATCTTTCTGTATGTAGGAATTATACAGGGACTGAAGATGGCAATGGGGCCAGTTCGGGGTGGGTGGAGCAGTGTGAGAACCGGCACCCGAGACCCTGACAAGTAAACCAGAACGTGCCCCGAAACCTGGAATGGGAAGATCCACGCCCGCCCCCGAACCCGTTGGGTCCCCAAAACCCGACGGATTGCCCAAAACCCGAGAGCCCTGCTTTGCACTCCCTCGGTCCCTCTCCGCTCGCCATCGGTACCGAGACGGCCTTGTGTTGGTGCCGCACGCCTCGATCCGGATCTGGGTGTAGCAAACCAGCGGATCGCAGAGAGTCGCTAAGGGGCGTAAACACGCAGGGGCGGCGGGGTCGGATGAGGAAAATGGAGGGAGGATGTGGCAACAGGCGACCAGTTTGGTGCTGCCGAATCCGAGCCGAACAAGGAGGAGGCGGCACCACGACGTGGCATAGGGGCACAGCTGTAACACATGAAAAAAAATAAAACAACAAAAGGGCTAAAGCCCAACCAGCCCAAGCCATTTCCCCCTCCAGAACTCTCCTCCCTTTCCCCAACAGCATGCTCTCTCCCTTCTACTCGAGCTCCTTTCCTCCAGGATGCCCCTCCCCTTCTTCCCTGCATCTTCTCCCTCTCTAACACCTCTCCCAATCCAGCAATAACCAAGGGAAAAGCTGAAGATGGATTGAGGAGGAGTGGATCAAGCAGAGCTGCATCTTGGGTGTAGGTCAACTGATTTTTTCCCCATCGTTCTTGCTGCCCTAGGGTTTGGGGAATATCACTATGCCAGAAATGGTAATCAGTGACATTGCGATTTGTGACTCAGAAACTGAAACGCGTCACTAATAATATATCTGTGACGCGGGTTCATGAGACGCGTCACTGATTAGCTGTTGCCCATGCCTCCGGAACAAGACGCGTCACTAATAACAACATATCAGTGACTCTTGAATAGAACACGCGTCACTGATAAAATTTGTGACGCATATTGTTGTGGCGCGTCACAGATAAATGGGCGTATTGGTGACGCAGGGTAAAAAAGACGCGTCACTAATAACAAATGTGACGTGTTATTCGTAGACGCGTAACTGATTTATGGCGATATCTGTGACTTTTATTGAGAAAATGCGTCACAGATAATAGGCTACAGTAACCGATGCGATCGATTCGACACAGTAACCTAACCTTATCCTTTCCATCCTCAGCACCTACCCAGGCTCATCAGCATCGCCTCCTCTCCCCCGCTCGCCCCATCGCCGCGGCGCCGCCTCCACAGCCTCTCCCTCCCGGATCTCCCTCCTAGCGACGGACGGCAGTAGCCCGTCGCCACAGCCGCGCTGCCTCCTTCGTTCACCCTGCCGCTGCGTCTCCCCCTCCGCGCCCTCTCCCTCCCGGATCTCGCTCCTCGTGGTCCTCTCCTCGAGGTCTCCCACGCCGCCGCTCGCGCTTTGCCTTCCCTCCCCACACCGTCTTCTGCAACCTCCCCCCACGCTCCCTCCCCAGCCCCCGCCTCTGCCACTGTCCGCCGTCCGATTTGCCTGTCTTCGCGGCGCCGTGCGTTGCATCCTCGCCGTCGCAGCACGGCGCACCGGTGCGGATGGCCCCCCCGGCACGGAGGAGCAATGCGGCCACCCCTTGGTGTGGCAGGCTAGGCGTGCCTTGCATCGCCGCCATGGCGGCATGGCGCACCGGCGCAACGGCGTGGACGGCCCCTGGCACGGAGGAGCAACGCGAGCCCAGGATAGCTGCACGACGATGGCCCAGCGGTCGCCTCCTACCCGTCTCCCGGCACGGCGCCGTTCGAGCAACCCCCGCTGGTGCTCGCGCCCGTGGCTACCCCGCTGAATGCTGCCAACACTGAGCCCCCGGCAATGTTTCTAGCACCGTCTTCTTGCTCCTGTGCACGGTAGCTCCTTCAAATACTGCTTCCCTTGCCCTTCGTGTCCTGCGCCTTTTAGGTGCTCGACGGAGTGCCAAAGTGGTTTCTGTAGTTTGGGGTGTTTCACGGTTTCTGTGCTTAGTTCTGTGCATTTGCTGATGAAATTCTATGGATTTGACTTCTTCGTTGGTTTGTCTCTGCGAATGTTACCTTCATTTGTTCATTGCAGGTGCTCTTCAATTTCCTTCATAGGCCATGCCACAGCTTCTGCCGGTGCTCTGTTGTCATGGAGCAAGTATGCATCCTCAGTCTTAATCCTTTCTCCCATTTTATTTTGTTCATTTACCTCAATCTTATTTATGCCAACTCTTCCAGAGTGGTTCCAAATGGCCAATGCGCAATATAGGATGAGCAGACAGATAAGACCACTGCTCCCTCCTCTTTTCTCCCACCATCTAATCCCCACTTTTGTTAATCTAAAGCATAGAGGACATATTGTTAGCTTTACTCACCATTCTGCACTTTTTTCCCAAATGCCTGCAATTTGTCTTACTTATGCCAGCTCTTTCAGAGCGGTTCCAAATGTGCAACACAGGATGAGCAGGCAGATAAGTTCATATAAGCCATTACTTATGCCAGCTCTTTCAGAGTGGTTCCAATTTGTCTGATTTGTATTTAATGCAAAGCCATTATGTTGCCTTTCTCATCTTCAGTATTCAACGCCATTACCTGTAACTTCATATAAGCTTTCTGAAAGTTATGACTGATTATTGATCCATTGCCACATATATGCATACACATGTGTTGTGCATCAGGCTCGCCATATGCCCATATGCTATCATAAACCTACTTTTTTGGGGCCATTCAGAATGATAACCAACATCTAGCAATACATTGCACAACACTGTACGTGTCTACCTGACATTTCCATAAATTGTTTTATTTGCTTTTCTAATATGAAAGCTAAAAAAATAGTGCCTCTTTCTCTAACCAAGATTATTTCTTTCTTATGCCAACATGATGTCCGAATAATACATCCCCTATATATCACTACACTCCCATATGTGGTCAGTACACTATCTCTTTCTTTCAGCAACCAGATATAGTTAAGTGAGCAGATTGCAGGTTCTGTTGCTGCCTTCAATCATGCATTGTCTACCCAGTTGACTGATCTGGCCAGCACAGGTACATTTCACATAGCTAATGCTGCTTCTAGGTATGCACAGAACTGAAACCTGTACGCAATTCATCTTCCACTTTTCGGTTTCACTACTCTTGGAACTTGCAGGGTGCAGAAGCGGGGATCATGTCTATGGTGTCAATGCAAACATAACCTTCAATCAATGACAGGCAACTAAGAATTTTCTTGCGCCATCGACTCAATATTTTGCGCCTGCATAGACAAAGCATGGCCTATTCTATTTGCCTAGGCCAAGGAAATTTACTATGAACAATACTAGTTGATTCCTTATGTTTATAGTGCCTCTATTTGGTTGCATGCTGTAGGCATGTCAATAGTATTGGGTGTCATTACAGTTCTGTCAATAGTTGATTCCTTATGTTTATAGTGACTCCTGACTATCATTGAGAGTATGGCTATCCTAGTGATGACAATAGTGTAGGTGCTATTTTTCATAATCATTGACAGTAGGCTTACATACTAGTGAGAACATTGATTCCTTATCAGACTAGATCTGTGATGGCTTTCCTTATCACTGTACAGGGTAAGCATGTCTGAGCTTCGTTTGTGTGAATCTAAGCAACCGGCCGTGGCAATTGACTAGAGTACCATGGATGCTACCAAGTATGTAAGTTTTTCTGAAAAATGTATGCATGTCTGAATGGTTTCAAAGCTATTTTCCTGAATTGTCATAGCTATTTCTGAAATCTGTCATTGCTATCTAAACAGGAGTGTTAGCTTTTCTAAAAACTGAATGCAAGCCTGAAAGGTGTCATCTGTCAAGGTTAATTTCCTGATATGGCTGACAACTGAATCCTCTTTTCTGAAAGCTGATGTAAGTTAAATGCTTGACCTCTTTACTGTTTGATATGGCTACTTCTAATTTTTCTAGTATCTACTTCTAATAAACACAGGATTTATTAATGCCCTAAGTCATTAATAAACACTCTTGGTTCTATGATGGTTTTATGAGTTATTATCTCTCATTTTTGTTAAGTTCTCTTCTGAGAATGGGTTTTGTAGGTACTAATTCTTCGTTAGCTCTACCAAAAATAATTCCAGTTTGTTAACTTTTTTTTTTAATATTTAACCTCTATTGTGCTTTACTGCTATTGCTTAAACTCTGTATTGGCCTATCACAGTTTTACTTAGTCCTTGTGCCATTAATCTGCAGGCCTAATTAATCTGCATATTGAGATTGATGGAGACAAGAAGGGCAGGGGAACATATGAACCTTCGAAAATAAATGGTATGCCTTTGCTTCTGAATGAATCTTTGTACTATTTGATGACTTGTGAGAGGAGCTGCTAGCTTCTTTTTCCTCAACAGGCTAGTTAGACATATTAGTATTCTAAAAAAATCATTACATAAGTTACTGATATGATAACCTGTACTAGCAAGCCTGATGATAACCTGTAGTTCACTACTATTTAAAGCATTCTTTATTTTTCACATGGCGAAAGTTCCATCAGAAGGCTTTAGCTTTTACTACTTAAGCAAGTTAACCCACTTAATTACAAAGTAACTATTTCATGGTTTTTAGACAAACCTTCCAAGGCAGTGCTGGATCATTTGGCAGTCATAGGGTATTTCGGGCTTTAGCTCAACTAATGCAAGGAACCAGTCCATAGACTGACAAACCATTAGTGAGCATATTCCCAAATCCCAACATTATCTACATGTTTTAACTGTTCAAGCCATCCTAGCTGTCAATGCAAATATGTTTACCTCATTATTGCAGCTACAAAATGAACTAATCTTTATTCCCAGAACTATTCCTACAAAAAAATGCAGGGTAAGTGTGGAAGCTCTATTTGTTTTTACATTCTATGCTTAGTAGTTGTGAGCTGTGACTAATAAATGCTGGGAACACTGCTGGGAACACTGCAAAGTAATTTTTTATACTGATTCTCTTTGATATCATTTATTATACAAAGCAGTCATCACATGATCAGTAGGTTTGCCGTATCTCATAAGTTTTGCCATATCTAACTAACTTGCTCCCCACCCCATGATCAGTAGCTGACTTGCACCCCACCCCATGATAATTTTTACTATCTACTAAAGTAATTGAATCTTCCTTGTAGGCTACTGGCTCATGTCAATGCTGAAAGTGAAGCTTTTGGTTCGCATAACAGGGATGGCACATTGGCAACTAAGACAATGTGAGCAATATTATTCTAGAATGAAAAGGCAAAGGGTACAGTTAACTTCTTTTGTCTAGTTGTGTGCTCGGAACTCAATATAGCTAGGGGCTGGACCTGTGTAATATGTGAACATAAAACATTTGTATTTCGATGACATGTGAATGTGATCAATAAAATATATATATATATAGGATCATTGCATGTATACTATTTCGATGACAAGTGAATGTGATCAATAAAAAATATATATAGGATCATTGCATGTATACAGGATCATCGTATTTTTTTTGCTTTTTGAAATCGTTATCAGTGACGCGTATTGGGTACACGCGTCGCTGATAAGTGTTATCAGTGACGCGTATTGGGTACACGCGTTGCTAATAAATGTTATCGGTGACGCGTATTGGGAATACGCGTCACTGTTATCAGCGACGCGTAAAAACACGTCACTAATGTGACCTTATCACAGACGCAAGAATAGTGACGCGTTTTTTACGTGTTACTGATGACTGTTAAGACGCGTCACAAATAAGCTTTTTTGGCATAGTGTATCCAAGGTGAGGTGAATCCACTTTAGAACTATTAATTGAAGTTCTTAGATGGTTTTTGGTATTGGGGTTAGTGTTTTTGTGGGGGAAATACCATTTGGTGGTCGATTTAGGTTTCTGCTGCCTGGTAGCTCGAGTAATGCAGCTGTTCGCGAGTTTTCCTTGACCTAAATGATTTTTCCTCAAGATGTTGATAATAGGAAAGTTGTAGAGGGCCTTTAGATCTATCAGCTAGTGAAATTTCATGATTTTAGGACAAATGGTTTGGGAGATATAGATTTTTTAAGATACCTGTTATGTTCTATCAATGTTTTGGACAGAACTGGATCTACCAGGTTTTTGAGAACCTTAGGCGCATTTTGTGACTTCACAAATTATAACAGACTTGTAGTGGTTTCTCTTGTCTTTCCAAATTGGTAAGCCTCACTGCTTTAGAATAAGCACAACTTTAGATATAGATTTTCAAAGTCAGTGGTACTATTTCCTCTGCAGATTTTTCATTTAAGCTTTGCTCATACATTAGGCCTTTTTGCTGACCCTATCTGCAAATATGGGTAATATGAAAGTTGTAGAATATGAAATGGTTTGATAGCTGGTAAAAGTTTAGAATTTTTGGTCATAAGGATATAGAGATATAATCATGTAAAGCCTGTTGTCTCTGTTTTTGGACAGATTTCAAAGTCCGATTTCAACAGCAGTTTAGGCCATCTTAAAAGCATGATAAAAATAGGATCCCTCTATAAAAGTTGTAGGCATTGTTGCGTATATTTCAGAAATGTATTTGTTTGCTATCATAACATTCATGGATTTAAAGATATGTAAAAGTGAAGCAGCAGTGCTGCAGCCCACTTGGTGTTTGATCGCTGTTTTGCCTTGATTTTGGTTTGGTGAACGTAGGAGCGCTTTACTTGATGAAATAAGTTTGTTTTTCTGATCTTAAATTATCAAAGCATGTAGTAATGCTCCGGATCATGCCTAAAGCGGTCATTCCTTCACCGGAGGCAAGTAAACGTAGCGATGGTTTGCTACAAGCTTTAACTTGTTATTTACTCTACCTCCACCTTAAAAATTTAGAACTATAATTAATACACATGGCCTTTCAAACCATGTTTCATTCATATTGACTTGCCCTCTATGCTTTCTATGTGAATATATATTTGTTCCTTTACATATGGTTTTAGGATGCTCTTGGATAATTCAAAGGAATATGGCTTGTTGTTTTATGGAGAGATGACTATGGTGTTTATGTTTATTGTTTGATGATGCTCATGTTAATTCAATGGGATATAGCTTGATTACATGGAGAGATGCTCATGGTGTTATGTTATAATTTATCTTTCTTTTGTGGCTTTGCATTGCATCTCACTCATTCATACTTTGGCATATGGAGTTAGGTCGCTGCTTATAGCGCAACTGTACCGGTACAACATTGTTTATTGGGCATAATGATGCAGCTTCATACCTTGTTGGGTATGAAGGCAGGAGACATGGCATTTGCATTGCATATGCATTATGATTTTTGGATTAAGGTATGAAAGCCTCATACTAAGTTTTGGGAGGGTTTATGAGAAGCTATGCTTTCCCATGGTTTGGTGAAGACTAATTTACCTTAAATGAGGATGTATCACTTATTGTAATTATCTCATGGCTTTGGTGGTTATTGAAACATCCTCGATTTTCCACGAAGGGAAAATCCACAGAATGAGTTATAATGCGATCAAACCGAAGTTTGATTGCATCACATTATCAGTTGAAATCACAGTCATACAGCGTATGATTACAAGCTTTAAAAGTTTTACCTCACTTGAGGATACACCTATTACAGGATTAATCTAGCAGAAGCGTATCTAGTCGTCATCAGAGTTGGCGGAATATGTTGTCGAGTGAAGGCTCCTCCTTCACGGGTATCATTAGAGTCAATCTTGGCGCAACATAGTCTTCATCTCCTGAACCAAACTTGAGCGTAGGCACGAGACCTTCTAATACTTCTTATCTCAATATCTCTGTTAGTCAGGTAATCTACACACCGCCAGATATGTGCAGGCCATGGTCAGCACCGATGAGCTTTAGTGGAAAAGAGAAAACAAAGGATCTGGCGATCCTAATATTTGGCTGTGGTTTGCATCCTAAGCACATGTAAAGTAGTATCCAGTAGTAAATTTTATAATAGTTCATCAAGTTTTAACCCATATCACACCATCCATCTGTCCATCCCAATTCCATTATCCCACCCATACACCACCTCACACACACCTCACGCTCAGTTGATAGGCCCAACTCCCTCTCGGGTCCTGTCTCAACGGCACATTGCCTCACCGGGCACACTGCCGGACAATCAACAACCAGGGGAGAGAAGAATATCGCTCTCTACACTAGTCAGAGCTTCACAGGAAAGGTCCATAGCCGACGAATCGGCATATGTATCGATCGATCAACCATTCACTCTGCAGAGGTTTTACTACTCACAAGATTAGCCATCATCGATGCTGTACAATCATCTAGGTAGAATTCCAGGTGCTTGCTTGCCTAGGTCGATGCCATCCTACCACTCAGCCCTGGGTAAGTTCGGGCACGAACCGAAATGCTGAGACTGGGAGACGTAGTACCGGGCTCAATCAGTGGTACTGCGCATCTAGAACGGTTCAGGAATCCCAACATCCATCACCGCCCACCCTTATCACCTTTCAACCTAGCAGTAGTGGCACCGCCCTACCAAGTAGTCCAGCCGTTCCCCGCCCATCGAAGACGAGTGAGCAGTAAATGATTCCTATGAACCTGGTACTAGTCCTTCCTAGGTTTGACCAAGCAGGCATCTTCTCTTAGGGGATACTCTCCCCGTGCAACCACGGCACCTCCATTCACGGGGTTTCAAACCACGCAGGCTATCCTTCCCGGAACCTCCACATAAAACCATTACCCGCCACAGGTATCTCTCGTGGGAATGCCCAGATGCAACTCCCGGCAAGACTTGCTTACACAGCTCGTCGTGTATCCCACTTGGTCGACTCGACCCTCACCACAAACCCAAGACACACGCAGCGTGCTCATAGTCCACCAATCTAGCATCCCAAGCCAAACCATTCCCATATGTTCACCACCAGCATCACATCACAGATACGATGCGAGTAGAGTTAATAAATATGGTGATGTAACATGCAAGCAAGCAGGTAGATAGAAATATATAAAAAAGCGTGAGCGCGAAGCTGAGTAGCATAGTAGAGTGGTTGCAAGCAGTGTAATAATGGCTTAGGTAGTTGCATGCATCATATACCAGCAAAGGAGTAAATATAAAGCACTAGCATTTCTAAATATGCAATGTCTAATAGGATTCTCTAAAAGAAGGTGCTGCCATGACACCTGCGTTGTCGGGGAAGTAGTGGTATGAGCACTCCTCAGTTAGTGTAGTCATTCTGCTGGGCCACCTCCTCCATGGTGACTTCACTCCACGGTTCCTGTCGTCGTCCATATTCTCCTCCTCTGGCGGGTCTCAGTCCGATCGTCGCTAATTCGGAAACGGCTACTCCGCGAAGCAATACAAGGCAAGAAAACACCCAATACACCAAAAAGTCGACGGGACGTGGGAAGATCCATAAATACTGGAGAAGTATTAAAAGGTACACGACTTGGCCCTCTCGGCGTATGTCCAATTTCATCGGGCCAAAGAAAAATTAATAGTGGGGTTTGCTATGCACAAGCTTATGTCACGGCCAAGCCAATATGGCTTTATAATAAATGGTTTAGGCTAGAGCTGATCCATAGCAAACACCATGGCTCACAATCTTCCGATCCGAACGCCATGGAGAAGACGGGGATCGGAGGACGGCCGATAAGAAGGAAAGAACATGGAATTACCAACAATAAATGTTGCACAAAATAGTGCGAGTGTTTAATCCACTTGTAGGGTACCAAGGCTGTGATTCAAACGGGTACAATCATACAAGTGCTTAAACACCTAGAATCAAGAGAGAAAGAGAGAGAGAGAGAAGTTAGCTAGGCACATCCATATCATATTCTTAGTCACACCTTCAGTGAAGATGGTGTTTAAGCGGTCGATCGAGTCGACTCGCATAGATCCAAGATCTTGATATCGACCATAGCTTTGCTAACTAAAAAGGGTTAGTCCGGTCTTTGATCCAATCGCCATGGATAAGACGGGATCGAATAGAGCGGGCTATGCGGGGACGATGAGCGAGAAACATAATAAAGCAGTGGTCTACTTCTTCCAACGCGCACGCCATGGAATAGACGGGGCGTCAGAAGAGCGTGACATGTAAAAGACACAAGTGCGCAAACCACTCGTAGGGTACCACGACCTGGGTGCACTGGCACTAAGTCATTTCCCGAATTCGTAGCGGTGCGGTTGTCACCGCGAGAATCGAAGGAATACGACGGTCGCATAGGGTACAAGCATACGAGGGTTTGGGCATGAAGAATCAAAGAACAACACATGGGGTATAGCTCCATGGTCATGGCGAGGCGTGCTCGCGGCCACAAGCTACACCAACGAGAGTTGGCACCCATCGTTCCACGGATTGTTATCCCCTAGGTCATCTCCCACAGGACTAGTTCATGATAGGCTCGATGTGAGCGGGTAAGATCCGCATAGATACTGACATCAATATCAAGTCCAACACGACCACGTCTTAGGGTCAAAGGTAGGGGCTAACACTCGTAGCTCAAAGGGGTCAACTAAAAAGCGAGGAGTCGAGTTACACCCGGCATTACGGTCATGGCAGGATGGATCCCGCGATCGCAACGTCCGGACGAGGTACGATCCCTCAGCCGGCTCGAAGGCACGGCAGACAGACAGACGACAAGGACAACCAGCAATAAGATCCAAAGACATGACCATGAGACAAAACAACTCGACAAGACAGTGGAGTAGCACAATTCCATGGCTCGAAGATGGATGGATCCTGTATTATGGATACATGTACAGAGAGAGTGTAAGGATAGGGTACAAGAGACAGATCATAAGGTTAGGGTACAACAGATATATGAACAGACAGATTGTAAGGTTAGGATACAACTTCATTAGACCAGCATCGTATTTCAATTTGGCTTTCCAATAGTCCAACATCATCTATCAATTAGGCTCTCTAATAATCCAGCATCGTATATCACTTGGGCTCTCTAACAGTCTAGCATCATCTATGGGATCTCAAGATCTGGCAACGGGGCTATGACATGAAGGCCGGGCCAGGTCGGTGTCAAAAGAAAGTGGTGAGGCTTGTTGCTACATGTTCCGGCTCCTCTCGGCCAGCTGCTAGTAGCTTCTGGCCGGCTGCGGCTGGCCGGGCGTGGCTGTGGCTGGCCGGAAGGCCGGCTGGAGGTGGCTCAAGTGGCCGGGAGGCGGCGGAAGCACGGCCGGGTTCCCAACAAGTCATGAAATCATAGCATGAAGGCTGATGTCGAATGGTAAGGTGCTCGCGACGGCGATGCCCGTCATGGTTGAGTAGCTACAACACGCGGGAACGCCGTCGAGATGTCGGCGCCCCGGGTGCTCGTGACGGCGATGCCCGTCATGATTGTTTCAAGCGTTCATGGTCTGTCTTCCGGTTGGCTGGGTTTAGTCCGGTGTATGTGAGTGCTTTGTGTTCTTTCTGAGCCGGTAGTGGCTCTGCCGATGCGCTCCCTGGGGTGGGACGTGGTGGCGCACATGGTGGGTCTGAGAAGGGTGGCGGTGCTCACTTTGGTGCTGATGAAGATAGGATGGTGGTGCAGTGAGGAGTTGATGCCAGTGCAGGGTGATCGCCAGTGCCGTACCGATCCGCAACGGTGGCACCAGCTCCGTCTCCGGCTCCGGCGTCGACGGGCAGAGCTCCAGGCGAGGATGGAGGTAACGAGGACGGTGCTGCCGAGTGGGTCGTCGGGGTTCGGCGTGGGCGTGGCTTCGCTAGGTGTTGACGAAGGGTTCAGCGGGGTTGTAGCCTTCCTGCAGTGGTAGACGAACGGCACGAAGGCCAGTCTCAATCCAATTTCATTGACAAGGCATCAAAAGGGAGAAAGGGCAAAGCCTTAGGCTGTCGGGGCTCACCGGTGAGCGAAGGAAACAGGCAAGGCAGTGTCGTCTTGGTCGTGGCCGGGTGTTTCCCATTAGGGACAACGGCGTCGGGGGCGAGTATGGGCTCCGACGAGGTGCACGGCGGAGTGGATGACGTCGTGGTGAGGACGCAGCGAAGTTGGCCGTCGCATGGGGCATGCTCGTCGCGGTGGTGCTGCTGCTGTGTCCCATAGCGACGAGGTCGTGGCCAGCAGGAACAGAGCACGGTGAGTCCGGCGTGGCAGCGTGACGAAGACGACGCAGAGCACAGCGTCGAGGATGGCACTGGGCTCACGGTGCTGCCGGTTGCGTGGAGCGGGGCCGGTCATGGCCAGCAGTTGCAAAGGCTTGGTGGCGAGGCCGCAGCATGGTGTCGTCGGGGTTCCCGGTTGGCGTCGCGGCCGTGGTGGGGTGCTGGCTCGGTGAAGAGGAAGCAGCGCGGCATGACGACGATGCGGAGCGCGGCGGACGAGGGCGGGCTCGGCATGGCCACGCAGCAGGCCGGGTCGATGATGACTGGCTGTAGGAGGCTAGCTGCGGCGGCGCGAGGTCGTAGCGTCGGCGCTGGTGGCGCGGCATGGCGCCGGTGACGAGCAGCAAGGACAGGGCTCAGGTACGCCCTGCCGGGCATGGCGCAGCTGCGAGCGGTCGCGGCGATGAGGTAGGCTAGCCGCGGTCGCTCTCTGCGGTGCTGGGACGCGGTTGCACGCGCATGCCAAGGCCGCCGCGGCGGCGGCTGAGCCATGGGAGAAGAAACAGAGAGTGGTGCGGCGACATTTATACGTGCAGCTAGCTAGGGTTTGCAAGGTCACGATCTTAGGAACGGCGGTGATTCTCGACTTCCTGTGCCCAAGCCACGCGGCAGCCATCGAGCGGTGTGAGGCGCGCGCGTCTGGGAGGCGGCGGCGGCGGCTTGGGCGCCCTGGAAGTTCGTCTGCCTGCCTAGGGTTTGGCAGGGGTGCCCGACTTGGGCCGTCTGGGCCGCGTGGCTGCCTGGGCCGGCTGCTGCGCTCGTGTGGGCCGGGAGAGGGGGAGGCAGGCCGGTTGCGCTGGAGGCATTAGGAGCTGGGCTATGCGTGGGAATAGATGGCTGGGCCAGCTTGACATCTAGGGTGGGTTGAGGCCCGAGTTAGAAAGGGGAGTTTTCCTATTTACTAGCTGGAAAAGAATTCTAGAAGGCTTTTGGTATTCGGAAATGAAGGAGAAGAGTAATTCAAAATGGGAATGTGTTCCCCATAATATTCGTGAGGATTATTGGAATAGTAGGAAAGGAGATTGGCGTCGATTTTATGAAAGGTTAGTGGAACACTCGGGTAGGATCTTGAGATGAGTTATGGATTTCGAATCAAGGAATCGAAGGATGTTTAAGATGGGTCGAGAGAAATTGCTACGGACTTGTGCTCTCCAACGAAAAACCCTAGACCAACTATAGAACTCCAACAAGCTCCTACAAGCAATCTCTATATGAATGCGACGGTTGTTAGTGGGTTAGTCCCGCTTTTAACCTAGAACTACATGCTCCACACATGTTACGAGAAAATTTTAGAAAGTTCGGATTTTTGGCTTTCCCAAAAACCCGGGTTGTTACAGTTATTAAACTTTACCATGTATGCGTTTGTATCTTGATGGACACGTCTCATGACTTATTGTTGGCTTACATTTAGGTTTAATTTGATGCTTAATCAACTTGTAGTTTAAATAGCTTGTTGAAGTAGTTTACTTGCTGAGATTTTATATCTCACCCCCTCTTTTCCTATCTTTCTAGGTACTCAAGTGTCTTTGCTTGAAGGGTGGGAAAGTAGCAGCACCTTTGCACACTAATGCCACAATGTAATGTTAGAAAATATGAATTGTAGTAAGGAGTTGTTTAGAAGAGAGCTTATACTTGTGGTTCTTGTCGGGATTATTTCCTATAGCCTATTCTTGATGCTTATCTACTCATTAGGGTGTTATACCTTGTTGGTTGAGCTTATTTATTCATCTCTATATGTTGTTGCTTCCGCGTTGCCCTTATTTTAAGGGGAGATGCTGCCAAAATTTCCATTAGTCGGCCAAGTGTCTGGGCTTCTGGTGGCATCGGTGTTTTGGGGTGTTATAACAGCGCACCGGTGAGTGGCGGACTGGCGGGCTTGGACGCGGAGGTGCTTCGACGGAGAGAGAGGAGGTGGTGCCAGCATAGAGGAGGGAGGACGGAGGAGGTGTCGGCGCGAAGGGTGCAGTGGCAGGCCGGTAGCGCTGCAGCGGACCAGAGCCGTGGATGGACAAAGGGAGGGCAGACAACTCAGATTGGGAGTGGGAAGAGATGGGAGCTGCCGTGCGGGTGAGGGTCAATCGGTCAGGTCATGGTTGCGGTAGGAAGAGAAGAGGAGAGGAGAGAGGCTAAGTTGGTGAGGGTGTGCGGTGTCCCATCCGGGTCTGCTGCTGGAGCCCTGCTGGTAAGACTCTAGACTCACCCCCGCACAGCCCAATTTCGGGGCCCCGAACCTGCAAGCCTGCGGTGCGAGAACTGGACCCGACCCCACCTCCGCCCCCGCCAGGCCTGAAATCTGTTGCCATCCTTAACATGGACGTACCCCTGGACTAAAGGAATTGTACAGGCCAACCACATATGACCTGCGTGACCATTCTTGAAACAAAGGAGAAATTTCACAAGCCATGCAGGTTCGTTTTCTTCCGGTGAGAAAAATATCTGAAACCGATTAAGTAAAAGAATTAAAACGTTTCGGGTACTGACAGCTGCTGGGCCACCTAGACCGAGAACTCCGTGCATGGATACTCCCAGTCACATGCTTGGATTAGACTCTATATGTGTTGTATATTGAGGGCCTGTTTGGTACAACTCATGGTTTTGTTTGCCAAACACCTTTCTTCAAAATAGCTTCACATGTGAAGCCGTTTTTTCCTTCAGCGGTTCATGAAAACCCTGCAGCAGTTCATGAATCAGGCCCACCGTTTTATTTCTTGTTGTGGCTGTTAACAGTAACCGCCTGTGAATGAAAATCCAAGTGCTAAGAGAAATTGTCTGTGTACTAGTGTTGGTAGAATTTGAGGCCTCATGTTGGAGCATAAACAAAAAAAATTATGAGCTCAAAAGTAGGAGGACCTTTCAAATCAAACCTAGAGACCCTGATTTCTGGGCTAGTGCTCGAGGTGTTCTAAGTCTACGAAACTATGAAACGAAAAATGCATTGTGGATCATTTTTGGTTTTATGAGATTCATGTTAGACTCATAGAAGGATAAAAGGAAATAATAAATAAATAAGAAGGAACAGGAACATCTAAATTAAACGAACAAAAATAGAAGGATGACATTTTACTATAAACGTTTTACCAAAACATCCTAAAATCCGAACAAGAAAATACGTATCTACCGGTGGAGCAAAGCTATACCAAATAGAATCTTAGGGTGCATTTGCTAGGGTATTAAATCCCTGAAGAATCATTTCAAAACAAGATTTTGTCATGAAACATTTTAGGTGATAAATCATAATCACTTTATAAAACCTGTTGGGTGTTTGCCAAGAGTCTGATTTCCACAAAAGTATTTTGTTTATGAAACAATAGAAACAAAATAGGCAAAGTCTGGTATCCGGCTGTATGTGCATCGAACGCCGAGTACGCCAGTGCATGCCCCTCCGCACGCCAGCACGGGTCCCACCAGCCGTGTCCATTCTTTCCTACATCGCGCACGCTCCCTTTTCCCCACACGCTCTGTCTTCCCCAACTCAAACGGCGGCCTTCCACAACTCAAACGGTGGTGGCGATGGATCTGCGCTAGGTAGGCCTCCTCCTCCTCCTCCTCCTCTTCCAATCATGGGTTTCACAAGCAGCTTCCTTCACTTCGTCGGGCTTATAAAGGGATGCTAGTTTGGGGAGGAAGCTAGGCTTGGTTGTGGGATGCAGGTGGGCAGTTTAAGGGCCCATGGCGTCCTTGGAGGTGACTGGGAAGCTAGGTCGGGGCAAGGTAACTCCAGAAAGGGTGAGCTCCAGTGAGTTGTTGGGGGGGGGGGGGGGGGTGGAGGCAGCAAGTGATGGCGGATATGCGCGTGGTAGGCCTCCTCCTCCTTCTCTTTCGATCTAGGGTTCCGCGAGGTTCCACCTTCTCTTCCCAACTTTAGTGACCTTAGAAAGGGAATGGGGTTTGGGGAGGAAGGCAAGCTAGATGGTGGGGATGCAGGTGGGTTGTTTAGGGGCCTTGGTATCGGTGGATGCGACTGGAAAGAGGTCAGGATGGGGAACTCCGGTGGGAAGAAGCAGCTGGTGAGGTTGCGCTAGCGCTTCGCAGGAGCTCCAGCCAAGCCCTAGTGTGCCGCATCGCTAGAGGGGACCGCAATGGGGACAAGGGATGCCGGCAATGATGAAGAGGAATGGGTTGCGAGAGGTTGATGATGCCCGTCGTGCTGGCTTGGAAAATGTCTAAACTTCTTTCGTGGTCAAAGAACGACTTTTTTCAACAAATTTTAACTTGTGACACTAACAAAGGATTATAACTCCAAAAAACTACAATCACTAGTGCACAATGGTGAAACTAGAATCCATACAAAACCACGCTTCCATGTTTCAAGGTCCATGTGGAAAATGCAAATTGTTTCATATTTTTCATTCTTGAAAAGTTTTACTGTTTTGCGTTTGGTATGGTTTATGGTACTTTTGGTATTTTCGGTCAAATCAGAAATGATTAAGTCTTCCAAACTCCCTTTTATTGTAGATATGGATAGTAAAATATATTTTATGATGAACCTATTTTAAGAATCCAAATATTAATACTTTTAAATGAAACTAGTCACCTCTTGGGTAGTTTGATTCTTCAAAAGCGGGATGCCTTCTTTTAAAACCCAGTGAGTACTTGGTTTCTTCCACACCATGGGTTTTGGCTTTGTGCACAATTTGGTTCTTTGTTTTTATTTTAAAAAAGGTTGCTAAAATTTAGGTGCCTAAATTCTATTTTTCTTTCCAACGATTGTTATTGTTATACTCTATAGTAAAACTGTAGCTTAGTTTGTTAAATTTCTATAGGCACAAATCACAATTTTTGGTTAAAAACCCCATTGAGAAGACCATAAACCAGTTAAAATCACATTTGTGTTGGCACAAAGATAATTAAAGAATTTACAATTGTTTGTACAGTCAGGAAATGATAAATTTTGGTATGTTATGGCACAAAGACAAATAACAAATGATAAAAGTAATAATTAACTTATATTATTTGTAGGCACGTACAAGAGTGTGGCCTGAAATCATCTCAAAATTCAAACATCTGAAATATATGAAAAGTTCTGTTTGCAGAGATGCCACTGTATATCCTGTCGTTGGGCGATGAACGGTCTCTTCAAGATTTATTATGTTAAACTGGTATATCCTGTTGGGCGATGAACGGTCTCTTCAAGATTTATTATGTTCAGTTTAACATGCATCTCGAAATTTTGGTTTAACATGCATCTTGAAATTTGTGCAGTCAAATGGAATTGAAGGAGTCGATGAGCCTGCCACGCTGACTGGGTTGAAGAGCACACAACAATCTCCTGTTCATCGCTGGAGTCTGAGTTGGCCGTCCGTCGGGCTCCAGGACCGGTCGGACAAAAGAAGCAAGGAACCGTTGCCATGCCGGCGGCGCTGCTGGAGGAGCTCCTCGAAGAGGTGCTCTTTCGCATCCCACCTGACGACCCATCGAGCCTCCTCAGCGCAGCCCTCGTCAGCAAGCGGTGGTGCCACCTCATATGTGGGCATCGCTTCTGGTGCCAATTCTGCGAGTTCCACGGCAAGCCACCGCTGCTGGGCTTGGTGTGGCAGCCCAGCTACCGTCATATCGCACAGGACCGCTTCTTTGTCCCGACAACGTTGTCATTCAACTCACGCCATCATGGTGACCACCGCAACTTGAAAGCCGTGCACTCATGCCACGGCCGCGTCCTCCTCCACTCCGACGCCGAGCCCCCTCAGATCAACGACGACACCTTGACGGACGATCTCTTCGTGTAGGATCCCATCGCTGACCAGCTGCGGAAACTGCTCAAGTGGACGACGCCGCACTCCTTAGACTCGTATGCTGGGGGCAACGGGAACGCGGATGTGCTTTGCGCGGCGTTGGGTGACGATGGCAGTGACCATCTTGACTGGCACCATGGCCCCTTCAAGTTCATGGTCGTCTTGGCAGCCATCGATGAACATGAGCAAACGTTCATTTACGTCTATTCATCTGAATCTGATGGGTGGAGCGAGCCCATCTCCGCTGCCCAACGCTATGACTATATTGAGATGGGGAACAGTGTCATCATCGGCAATGCCGTCTACTTCAAGTGTCTCACTATTGACACAAGTGCACCAGCAATCCTGAAGTATGATTTGGTGACACAGGAAACCTCTCCGATTCACATACCAATAGTTGGGATCCTGGAACACATCAATTTTGAGTACATCGTGCTAATGGCTACGGAGGATGCCAAGCTAGGATTTGCCGGCATGCGGAACTGGTCCACCACACTGACCCTATGGTCAAGGATAGAGCATGGTCCTGAAGATGGATATGCAAGATGCTGGGCACAGAGCAGAGTCATAGAGCTTTTCACCCTACCACACAACAAAGATCTCAAATCGGGCTATGTGGCTGCCTTTGCAGATACTGGAGGTGGCGGAATCATTTTTATACAGTCATGTACATGTACTAATCGGCTTTTCTATCTTGATCTCAAGTCGGGGAGCAGCAAGGTGGTGGCAGAGAGCTTTCGCATAGGAGATTGCATTGTTCCCTACGTGAGCTTCTGCACTCCAGGTACATATTATTTGATCAGTTTCTAGTTTTCCCATTAACTTGCACAATGATATATTCTCTACTGTTTAAGCATGAAAATATATATGGTCTCTGCATAGTGCTCAAAATACAATGTATCGAACAATGTGGTAATCAAAGTGTGATTTTGGAATCTCTTGTTAAACATGGTGGATTACTCCTACCTATGTATTTTTCTGTTCTTATTGTGGGACATATATATACTCTCATTAGAATGTATATGTAGATACATATATATACAGCAGGAGAGAAACATACAAGGTTATACCTGCATTATTGCATGAGCTTCTACAAATCCCAAATATTAGGGCCATGCCAAGGTTTAGATATATGTTCCTCAATCATGTATCTCTGGTAAGATAATGTACACTTAATAACATCATATGCATATAAATGAGATGTTCCTATATTTGGACTAGCTAGTTTTAGTTCATCCTAATGTTGTCGTGGATATGTTACCAATTACTTGATGAAAATAAGGTAGTGCAGTTGTTTGGTAGGCCATTGGAGGCAATATGGTGGCTCTTGTGTGATTAGCATGGACTGAGCTAGTGTTTTATTGTTGCCATCGATTGGTCATATTTTGTGTTGTGTGTTTTTTTCTGCAGCATTGGGAGCAGTCTCTATAGAGGAGGGACAAGGAGCTAATGAGGCAAGTGCGCATAAGACAAGCCCAAATTATAAGTGCGCAAGGGTCTTCTGAACCAAGAATAATTATTAGGACAGACATATGGTCCGTAGTACTACAATACATATAATTGTCTGTGTGTTTTCCTGCTCCTCTTCATGTGCAGGCAATAATTAGTAGTCTTGGACAAACATATGGCTCGTTTGCAAGATGCAAACTGAGTCAGGATTATCCTCTCTTTGTGTGAACTTGAGTTTGCAATCAAATTATGAGAATGATATTAATTTTCTTGTATGAATGTATGACATGCAATTTTAAACTCTTTGTGGTTGTGTGAACCTGAGTTTGAAATCAGATCTGGAAGGGGATGCTTCACCATGAGAAATGCTGATAAGCTGAACGGGGGTTTGCTGTATCATCGCTTACAGGCCTTGATAGCTAGTTGTTTCTTTTTGTTGTCGTGCCTTTTGGTTTGGTTGCAGTTGTCTGAGTGTTGGTTTGCTCTGACGAGGGCTGGGATTTTGTCAAGGTTTGGTATCCCCTGTTGAAGTTGTAGGTGCTGATTTTCAAGTTAGCCTCGTAGCAGTCCTTAGTGAGTGTGGTTCTTTTTTTTTCTAGACTGTCTTGTCTGTAATTCCGAATTCTTGTATTTCCGTTATTGTTTAATGGAAATGAGGGTTCCTCTTGTGCAAAAAAAAAAAAAACACTTTTACAAGGAACCAGTGAAGGAAATTTAATTCTGATATATGTGCTATAAGTTGCAAATTCCAATATGTTGCATATTATAATTCGTTTGATTGTTTTGGTTTACATTCCCTGCAAATACTATAATTAGGATGTGTGAACTCTTGGAACGATTCATGAACAACACTGAGCCTGACCTTTTTTGCTGGCACACTGACAAGAGTAAAAAAAAAGGGGTCAGAAACTCAATACAGTGGTTGCTCTAATAGTAAATCTTCAGCTTAGGAACTGCTGATCTTCAGTTTAATTTCATAAAGGTTCAGAATACTTTTATAGGTCATGTTCACCAGATTGATTTTTATTGTTTGCAACACCAGAGGCTTTTCCATATTGCTGGCGCATGCTCCGCATCTCTTGTAATGTTGTTCCATACAGAGGCTTCTACTTCCCTGGTACATCCTACTTAATTAGCATTCCTTTTTATTTTGCCAATGTTTAGATTTTGAGTGATACTTCAGTCAACACTGAAAATGGAACTATAAGCTATCTGATTATATTTACCAACGGTTCAAATGCATTCAATTCATCTGTATATGTGTGCCGCATCTCTGTTGATGTGGACTACATTAAACTGAAAGTAAGTATGAGAATTGAACAATCTTATACATGAGCATATAATTTATTGATACTAGCATTGGGCCTATCTTTAATAATACTAGATAGTATGCCCGTGCGTTGCTACGGGACAACTAAACATTTGTACTAAAAATACACGGATCGCATGATAAAATACCAATAGTATAAAATTAAATATCGATATTAAAATAACATTTAATAAAAAAAGCAAAATTTGTGAAATTAACATAGTCACTGCGAACGCCATTCACATAGTTAATAAGCCATCAAGAGTTCACAAAATAGTTGAAGCACATATAGTTGCCAATGCAAATGATGTGTTACAAAGAACAATCCTAGGCAATAAAAATATTTTTTTTTCTTACTTCCAAAATGGTGTTGACATATTGGCAAATAACTTCCATTGTGCTATCTCAATAGGTAACAAAAATGGCATAAGAAAAATCATTTACAAACATTGGTGTATAACCGCCTAGGAGCCTTGCCTCTAATAAAATTGCTAGAAGTTTGCTTAGTCATGGACAGGCATAAGCTCTGTTGTCACAATACAGAACCACCATAAGAAGTCATGGACAAGCAAGATTTCTGTCACACAATAAGGAACAACCATAGAAGGCAGACAACTACATGAATGGATAGGAAAGCATTAGAAGATCAATTCGTCAAAATGGTTTGCAGTACTCTTGACTCTGTTTACTGCTTAGTACTACAACAAAATCTCTTACATCACGGCCGCAAGTCTATTCAGTAGTAGTATAATAAGCCTCTCTACAAACATACCCAATTATCTGAAACCACCAATTTTGGCGTGTATAGGAGCCCATATTCAGCATCCAATGCATGGATCCACCAATTTATTTTTCTTAATAGTTAATAATGAAATGGAGACTAAAAAAATATCATTCGGTGTTACTATTTATAGTGGTGTCAACTTCCTCTCTAGTCTTGAACACGATTAATTGGAATTCTTCCTGCAAATAATTCGTCAAATCCCCAATGACAGATGCCATGGCTTAATGGAAACAAAACTGCCATTCACTGCCACTTCACAATCAAAGAAATCTGTAGAACTTACAGACCTTATTAATCAAGCCATCATCAACCACAGCATTGCTAATCTTCTTGAACAGCTCATACAGAGCCTCATCGTGAACTGCAAAAGGTCAAGTTCTTTCATATTCTACAAAAGGGACGTCAACACAAGTTCCGTACAGACAGTACTAATATCAATCCGATCAAGCCATCTTCCTCTAAAATACAGTGCACTGCCAATATCAAAAGTCCTGTCAATTAATCCATCCGGAAGGAGCACGGTAACAATACCTTTTTATGGATTTTTCGACCCACATGTTAATTTGCTTAGCAGCATCTTCGAGCTTGAAAAATTACATGAAAGATGAGTCATCGAAGGTTCGCCGATTGCGCTATTTCCAAATCATCCAGGTTGCTAGGAGAATGGCAGAGTCCAAGGGCCATCGCAGCTGCTTCGGCAACCTTTTCCGGGCAAGTTATATTACCACCAATGCAGCTGTTTCGCCTTGTACTTGAGGAGGCTCAGGACTGGATCTCTGCTGGGTTCACTGCCATCGCCTCCCTGGTAGCCGGCATTGCTCCCTAGGGGTTGTTTGTTCCTTGTTTCTGGTCGCGTTTCGCTCCCTCTTCTTAGCACACTTTTGTAATCTCCACCGCAGGGCGGTGATTTGTGTTCGTGTTTAGCTGCAAGACTCCTCGGCAGCTCGCCGTCTAGCCCTGTCGGATGTGTACTTTATCTCTAACTTCTCTTAATGAAACACGTGCAACGCACGTTCTCGAAAAAAAAAACATGAAAGATGAGTGCTGATAGATGCTGCCAATACAAGAGATAAGTTATAATATCATATTTGCAATAGTCAGTGCAAACATTCTTCTTTTCAGTTTAGTCCCAATACCCAACTGAACTGATAAACTTCAGCTAGTTTAGAATTTGTTTTTCTTCTCAGCATAGTAAGTGTAGCTAGAAACAACTTTTCTTCAGTGAGGACCATCCTAAGCGTATCTGTTCACATTTCAAAGAATGTAGATTGTCCAAATCCATTTCTATCTTGTTCACACAAGGTTAAAATGGTTCCTGGTCAAGTTAGAAGGAAGGTAAAATATGCCTTTCTTTAAATTTTATAATGGTATTCAGTTTGTATCTGAGCCTAGATATGTGTAAAATAACAAACTTCCCAAGTTAGTGGTAACTGAGATAGGTATTATTTGGAGCTGGATAGTTAGCAACCTATGCGAGCAGATTTGGACAAGGTTGTAGTGTCTAACTTGTTTACTACACATCAAAACCAGCTATGCAGATGGCAGGATTGTGGGTCAGTAAAGTAAGAAAAGAAACTAATTATATGCCTTGTATCCTTTGCAGAGGTATAATGCCCTTTTCATGTAAGATTCAAGAAATTCGTCCTAAAAGTACTCAGCTAGTAGTGAAATTGCTTGAGATTCCCTACCACCCTCTGCACCAAATCTCAGATGCCCATATCAACCGCAGGAGAAACACTGGAGATGACGAAAAGAAGCAAATAATTTAATCTACCAAGTAGAAGCAGAGCAGAGGAGAATCAAACCTTTTAACAAGAGATCAAGGTCGTCGGACTGTTGGCAGGCGGACAATAGCCACCGTGCTCCGGCTCTAACCTGCATCGTGTTTTGGTTGCTGACTTGTGCTCGCTCCTGCGTTGCACCCACTGCCTCCAAATCCTCATCGACAATAGCCGCCGTGGGACATTGAAACAAGCGACCAAGTGCCGGATCCACTCCTCCCTTCGCTGCATCCGGTCGTACTTCGCCAGATCCAGCTGTTCCTTATCCCATCTTGATGGCTAATGTGGTGCTGCCCATGGGGTTAGAGAGAATGTGGTCTGGGGCAGATTGGGGTTACCCGTCGCATTCGCGTCAGTGGTGGGCTCACTGAACTCCGCCCTCTTCCCGTACGGTACCACCTGGATCAGGATGAGCACCCCGTCTGGCAGTAGTAGGACCGTGTTCGTCAGCCTGGCCCGTGCAAGGCCAGCACCATTGTTGACATCTACTAACGTCACCACATACAAATATATAACTTTTAATGCGAGAGGCGAGATTAATGGTAATTAATTAACCTGTCATTAGCAACTAGCCACTTTTCTATTACCAACATTCTTATGCAAGAACTAGGTTGTCATCCCTAATTAATATTGCTAAGAATAAATAAAGGTTTTATATATTAATCTATGTGACTAGGCAGAAATAAATATAAATATAAAATAAGATCAGTTCTGCAAGCGGACAAATAATTATACCATTGTAGCATTTTACCTAGGGAGTTCTACCAGGTTGTCGATTTATATTTATACCACTGGGAAGGACTAGGATAAACTTTAATCTATTATATTGATAGTGATGGTATACAATGGATAAGTGACATTACTGATGTTATTTACTCTACTCATAATAGGTAGAGGTCACAAGATAAATAAAGATAAAGGTGATAAGTATGATCAAGCATCATAAATAAAAGATAATCATCAGAGCACTCTCTAGTCATAATAATAGCTAGCCAATGGGTAAACTAAAGAATTAATACACAAGGTAATTCTATAACTACATCAATGAATAACTCTAATTAGTGCAATTACATCTAGCAATCATTGTTAGACTAATCCTATATCATGATCACATGCAAAGGGCATCATCTAGGAAGGATGTAAAACAGAGTCATCATCCAACTTCGTGACCGTACCTGCTGGCCTACATACGGGGGGTGGATTACAGAGGACTCAACGCAGTTGTCACTTACGCGATCTACCACACGACCCGGCATATCAGGGTGCACTCGCAGATAAATAAAATACCTAGACACCACGTCTACATATTGTTCATCTATCCATCGTCCGCATGAATAAACGCTATACGAGCAATTACATGAATTCAATAAGATCAAACCGACTATATTAGACATATAATCAAAGTAGACAAAGACTATTGTAATCAAGAACATATGAACTATTAAGAACAATGTTTTTCTAATCATAATGAAGAATACAATAATAGAGAAAGAACTAGAATTATACCGAACTTCGCGCTCTAGACAGACGTCAGGCATCCAGATTCACCAAAGAACTAGAACTCCTCTACTTCTAATCTAACTAGGCTAGAACTATGAAATAAGAGGCTCTTGATGAACTAGGAGGCTCTTGATGGCTTTAGGACTTGATGCCTTGGATGAATGAATTGATTGATGCCTTGAATGAATGAATTGATTGATGCCTCCAGGGGGGGTCTGCCCCTCTATTTATAGCCCGGTGAGATGTACGTGCGCCGTAGGATCAAACCGACTTAAAACAAGGGCCCAAATGACTCCATAAAGTCGGTGGAAGAAGACTCTAGAAGGTGGGCCAAAACCCTAAGGGGGCGCCGGCCGGCCCCACCCTGGCGCCGGCCGGCTCCACCTGGTGGGGTTCGGGCTCCGGTCGCTTCGGGTGTGTTCTAGACTCTTCCAGGGTCTTCGTGATGATGAATTCCTTGGCGGTTAAGTTTCGTGGTAATTATGCTCTTTAACCCTTTTTTTATGCTTTTCTGGAACATGCAAAACTCGTGGAAACTGTAAGTTAAAGCCCTAGACTAGTGTGTATTCATGTATCCTTTGTTGTCTAAAGTTCTAATAAAAATTGACGTTATCCACCGTCAACAACACCCCCAAGCTTACCTGTTTGCCAGTCCCTTGGCAAAAAAACTAACCTAATTACTAATGTAATTGGATCAGGAGTTGCTACAATGCTTTCATACTTCCCATGTACACATGCTTCAAACATAGATTCTCCTCCGGATTAGATAAAACTGCTCTAACTTTTAAACTTACCCATTTACCTTTAACTATGGGGCTTTACAGCTCTTGCCTCAGTCTTGAGTAATTGAAAGAAAGAACAATCAAGTCGTGCACTATGTAGCAAATTCTTCACAGTACTAATATTACAGAGTTTTGCAAGTTTTCAAAATAAAACTCAAAGCTTAATTGTATGACACCCTCATGTCTCTCAATATGTGGTATTTATGGATCTCACTGAGGTATTAATGTTATGCCTTCCCATAACTAAATATTTATAGTGGGGCTCATAGGAGTGACAATAATAAGGTTTAAGCATACTTGCAATTCATATGTTGTAAAGTGAAACAATGGATCCACAGATAATCGAGGCATACAATCAAACCAAGATGTGCATGTATCTGGAATATGGTGGATAGGTGTATATGTGGTATTTAGTGGCTATTCCTAATTCTACTTTTGCTCTTTGAAAGTGATTCACTCTCCTTTGTAATTTGGAGGAACATATGGGCTATCTTTATTCTTTCTCTCGTTTCTCTTCTTTTTTTATTCGGGAGGTGGGCATCTAGTATCCATTGTTTTAATTGCTGGGACACTTGTCCATCTTTTACTCTCTTTTCATATTTTTGCATAGCCACATGTATCCTTTGAATATATTTTTCGTGTTTACTCTCAGTGCAGGAGAAAACATTTTTATGATGAACATAGATGAAAGTGGAAATGGTTGTGGTTACTACCAGGGTAGGAATAATGCATATGTGCTGAAGTGTGTATGTGATCTTGGTTTTAAAAGCATGACAAGACTCTCATATGGTACACAACAAAGGTTGACTGAACTCAATGTAAAGCAGGCAGCATAAATGTGCAAAAGGTTTTCCTATCTAGATGTATTATATATGGCTTTGGTAGAAATTCATACTTTGTCATACAAAAGCTCGTCATGTAAATTTTCAAATTTTCAAAAATAAATCTTCAGAACTTTGTAATGTTAGGAATAAGTTAAATAGTAGTTCAACTTTCATGAATCATATCAATCAGTTACCTAGACTTAAGCTCAAACCTATGCCTCCACAAGTTTCAGGTTTAGAGTAAATTCTTAAGTTAAAACAACAATATTTAAAACTCAGGAGAATTTAAGTTTGACAATTAGGCATTGAAAAGTATTGTGATAGAGCAACTATTCATCATCTCCAAGACAAAATTTTAATGTTAATCAATTTTTAATTTATTCTAGCGTAGACCGACTCTAAACATACTCTAATATATAGATAGATATTTATTTGGTTTTCAAATTTTATTTTACTAGCTAACTCACGTGAAAAAGTGATATAGTAATAATAATAATAAGATAGGGTCTTTGACAGGATCTTTGATGTTGCAAATTGAGTGATCCTTCTGGGAGCAGGTGTATCGACAGCATAAGGGTGTCGGGTTGTGTCACACCCAATTTTAAGGATAAAATTGAATGCATAACCTTATGTGCGCCCCAGGATCAGTCACACACATAAGCCGACAAATACAAGGTAATATCAAAAGGCAATGATCAAATACATAACGTAGTAATAATTAGAATATAACCTTTAAGAAGCAAACAGCGGAAAGACACTCCGATCTTCGCGTGTAGACGCCAACTCCACAGGGACACAACTGACTGGTTGACCACAAGCCTAAACTTCTCCTGAGGTGTGGGGGGAATAGCAAGAGTGAGTCCATGTCGAACTCAGCAAATATAACATGGGGTTTATGAGGCTCAAACAGGATAGACACGGGTTTACAGCGGTTTGCTTTTAATTAAGCATCTTTTAGGTGATTGGATAACAACAAATTGAATAGCCCATAATTCATGATCAATAGTAAACATAATTAATGAATAGCAACACTATATTAGCAACAAGTCAACATCACCCCAAAGATAACTATTCCATAAGACGTCCAAGGCCGCTCTTGACCGTGAGCTCGGCTAGTATACCAGTTTTACACTCTGCAGAGGTTGTGCACTTTCACTATGAGCCGTGATTCCCATTTGCTCGGGGTAGCTAGCCCCATAACACTACCAAGGTGAGCGAGCAAGGTTTCACTATGAAGTCTTTCAAAGTACTCCGTCTAACAAGTTAGGGCCACTAGGAACCCGGCAAGCAGATGTAGAGCCCCCCTTCTTCGTGGCACAAGGTCACGCAGGTTATACACACTCGGACAGGAGCCGCACTATACCCGAGTCGTCAGGTCCCATCACGCCTTTCGGTAACCTCTAACAATCTAGAAAAAGTGCCCATACTTGACTAAAACCAGAGCCATGTAGCCCTCATAGTTGCACTGTCAATCCCGGTGTCATACTTACAGATCATTATCAAACGTGAAGGATTTTGAGCATCACAAAACTATGCTCGAATCCCCTAGTTCCATGTTGCTAAAAGGCATCTTTTAATCTTTATTGCATATTCAATTAATCAGTTTACATGATCATGATTCCAGTAGCGCGCTAGCAACATTTACCATATGCATAAATCCCATAGGTGATCAAGGAACAAGATAACAATACTAGGTAGAAACTATGGTTAACAAGGTAGACACATGCAAATGTAATTATTTATTTGGTGAATAGGACAACAAGGATGATCCATGCTAATACTTGCCTTGATCAAAGTACTCTGGAGAACTTGGATCCTCAACGTACTCTGGATCACCAACGTATTGCTCACCGTCTGAACTCGATCATAAAATCACCACACAATCATCGAGGCAAACATACACGAAGCAAACAAGATTTAGATTAGAAACAGGACACCAATAGTAGAAAATCAGATTGAAAAGTTTATAAAAATAATCTACGCGTCGCTACGATTCCAACGATATAAAGATCACGAAAATCGGAATTCAAACGGAGAAGTTATGAAATAAACAAGTTTTACTTTAATAAAATAATAGATTAAATCTAATCTCAAATTTTAAAAGTTGAAAACATGAGTATCAGTAGCATCATTAGATAGATTATGAAATTACGAATCTAACGAGACTTGAACGGATCAAATCGGAGCTAAAACGAATAAAATATGGCCGAAATAAACTGAGTGGCAAATCTGTAAATATTGAAAACGCCTTTTGAATTAAAACCGAGGAAATACGTTTTCTAAATAGGAAAGCGTAATCTGAGAAATACGCCAAAGGATCGCGGGTTAGAGCATTAAAAAGCTCAGGGGCTCTTTTGCAAAAGTGCCGGTCGAAAAGGTATTTCCCACTGTGGGCCGTTGGATCGGCCGTGGACGGCGCAGGTAGCTCGGGAAAAGAGGGGCGACTCTGGTCGCCGGAGTCGGGCGGCGCCCGGCCGATTCCTCGCCGGCAAGATGGCCGGAGACAGCGCTTTCGGGGCTAGGATGCTCGGCACACCTCGGGATCTGGTCGGGAAGCAAGAGGAGTTCAAGCCGAACCTATCTATGGTTTCGGTTGCCACAGAGGTAGCTCGGGGAGGGTGCGGCGAGCTAGGTGGCGGAACTATGGCGGCGGCGAAGCTCGGCATCATGGCTATAGGGCACGAAACCGAGGGAGAAGGGGTCGGGAAGGTTCCTGACCTTGCTGCGAAGCTTGGAGTACAACTAATTTCGACGGAGAAGTCCTCCCGAGGAGAAATCGACGGCGGCGGCGGAGCTTGGGGCGGCGGCTAGGGCAAGATGGGAGGGCGTGGCTTGCTCGGGAACTTGTGGGGAGGGATGGCAGAGCTCGGCCGACCTATATAGGGGCGCGAGGGAGGCGTAGGAGATCCGGACTCGTCCGAGGATCCCGGCGGCGGAAAGCTTCGAGCAGCGGCGGCTCTGTTCGCGCGAGGGCAGGAAGAGGCAATGCCGCTAGGGATGGATGGCGGCAAATAGGGGCCCACCTGGACTTATATAGTCCCGAGGCGATGGGGATAGGGGAGTTGAATTCGCCTCGGATATAGGAGATCGAATCGAGGGCGGCGAGCGACGAACTCGCTCTGTTCGTTCTCGCGTCGGACTCTCGGCGAGCAGCAGAGGGAAACAGGGGAGGGGCTGTCCTGTGGGTCCCACAGGTCGGTAGCACCGAGCGCTGGGGTCGGCTGGCAGTCACGGCAGAGGGATGCTCCGCGCGCGCGTGGCTCTCTGCTTTGGGCACCCCAGGGAGAAGAAAGGAAGGAGAAGAAGAGGGACTGCCCTGTGGGGCCCGCCTGTCATCCAAAGATGGGAAGAGGGGGCGCTCAGCTTGCTGCGCCGGCTGGCTGGCTAGTTAGCTGGGCCTCGGCCCAAGTTAGCAACTCGGGCCAAAATCAGAGAGGGAAGGGTTTTCCTATTTCCCTTTTCTATTTTCTAATTACATTTTCAAAAGGATTTTCAAATTGGGTTTTGAATATTTGAACTCAATCATAAACCAAACAATACAAAAATACATGCTCCAGCATGAATGCAACAAACATGTATATGACCTAGGTTTGATTTTATATTTGAGAAAAATTATTATTTCCCTATATTGGAATGATCAACTAATTGCATAATTAAATAAATTCCCACTATTTAAAAGAATACAATTTTTCGGGTGTTACAGGTTGACTAGCTCTTTGATCTTGTATTTTCCTATGAAACTCAATTGCCAATAAAAATACCAAATCTCATAGAGAGGGGTTAGTTTTAATACCGCTCCATGGTAAGCGATTGATTTTATATTTTCAGCAGAAGCTTCCTAACTGAGTGGACCTTCATGTGCTCATATATTTTTTTGGTTTTTTTCTAAAAGGTGTGGACCTTCATGTGCTCACATATTTTTGGTATTTTTAGATTTTCCTATGATACTATGGTGAACCTTCATGTGTTCACATATTTTTAGTATTTTGTGCTTGTATAAAGTAAACTCAATAAGCGCATAGGTAAAGTTACCAGGTAACTAGGGGATGCTCCTTCCCCAAGCTTGATGGTTGTAATACTTGGTGCTTTAACGTTCCTCAGAGTGAGCTAGTAGTAGTCCTGGTGGATGCCACTAATAGACTCTCTCCTTAGTCATAATATTATTCGTGCATAGTTATACTCTAACAAGAAAACCAAAACTCGAGGCTCGAATTATAAAGGGGTTAGCGGTCAGCCAATGAGCACTTTGATTATTCTTTGAGTTGATTTTAATTAATAAATTTTAGCAGGATTCTAACAGAATTCTCTTTTTTGGGGTTTTTTCTAAGTTTCTTATGCAACAATCAAATATATATGCGTGCTATATAATAAATTATTTTTTTTCATGCCACCACAGTAAATACTTCTATGGGTTTTACCTTAAGTGCATTTACATGGGGCTTTTAATATTTATGATGCAGTAAATAAAGCAATAAATATTTTTGTTGGTTTTATTTTTAATATGCAAAAAAATGATTGTACTAATAAATATGCTAAGCAAAATTACTAATGAATGCTAAATTAATTAGATAACTACCATTCTAACCTTATGGTTAGGGTACGGAATTTAAAGTCTACCGACATGACTTAGATAGAGGAGAGTACTTATTCAGTAGGTTCATCGTATGAGGTTATCTCAGTCAATTCCTCATTTTGTGGTGGTGTAGTAGGTGTTTCTTCTTGCTCCTTCCATCTCTTTTCTGTCTCTTCTACTTTTCTCTTTTCTAATTCCAGCTCTTCCTTGTATGCTTCTCTTGATTCTTCATCTCTCTTCATCTATTCTTCTACATGTGCCTGGATCTCTTCTTTCTCTGTTTTAGCAATCTGGTCCATCCTCTCAGCTTCCTGCTTCCCACTCACTCCAGCGTGGTGCTTGTACAGCTTCTTCTTGCTCCTTGTAGCAGTCTTCATACTTCACAATCTTACCAGGGAACTCCTCCCATCCACAGTGAGACTGGGCAGCCTAACGGCGGGCTTGGCGTTTCCTCCTGTTACGTTGCTTCCTGATCTACTCATGGTTAAGATGTGTTCTAAATTGACAGCGTGCCATTCCAGTGGGTAGGTTGAAGTGGATGTGTCCAGACCCGATGTAGATGACAGCATTGGCGGTGTAGAGGAACAGTCTTCCCAAAAGAATAGGCGATTCATTGTCTTCCTTTTTGGACATTACGTTGACACCTGATCCAGTGTCGCAGACGGTGTCAGGAAAAGTGATGTCTCTGATCATGCATTCAATGATTGATACACCTGGGTCACCTTTCTTTATTGGGAATGGTTTTGGGAGCATATGATCATTTTCTGTGTTGATAGCATTGATTAGTTGAGCGGTTTCTTTAGGTACATGCTGGGGCTTGTTCTTCCTCCATCTTCTATTGTTCTTTTTCTTGGGTGCTGGTTGTTGTTGCTTGCTCTTCTTGTTGATGGAATTGGTTCGGGACTGCAGGAGTCTTGAGCATGCGGTTCTTGAATGAAAATCTCTTCTTCTTGTCTTTGATGGAGAGGACAATCTTGGCGTGTTCCGCATAGATGATGGCTTTGGTTATGCATATGAATGGTCGTCCCAAAATAATGGGTGCCTTTTCATCTCCTCCATTATCCATGATCACAAAGTCAATTGGGACATATGATTGCATGATGCAAATGCATATCTGTGTACAACAAAGGATCACCTAATATTTTCTCATAGATTACCTTGGGCATTATGTTGACACTTACGCAGAAATCGCAGATAGCTTCTAGAAAGCTATAACATCCTATAGAGATAGGAATCACATGTCTTCCAGAGTCTCCCATCCTCTCAGGTAGGGAGTGATCTATACGCTGTATATCTGCAGGCTCAATATGGTATTGTGTTGCATTGTGAATATCAATAAGGTTAGCAGTTTCTAAATCCTCCGGCTGGCCCAAAATCTTTTCTTTCTCAAATGGAGGGACAGTAGCAGCTAGCTGAGCTAATTGTGATTCTAACATTTTATTAAAGCTGTGCTGATTTTTTATAGTAGAAGTAAAGGTATCCATTCTAGTATTTATGTTTTCTAAAGCTTTATCATTTGAGGCTACCTTTCTAGACATTTGATCTAACAATTTAGATTGACTAGCAACTAAATCTCTTAAAGGCGAAAGATTGTAATTATTGTAATTATTACCTTGGTTGTTACCTTGGTGATTACCTTGTCGAGGTTGCTGGTTCCATCCTTGATTTTGCTGAGGACGATAGCAAGTGTTATTGTTGATGAAGTTCGCATCCTCTTGCAACATAGGGCATTTGACAGCTGAATGCTCGTAATCTCCACATTCTTTACAGGTCATGCGAGAATCATTGATGTGCATGACTTCCTTCTTCTCTATGTCGAGCTTCTTCATGATGAGGTCTAGCTTGGTAGTGACCATGTCACTTTCTTTAAGATGATGGATGCCTCCTCCTCCCCTGCGATGTTGAGTACGTTCTTCATTACAGCTTGAATTTGAGGCCATCTCCTCAACAAGTGCTTTAGCATTTGGAAGCTTAAGTGACAGGAAAGCTCCTCCAGCTGTAGCATCTATGGACTCACAGGTGCTAGAGACTAGCCCGTGGTAGAAGGTCTGCAATACTAGCCAATCCTCTATCTCATGGTGAGGACAGTCTGCAATGTAATCTTGGAATCTCTCCCATGCTTCAGTGAATGATTCGTCATGTTGCTGTTGAAAGCTTGAAATTTTTCCACGCAGAGCATTCGTCTTGCCTGTAGGAAAGAACTTTACTAGGAAAGCAGTTGAGCATCGGTCCCATGTAGTGTTCTTATCATTGTTGGCGTAGAACCACTGCTTGGCTTTCCCGAAAAGTGAAAATGGGAAAAGACGGAGTAAAATAGCATCTCTTGGTACTCCTCTAATCGTGAAGGTGCTGCAGATCTCTAAGAAGTGTTGTAAGTGTGCACTTGCATTTTCATGAGCTTTTTCATAAAACTAGCTGGCTTGAACTATGGTGATAAGAGCAGGCTTGCGCTCGAATCCATTCTCCCCCGTGTTGACTGCTGGTCCAGTCCGGATGTTTTCAGTTGTTGGGGCAGAGAACTCGCGCAGTGTCTTCTCAGCCATGTTTTCAAACACAGGAGATAAATCTTCTCATAAGTGTTCTTCTTCCAATATTGGAGATGGCTCCTTTGATGAATGAGCTTGAGCAGCGATGGGTGTTCTTGATGGTAGGTTGAAATTGTCCATCGCCTCTACAAACTTCTTTCTTCTCAGGAGTTTCTCTGGATCATCAGTGAAATTATTTGGAAGAGAAAAACCATTCATTCATCACCCTGTATAAGATAAGCAAATGATAAAAATAAGGGTGTGCCTGTTTGAGTTAGAGATCAATCGGTAATACAATCTTATCCATTATGTATACATATGTTATCAATATTTCCTAAGTTTAATGTGCCTTCCCCGGCAACGGCGCCAAAAATGCTTGTTGACATCTACTAACGTCGCCAAATATAACTATATAACTTTTAATGCGAGAGGCGAGATTAGAAGAAGAATGGTAATTAATTAACTTGTCATTAGCAACTAGCCACTTTTCTATTACCAACATTCTTATGCAAGAACTAGGTTGTCATCCCTAATTAATAATGCTAAGAATAAATAAAGGTTTTATGTATTAATCTATGTGACTAGGCAGAAATAAATATAAATATAAAATAAGATCAGTTCTGCAAGCGGACAGATAATTATACCATTGTAGCATTTTACCTAGGGAGTTCTACCAGATTGTCGATTTATATTTATACCACTGGGAAGGACTAGGATAAACTTTAATCTATTATATTGATAGTGATGGTATACAATGGATAAGTGACATTACTGATGTTATTTACTCTACTCATAACAGGTAGAGGTCACAAGATAAATAAAGATAAAGGTGATAAGTATGATCAAGCATCATAAATAAAAGATAATCATCAGAGCAATCTCTAGTCATAATAATAGCTAGCCAATGGGTAAACTAAGGAATTAATACATAAGGTAATTCTATAACTACATCAATGAATAACTCTAATTAGTGCAATTACATCTAGCAATCATTGTTAGATTAATCCTATATCATGATCACATGCAAAGGGCATCATCTAGGAAGGATGTGAAACAGAGTCATCATCCTAACTTCGCGACCGTGCCTGCTGGCCTACATACAGGGGGGTGGACTACAGAGGACACAACTGCAGCTATCACCTACGCGATCTATCACACGACCCGGCATATTAGGGTGCACTCGCAGATAAACAAAATACCTAGACACTACATCTACATATTGTTCATCATCTATCCTATCGTCCGCATGAATAAACGCTATACGAGCAATTACATGAATTCAATAAGATCAAACCGACTATACTAGACATATAATCAAAGTAGACAAAGACTATTGTAATCAAGAACATATGAACTATTAAGAACAATGTTTCGCTAATCATAATGAAGAATACAATAATAGAGAAAGAACTAGAATTATACCGAACTCTGCGCTCCAGACAGAAGCCGGGGCTCCTAGATCCGCCGAAGAACTAGAACTCCTCTACTTCTAATCTAACTAGGCTTAGAACTATGAACTAGGAGGCTCTTGATGGCTTGAGGACTTGATGCCTTGAATGAGTGAATTGATTGATGCCTTCAGGGGGTCTGCCCCTCTATTTATAGCCCGGTGGGATGTACGTGCACCGTAGGATCAAACCGACATGAAACAAGGGCCCAGATGACTCGACAAAGGCGGCGGAAGAAGACTCCAGAAGGTGGGCCAAAACCCTAAGGGGGGGCGTCCGGCCGGCCCCACCTGGTGGGGTTCGGGCCCCGGTCGCTTCGGGTGTGTTTTAGACTCTTTCAGGGTCTTCGTGATGATGTTTCCTTGGTGGTTATGTTTCGTGATAATTATGCTCTTTAACCCTTCTTTTATGCTTTTCTGGAATAGCCCCTGGAAAATACAGAACATGCAAAACTCGTGGAAACTGTCAGTTAAAACCCTAGACTAGTGTGTATTCATGTATCCTTTGGTGTCTAAAGTTCTAATAAAAGTTGACGTTATCCACCATCAACAACCATGTCGAACGGGCTCACCACCTGCGCCTCCTCCACCTCCGCCGTTGTCGGAGGAGGGTTTGTGTGCTCAGTTTCGCACAGGACGAAGGGAAGAGAAGGGTGGGCATACCGCATACCTATGGTGTGTTCCTCTCCGATGATGGGCTCGACGAAGACCTGAGCACCTAAAGTGCGGCGGCGGCGGCGCGAGCAATAGACGGTGGACCGATGACGATGCCATCGATCGGACGACCTTCCCTCCCTCCGCCGGCCTTCATTTCCTTCCTCCCGCCGCAGTCACTGGCCGAGGGGGTGGGGAGAATGGACGACGTTGGAGCGGCGTGGAGGCTGCGCGCGGTGAGGCGGGAGCGGAGGGACATGCGATTAGTGCGGTGTGGGCGAGGACTACGGGGAGGAGGGATGGATAGCGAGGGTGACGGTGAGGTGGATAGGGATTCCTTTTCTCCCGCGAGGTTTTTCTCTGCCTTGCGCATTGATTCCGGAGGAGGTGCGGGTGCGATGGAGCTAAGGGAAAATGCCGCATGAAAAATTGTCCACACTCTAGTCTTATTAGTTGTAGAGATAAGTCCCTTGGTTGTGATCCAGCACTGAAAGTGTCACTTAACAACGAAGGAACGCAGCTATTGATATCTTCTTCCTTTTAGAGTGGTGGAAGGGAGGTGGTTTAGGGATGATGGATTAGATGGTGGGGATAGGATAGGTGGGTGTTAGGACATGTCTCCACTGCAGAAAATCATATTCATAATCTTGACTCGCATATGCCTCGTTACTCTATCCTCGTGTGACCATGCTACTATACCTCGTCAGGTTCTACCCACATCTTCTATATACACCGTCTTGCATTGACAAAGGACAAACACCAAGCCAACAAGTACAATCAAATGATCCATTAAACACGGTTCTAGATGGGCTGATCCTAACGGGTTGATGGGTTTATTTTTAAGCCTATCATTATTACGTGAATTTGAAGTAAGTCAGATAGGGGGAGAGAGAGGGAGAGGAAGAGAGAGAGAGAGTGTGCACTACTACAAAAATAAGTTCAGGTGGCGGTGACGAAACATTAAGCGAGGCGGGCACATATCCAACCGCCTCCAAAAATATTTACGGAGGCGGTCGAAAAATAACCGTCTCCAAAAATAGATTTAAGGAGGCGGTCGTTTCTAAGACAACCGTCTCCAAAAATATTATATTTTCGGAGGCAGTTGTCTTAACGTAACCGCCGCAAAATATAATTTATTGACGGAGGCGGTCGTCTTAAGGCAACCGCCTCCATAAATATATTTTCGGAGGCAGGCAAACTATAAGGCCCACCTCCTAAAATATTAGCCCAATATTATCCCGTCTCAGTCCAATAGGCCTGCAATATTATCCTGTCTCAGTCCAATAGGCCCAGGCGAGCCCGATAGCCGAATTCGGATATATTACAAGATGTTAGGGCTTTTTCTCTCGCAGTCTCCCGCACAACATCCACTCTCTCTCTCTCTCTCTCAGTCTCTCCCCCAAGCCGCCACCCTCTCCCTCACTCCACTCTCGCTACCTCCCTCCCACCTCACCGGCAGCGCAGAGGCGCGGCCTCGACGACGGCGGAGCGAAGGAGTGGCCTCGCGGGTGGGGCCTCGCGGGCGTGCGGTAGGACGGTGCAGAGGCGCGGCCTCGAGCTCGACGGCGCGCGGCCGAGCGAGCGAGCGAACCGCGGCGGCTCACGAGTGGGCGGCGTGGGCGAGCGGCCGGCGCGCATGGGTGTGACCCGAGGCGGCGGCGCATGGTGGCTAGTGGTTAGCGGCCGGCAGCGAGGGCTGTGCTCACCCGGCGGTGGGGCCCCGAGCAGCACACCTCCCTCTCCTCCTTCAACTCCGGCGGTGGGGGTCACGCTCGATCCGGCCAGGAGATCGCCATTCTCCACCGTGGCTCCACCTCCCTCTCCTTTAGCACAGGAGAGCAAGACTGCGGCGGCAAGGCAGATCCGGTTGTGGGCATGGCAGATCCAGTGAATAGCATTGTGGATCCGGTGCAGCAGCTACAGATCCAGCGAGCGGTGGAGGACGCTGCGGTTCACAGCGGCAGATCTAGCTTGGGCTCGGAGTGGGCTCGCCGGCGGGCTCAGAAATGGGCTCGCCGGTGGGCTCTAGTTTTTTTAATCTGTTTTCCGAGGCGGGCACTTGTAAAACGCCCGCCTCCATTAATGTAATAACCCAGGCGGGCAATGCAACCGCCTCGATTAATTGGCGATTAATGGAGGCCTATAGTTGGAGGCGGTTGCAATGCCCGCCTCCAAAAAGCACTTTTGCCTGCCACCATTAAAATTTTTGTAGTAGTGGAGAGAGAGAACATCCAACAAGGTGGCTCCAATGGGCTAGATTAAGGTGGTGCGATCAGCTAATGGAAAACTAGACCGCATTATTAAGTTTTACTATTAAGTGGACCTAGAAGAGAAAGCCTGACCAAGTCATCATAGATGGCTTGACCAGCTCCTACATGTCCACATGGGATTTTGGCACGGTTAGCTAGGTCGGGTCATCTATATGTGCATTCATATACATGAAGGTGAGGTTCACTAGGTGACATCACGTATATGCATTGGTACACATGAGAGAGCATGAGTAGTTAGGTACATGTATATACTTATATACAAATGTTATAGTCTAACAGATGGTGTAAGGCTAAGTTAGTGGGGTTAGATATGTGCATATGTATTCGCTTACACATACGGTTAGGGTTTTTTACCGTACCAGAATGCAGATTTTTCACCTGGACACTAGTACATAGAAAGATCCTTACGGCCAACAACCTGATAAAACACAATTGGCCAAATGATCCAATCTGTAAACTTTGCGGGATTGAGCTAGAAACACGAACACGCTTATGCAAAGATTGTGCCTTTACAAAGCAGGTCTGGGGTCTCCTTAAACGATGGCTCGGACTAACGGTTTTAGACACAGTGGGATTATCAGGATCTCTGCACATGTTTGGGCGTAAGTGCAGAGCGAAAATCGATACAAAAGAAAGAAGAAACTGATGGTGTGACAATTTATTTTTGGTGGCACATTTGGAAAGAGTGCAACAGAAGAACTTTTCAAAATAGCCAACACAAGTGGCCACTATGTGCAAGCAAGATATTCAACAATTTCATGTCAACAAAAGGAACCAACGACAATAATCAAACTTAGCTGTTGGGATGGTAGCTCTAGTCATTTGGGCGGTTGTTTATGCCCTCCTTTAGTTGAATGGATTTTTCAGAAGTGGCGTATACTAGATGAGTGCTCAGTAGTGGAGTGGACACAGAGTTTTTTGTTCTTGTGTTTTTTTCCTTTTATTCGTCTAATAAAAATCCGGCAAAGCTTTTGCCACCTTTCCAAAAATAAAGAACGTTTCAGGGGTATGCTTACATTGTGGTACTCTGCCAATAGTTAGGAACCTGTGATATTTCAGTCAGTAACGTGAATGATATGAACAAGTTGTGTTGGCTTTACAGAAAATTTTATGGAATGGGTTATCCATTAAACTTGCTACGAGCACACTTCTGCCTAAATATTTTCGTTGAAATTGCAATTGTAACGACTTTACAATTGACATAAATTTAGGCTGAAATGATTGCTAAGTCAATGTCAATGTCAGTTCATGACGTTGAAGTATGGATGATTATATTCATGCTAAACAAAATGAGGCACATTTTTTTGCTGTTTAAGTCCGCCATCTTTTTATGGTTTCGTGTACACTCTTAAGTACTACAATCTCTTGAGCGATTTAACTCTCTGGATAATAAGTTTGTACGGTTTTTTCAGTCATTATCACCTTATTTGCTCGCTGTGGTCCACGTGTTACCAAATTTCATTGGGGGAGAATATTCCCTCAGTCATGCAATTACCTTATGTAAATTATATCATGAAGCACTGAGTGCGGAGGGGCCAGGTGCAGTGCATCAAAATGCAAGAAGAGGAAGAAGATCAAATTAAATTCCCAGTGGAAGAAATAAGTGTCTAGTGGCCATCATAGACGGCATAACTAGGCTTTTTCTAGTGGGACTACGGGGTACCTATTTTGTGGTTCAATTTATTTTGCTGCTGGTATTCATACACTATTTGCATGTGCGTGCCTTTTCGTCAGTAGTTTTGTTCAGCGTCTTTGTACCTTGAAATTTGGTTGGTATTAATACTGAACCTGGACTGTGCTGTTAATTTTCTTTTGTTACATATTGTATTTTGAGCATGGCACATTTGTGTTACGTTGGCCGTTATGTAAAGGAAGTGTGTAGCAGGATGCGGCCAATTACACTTTGGTGTTAAGGTTTGACCTATTAAATCAATCTTCAGGTGGTCAACAAAGCACTAGCTACCATTATATTAATCAATCTTCCGGATCTAAAAAAAATCAGGGGCTGTTTTGAACCTGGGGAAAATTCCCCGTTCCTGCGTTTTTATGTGAAATTGAACTGATTCTTATGAAATTCCTGTGTCATTCCTGTGAAATTTCTACGTTCCAAATAGACCCTCAGAGAGCGAGCACGGGCACCCTATGTCTCTCATTAGTGGCCACTTCGGCCACAGCACCAAACTGGCCTTGCCCCCACTGGTCCCCTGCCACTGCCTGTGCCGAGACCTCCCTCTCCTGTCTCCTCAAGCCATCGCTTGCCGCTGCATCTCGCTGCATGTCACCTGCCTCTCCGGTGCTGGTGCAGCAGAGTCCTCGTACGCCGCCAGTGCCCGGCCCCCTGCTGCCAACCACTGCCTCGGCAGCCCTCCACCCTCTCACACCTGTAGTCTAGTACCTGCCGCCATCATTCTTGGTGGGAGATCTGCGCGTCGCCTCTTGCCTATTTCTTCCTCTGACCCTTGCACTGAATGAGTTCGACACTATGTCTCAAGCGACACTCAACTGTGCCTGAGGCTAGGATGCATTGTCCCTGCTCCAATTTGGCACCATCCCACCTCTCCTGCTTTCTCACCACTCAAACAACACCACATTCCCAACTGCCCCCTCGCCTCCTCAGTTCTTCATGCACTTGAAGGACTCCGCATGGTGGCTCAGCAGCCCAAATAATTCCTATGTGGGTGCACTTGACAGGCAAGAACCCATGCAGAGGTACCGCGAACGGTCCAAAGCCGGTGACCTGCTATCCGCTGCTCACCAATACGAGTTAGAATAGTTCTTATCTACCACGATACAGAGTCCGATTTCAAAATATACTGGGTCATGTATATGACCCGGACTCGTAAGCATTTTTCTTTCCTTTTCTAGCGTTTTTTCTTTTTTTTCCTTCCTGCTTTATTTTCTCCCATCCATTACGCGTTTTGTTGTTCAGCATCTTTTTTCCTCTTTTTTCTTCGGCTCTTTTCCCTACACCGTTTCTCTCGATTTTTTTTCCTCAAACATCCGGAGAATCAAATGAAGACAAGATAACAGATATTTTACCAAGTGTTCTGACCAGAGTCCAGCCCAATGGAATCAATATAAAATGAAATATTACTTCGAAATTTCACTTTTTTACTACACAAAAATAAAAATAAAAAATAAAATAAAATAAAAATCTTTCCTAAAACAAATAGGTTCATAAATTAGTTCCAATAGGAATAGGATATATTCATGGTGTGGTAGTTTTTCACCCGTAGCAACGCACGGACATTTTTTCTAGTAATTCCTATGTGGGGGCACTTGCAGGCAAGAACCCATGCAGAGGTACCGCGAACGATCCAAAGCCGGTGACCTGCTATCCGCTGCTCACTTGCTTGTGATGAAGCCACATGTGGCCGGTTCCTCCCCGTCGATGTGCCACCCAAATCTTCCGCCTCCTAATGCGTGGAGCTTCCCCTCCTGCATTTGTGGCTCGCATGGCACCCATCCTCCCAAATGGTCTGTTCCCAGCAAGCATCTCCCCGCAGCAGCTAGACACCACTTCTTCTAGGGTTGCACTTCATCTGCGAGTCTTCCCGGTAATGACGGCTTTCCCATAAATGGAGAGACAAGTGGATCTAAACTTTGCCTTTCGCATTCGTTTCCCCTTTCTTCCTGCGTTGCTCAGTTGATAGAGTGAACCATGCTTCTTCCTGCGATGAGCTTCTCCATAGCGGAGAGAGATCGACGAGGGACAGCGACAAGCTTCCCATGGCAGGGAGAGATGGGTGCCATCGAGCCTCCCGCCTCCGCTTTCTCTCTTTCCCATAACTCAATTGATAGAGGGCAGACAGTGACTAGCGGGCCCTTTTGTCAGTGTATAGTGAATATGATAGGGCCATGGCAGGGAGAGATGGGTGCCATCGAGCCTCCCGCCTCCGCTTTCTCTCTTTCCCATAACTCAATTGATAGAGGGCAGACAGTGACTAGCGGGCCCTTTTGTCAGTGTATAGTGAATATGATAGGGACGTGGGTTCCCAATCTTCCATCAGGTAGGGGTAACTTATCGTTCTGCTGGAGCACAATGCACCAATGGGGCTTCTAATCCAAAGATTCCAACTCTCCAATCTTAGCGCTACGGCTCCTCTGGTTGTCAACCGTGTAGCCAGCGAGGGCTAATCCTTGCCTGCGGAATGAAGAACACAAGCAAGAACTCAAAAGTACGTAACTCAAAGATTGAGACAAACTATGGATGTATGATTAAATTCTCAAAGTGACGTCTCACAAACCGATGTAACAGTGAATGTGAGAAACAATGATCTAAGCGAAACACAAAACCTAATGACAGTGACAGCATATGAATATATAGGTGTCGAGGCTATTGACTGTTGATCTCAAGGACCTGGAGCATGCAGAGCACGTAGTCGCTGAAGCGCGGGTAGCGGCGGGGCACGCGCGACCAAACGGTGACGATGACCACCATCCCGCAGGGTACGAACTCCTTGGTGCGCACGCCGGCTAGCTCAGAGCATCACTGGTGTGCTGGCGCCGACGATCGGTGGTGGCGGCGCGCACTTCATGGAGCCTGGCACTGGCACGGTACCGAGGCACGTGGCGTTGGTGTGTGCGGTCGGCGCCAGCACGCACCACATAAACGGTGGGCAGTTGGCACGGGCGGGTTCCGCCACGAGCTTAATTTATGGGGTCACCAGTGAGGTCGCAGGAGCCGTTCCCGAAGAGGAGTGGCGCGGGCGCGAGGACTCCGGAATCCTTGTTGATGGAAGTCATGTGTGAGGACCCGACGGCGGGCTGGAAGGAATATCCATCGACCCAGGTTGAGCGAGTAGAAGACGGCGACGACACGAAACGAAAACTGTGACCTGGGGACGGCGCACAAAGAAAAAACCTAGGAAAAAAAATGTGTGGTTCCACAATCTTGGTTTTTTAGAAGTGAATTACAACAACAACAACATAAGCCTTTTGTCCCAAGCGAGTTGGGGTAGACTAGCGATGAAACCCACAAGAGACCAAGATTAGAGAAACACAAAACGGACACAAGACGAAAGGTAGAGTTAGAGATAAACAGAAAAGGAAGCAAAGGTCATGTTTCAGGCACACTGATTGCTAACCTCCAGGGGCTCCTATCCATAACTAATTCCTTGGAGATATTCCACTCTTTAAGGTCTCTCTTAACCGACTCGTCCCAAGTCAGTTTAGGCCGACCTCTAACTCTCTTAACATCGTCGACCCGCTTTAGAACCCCGTTGCGCACCGGCACATCGGGAGGCCTTCGTAGGACATGTCCAAACCATCTCAACCAATGTTGAATCAGTTTTTCCTCAATTGGTGCCACCCCGACCCTCTCCCGAATGTCCTCGTTCCGGATTCTATCCCTTCTTGTGTGCCCACAAAACCAACGTAGCATACGCATCTCTGTTACACTCAGTTGTTGGACATGTCATCTTTTTGTAGGCAGCATTCAACACCGTATAGCATCGCCGGGCGAATCGCTGTCCTATAAAACATACCTTTTAGTTTTTATGGCACCCTCTTGTCACAGAGGACGCCAGAAGCTTGACGCCATTTCAGCCAACCGGCTGAAATTCTATGCCTAACATCTTCATCAATGTCGCCATCCTTTTGAAGCATCGATTCTAGATACCGGAAGGTATCCCTCTTGGCCACCACTTGTCCATCGAGGCTAACGACACCATCCTCATGTCTAGCCTGCGCTGAAACTACACATCATGTACTCGGTCTTGGTCCTACTAAGTCTGAATCCTTTCGACTCTAATGTGTGTCTCCACAGCTCTAACTTACTATCAACCCCTGCCCTACTCTCGTCAACTAGCACCACATCATCAGCGAAGAGCATACACCAAGGGATATCACCTTGTATGTCCCTTGTGACCTCATCCATCACCAAAGCAAATAGATAAGGGCTCAATGCTGACCCTTGATGTAGCCCTACTTTAATTGGGAAGTCACTAGTGTCACCATCACATGTTCGAACATACGTCATCGCGTCCTTGTAACATATCCTTGATGAGGGTAATGTACTTAGCTGGGGCCTTGTGCTTTTCCAATGCCCACCACATGACGTTTCTTGGTACTTTGTCATACGTCTTCTCGAGGTCAATAAAGACCAAGTGCAAGTCCTTCTTCTGCTCCCTGTATCTCTCCATCAGCTGACTGTATTAAGAAAATCGCCTCCATGGTCGACCTTCCAGGCATGAACCCAAACAGGTTTTGGGTCACACTTGTCACTCTTCTTAAGCGATGTTCGATAACCCTTTCCCAGAGCTTCATCGTATGGCTCATCAGCTTGATCCCACGATAGTTAGTACAACTTTGAACATCCCCCTTGTTCTTGAAGATTGGTTACTAATATGCTTCTCCTCCATTCTTCGGGCATCTTGTTGGACCGAAAGATAAGGTTAAAAAGCTTAGTTAACCATACTGTTGCTCTGGCACTTTGGCACCTCCACACCTCAATAGGGATACCATCGGGGCCCATCGCTTTACCTCCCTTCATCCTCTTCAAAGCCTCCTTGATCTCTGCTTCCTGAAATCTCCTCACAAAGCGTCTGTTGGTATCATCAAATAGGGTCATCCAACTCAAGGGTACGACCCTCATTCTCCCCATTAAACAACCTGTCGAAGTACTCTCGCCATCTGTTCTTGATCTCCTCATCCTTCACTAGTAGTCGATCTGTCCCGTCCTTGATGCATTTGATTTGGTTGATGTCCCTTGTCTTCCTCTCTCGGATCCTAGCCATCCTATAAATGTCCTTCTCCCCTTCCCTCGTCCTTAGCCATTGATAAAGGTCATCTAAAGCCTAGCCCTTTGCTACACTCACAGCTCGCTTTGCAACCCTCTTCGCTGTTTTATAGCCCTCGACGTTGGCTGCACTGTGGTCCAGGTGGAGGCGCTTGAAACACTCTTTCTTCTCCTTAATAGCCCTTTGCACCTCGTCATTCCACCACCAGGTGTCTTTTGCTTCTTGTTTACCCCCTTGCTCACACTAAGCACTTCTGAAGCCACCTTCCGAACACATGTTGCCATCTTTAGCCACTTGTTGTCTGCATCTTCTCCTTCTTCCTAGGGCCCCTCGTCTAGCATCCTCTCCTTAAACGTTTGCACCGCTTCCCCTCTAAGCTTCCACCACTTCGTTCTCACAATCTTGGACGCGTTTGAACCGGGGGACCCGTATCCGAAATCGAAAGTCCACCACCACCAGCTTGTGTTGAGGGACAACACACTCCCCAGGTATCACCTTACAGTCTAAGCAAGCACGCCTATCCTCCCTCCTTGCAAGGATAAAGTCGATTTGGCTCGAGTGATGTCCACTTTGGAAGGTCACTAGATGTGATTCTCTCTTCCTAACGAAGGTATTCGCTATCACCAAGTCGTAGGCCAATGCGAAGTTCAACACATCCTCCCCCTCTTCGTTCCTACTACCATACCCAAAGCCCCCATGCACTCGCTCGAACCCTACATTAGTCATGCCCACATGGCCGTTGAGGTCTCCTCTAATGACGAGTTTCTCGCTGATAGGCACGGTACTAACCATGCTATCCAGGTCTTCCCAAAACTGTTTCTTAGTGCTCTCCCCAAGACCTACCTGAGGGGCATAGGCACTGATCACATTCAAAGCCGAATCTCCAACTACCAGCCGGACTAGGATAATCCGATCGCCTTGCCTCCTAACCTCCACGACTCCATCCTTTAGGCTTCTATCGATCAAGATGCTTACACCATTCCTACCCGATGATGAGCCCAAGTACCAAAGCTTGAAGCCAGTACCCTCCACCTCTTTCGCCTTCTGGCCCATCCATCTAGTCTCTTGGACGCACAGGATATTTACACACCTCCTAATTGCTGCATCAACTAGCTCTCATAGTTTACCCGTTAGGGACCCTACGTTCCAACTACCTAGGCAAATCCTAGTTGGCTCGGCTAACTTCATTACCCTTCGCACCCGTCGAGGGAAGTGCGAAGACCCTTACTCATTTTTCACCACACCCGGGCGCCGATGTGGCGCGCCACTAAGGATGCGACGACCCGATCTTTGCTTACTTGACACCGTGCCCAGATCACGACACGGCGCGTCACGGGGGTGACGACCCAGCCCTTGCATATTTAACACCATACCTGCGTTCCGGCATGGCGCGTCACTAAGAGGGTTACGCCCCAACGAAAATCTTTTTTGGGTTTCATTTCCATAAGAGTAGCTAGGTTTTTACATTGGCTCGCCAAGCCTAACACAACCCTCCTCCTTTGCCAGGGCTTGGGACCTGCTATGCCAAGGCACCATATGCGCCCCACCATAAGTTAGAGCACCGTATGCTAGGGCAGCATAGGGAACAATTAAAGATAGCCTCCTTTTTTCCTTTCCCATACTAATTTTACGAAACATAATTTGAAAAACTATTGGAGATGCTATTAACCATGCATGCAATTTTATATGCATGACTTTCCATTGCACTCATGTGTAGGCACCTTTATTTCCTTAATATCCAAACTACCCCTTTCTTCTTCATCTCACTTGTCCTCGGAGTCACGCAAGGGCAGAGCCTTTTGGAAAATATATCACTAGCTTGAATGTATAAACATATGTATAATTATTCTATGTATGCTTGTTCATTTTTTTCTCTGAAATATTTGGGTATGCGGGAATTATACAGGGGCATAAGTACTCCTGGACTGAACGAATTGTATAGGCCAACCACATATGACCTGCGTGACCATTATTTAAACAAAGAAGAAATTTCACAAGCGATGCAGGTTTGTTTTCTTCCTGTGAGAATATCTGAAGCCCATTAAGTAGAAGAATTGAAGCCTTTTCGGGTGCCGACAGCAGGCCACCTAGACCGGGAACTCCATGGATTAGACTCTCAGTCGATCACATGCATGCATCGATTAGACTCTATGTTGTATTTAATACACGATTGAATATACTTACACATCTACAATAAGCTGCTGGAAGCGTGGAAGAAAACTTGGAATTAGATAAAGAACAGAAATATAAATTTTGTCACATGGTCACACAAGTACATTTAGCACTGCACTTAAACTGCACAACACTGAAGATTTCTATTCAAATATTTTAAATTCTAGGCTTCTTAGTGAAATCAAATTCTGAAAATTCTAAATGGTCAAGCCTGGCTCAGGAAACTGGTCCAAACCTCACACACACCGAAGGTAAGAATCAAGTATCAAACATTGAAGGTCTTACATATTCAGTGTAAGAGCGAACCTGCATAATTGAATTTTGGTGACAAACATGAATTTTCGGCAAAATTTTTAGACAAAACATAATAGATAAATATCCAGGACAATGAAATCTTAAATAATATAGCACCCAACCGACGACAATCGCATTATTGAAACAAAACACTTCAAGCACCAAAACTCAGCATGATACTGGAGAAGCAAGCTCAACTCCTCAAGTCAATGGATGGATGGATGCATGCCCACTTGCAGTTGCAATTCAGAACTAGTGCACTAACTCTCATAAAAGATTGAATGCAGAAAACTTATGAAGATTTCAACTCGATGCTAACTAATTATTCAGTTGATGTAGCACCTGAACAAATCATCTCCATGAAAGTATGATAACATCACTGAAAACAGTTTCCGGTATGCCTTCTGGTTGAATGAGATCTAATCGAATTCTGGAACTCCCTCTAGTGAAAACCGTGCAAATCATCTTCAAGATATTGCAGGTACATCACTCATACACATTATTTGTTCTGATAATAGAGAAGACAGCCCCACAACAACAAATTGTTGGATTTATTATGGGCCAAGCCCATTTATATATACAATAAATCAATAACTCTATGATGTGTAACTGTGGGTATTATCAATTATACTGGATTGGAATTCCAAAGGTCTTTAACTTAACTTATATGGTGAGAAATATTCCACTTAATTTGAGAAGTTAAGGAGGGACCAAGACGTGCCACGCGCGCGCGCCGCCGCCGCCGGCCGGGCCATGCCGTGGGCGTGGGCTTGGTGCGCCGGCGGGATATAGGGGACATCCTGTCCCTTCGGTACAGATACGAGACTAAACACCAGAAGAACAAATTCCGCAGCAAAGAAAGTGATCCTCATCTCGTAACTCCGCATGCACGGGGAAGCGAGAGGGCAGGTGCCTCCGAAGCCCTTGCCGTTCGAGACCTTGCACGGGGGATCAGCAATTAGGTTTTTGGGTAGCGTCTTCGCGACTGCCCAAATCACCGCCGCCGTCAGTTCGTCGTCTTCATCCTCAAGTTGCCGGCGACATCGTCTTCTTCTTCCTCAGGGGTGGATTTCATCATCTTCCTGGAGGTATGACGCTGGAAGTTGGATAAGGATCCGGATCATCGGAGCGCATGGGAGGATATGATCCCTTCATCTTCATTTTATTTTTCGTTTTGCAGTTACTGCTTGCTTCGATAGTTCTTTTATGTCGTTTCATATGCTGTTCTGTCCTGTTTCAGTAGTTTTTTCGTATTGTTTCTTATCTTGCGTGATGTCTGTCTCTGCTAGTTTAATATTCTGCTTATCTATTTTTGCTATAAATTATATGTCATGTCTGAATGTTTCAGTGATTCAGTTATGTTGTTTCATATGTTGCTATTTTTATGTTTCACCTGGTCTGTTATGTTGTTTCGCATTTTGTTCAGAGTATGTTGCTGTTATAATATGTGTATCATGTTTTTATGTTTTCATTATGCATATGCTTCACATGTTTATTGTTCTCATGTTCCATATTATTATGGATATATTTGTTATCATATTTTCTGTGATTAAATATCTCTTATATGTCATCATCATAATGTTAATTTATGGAATTAAAATGATATAGAAATTGCCTAATTTTCTAATAATCCAAAAACCTAAATATATGCATTTTTCTGTCAGAGGTTTTGTTGCTGTGTTAAAGCCTGATCCTTTTGATGGTAAAAACTTCTTGATTTGGAAAGCTAAGATGGAACTGTGGCTCACTGCAATGTCATGTTTTATGTCCTCTGAGGGCAAGCCTACTAATTTACCTCCTGAGAGTGAGGCTAAGTTTAAGGCTGATGACAACCTCTTTCGAGGTGCAGTGATTAGCGCACTTGATGCTAAATTCCAAAAAAGCTATATGATTCTTCCTATGGGAAAAGAGCTGTGGGATGCACTTGTGGGAAAGTTTGGAGTTACTGATGCTGGTAGCGAGCTGTATCTCATGGAGCAGCTGTATGACTACAAGATGGTTGAGAACCGATTTGTAGTGGAACAGGCTTATGAGTTTCAGGCACTAGTTAAGGAACTTGAGCTTTTTTCTTGTCCTTTGTCTAAAAAGTTTGTGGCTGGCGGTATAATCGCCAAGTTGCCACCTTCTTGGAAGGACTTTGCTACCTCCCTCAAACATAAGAGAAGGAGTTCAATGTGGAATAGCTCATTGGTACTCTTGATGTAGAGGAGAGGGTAAGAGCAAAGGACAATGAAAAAAGTGTTGAAACCTCTACTGCCAATGTGGTGCAGAAGAGAAATTTCCACAAGTTTAACAAGAAGAAAACCAGAACAAGTAAGAGAACACAAATAAACCTGTTCAAACAGCACAGTTTAAAAATAAGGGCAACAACAACAATAAGAGAAATGGAGGCTGCTTTGTGTGTGGCAGTGAACAGCACTGGGCAAGTGAGTGTCCTGATTGCAAGTCCAAACAAGAAAAGAAATCAACAAATGTTGTTACTACTGAAACTGGAGAAGGAACATCTGGGTATGGTAATTCTTTACCATTTGTTCTTTCAGTTTGTAATTCACCTGAGTGGTGGATGGACAGTGGTGCAAATATACATGTGTGTGCTGATGTTTCTTTGTTTTCTTCCTACCAGGTCGGGAGGTCTGGCGCCTTGTTGATGGGAAATGGTTCGCGTGCTCATGTTCTTGGTGTTGGTACAGTCATTCTGATGTTTACTTCGGGAAAGACGGTGCCATTGAAGAGCGTGCAGCATGTGCCCTCTATCAAGAAAAATCTTGTTAGTGCTTCCATGCTATGTCGAGATGGCTACAAAGTTGTTCTTCAGTCAAATAAATGTGTTGTGTCAAAACATGGTACCTTTGTTGGCAAAGGATATGATTGCGGAGGCTTATTCCGCTTATCACTGCATGATGTGTGTAATAAGATGGCGAATTCTGTGAATATTTCTGATGAGTTGAATTTATGGCATTCACGCTTTTGTCATGTAAGTTTTGGCTGTCTTATGCGGTTAGCAAATCTGAATTTAATTCCTAAATTTAACTTGGTCAAAAAGTCTAAGTGTCATGTATGTGTTGAATCAAAATAACCCCGCAAGCCACACAAGGCTGCTGAGGCGAGGAATCTGGCACCTCTAGAACTTGTTTATTCTGATCTATGCGAGATGAATGGAAGTTTGACTAAAGGCGGTAAAAGATACTTTCTCACTTTTATAGATGACTCCACCAGATTTTGCTATGTGTATCTATTAAAAACTAAAGATGAAGCGTTTAATTATTTTAAGGCCTATAAAGCTAAAGTTGAAAACCAACTTGAAAGGAAAATAAAACGGTTAAGGTCCGATCGAGGTAGAGAATATTTCTCTACTGTGTTCGATGAGTTCTGCATGGAACATGGCATTGTTCATGAGAGGACACTGCCATTCTCACCACAGTCCAATGGGATTGCTGAACGGAAAAACCGCACTCTAACAGATTTGATAAATGCCATGTTGAGTACAGCGGGATTATCCAAGGAATGGTGGGGTGAGGCGATTTTGACAGCGTGTCATGTCCTGAACAGAGTTCCAACAAAGAACAAAGAGATCACTCTATTTGAGGAATGGGAAAAGAGAAGATTAAATCTCTCATATTTACGCACTTGGGGTTGCTTGGCTAAAGTGAATGTGCCAGTCAACAAGAAGCGTAAACTTGGGCCAAAAACTATTGATTGTGTATTTCTTGGCTATTCCTTTCACAGCACAGGATATAGGTTCTTAATTATAAAATCTGATGTGCCTGATATGTATGTTGATACTATCATGGAATCAAGAGACGCTACATTCTTTGAAAATGAGTTTCCCATGAAGAATACACCTAGTGAAATAAGTCATGAGACTATAATTCCCCATGAGCACGAACTGTCTATTTCTGTAGATCATGCTGAGGATTCTCACGTTCACATCCCTGAAGTGGATGACACTATAGTCACTCGAAAGAGCAAGAGACCGAGGGTTGCAAAATCCTTTGGTGATGACTTTATAGTGTACCTTGTGGAAGACACACCAACCACCATTAGAGAGGCATATTCCTCTCCTGATGCTGACTTGTGGAAGCAAGCAGTAAGGAGTGAGATGGATTCTATTATGTCTAATGGAACATGGGAGGTGGTAGACCGTCCTTATGGTTGTCAACCTATAGGGTGCAAGTGGATCTTCAAGAAAAAGCTTAGGCCTAACGGTACAACTGAGAGGTACAAGGCAAGGCTTGTGGCCAAAGGATACACCCAAAAAGAGGGGGAAGATTTATTTGACACCTACTCACCAATTGCTTGATTGACCACAATTCGCACATTGATTGCCGTGGCAGCCTCGTATGGTCTTATCATTCATCAGATGGATATTAAGACAGCTTTCCTAAATGGAGAGTTGGATGAGGAGATCTATATGGATCAGCCAGAATGATTCATTGAGGATGGCCAAGAGAACAAGGTGTGCAGGTTGCTGAAGTCGTTGTATGGCCTAAAACAAGCACCTAAGCAATGGCATGAAAATTTTGATAATACTCTTACAGCTACTGGTTTTGCTGTGAATGAGGCAGATACGTGTGTGTATTATCGGTATGGTGGGGGTGAGGCTGTTATGCTCTGCCTATTTGTTGATGAAATTTTGATCTTTGGATCAAATCTCAATGTGATTGAGGAAGTAAAGAAACTTCTATCGAGCAATTTTGAAATGAAAGATTTGGGAGAAGCTGATGTCATTCTAAACATCAAGCTTATTAGAGAAGGTGATGGTGGGGTAACTTTGTTACAATCCCATTATGTGGAAAAGGTGTTAAGTCACTTTGGTTTTAGTGACTGTGATCCTGGTCCCACACCGTATGACCCTAGTGTGCTATTGAGGAAAAACCGGAGAATAGCAAGGGATCAATTGACATACTCCCAGATCATAGGCTCACTTATGTACCTTGCGAGTGCAACAAGGCCTGACATCTCATATGCTGTGAGCAAATTGAGCCGGTTTGTGTCAAACCCGGGAGATGATCATTGGCGTGCTTTTGAGAGAGTGTTGCGCTATCTTAAAGGTATTATGACATACGGTATTCATTATACTGGGAACCCTAGAGTGCTGGAAGGCTACAGTGATGCCAACTGGATCTCTAATGCTAATGAGCTTTATGCCATAAGTGGATATGTGTTTCTGCTTGGAGGTGGCGCTGTTTCCTGGAAGTCTTGCAAGCAGACTATCTTAACGAAGTTTACAATGGAAGCAGAACTCATAGCATTAGACACTGTTGGGGCTGAGGCCGAGTGGCTACGTGATTTCCTATTGGATTTACCGGTAGTTAAAAAACTGATACCAGCTATTTCCAGGAACTGTGATAACCAGACTGTGATTACCAAGGTTAACAGTTCCAAGGATATCATGAAGTCCTCGAGACATGTAAAGAGAAGTTTGAAATCTGTTAGAAAACTGAGAAACTTCGGAGTTATAACGGTGGATTATGTCCACATGTCGAATAATCTGGCAGATCAATTCACTAAGGGTTTGTCACGCAATTTGATAGAAAGTGCATCGAGAGAAATAGGTATGAGACCTACGTGAAATCTACCATAGTGGTAATCTGCTCTATGTGATCGAAGATCCCGTGAAGTAGAGTGGCTGAAACAAGCTAGGAGTAGATTGAGAGGAAAGATCCCTTTCTTGACTCATCTCTGATGCACATCTTTCCTATCTGTAAGGCAAGATGGTATTTACCTTAATGTACTTCCAAGAGTCTTATAAAGGTGAGATGTTGTCCAACAGAGCATCTTTTGAGGAGTACACCTATATGAGTCAGACTGCTGGTCACAGTCTATGGGATTTGGGTAATCCCTAAATACTTATGAAAGGCACTGAAGTGTGACTTATATGCTTCAAACAACGGGGATGCTTGTTGCAGCCTAGTATCAGCAAAGGACTTGAGTGAATCTCACCTCACACAAAACTGTCAATTCAAGGTATTGTCCATTGTTCAGTTGTAGCTGAGTGAAACTCTTGCTCTAGGTGGATGTTCAACTTAACAGTCTCCATCGAAACACTGGTATATCAAAGAATTGTGATTCTAGAACTGCACAGTTACAAACCCTAGAGTTTGATGGGGATTGTTGGATTTATTATGGGCCAAGCCCATTTATATATTCAATAAATCAATAACTCTATGGTGTATAACTGTGGGTATTATTAATTGTACCGGATTGGAATTCCAAAGGTCTTTGACTTAACTTATATGGTGAGAAATATTCCACTTAATTTGAGAAGTTAAGGAGGGACCAAGGCGTGCCACACGCACGCACGGGTGCGCCGCCGCCGCCGCGCCGGCCTGGGCCATGGGCGTGGGCGTGGGCGTGGGCATGGCATGGCGAGGCAGGCGTGCGTGGCGTGCGTGCGTGCGTGTTAAATTTTTAGCACTCATTAACCACTGGGAGTTACAATTTCAAGTTGATCTCTCCGCATGCTTGACTGTTGGACTGCCCGAAACCTTTCTCCTCCTCTCCTCTCTACTGTGCGCCGGCGGGATATAGGGGACACTCTGTCCCTTTGGTACAGATACGAGATAAATACCAGAAGAACAAATTCCGCAGCAAAGAAAGTGATCCTCATCTCGTAACTCCGTGCGCACGGGGAGACGAGAGGGCAGGTGCCTCCGAAGCCCTTGCCGTGCGAGACCTTGCACGGGAGATCGGCAATTAGGTTTTTGGGGAGCGTCTTCGCGACTGCCCAAATCACCGCCTCCAGTCGTTCGTCGTCTTCTTTCTCAAGTTGCCGGTGACATCGTCTTCTTCTTTCTCACGGGTGGACTTCATCATCTTCCTAGAGGTATGACGCTAGAAGTTGGATAAGGATCCGGATCATCGGAGCGCATGGGAGGGTATGATCCCTTCATCTTCGTTTTGTTTTTCGTTCTGCAGTTACTGCTTGTTTCGATAGTTTTTTTTTATGTCGTTTCATATGCTGCTCTGTGTCTGTTTCAGTAGTTCTTCCATATCATTTCTTATCTTGCGTGATTGTCTGTCTCTGCTAGTTTAATATTCTGCTTATCTGTTTCTACTATAAATTATATGTCATGTCTGCATGTTTCATTGATTCAGTTATGTTGTTTCATATGTTGCTATTCTTATGTTTCACCTGTTCTGTTATGTTGTTTCGCATTCTATTCAGAGTATGTTGCTGTTATAATATGTGTATCATGTTTTTATGTTTTCATTATGCATATGCTTCACATGTTTATTGTTCTCATGTTCCATATTATTATGGATATATTTGTTATCATGTTTTCTATGATTAAATATCTCTTGTATGTCGTCATCATAATATTAATTTATGGAATTAAAATGATATGAAAATTGCCTAATTTTCTAACACAAAAAAGGCACATATTGTTTTGAAATTCTTATCAGGCCACTAAACATCATTGGACAGTAGAGACAAAGTATCAAACAAACACATAATAAGTAAACCTGAGTCATGAGTTCTGTAAACAAGAATTCATGGAAAGTTCTTTCATTAAGATGAAACATAGTACTCTTTCCTAACAGGGAGAACAGTCACATTATTCAGTGACAATGACTGAAACGGAGTCCATAAGATGCCCCCAACAGCCTCCTAGAGTAAAGTCGTCATCACTCAGTCCTCATTGGCACTTGCAACCTGGTGCTAGCAAGATCTGAAAAACAAAAAGAAAGATCAAAAATATGAAATATAGATAAAAAAATCACACATCACAAATAATGCAGTGTTGCTGGTTACATGATGAAATCTTGCAATACCAACATGGTCTATGGATAACCTTAGTCTTACAAAACACCTTTAACAAGTATTGGTGTCATGCATTTGAGGTTGCTTCATTGAAATTTGACATGTACAATTTTTTTTATTGATATATATCCATATTTCCACACAAGCTAGAACGATACCTTTGTGGCCAAAATATCATAACACGCTAAATATAATTATTGACAAATCACAGCAAATGACTGAGGAATGATATAACTGAGCACGAGGTTATTACCAGGAATGCCAGAAGCGCATGAATGGAAAGATGGGGCCGAACTTCCCATTGCCTATCTTGCTGATCCTGCGGGACGTTACTTCAACACTGAAGATGCTGTCATTGGCCCTGATGAAAATATAACCAGTGCCTTCTGCAAAGCCGACAACATAAAACTTAGTCGAGGCGCCACCCAACACCGGTGGGGATAATCGAATCAAGCTCGATGGCTCTGCCTTGCGCCCATCTCGTGACGCCATCAGGGTCAGTTCGACCAGACAATAGGCGGTAGGTTGCAGCCCTCCACAGCGGCAACTCCTAGCCCACCATCCTCTGGCATGCACAGGATCATGTTCTCCGCGCTATGGATCGGCGGTATCAAGATCGTCGATAGGGACACCCCTTGTCAAGTCGTACTTGAGGATTCGCCGTGACCCAGAAGACCCCATGGGGAAATAGAGTGTGTCTCCGGCAAGCAGGCTTGGGGTTCTAATCCTTGTGAAGGAATTGAAATCAATGGCAGCAGACACGCTCCACTTGCCAGTCTCTGATGAGTAGAGGCACGCCCGTGTCGGTACCACGGCCAACCCACCTCGCTGTCGCGGCGGGTTTTCTCCAGCAAGACCACGAGGAAGGGCCCTCCGCTGCAGCCGATATGATCGCAGCCATTGGAGGCGCAGAGCACCGCCGCCACGCCGGTGAATTGTGTATACAGATTCACGGGTGCGGAGAAGCACCGCTCCTTGCCGGTTATAGGGTCCCAGACGGTGAAGCTTGGTGTGTACGGGTACGTTGATTCAGACGCGGGGTGGAAGAGGAGGACGCGGCCGTGGCGGCAGTCGAGGGTTCGGCAGTAGGTGGGGCTGTTGGTGGACGCCGGCGGGGGAAGAGGAGACGGCTGCGTGGTGCGCAGGAACAGGGGACTGGATGCGCCAGAGGAGTAGTGGTTGTAGAGGAAGCCGAGCACGGGGGCTCCTCCTTGGACCTCGCGGTACCGGCGGAGGAAGGCGCGGTCGGAGAGGAGGCGGCGCCACGTCTTGCAGGCGAGGGAGGTGCGAGCGAGGCACGCGACGTCGTCTGGAGCGACGCGGAGGAAGATCTCGATGATGAGGTCGTCCGTCAACATCAACATCAACGCCGGCGGCGGACCCGGCGCCATCTCGGTGGTCTACTTGATCTCGGCAAGATATTGGTTTCGATCTGCTACGTGGCTCTTGCCTCTTCTACACGATGGGAAATTTCTGACGTACGTGCCGAAGACTTCGTCTCCGTGGGTACCGCAGTTTAGAAAAGGCAACCTATGCAGGCGCCTGATCCGATTCCATGGGTTGACAGTTGGCAGTTAATTTAATTTTATTTAGGGCCTGTTTGGAAGCAAACCAGCTTGAAATTTCGCTAACTAATTGATAGAGTTAAAGTTTAGCTAGCTAAAGATCACTTTAGATAGGGGTGTTTGAATGCTCTAACTAATTCAAAATCTTGACCATGCTATTCCCTCATTAATACTATTGTTTATATAGCTAAACTTTAGCTGGAATGTGTTTGAATGCTCTATCTAAACTTTAGTTAGGGATAGTTTGGTCATTTAGACCTTTTAGCTGGTTTTAGCCGGGTTGAAAGCAGCTAATTAGGATTGTGTACATTTTGGCCTTGCAGTTAAACTTTAGCTAGGTTTGTGTTTGGATGCATCATAACTAAAATTAGCCAACTAAAGTTTAGCTAATGCATCCAAACAGGGCCTTAGGTATATAAATGTTACCAATTTAGTTCCCAAAATTCTTGAGATTTCTATGTCATTATAACTAATTGGGAGCAGCAAAGAAGGATTCTCTTCAACAGTTTCTTAAAGTGATTGCTAAATAAAATGTCAAAAAAAAGAAGTTTTTTCACGGGACATCACGCATGCAACGTCCAAGCGAATTGGCAAAGGAAGAAAATTGCAATTATAACTCTCCAAACATCGTGTTCCGTAAAGATGACTCTTCAAACATTGTATTCGTAAAAATAACTCTCCAAACGTTGTCTTCTTGATTTCTATAACCCTATCCGTATTTTACTCTTTTTCTTCGAACAAAATACATGTATTTCCTCAAACGTTCGATGGCCGCTCAGTGGCAGGCTTGTTCGAAGGGTCCGTCGCCAAGAATGTCCCGATCGCCAATTGCCCTGCTCCCCTACAGCAGCACGTCACAACAGGCGACAGGGAGGACATCAGCAAGATCGAGATGACGTCGCCAGGGTGTACGATCAGAGGTGCGTGCAGCAGTACTCACGTATTGAAGGGTCCCTGTACCCCTACCAACGTCGTCGGCAGCGGCGTCGTCCACGACAGGCACGGTGGTCAGCGAAGTCGCGCGCCTTGATGGTGTCGAAGACCCTAGTGCCGGCGGCGACCGCGAACACGGCGTCATTCACGGCGCTAAGCTCGCGCACGGTGCACGACAACACGCCCCTGAGCTCCGCCTCCGCACTATGCGCCCTGGGGAACCTCACCACATCCATCTGGGTGAGCATCCGGTACCCCGGCGCCGACTCCATCTGGGTGAGCAAGGGCGGCTACGTGCTCAACGAAACCTCGCGCACCTCCCCAGGGATTCGGTTGGACGGATTAGGGTTCGACTTAAGCTCCACCGCGGCCATGGCAACTCGGCCAGCAAGCTGCACGGCGGCGCGCGGCGTTCCAGCCGTTCCAACATGGTAGTATTTAAAATAAAGGTGCTCTAAGTACCATAGGCTCATCCAGGCTTCAAGACACCTGACGACTGAGGTAGAGATGACCCAGAGAGGTGAGCTCGACGTGAGGGTGGCTTCGACGGCACGAACTGCGGTGGAGAACCTCTGTTCTGGTAAGGTCCTGTGCGTTAACGATGAAACGACCGAGCTCAAGAGCTTCATAGAACCAAGACAAACTCAAAACGATAGACGAGAGGGAGGGAGATCCACCCGAGGAGCCCAGGCTGCGAAGAACCGTGTGCGGCGGCGCTCTGCCGGAGTCCGAAAAGAACGCGGCAATCCGACGATTCCTAGTGACTATAGCGGGCTCTAAGCTGTACCAATCGACGCGCAAGGAGGTGTCCAAGCTAAGAGCAAGATGTAGAGGGTGGAGGTGGAGTAGAGACGGCGAATTTGGAGACGAGCCGAAGCTAGACGACGACGGGAATGGAGGAAGGGAAGAAGAAAACGGCGACCGACGGTGCAATATATAGGGCAACGGAATTTCCGCGTACATGGTTAGGGCCGCCACGGAGTCGCTCACGCTGCAGGATGCGCCACAGGGACGGGCATGGCCTAGGAGGACGAGTGAGCGCGAGGACGAACCCATACCGGTTACTATAGCCCCATCTCTCAATGTCTGAGATATTTGTCAAATTACTTTTAAAATTATGTAATAACTCAAAAAAATCTCAAAATAAAAGTTGTGGGAAATTTTAAACCGAACAACTTTGCTTCTTGATCCATATTTAAATTTTGAACAGATTTTGAATTATATAAAAAGGGGTAATTGGGTCATTTGAATTTCAAATCCAATCTGGTTTAAAAATCAAAATTTTTCTCAATAACTTGAAAATATCCAAATATAAAATTTGTTATATTTAACAAACCCTATAACTTTCATTAAAGGAGTTTGGTCAGATTCTTGATAGTTTTTTAATTTGAATTTCAAATTTAAACTTTTGAACCTAGAGTAGGGTTTTATTTGAAATCTTATTTAATAACCTCAAATTTTCCCAAAATAGAAGTTTATCAAATTTTAAAGATCTACAAATTTTGTTTAAGCCATCAACCTCTAATTCTATTTAGTTTTTGATTTAGGGTTTTGGGCCCGATTTAGGGTTTCATAAATGATTTTCTTCTGAATTTCCAGTTTTATTTATTTACATATTTACACTCAGGAATTCATATAATAAAATCACTCTAAACTACCTATGCACTATCACAAGTGGAATAATTTTTTATTTTAGTGAATGCGCAGGAAAAAGTTTTATGCGAGATGATCTACAATGCATATAATGACATGGCCGGTTTTAGTTACAGTAACAACAAGGTGCTACACATTAAAAGTTCAACAGCCTCGGTAAATCAGGTCCCAATGGGACAGCCCAAAAGGGCCAATTCCTATTGGCGATATATATATCCCAAAGACCTCAAACCCTAACTCCCACTCCCTCTCTCAGTTGTCAAGTGTCGCCCCTCTGCTCTCCCTATCCCAGACCCACAGGCGACGATGGCCCCCCTTCCCACTCCCCATATGACGCTGACCCCCTCCCCTAGCCCGAAGGCTGACAACCCTCCACTTCCCATCCTGGTGGCCGCTGGCGCCCCTCTCCGACATCAGCTCCCCAGGTGACAGTGGCATGTGGTGGAGGACCGAGGTGGCAGGCGGGACTTCAACCCAACGACATGGGCCCTTCTCCTGGTGGCACGGGTTCGGCTCCCCGGCGGCGGTGGCACGCGGGGCCTGCTACCCAGCAGCGGTGGCGCACGGTAGAGATCGAGCTAGAGGCTGCGGTGGAGGCCGTCGAGGAGAGCAGCTCTCCTCCCCAAGAGGCTTCGGCGGCAACTCTCCCTCCCTCCCTTGTATGGCGGCTGCCTAGATCCAGCGCCCAGGTGGGCGGCTACGGTGGCTAGGTGGCCAGGATCCGGCGGTGGGCGGCGGGATTATTCGACGGACTGGCGACTGGGCACAAGCGGATCTGGCGACGGCGGTGCGATTGCGGGCGCACGGGTCCTCTCCCGGCGATGACAGGCTGCTTAGGTGGTGGCTAGAAATAGGAGCTCACCGGTGGGCTCTGGATTTTTTTGTTTTGCTAATTTATTATCCGAGGCGGGCAGTCAACCGCCTCGGTTAAGGTCACGGTTAACCGTGATCTTTGATCCGAGGTGGCGGTTGCAAAAACCGCCTCGGTTAAAGGATTTTGTCCGCCACGGTTAAAATTACTGTAGTAGTGAGATTTAGTCATTTATTAAGCAATTCAAAAAGTTCAAATAATCAATGGGTCACATTCATTTGAGATATTACCTCATAGGAGGTAATATTTTTTGTACCCAAGTATGAGAAGCGTGGGTGTCCTACCAAACTACCAATAGTTGGTCCAGTGTATGTTGGAATGATCGAGCACCCTAGTTGCGCATGTCAACAATGACACAAGTGTGCGAAACTACTTTTCTCAAATTGTTATAGTCAATGGAGAGTAAATTAACGATGACGCTTTGGCCTGTTTGAAGCATGCAAGCCTTATCGAATATGAAAACAATGCCTCAGCGGGTGAAAATGAGAGGGTGTTGGCTGTAATTGAGTTGTCGGAGAATGTTGACAGGGTTCTACTGCGAAGAATTCAACTGTGATCTTATTAGCAGTATACAGGATGAAACGAAAATGACTTGGACAAGACAGATAGGGCTGGTGGGATCAACTCCCTCCTTATTTATAGGAGCTATTGCACATTCCCAACATACCCCTAGATATTTAGAGCTGAACCACATATTATGGTCCAACTCGAGCTCTACTAATCCAATGGCCACGAGCCCTTCACTACTCTGCTTTACCTAGACTCAAGCTTCTTGATGCCACCATGTGGTGCCACCCAGGTTTTTAGTCCCAAACCGGCAAACCATATGTTGTTGGTTTTGAGGCCCAAAGCTCCAAACCTCCAACGGGTAGCGTAGTCCATAAGCATCCCCCACGCTCTCACACGTGTCACCTCATCCTTGACCATCCGGCCACCAAGTCCTCTAGCCTCCGCTTTACTTGCTCGACCGTCATCTTGACTTCGTCAACACGAGCACTCCTCTGTGTACTCTTGTGCTTGTCAATTACCCCAAATGTCATCCACCACAGCCAGTCACACAGCTTCTCTAGTCCCTTGGTCCAAGCCTCGGCATCCATCCTTCACCGTTCCTAGTCTATTAGTATAGACTCGCTTGACCGTTGCTTTCGCCGTCCACCATCGTCTCTGAGCTCCATACCTGTGCACCACAAGCCAAGACACATGTTACACGACCCAACTAACAACATGGTTAGTTCTTAAACTCAACCCATAGCGCAGCGCTCATTGACAATCACTCATCACAAACCGAACACGAGAGCACATATCAACCTTGTGTTCGCAAGGAGATTGAACTGATTGTATAAATTCAAACATGCATTCTAAGGATTGATTTTTGAAACGAGGATAGAATACACACAAAGTCAAAAGTTTTCACCTTATATGATGGGTGCAATGCTGATAGTTGTTCGCTATTTAAAAGGGTCATCTTGGGGCAAGAATTGGGCTAATAGCTAAAGTGGAACACATTCAATCATTAGACTAGGTTGTCTCAGGGATACAATGGACTATTATCATGTCCATGGAGGAGTGACTAAGGATCGGAGTGGGAGGTAATCAGTTATTCGGCCGCTAGGTTCCTTCCCATGATAGTTGGTTATGAAGAAAATCAGCATGTAGGTAAGGTAATAAAGGCGATAAGCAAGGAGGTGAGATAATAGACAAAGGAGCTGAGAATGAGAGTTGTTTGGCATAGCTTGTTTTGCTTCTTTGACCACCACCTGTTTATAAAGAGGATCACAATAATATCTTCTACTAAACCCTTGGCTCTCCCTAAATCTAGTACCTTGACTTGATGACTCTCTCCTTAAATCTAGCTTATTGACTTGACTGGTCCCTTGATCTCATCTAGCCTAAAATTAGGCCACTTGAGGGCGCCCAATATTCCTAGCCATAACATCTCTCCCCTCCTAGCTCGTCCTTGGGATCCTCAAATATGGGAAACCTTTATTTGAAAGATTGGCTCCCAAGTGGCATCCTAGCATGTTTTGCATCCCCATGCGTCAGCATTGCCTCGGGAGTCACTAGGGTCATCAAGTTCTTTGTCGTCATAATTGATGTAGAAGAGGTGCATGTAGCGATGCACGTGGACAAATTTCTCATTCAACTTAAAACAGAGGCATTGGCATCGCCGACCGGCCATCTCAGATGAGGACAAACAGTGAATGGAGTGTCAATGAGGCTCAATCATCATAGTCGGAGGCAGCGGAGCTAGCCTATCAAGGGTTGAGGCACAGTGCGGCATAGGGGAACGACCACAACCACCATGATAAGGGTGCAACATCCAAGAGAGTTTCTGCTCCTACCCTAGACGACACCGATGGCGTGCTCCTGGTCACGCGTGCCTGCAGCGATCGAGTCAAGGCAGGTGGTCGTCTTTCCACTCATAGAGTACCAAAAATCCATCTTGATGTAGGGGGATCTGATATAATAGGAGTGGGAGATTGTCTGTCATTCTGTCTTTGGTTTCCTTCTTGTGATAGCGGGTTGTGAACAACGATCAATAGGGAGATGATATAATACAGATGATTTGCAAGGGGTGAGATGAGAGAGAGAGAGAGAGAGAGAGAGAGAGAGAGGAACAAGTGTCAACAATTGATTGATTTATTCTTTGACCACCAACTGCTTTTGAAGAGGGTTTCAATGATATTTTCTCCTAAAGTTGTTGGCTCTCCCAAACACTAGCTGGTTGACTTGACCACTCTCTCCTTACCTCTATTTTATTGCTTGACTAGTCCCTTAATCTTATTATACTTGAAGTTAGCCCCTTTGACGACGCTAATTATTTCCAACAATAACAACTATGGAGGTTGCTCAACGTCTAATGAGGCAGCAGAGTGGCTATCGATGTGATTGTAAGGTCCAGTAGGGATCAATCCAGCCAAGGATACACATTGTGGCTGGCAATGACCAAGTTAGTAGTGGTCATTGATGACGAACATCGTGGCGGCTAATCCTGCATGGTAGCACTATTCGATCGGACAAGAACAGTTGATTGAGGGTAGCTCATTGTCATCGTGGCAATGTTGGCAAGTCCCATATAAATATAGTAGTGGCCAATTCAGTGTTGCTATGTTGGTGGGGATGGTCGGTTATGATGGCGACAACATCTTGACTTCCTATCAACATTAGAGTATGATGGAAGGTTTCAAATGCACTGTATTTTAGTGTCAATGGTGTGGATGGTGTTGATGTTGGTTTCCTTCCAAGGGAGAACTGATCACCAACTATATATTGGGTTGGTTGTGGTCCATGGGGACGGGCACAATAACAACTATCCAGGCATGTCAGTGGCAGTGGTTAGTTTTGCTATCTCTACAACAAAAAAATAGAAGGTGGCCATTGTGGATGATGGCCTATCTTGGATTGCTCGTGACTTGATTTTGAAGCATGGTAATTGATGATGTGCAGCATTCGAATGGTACTGCTCATTGCCTCTGCCAAAACAAGTTGTTGCTTGGGAGCAGCGCAGTGGCGGATCCAAGACGAAGACTAAGGGGGGGCTAAACAAGTAAGATTTAGGACTAAAGTTAGTGTTTAATGATGATTTGATGATAAAGTAACAGTGATTTAAACGGAAATCAGACTCATTAGGGGGGGCTGTAGCCCCAGCAGCCCCCCCTGTGGATCCACCGCTGGAGCAGCGGACTATCGGTTGAAAGATCTAGTTGGCTTTATGTTAATGCCGTCAATGGTGATGTCTTTGCTCCATGCTCCTTTTTGGAAGCATTATTGTGAGGTCCCTAACCCCCAAGTGGTTTTAGTAGAAAAAACCAGGTTCCCTAATGGGTGGTGGTACCTGTGGATGCCATTTCGTCCTTGGAAGCATTGTGGTGAACCTGCACCTCCACATCACGTCTTGTTTGTTCTGACTTTCATGGTGGCGTTTTGGTTGCCACTGCCCTGGTGGTTTCATTTGGCAGTTGTGCTATCATGCTGGCGGCTGTCTTGGTATCACATATTTTGTGAGGTTGTTTGTTTTTTTGTTTGTGTACCTTGCTTCTTATCCATTAATATGCCCAGCATAAAACAAGCACAAGAGCAAATTTAAATAATTAATATTGATCCTAAATATGAATTCTCAAGAAATTTGTCAAAAAAATACTGCATACCCATGTTTGCCTTTAATAACTTATTACACCCAATTGAGACAACAATCACATTACCGAGACATAACACTTCAAGTCTCTGCAAGATGCTAAATGGTAATGGCAATTTGGCACTAGCATAATCTTACATATTGAATGCTCAAAACTTATGAACACAAGCTGAAAACCACACGTCTATATAAGATACACAGTCTTCATGGATACAAAACTGCCTTTTAAATCTGTGCTTCAGATTGACTACAAAAGAGAAAACAGAGCAACTTCTCTTTTCCTTTCAATGTTTGCTTTCCTTCTTTTATACAAATTTTAAGCCTGAGATTTCAATATGATTTGGCTTTGCGCAGCACTTTAGCAAACATTTGCAGACACAAACTGAAACATAACAGCTCAACTTCAATCAGTTTCAGATGCAGTAATGAAAATGGAACCAGTTCCGTGAATCATCTTCTAAAAGTACTGCCTAGGCAAACCATGCAGAACACCTTCAATACAACAATTGAATCACTCATATGGATTCATTGTTAAAATAAAGAGAAGACATTGACACATCATTTTGAACTTCCAAGCAGGCCACTGTCCATGATTTGGCATTCAGTATCAGACAAGCATATAAGCAAACCAGAACCATGGATCTTGTTGGTCTATTTATGGACACATGGAAATCTGTTAAGACGAAACATACTGAAAAACATAATAGGATACTTTTTCCTAACTAAGAACTGATACAAAACATCTCAAGCAACTTTGCAAGTTCCTTGCATTAGCTTGATTAATCGATCCTCATTGGCACTTGCAATCTAGCAGTAGGAAGATCTGAAAAAAGAAAAACATAATAAATAAAAATGAAACAGCAAAAATATCTCACATGGATATGAAATGCTGCTAGTTGCAGGACTAGGATTCGCAACATGTGAATTAGATTGGCCACAAAGGTCTTAGCACAATATAGATGGGCAATTGGCTAGAAAGATAGAACCACTTATGAAGTTAGTGGCAACACACTACATTTGAGATTGCATTTTAAAAATTCCACAGGTTCATTTTTGTTTATCTAAGTTACAATTATCCATATTATTGTGCCACTCACTAAAACTATATCTCTGAGGCTGCAATTTTGTAACAGCCTGAAGAGATGTTGGCAACTCACAAGTTACAACTGCGAATTATATCTCTGAGGGTGTAATTTTGCAATAGTCTGAATAAACATGAGTCATATTAATATGTAGAAATAAAACTTTACCAGGAGTGTAGAAGCTCATGAAAGGAAAGATAGGGCTGACACTTGTTCTCTTGCCCATCTTTGCGATCTCGCCAGACTTCAGGTCAACAGTGAAGATGTCATCATTTGCACTGATGAAAACTAAGCCAGTGCCCTCCGCAAAGCCAAGCAACTCAAACGTAGTCGAGGGGTCACCAATCGAGATTGGGATCAACACTTCAAGATCAATCACCGTGCACCTTGCCCATTCCCCGATGCCGCCGCGGTCGTGCTCAGTCGTGCGCCACGACCACAGGTGCAAGCTGTAGCCCACCACAGTGGCGACTCCAAGCTCGCCATCCTGCGCCGCTGCGAAGATCATGTCTGGTTCATCCTGGGGCGGCCCGTCGATCACCGACAGGACACCACCGGTCAAGCCGTACTTGAGGATTCTTTTGCCATCCTCCAGGATGAAGTAGATTGCGTCTCTGACTGAGCAGACTTGGGAGGATAACGTCGAACATGGAATCGACATTAATGGATCTTGACGCGCTCCACACGCCAGTCTCTGATGAGTAGAGACTAGCCCATGCCACGAGATGTTCTTCTGCATCTCCGTCATCGTCGTCGTCCTCCTCGTCGTCCTCAGTGGAATATATGCCGGCGATAACCACGAAGAAAGGGCCTCCGCTGCATCCGTGGTGATTGCAGGCGTCCGTGGCGCAGAGCACCGCAGCAGAGAACCCAGCGCGCGGGTGCTCGGGCGGGGAGAAGCACTTCTGACTGCCGGTGACCGGATCCCAGACGACGAGCATCTGCGATGGGCGCCGATCCCCGCTTTGGAAGAGCACGCGGCCATGGCGGCAATCGACGGTACCCCAGGAGGTGTTGTGGGTGTCGCCGCCGGCGACGACGATCGCGGGCTGGGGAACCGGGGAAGCCTGTATGGTGGGGACGAACTGGGGAACGTAGGTGCCCTTGCGCTTGCAGCGGTATTGGTCCTGGAAGAAGCCGAGCACGGGCGGCGTCCGGTGGAAGGCGCGGTACTCGCGGAGGAACGAGCCGTCGGAGAGCAGGCGGCGCCAAGGACTTGCAGACGAGGGAGGCGCGGACGAGGCACGCCGGGTCTCCAGGCGGGAGGCGGAGGAGGAATCTCACCGATGACGTCGGCCATGAGCTCCGGCGGCGGAGGCGGCGCCATCTCGCTGGATCGGGGAGGTTGAGGACGGCGGCCGGCCGGATTCAGGGATTCTTCTCTGGCTCTGCTCCACACGGTGGAAATTCTGCCCGGTGGGGCCCTGATGTCAGCGGAAGTCTTGGCGCTGGGCAGGGGAAGCTGGCGGCTGTCATCATCCTAATTCATTTAATTTAATTTTTCCGGCAATGGAATATTCTAAGAATATATATTTGTTTACAACCTAGGATAAATTAGATTTTTTTTAAGAAAAGAGAATATATTAATATCCTAACCTCTGCATCAACTAATGCATATACCTAATTCTTATTACACAAGCACTTCAAACTCACACAAACTCAAACTTAAGGCACGCAAACCTAAACCTAGTTAAGTCATCAAAATATAAAAGTGCTACACACGTCCTCCGGCTACCTCTCAGAACACCTCTTGACGCCGAAAATAGCCGCCACAATACAAAACTGTCAGCCGCCAATCACGCAGGTCATTTCAGATAACTCAAATGCTGGCCATCGCCTCCCACGCCGGCCTCTTCCAATTCCATGGACGCCTCCCACGCTGGCCTCCTTGCCAAACATGGTCCACTGCCAACAAATGCAAGACCGTCGAATTCCCACGCCTACGCCTTCCTTCTGATCAGCCTTCCTCCGTCGTTGACACCACAATCTTGAATCCTCAACTAGGTCTCTAGGTTCGCTGCTACGACGCTGGCCCCAGTAGTAAACTGATCGAGCACCGTCTTCAAAAATGACGCCTCCAAGGAGGAAAGCGATGCCACTGGCGCCACCGTCGCCTGACTAGAAGGATCTAGGTTTTCACTCAAACGAGTGACAACCTACACAAAGCGAAGAGGCCCGAACAATGATGCTTCCAAGGAAGAAAAGCGACGTCTGAAGACGCCGTCATCATCGGCCCAAGAGGGCAAAGCTTTCGCCTTGGCATCTCAACCCTGTGCACAACAATTGGCCACGATCTATCCTCTGCTCCAGCCACCGCCGTGCTCGACCGAGCCACTTGTCGTCGATGATGCCGGCAGCCTCCAGTCTTTGAAAGCGAGCAACTCCGATCATTGCCGCCGGCAATGGCACCAGCCGCCACCGCTGCCGACTAACGCCGCCAACATCCACGCGCCACCGTAGCCCGACAACGCAGCACGCGCCGCTGTCCACACCCGCACTGAGCCGCCACCAGGAGGTAGGCGTGGTAGGCCACTGCCGACCACCACCGGAGATCCGACCGCAGCCAGCTATCACAAGCCCAGGCCGCCCCACTTTCCCTCCAGGCGCGGGGACGACGGATCCGCCTAAGAGGACGCCGGATCCATGCGCCCGGGCCGAGAACGCCAGTAGCCACCGCCTTGTGCAGGCGACGATGGAGGGAGGAGGGGGGGAGCAGGTCCGGGCCTCTGACCGGCGCCGCCGCCGTCGCGACCAGGCCGCCTTGCCGATCCCCATGCGGATCAGACAAGGCGATGCCCCGCCGGCCGTGGCATCCTGCGCCTGCCACACCACCATCGAGAGGAGGAGCAGGAGAGTGGAGGAGAAGGGAGGACGCGCGGCGGCTAGGGTTTGGCCGCACGAGTCACCCGTCGTGGGGGGGCGACGCGGGGTTACCTCTCGTCTATGTGCCTACTTGCATTGTCTTCTAGTTTCCTATAAAAACTGAATGATTACAGATTCAGAAAATTAAAACTGTGCACCCCAAGTCGTCAACAGACTCTTTTCGGAAGATATATGATGTCATAAATTTGGCATCTCATATTTTGGGTTGCCGATCAAGTGTCCTGTCGGGTCAAGCAAAAATAAAATGCCAGTATGAACCTGACCCAAATTGACCTCGGGTGATACTTTTGGCTTGTATCAACATGTAAATGTCTGGAGTCATGCTTTCATGACTTGGGTCGGTTTTCACGCATTGAGTTTTGGAAAAATGATAGTTGATGGCTGAAAATTTAAATATTATGGCCCAAACTCACACGATGCACTATAGTCATCGGATGTTGTTTCTTGGACGTGTTGGATCAGATTGGTTGGCCATGATCAACTCTAGCCTTATGGAAGTCAATTGAGTTTTGTGATGTCATATGAGATATGTGGGACAATTTACATCGGATGTCTGGAGTTGCTAATAAGATTTTTGATTAGTACTTAAAGCGAAAAGGTATCTTGTGACCACGGTGAAAATGCAAATGGGACTATTATCAGATCAACAGCTCGATCAGGTTTCCATCCAAATTATGGCCATGCATGCATTTTGTAAACCGCAGAGGGTAGTAGGGTACTGACCAACTTCAGAGACACATAATTGGCACTTAGCAGCAGTACTTATCTCAAAGCAGGTTAGAGCTATATGCAGTGTATCCTTGAGATGGAGGGGAGCTCCTCTGTCCCTTCTAACGCTTCCTAACTGCATCTACAATGTTTCATATTTGTCTTTATGTATTGTCTACGTTGAAACTAATGCTGCCTCGTTGATGACATTGAAAGGTAATACCTGCAACTACGCTGTTCTTTCTAATGGTTCCTCTACATCAGCACGATTCCCAAGGGAAGTAGTGTCAAATCCTAGGGCCTATGCACACGTAACTGTATGAATATATGTCATTTTAATTAATGAGCCTTTGCAACTATATAAACATAACTAGGATTGATGTTCCACCAGGCAATCTACATCATGCCTAGACTTTGTTTTCAAGACTCAGTTGTGGTCTCCTAGTGATTGATAACACAATCTGTTTAGGATAATAGCCTTTCCTCATGGCAGCATTTTTGAAAGCTATTTTGAGGGATATAGCTTTCTTGTTAGACAACATGAAAATGACAGCACCATCCATGGAGGACAAGTGGCTGAACAATCTGGAACGGTTGTTGATGCGGGTTCATGTGATCATTGAGGAGTCTGATGGGCGGCACATCACAAACAAAGCTATGGTATATCAACTGTATTTGTTGAGGAAAGAAATGCACAGAGGTCACTTCATTGTGGACAGTCTGAAGACAGAGAGAACGGAAGCCAGAGCTCATGATGTGAATAACTCATCATTTGTTCTATCCATATTTAATCCTGCCAAGCGTCTCTTTCTCTCAAATGTTGACAGAAATAGGGAGATAGATCTTCAGCAAGTGATAAATAAACTGAATAATATCATGGAGGGCGTGAGTAATGAGACCATTATGTTTTTAAGGAACTATCCTCCACTTTATAGGCAACCTTATAGTATGCACTTGGTTATTGACAATTGCATGTTTGGTCGCCAAATGGAAATGGAGAGGATCATGGAATTTTTTATGCAAAAAGAGGAAGGTACAAGGAGTGTTGGTATTCTACCAATTGTTGGTGATCCAGTATTTGTTGGGAAGACTACCCTAGTGGCACATGTCTGCAATGATGCAAGAGTGCGTGACTACTTTTCTCAAATCATGATAATTAATGTTGATGATGTTAACAATGAGAACATTTCCACCTTGACGGACGGGGGTGTTATGATGCATCAAAATGATGCCTTTGGCGAGAATCAAAGATTACTTGCCATTATTGAATTCTCAGGAGATGTTGATGTGGCGGCATGGAATAGTTTGTTCTCATCTTCTTGTTTCATTGGAAGAGCTAACAAAATAATAATCACAAGTAGATCTAATAACATTGTAAAATTTGGTAAACCACGAGCTCTTATGTTGAATTTTCTTCCACCTGAAGCATACTGGTATTTTTTCAAGAATACTCTCTTTGGGAGCATTGATTCTAGTAATCACCCAGAATTGGAATCAATTGCTATGGAGATAGCGAGGGGCCTGAATGGATCATTCATCGGTGCAAATATCACATTTGGCTTCCTAAAGAATAAATTTGTTGCCAAATATTGGCGGAGTTATCTAGCTTCCTTTAGAGAAAACGTACAAAGAAATCTCTTGTGTGGATGCAAACCTACAACTTATCTGATAAATGATGAGCTTGCAGTTTGGAGTAGGTACCGCGCATGTTCTGTTGAGGAAAGTGTTCCCCAGATAAAAATGGAAGATATTGTGTATGGATATGTAAGATATCAAAGGGAGTTTGATGTTCTTATGTGGAAGTCACGCATACTGCCATACAATTCTTACATTGTTAGTTGCATGATTGAGAAATCAGAATAAGACAAGGCGTATAATTATTTTGTCTCAATATTACTGACTCACGAGGAATTTGTGCCAATTTCATCTTGCTTTGATCAAACAACATTTTTTCTAAATGTATTGTGATTTGTGAGATTGTTGCGAAGTGTTGAACCCCCAGTAGGGTACAAGATGGATCATGCTCACTGTTGTTTCAGCCAAACCAATCTACTATAATGAAAAGCAATGTCCTGTTGCGTCATGACAAACTACAACACTTGGCCAAACCAACTGGTGAGGATCAAGATTATATTTATTTTGTATACTTGACGAAACTCAAAGTCTAACAATATGTCAATGTAGACTAGTTGGTTGGAGAGAAAACTGTACCGTCAAATATGTCCATGACACAATTTTCTCCTTTATTGTTTCCACTTTTCCTTTTTTATTGAACGAGTATATTTTTGCAAGACTTCATTGGCATAAATCACCAAAGCTTTTAAGTATCTTGAATAAAATGTAGCTCTCCAGTCTCCAGCGAATGTTTCTGTTGTGCTGTTAGGCCAAGTTACGCGTGTCCATGATTGAGTCTTGTAGCTTGTCAGATCCACGCACAACCCATAGCTTCAGCAAGTCATCAGACAGCCGCTTCCATCGCTCTCTGTCTTGCTGGAGGGCCATTTCCCTATTGTTCTGAGCACGTCTAGTAGTTTCACTTCTTACCATACCAGCTGTTTGGATTTCTGTGGTTGCCTTCCACACAAAGATGAGCAGTGCCATGTCTAGATTTCAAGGACATTTGATACGATTTGGATTCAGAATTCTGGTGGAGGTAATCTATGGCCCCTGGCAACAACTTATTACCCAAGTCTTGTAGGTCAGCATTCGTGTGTATCTTTCCTTGTATCTTTCCATCAATCACATCGAGAGCATAGCTCTCAACTGCAGGCTCTATGTCCTCAGCCGGTTCATGGGGTATTAATAAAACTCCTAGCTTAAGAAGAGGCAATTCCGAATTCGGAGAACGACATCCTCCATGTACAGCAGTTAAACTCTTATTGTTGGTGCCCTGAGCAGATAGCGGGACATGCCACTTCAAATACATGTTAATAACTTGCTCTGGAAATATATTTGAGAGCAGCCTTGACGATGATGCCATTGTATTGCTGGTGCTAGAAGAAGAGGTAGGATGATGCCTATTCTCACCGCAACAGAGTGGATTTGGACGGTACCACTGTGTCAAAGTGTTGTTTACATTGACCCAAAACTCACTTTCGCACTCCACGGTACCTTGATCGCGCACTCCACGGGGACCCACAAGAATTATGAAGACAATCACAACTAGAATTTTAGGCTTCTCATAGTGAGATGAGCTTCTTCTAGTGTTTTGTGATTCAAAATTTAATATAATTTTTTCCTACTAAACGTTTCTATTGAAACTTGCTTATATTATAATTAGTGGTAGTGTTTTACTACTAAATAAAAACGCTAGGAGAAACTCACCACTTTAGTGAATTTTAGAGACGAAAGGACTTGATGGATTCTCCATCTAATGTTTACCCGAGCTGTGGCTCAGTAGAGGAATAATCTACAATAAAAACAAAGTCTGCCAACCCTTGACAAAGATCACTGGGAGTGGCCAGAGGCAATCTCCAACTCCGCCAACTCGTCCGCTGCTGAAAGCCCTAGTTTGGTTTTGGTAATTAATGAAACCTAGTCGCTAACCTAAGTTGCTAAGTGTGTAGCTAAAGAAAGGTTAGTGCTATGCAGGAAGGAGATAACCTGGAACTCAAGGTAATCAAGTGAAGAAAAGATGAAAAGAGAAGGGACAAGGAGCTAGAGGTTAAGGTAAAAAGAAAAATAACTCTTTGTTTTAGTGATCAAGGCTTTTAGCGAGAGCGATCACATTTAGGATAGATGAACGAACTATTAAGAGAGAAATTGCTTCGTAACTCGATCATCAAGTACTCTAGGTTGCATTTAGTTTCATACACTTGGAATCTAACCTAGACTGAGCTAACATCGCCTAGGAAAGTGTTTCCAAAAGCTAACACACTTTGCACGAGTGACTGTTTACCTTGGTGTTAGCACATTTGCAAGGGATGTAGTTCGAGAGATAGAGAGGGTTTTAGGTTTATTCTTCAGCGGCTTTCGGAGATGATTCTCTTAAGAAAACATGCACCGGACACTGGTACGAGACACTGGCAGCAGCGTCCGGTGGTTAACCCTAGTGCAGCTCAGCGCACCAGAGTGCACCGGACGCGTCTGGTGCGCATTTGTGCTCTCTGGAACCTCTCTGCATAGACACCGGACACATGAACAGTACTTAGGCCGCGTCCAGTGATTTCAAATTTGTGTCCGGTGTGAACTCATGGAAAACTAACCTCGTGAGTACACCAGACACTGTAGCGTCCGGTGAATGGACGGTGGACACCGGACGCTGGACGCGTCCGGTATGCCTGGGAGTTCCCTAGATGCTCTCTACGTTGTCACTGCAGCGTTCGGTGAGTGGACGGTGGACACTGCAGCGTCCGGTGAGTGGACGGCGTTGCATCCGGTGTGACGTCTCTGCATCTGGTGTAGCATTAATAGCTCACGCGCAAAGTTTCGACAGTTGGAATCTGATGGCTGAGGTTTAAAATAGTGCAACGTGGCATCCATTGGAACACCGGACACTGAGGCACCGAACGCTAGAGCATCCGGTGGGCGCATCCGGTGACCTCGCAGAAAGTGCAAAATGGCTTGTTTTTCAGAGGGTGCTATAAATAGGAGTGCAGCTGGCTTGGGGCATCTCTCTTGCATATTTTGATCATCCTAAGCCACTTGTGAGCCTAGCAGTCTCCCTCCAACTCTCTCCTCTTGTTTTAACTTGGTGGCAGAGTGATCTTCATCTCTTGCATCTAGAAGCACTTGGTGGCGGAGTAATTCTTGTACTCTAGGTGATTACCATCACCTAGCCGGTTTGGAGGTGGAAGAAGGTGTGGAGAAGCTTGGTGATTGTGCTTGCTCACACCGGTGATTGTGAAGGGTTCGTGCCTACCCCGAGCGGAGTGCTCAAAGGAAACATTAGTGGATTGCTCGTGTCATTAAGATACTTCATTCATGGTAGGTCCTTGTGGCACCATGTGTAGGCTCGGTGTGTGATGCCGATTAGCCACTGGAGCACTGGTTGAAGTCGACACAACAGGGAAGTAGCGTGCCGACAAGCACGTGAACCCCGAGGAAAAATCTTGGTGTTCATATTGCTATCATCAGCTTTGAGTGAGTGCATTGATTTCTATCCCGGTGATTGGCTTCATCTCAAGGCAAAGGTATAATCAATAGGTCTCACTCCTTTACCTTGTGCAAGTTCCTTTGTGTTGCTTGTAGCTAGTGTTGTTGCTTGCTTTGTGCCTAACTAGTTTGTGTGGCTTAAGTGCATAGAAATACTAGAATTGTGTAGGTGGTTTGCTTTGGTTAGTAGTTGCATTAGCTTTGCCCTTTTCACCATTTGGTGTACTAACTGGGTGCTCAAGTGGCTTGTAGAAATTTTATTTAGGCTATTCAGCCCCTCTAGCCATATAAGACCTTTCAGCTACTCCAAGACCGTCTAGGCGATGACAATCTCCAGGAGTAAAGAGAGAAAACCGTAGAAACAACGATCAACAAGTGCCCAAAGATGAGCTAAGATGAACAATGCACTTGGATCACTCTCAAACTCACTATGGATGATAATCAAAGTCAAGAGTGAGTGGGAAAGGCCTGGGAAGGCACAGAAGATGCTTAGCAATGAGTGAAATGCGCAAGAGAGCTTTCCCAAATAGTTAGAGTGGCTATTTATAAGTGAGGGTGAAAAGCTAGCCGTTCTCTAGTTTCTCGTGCACACCAGATGCTGAGGTACCGGACGTTGGAGCGTCCTGTGCGTGTTTCCGGTGCATGGATGCATGCCATGTCGCCACTCCTTAGAATGCGGGCCATTGGATTCCAATGGTTAGATTCTTCCCCGTGTAGTCGAGTTTGCACTAGACCCAGACCGTGTCACACCGGACGCGCCCACTGCGAAAAAACCACAGACAGTGCAAACCCGAGAGCTCGGGGTCTCCTCCAGACGCGTACGGTGAAGCCCCACCAGACGCTCGCAGTGCCCGGTGCGTACTCCGACGCAAAGCTAGCGCGCCACCACCGGGCGCACGTTTGAAGTCATCGAACGCGACGCGACTACTGTTCCACAGTCCCGTGCGTGAATAGAGAGGTTCCAGAGAGCACAAATCCACACCAGACGCGGACGCGTTCGGTGCGAGGTCACCGGACGAACCCATCGTCCTGTGCTCCAAACGCAGAGAGGCTGAGTTAGGGTTAGCCACCGGACGCACAGACCTAGCATCCGGTGCAATCGAGGTAGCGTCCGGTGTGTAGTTTTGCACAGGAAACTTCACCGAAATTAGGACCCAAAGCCTCTCTAACTCTTAAACTTCACCACGTTTTCAAATGTGAAAACACCACAAAGTGTTCTATTATTAAGTGTAGCGTGTGTTAGCATTTTTCAAAGCAATTGCGTGGGATTTAAATTAGTGCTCTAGATCTAAATGCAAATGCTCAAGTTAGCTCTTCAAGAGGCATTAGATGACCGAGGTTGCAAAACAAATTTCTCCCCTCTTAATAGTACGGTCATCTATCCTAAATGTGATCACACTCTCTATAGTGTCTTGATCACTCAAATGGAAAGACCCTATGGATTTTACCTTTGCCTTGAGGTCTTCTCCAAGTTTCAAGCTGAGGAGCACTTGATCCAACTTGTTGATGTGCTTACACCACTTGCATGGACGTCGTCATATCTCCTCACTTGGGCCTACTAACCATTCTTGTAATCACAACACTTAGGCATATGGTTAGTTAATAGGTTCCATCAATTAGTCAAAACAAAACCAGGGCTTTCAGAGCCGCCTATGGTGACTTCGTCAATCTCGAGATCTGTCGGCGTAGTGCATTTCTCCAAAGAGGAATATATAGTGCATCAGTTTATGGCCTTCTAGGTCACCTTCCTAATTCTTTACATTAACACAGTCTGCCGAAGCAAAGTAAAATGTTATCTTAAGCTAACAAATGGGCTTGCTACATTGCTAGACATCTTAAATAAATGGATAATTTGGTCTATTGATTTATTCTAAGTACATCTGTTAAACAAGTAAGATACAATATGGATACTCATAGCACATGGCAAACATAACATGTGAGACCTGCTACAAGGCTGTAGAAAAGTTTAGTGTTCATTTGTACATATATAGAAGCAAATACACAAGGTTACTTGGGCCATGAACCTTATGGACAAAATATAGAGAGCTATACGTACGTACGGATACTATACTATTTATTAATACATTATGCAATACCATCTTATAAGTATCATACAGGAAACTATATTTCTATCATGCTCCATCATAAACCTCGTGGTTTGACAGAATTAGAAGGATGCCATGTCTTAAACTATATACCATGCCGTGCTAGACACCTTCCTGGATACATTGATTTTTACACACCTATTGATAGCATTTTCTAAAACCTACATGAATACATATAGCTGGCCAGATTCTAAGCCACTGTCCTTATGGCCATGATTGCGCGTTGTAGCTTGTCAGATTTACGCACAGCCCACAACTTTAGCAGGTCCTGAGATATCTCCTTCCAGTGTTCCATGCCTTGCTGTAGAATAGCCATTCTGTTCTGAGCATGCCTAGTGGTTTCGTGTTGAACCATAACAGCTGTTTTAATTTTTATGCTGGACTTCTCCAAGCAAATATGAGCAGTACCATGTCTAGACTTCAAAGACATTTGGTATGTCTCGGACTCAGAATTCTGATGAAGATACTCTATGGCCTTGGGCAGTAATTCCTCAGCCAAGTCTCGTAGGTGTGCATTGGGATGTATCACTCCTTGTTCTTCTCCATCAATCACCTCTAAAGCATAGCTATCAGCTGCAGGCTGTATCTCCGTAGATTCATGGGGTACGACTAAAACTTCTAGCTTTAGAGTAGGAATATCTGAACTCTGAGAACTACTTTGTCCATGTACAGTAGTTGAGCTTGTATTGTTTGTGCTGTGATCAGATAGCGGGACGTGCCACTTCAAAAGCATGCTGATAACCTCCTCTGGAAACATACTAGACAAGTTCCATGGCTTGACCATTATGTTGCTGGCACAAGAGGAAGAGATCCAATTGTGTCCATGTTCATTGCAACAGAATGGATTTGGACGATGCCATTCTGTCAGAGTGTTGTGGATGTTGACCCAAACCTCACTTTGGTCGTAAGGAGAATCCCAGGTAAAATCCTGTGTAGGAAGTTGAATGAGCCCTCTTGTAAGACCTTCAGCAACAAACTTGAAGTGAGGTGCGACTGGCCGAACGCACTTGATTATGACATCAAATATGTCCATAATTTCAGAGAGACGCATCATGCATGATAGATAAAAACCCTTTGTAGGATCCTTGAAATCTTGGCAGGCAAAAGCCATCAATGCCTCTACGCCACGCTCTGCAGAGCTATTAGGTTGTAGGTTCAAGTAGTAAAGCTTGTCATCCTGAAATGCTCGATACTTTACAGACTTACCTGTAAGAAGGTGTCTGATGAGAGGGTTGAAGAACGTATACCTCCGTGGAGTTCCACCAAACTCGACAGTCTTTAGGAATTCATTTGCACCTTCTGCATACCTCTCGAATCTTCTAACATTAGCAGAGCTGCTGCTTGACTCATCATTAGTTCCAATGAAAGATGATATTATTGACTCGGTCGCATGGACAATCCGTTTAGGAAACGAGGACTGGCTGACCTGCTGGCTTGTCTCATCCTCTTCTAGAGCACGCAGCTTGCATTTTTGCAGAGTATCATCACATTCCTGAGCAGCACGCTTAAGTTTGTTCCGCCACCGTAGCAGTTGCACCTCGGTGATCTGCCATCTGTCAGATACTTGGAGCACAGCCTCCATCTTAATGTGTGCCATCTCCAACCTTTCTATGTTTTCTTTTTTCTTGGACTTCTCTTCATCCTTGCCAGTAATGCTTGACATGATTCTATTCACCGTCTCCCCAACTATAGCCGAACCCACCATCTCTGCCATGACTGCTCAACAATTTAATCTACAGGGGAAGATCTGCACAGGGAATATAACATTTGTTAAAACTTTTATGAATTAAAGGGAGAAACATGATGTGTATCTATAAAGATGGGTGAAGTACATACTAGTGTCTTGGTGTTGCGCGGAAAAACGATGCATGTGAAGATTCACTTTTAGTGCAGGATTATGCTCAATTGCAATTATACATAACTAGCTTTATAGTAGTGAATAACTAGATATCTTGCAATTAAGACAAGGCTTGACAATTCAATGGAAAGTGAAGATAGCATGGATGTATGGTCGATTTTATAGACAAAATTTGTGGCAGAGGCCTGTTATGGATGGCACTATCCACCAGAGGAGGAAGCACACATGTGGCTGAGGAGGGCGTGCCTACCGAGCGTGATGCGGAGCAGCACGGTGCACGGTCACCACGGGCTGGCCAACAGGTCGACTTCTCATGAGGAAATCAGAATTAGTTTGTTTACGTTAAGAGTAGTTTGCATGAGTTTGTTAGATGACTTTGGTAGTTTGCTTGAGATTGCTTGAGATTTCCTAGAAGTGTTGAACTAATGGTTTAATTGAAGATAGAGTTTATCCCTCTTGCTCCTTGCTCCTTGGCCCTTGGCCTCCTGCTCTTCCGTTCTTCCTCGTTGCGACGCTGGCCAGCAGGACGGCGTCACAGCCGCTTCACCGATGCGATCCACGTCCCAAACATCCCACCTCTCACGAGTACCACCTACGCAGCGCAAGCAACCCTCACACGGGCCCTGTTTCTTAAGATTTCTGAAGAAATAGCTTAGTTTATACACAAGGAAAAATGTTAGAATGATGATTGAAGTTCAACGCTACCAAATATCATCCCAAGGCCAGAGCATTTGCAGTTTAAGTTTCCATAGCAAAGGAGTCCCATGAACTATTGTCACACTAAGTTATCTTGTACTGATCCGCTGTGCGGATGATAAGTACTAGAAGTAAACAAGGACAATACTGATTGGCTTAATCAGTTCATCTCCTTTGAATATTTGACATCCTGGAGATGAATTTTACTGAGACATGGAGTGTACGCTGATGGCATGACGCACATTAAGTCATTAGATATATAGTTGTAGAAGTACATAGCCAGATGCCTTGCTATTAAGACAAGGCTTGACAATTCATTGGAAAATGAGGATAGCAAGGAAGTTTGACATATTGGATTGACAAAATTAGTGGCAGAGGCTCCTGTTTCCTCAGATTTATTGAGAAAGCTTATATACACATATGGGGAAAAAAAGCAGAGAATGATTTCCATTAGATTTACTAATCTAATCCACCCACAAAATGGAGAGTTAAATTCACAAGCATATCATGTACAGCAAGAAATACGGAGTAGTAGTAAAGAAGGACTAGACTTATTGGCTCCATCAGTTCAGCTCCCTTTGAATCTTTGACATTCTGTAGAGTGGAGAGGATTTTTTTTGGGGGACATGAAAGCTACTACAGCTGACTATCAGAAGAACGAAATGCAACGCTGACAGATAGGTACCATCCTTCAATTGTTGCTGCATCTACCAAAGCCAAAGAAATCCCGTCTATTCAGGTACTGTAGCAACGAGCCAACCAATGCTCCTGCAATACCAATTCAAGCAACTACTGCAGCACCTTACTCCGCTACTATTCCTATCGGTTACCAATTCAATCGATTGCTGCAGCCTATCGAGAGTTTATTCAAAACCAATTAAACGTAACAGACAAATAAGACATATAATGGAGTTGAACACTTGAACTGTGTAGTGAAAGAAGGAAGAAATGAACTAACCAAATGCCGTCATGTCGCTGGCCACTGGCTATGGACTTCTGTACCATGCTGTCGCCTTTGGTGGCGGCGAAATGTTCTGACGTGGATGGATGCGGCTGGAGCAGCGGCTCCGTGCTCCCGCCGTCCCTCTGTTCAGACTGCGACCAAGCACCGGACGGGCAGTGGACTTTGCGATCCATCACAGCGGCGACGTCAAGCGCGGCGGCATGCCGCCAGCGTACGGCCGGCATGGCCCAGTACAGGCACATCTTGACGTGAACGCGAGAGGAGGAGGCGGAGGATGAGGCGGCGGCGGCGGCAGCAGCCTGAGCTTCGCCGGAAAGGGTTGCCAGTTATAGATGTCCATGCAGCCCGAAGCACGACGGCATGGCCCGATGCATGACATTTTAGCCCGATACGAGCACGGCACGGCACGGTGAGCAGCGGGCCCGGACCGGCCTGGCACGATACAAAAGGCCGTGCTTGGGCCGATGCTCAAGCACGGTGGGCGGCACGGCACGGCCCGATGCACAGAGGTAGGCCCGGTGGCGGCCCGTAAATACGGCTACCTGGTGACCCGCTAAGAACCCATTGTGCTGGAGGCCTTTTTAATTTCCCCAGACCACCCCACCCCTAACCCTAACTCTCTTTTCCTCCCTCCCACTCCCACCCCTGAGCGCCACCGCATTGTACCACTGTCCGTCGCGAGCCACGACTCGTGAACCCGACGACTCCTCTCCCTCGCGCAGTCGCAGGAGCGCAGAGCCACGGAATCCTGGTCGCCTCTCCGTCGCGCGAGCGCGGACGCCGATGCTCCTCGCTCGAGGGCGACCTCCTCCCTTCCCTTCGGCTCCTCGCGTCCGCGACGGCCCATCGGCTCCTTCTCGCGGCCGCGACAGCCCTCTGCACCTCCTTGTGGCGACCATGGTCGCTCGGCTCCTCCTCGCCGCAGCGACGGCCATCTGCTCCTCCTCCCGGCAACCTCGACCCCTCGGTTACTCGCGACGACAACGGCGACGACATGAGAGGGGGGTCTTGGGCCGGCCCGGCCTGCGTTGTGGGCCGTGCTTGACGGGCCGGCGCGGCATGAAAAACGGCCCATATATAGGGCTGTGCTTGGGCCGAAGGCCAGGCCCTTGGGCCAAAGAGGCACGGCACGGGAGGCACGACGGGCCGTGCCGGCCCAACTCTCTTCGGGCTGTGCCTAACCGTGCCTTTGCCTTGTCTAACAGGTCCATAGAGGCCTATCTCGTATGACAGAACATGTCGAAGCCCAATACTGAAGTCCAAATAAAAAGGCCCACCCCATTAATTTATCGTTGAAGTTAAGCTAAGCCCCAGCCCTATAACCTTCATGCCATGGAGCATGAATAGCCCCCAGCATGCGTCTATGCAATCGGATCAGCAAGGGGAAGAGGTTCTACATTTGTCCACTGCTTGAGCATGTAAGGTTTAGTTAAACTATTGTAATCGTGGTAAAATTTGTGGTTTTTTTATTTCAATTTTTTGCCCATCTGTGGTTTGTGGTCTGATTTTGTGTGGCGCACTTACATGCTTGAAGATCAGTATATAGAGTACTTGTTCACCAAAGGCAATTTTTCTCAAACTTGCAATGTTTCGCAGCTAAAGATATTAAATTCTACATCCCCATTGATATCATTTCTGAAACTTACATGAATACATGTGGGCAAAAGCCAAGTTTCTTGTGGCCATGATTGTGCCTTGTAGCTTCCTAGATCCACACGAACAATTCATAGCGTTAACAGGTCCTCAAGCACCTGCTTCCACTGTTCTATGCATTCTAGTACAGTTGCCCTTCCATTCTGAGGACATCTAGTTGCTACTCTTTGAACCCAAGTAGTTCTTTGAATTTGGATGCTTTTCTTCTGCAAACAGAAGTGAGCAGCACCATGTCTAGACTTCAAAGACATTTGGTATGTTTCAGATTCAGAATTCTGATGGAGGTACTCTATGGCGTTTGGCAAGAACTTCTCACCCAAGTCCTGTAGGTGTGCATTGGAGTGTATCATTCCTTGCTCGTTTCCATCAATGACCTCTAAAGCATAGCTGTCTGCTGCATTCTTTATGTCGTCCACAGATTCATGGGGTATGACACAAACTCCAAGCTTCAGAGTTGGAGAGTTTGAATTCTCAGAACTACTTTTTCCATGTACAACAGTTGAGCTTATATTGTTTGTGTCCTGATCAGATAGTGGGATGTGCCACTTCAAAAGAAAGCTCATAACCTCCTCTGGAAATATACTAGACAAATGCCATGGATTGGGCATGTTGTTGCCACTGCAGCAGAGTGGATTTGGACGGTGCCATTGTGTCAAACTGTCGTGAACGTTCACCCAGACATCACTTTGGTTGTAAGGAGAATCCCAGGTAAAATCCTGTGTAGGCAGTAGAATGAGTCCTCTTGAAAGACCTTCAGTGACAAACTTAAAATGAGGTGCAACTGGCTGAACACACTTGATTATTAAATCAAATATATCTGTGCTTTCAGAGAGACGCAGCATGCAGGCTACATAGAAACTCTTTATAGGATCCTTTAAATCACGGCTGGCAAAACCCATCAATGCCTCCACACCACGCATTGCAGAGATAAATGGTTGTATCTTCAAGTAGTAAAGCTTGTGGTCCATAATTGCTTGATGCTTTACAGACATTCCTGTAAGAAGGTGTCTGATGACAGGGTTGGAGAACGTATACCTCCATGGAGTCCCACCAAACTGGACAGTCGTTAGGAACTCATTTGCATCTTTTGCGTACCTCTCGAATCTTTGAACATTAGAAGAGCTGCTGGACTCAACATTAGTTCCAATGAATGATGACAATAGTGACATGGTAGCATGAGCAATCCGTTTAGGAAATGGGGACTGGCTTAGCTGCTGCCTTGTCTCTTCCTGTTCAAGGGCACGCTGCTTGCATTTTAGCAAAGATTCATCACATTCCTGGGCAGCACGCTTAAGTTTTCTCCGCCATTGTAGCAATGGCAACTCAGTGATCTGCCATCTCTCGCATACTTCCAGCACGGCATTCATGTTGATGTGTGCCATCTCCATCCTTTCTATGTTTTCTTTTTGGTTGGATTTCTCTTCATCCTTGACAGTAATGCTTGACATGATTCTATTCACCGTCTCCCCCACTATGGCCGAACTCACCATCTCTGCCATGATTGCTCAACAATTTAATCTACAGAAAAACTGAACAGGAAAGAATAAGCACCCATGAGTTAGGGGAGTGTATATGTTTATTATGTATAAATAGTAGTGAAGTACATACGTACTGCTTTCTTGGAGTAGCTGAAAACAAAGGTGAAGATTCAGTTGGAGGGCCCAGGATTGCAGGAAGATGCTCCTTAGCAACGATATATTGCTTGTTTTTATAGGAGTGAATAACTAGATGTCTTGCAATTAAGACAAGGCTTGACAGTTCAATGAAAAGTAGGAATAGCTCTAAAGTCTGGTATATTTTGTTGACAAAATTAGTGGCAGAGGGGGCACTGATTCTTTAAAAAAAAGAAATATGTTATTTTACACGCACTAAAAATGTTAAGAGCAGAGGTTGATTCTTTTTTACTTTACTAATCTAAGTTTGTAGTCAAGCCCTACCACATCACAAAAGTCAACTTTGCTAATGTGTCGTGTATATATAACATGTAGCATTAAACTAGGACCTACGCTCAATCAGTTCATCTACCTTTGAATATTGACACTCTGGACAGGATTTTTATTTGAGACTTGGAATCCATTGCAGTGTATTGTCAGATGAGCAAAGTGCAATGCTGACGTATCACGCAAGGCCAGAGCATTTGTACTTATTTTTGCAAGTCAAAGAAATCCCCTTGAGCATTTGCGCTTATTTTTCCATGTCAAGGGAATCCCTTTCAGTTGTTGTCCCGTCTAGTTTCCATGTACTAACGTGCTGTACTAACCTGCAACCCATTGGTTCAATCAGTTCAGCTCACTTTGAATATTTCAAACCCCGGAGAGGGTTTGTACAGGGAGTTGAGAGCTACTGTAATTGACCATCAGATGAACCAAATGTAACTCGTATAGACACGGCACTTAATAATAGTTTGCCAAAGAAAACCCCTTCAATTACAGACCACGTTGATATTTCCCTTTTTGTGATAAACTAAACTTAAGAGTTCGTTCAAAACTAACCAACCTTTTTCTGAAAGATCCAGCACATGGCCGACATATATTAATAAGGAGAGGAGAGAGTTACATGCGCAAGAAGCGCAAACAACTTTCCAAGTTTGACAGACCGTCAAACTGGGCGCAAGGTCATTATAGAGACAAAATTGCTATAATGGGACTCCAAACAACGTGTTTCGCTAAAATAGTACTTCTATCGTTGACATCGCTAAAATAACACTTGAAACATTGGATTCTCGTAATACATGACATTTAGCTCTTTTAATCTTTTTTCTCTTGTAAAATACACGTATTTTGGATTGAGTGGACCATATTTCCCTTGTGACTTTCGACTGTGCTGTTGGTGGCCGCTGCCTGCCACGATTGTTGGCCGGTGCCTCCTACTGCAGCGCTACCAGGCTCCTGCCGCTCCTCAGCTGGCCTCCTGCTAGAACAAGTGCACCTGGGGATGAACACTGCCACTCTGTTCGGTTGGCTGGTACGGTACGACTGGCTGACTGATTGTTCTGAGAGAAAAACACTGCTGAATAGCTGGCTGGTGCTGGCTGGACCAACCAGCCGAACAGAGTGTGCCTTGACCAAACATGTCGACGTACGCCGTGACTGCAAAACTAACCTACCTTGAAAGAGACTTATTATACATGGGAAAGTTTGCTTTCAAAAACATATAGTAACAACATTTGGCAAAGCAAAAAAAAAAAAAAAAAAAAAAAGAAGAAGAAGGAATGGAGGTGAACTGTAGGGTACGAAGAAAGAAAATGAAATCAACCAACAAAATGCCAAGCCGTTGCTGCCCGCCGGCTACAGATTTCCATGGTGTGATGCTGTCGCCGTAGGCGGCGGCTAGACCTTTTGACCTTGACGGACGCTGCTGGAGCAGTGACTATACATATGAAACTTACAGAGTTTTGACTCTTTTATATATACTACTTTGTTGAATTAGAGTTCGTTCGAAACTAATTAACCTTGATATAGATTAAACTTGCAGGGAAAAATTGCTTTCAGAATAGTGTCGAAATTTGGGCTTTGGCCATGGAAAAAACAAGGATTGGTGTTTTTTTTTTTTTTGAACGAAAGGAATGAATGAACCAAACAAACGCAGACATTTTACTCCCCGCCGGCTATGGATTTCCATGCTGTCACTTGTCGGCGGCGGCTAGGTGTTTCAACGTTGACGGATTCGGCCGGAGCATCGACCACGTTCGTGCTCCCGGAGTCCATCCTCTGTTCAGCCTGCGACCATCCTCTGTTCTGCAATCAATCCTCTCGTTACCTCCGGCAGTTGCGTGTTCAAAGACTGCCAATCAATCAACGACGTCAGAAACGGCAGCGTGTTTAGGAATGGCAGTTTAGTTGGCCCATTGCAGTCCTGACTTAGCAGCTAGAGCAGCCTAATTGCACCATCATCGGTTATCCTGGTTCGTCCTCTCCCACATCCATCCAGCCAAACATGGAGGCAGTCATCGCTGCGATCATGGGTGACCTTGCCAGTAGATCCATCTCTTTCCTCATCGACAGCTACTTGCACCGGAGGGCTCCGCACACCGGTGACGACGACGAGAGGATGGTGGGCAGGTTGCATCAGCTGCTGCTTCGTCCTCATGTCATCATCGAGGAGGCAGAGCAGCGGCGCGTCACTAACCACGCCATGCTGCGGCAGCTCGGCGCGCTGAGAGAGGAGATGTACCGAGGACACCACGCGCTGGACACGGCCAGGCATCACCACAAGCACAAGGATGATGACGATGACGGCCAGTTCGCCGACGACAATGGTGCCGGCGGTGCGGTGAGCCACCCTTGTTTTGCCAGCAAATCTCAATCCAGCCCTACTGCCAAGCGTGTGCGCTTGATGATCTGTAGTCGTCCTCGTTGGAGCGAGGAACAGCGGCGGCGGCGGCTGCAGCAAGTCGTTGCCCGCCTGGAAACCACCATCAGTGACGTCAAGGATGAGTTCGTTGTGTTCTTGGTTGCATGTCCTCTTGTCTTGCCCTGCCAGCCGTATAGCGTGCATATGGTCTTGGACAGGTGCATGTTTGGCCGCCAAATGGAGATGGAACATATCGTCGCCTTCCTACTACAACCAAATCAGGAAGGTGATGATGGTGGTGGTAGTGGTACCCATCAGAAGCTAGGTATCCTGCCCATTGTTGGCCCCAGAAGATCCGGCAAGACCACACTGGTTGAGCGCGCCTGCAACGACGAAAGGGTACGGGGACACTTCTCACAAATAGTATCATTCACTCTTGGTGATCTCAAGGATGAGGAGAACATAGCTTTGAGTCTTAGAAGCGGTCGTGTAATACAGAATCAGCGACTCCGTGCCTTATCAGATGATAATAATCACGAAGACAGCAGAGTTTTGGTCATCATTGAACTCAATGGAGATAGGAATTCAAAGGGCCTAGATGGTGGTATCGTGGTGGATCTGTTTGGAAGGTTTTGCTCTATGTGCAGGAGTCGTGCTCCGTGCGTAAGCAAAATCATAGTCACAAGCCGTTCCGACAAGATTATTGCAAGCCTTGGAACAGCAGGGCCTCTTAGGTTAGATTATTTGACCCAAGAGGCTTATTGGTACTTCTTCAAGGCTCGCGCATTTGGTAGCGTTGATGCGTGGGAGCACCCAGAAATGGTATCAATAGCCCTGGACATCGCAGCGGAGGCGAATAGGTCTTTCACAGTTGTTGATTCGTTTGGTGAACTGTTGAGATCAAATTTCAATGCTCGTTTCTGGAGGTTCACGCTAGCAGTCCTACGAGAAATAGTTAAGAAGCAGCAGCTCTTCATGAATATGAATGATGCAAGGCACACAGCTCCAAATTCAGGGGTGTGCAAGCAAGAATTCAGCTCCAAAATACGTGAAAAGCTTATTTATCATGATGCCTATCAAATAGTATCATCAGTAGACGGAGACGTTCCGAAGATATCACTGAAAGATATCATCATTGGAGGCGCTAGGCCTAAAGGAAGATTTGATGTTCTTGGTTGGAAATTCTCCATACCACCTTATCATACCTATGGGTACAGCTGCGAGATACAGAGGAGGCCACAGCTCAACAGGAATGAGGATCCTCTGTAGTCTTTTCTTACTATTGTAATCTTAAATATAAGTTCAGTTATCTGTACAAGTGTATGCTGTGGCATCTCTGATAGGTACAACAGGTAGTGAAATTAAGTGGTGCTTGATCCCAGATTCGCATCTGGGCCATTCCATTTTCTCTTGAAGTCTTGAACCTCCTAATTTTCGATGTAGAAAGGCTACTACAAGCTTGACACCTTCATAAAACATGGGCCTCAAGCGCCATGCTGTGAGCAGGAGCAAGGATCATGCACCAGGACCTATGAATGATGCCCTATTGCATGCAAATTTGAAGACGGTTGTGCCCAACTTTGATACTAGGGCTCTGTTGGCTCCGTGCTGAGACTGCTGACTAATGGACTACTAAGGACTAAATCGAAGACTATTTTATAGTCCCATTCCCTGTTTGGTTCCAGGAACCAGAGGGGACTAAAGGGCAGAACAAAGACTATTGGTGATTTATCTGAAGGATAAATTAGAAAGCATGAATAAGATGAGAAAATCACATCCTAAAATATCCATTCTATCTAGACTTGCGTCCTACAGTCAACCTATGCTCCGATACTAATCTGTCACACCCAATTTTAAGGATAAAATTGAATGAACCAACTTATGTGCGCCAAGAGATCAATCACACACATAAGTGACAAATTACATAGTACCATCACAAGGTTTAATATATAATGAATAATATCACAGAGTCTTTACATTAATAACAGCGGAATAATATAGATAACCCTCTCGTGGAAGCTTCAATCCACAGGGAATAGTTGACTGGTGAACACAATCCTAATAATCCTCAGAAAAATCCTCATAGTCATCTGTTACCCATCCGGGATTTTTATCCAAATATGAAAAATAAAGCAAGCGTAAGTACATGTCGTACTCAACAAGAATAGCACGGGTTTATGAGGCTCAAATAAGGCATGACACTAGTTTGACAGCAGTTGCTTTTAGTTAATCATATTTTACCAATTTGAGTAGCAGCAATAGAATATACCAAGGAACAAGATTTGCATGATCATATAAACATGATAATTAATATGGAATAACATCAACAGAAACTTCAGATAAATCAATATTAAATTAGTTAAGTTCCTGTAAGACGTCCAAGACCGCTCTTGACCGTGAGCACGGCTGATATATCAGTTTTACACTCTGCAGAGGTTGCACACTTTCACCATAAGTCGTGATTACCATATGCCAAGGGTCATGACTCCCATGTCACCTCACCAAGGAAGTGCGGCAGGGTACACTATGAAGTCTTTAAAAAGCCTTCCTAACATGCCACTAGTCAATCCGGGCGCAATGGCAAGGGGTGGTAGAGCCCTCCTTCTAGTGGCACACACACGCAGCAGTACACACAAAGACAGGAGCCGCAAAACAACCAGCTCGGCAAGAAACCTTTCAAGATTAACATCATGATAGAAAGTAACTTCATACTTAACTAAAGTCAGAGCCATATGACCCTTGTGGTTGCGCTGTAAATCCCGGTGTCATACTTACAGTTAAGTACTTAGTCCATGTTGCTAAAACGCATCTTTTAATCTTTATTTCATAATTAATTAATCAAGTTCATAAGATCATGACATCATCAAGCACTAGCATCACTACTCAAATGCAATATCATAGGTAACAAGGATCAAGTGATCAAAACTTAGGAATAAATGCTAGGGTTACCAAAGTAGACACATGCATCATGAATTTAGTGATTAAGGTGAATAGGTAACAAGGATGATCCATGCTATACTTGCCTTGATCACAGTGATCCTGAGAATTTGGATCCTCAACGGAGTACTCTTGTTCACCAACGTATTGCTCACCGTCTGAACTCGATCACAACATCACCATACAAATATCGAGGCAATCATACACGAAGCAAACAAGATTTAGATTAGAAACAGTACACCAACAGTAGAAAAACAGATTGAAATGTTTATAAAACCAATCTACGCGTCACTACGATTCCAACGATATAAATATCACGAAAATCGGAGTTCAAACGGACGAGTTATGAATTAATCAAGATTTACTTTAGTAAAATAATAGATTAATTTTAACCTCGAATTTTTAAAAGTTATAAATATAAGTAATAGTAGCATTAGTATATAGTTTATAAAATTACGAATCTAACGAAACTTGAACGGTTCAAATCGGATCTAAAACGGAGAAATTTCGGCCAAAATAAATCCAGGGGCAAAACTGTAATTATTTGGAAAAACGTATTTTGAATCCATAAACGAAAATACGTTTTCTAACGGTGAAAATGTAAACCAGGGAAACCGCTTAGGGACTGCGGGTTAGATCATTAAAAGCTCGGGGTCTCTTTTGAATAAAAGCCGGCGAATGGGTGTCTTTGTTTCCTGGCCGCTGGATCTCAAACGGAGGGCTCTGATTAGATCTTGGCGAGGATAGAGAGGGGCTCGCCGGAGAAGACGGCTCTACCGGCGGCGCCATGGCTGGAGAAGGGCGGCGGAACACCAATCCATGGCAAGGGTGGCCTATTTGGCTCGGGATTTGATCTGGAAGCACGAGAAACTCGACGCAAACTCGATTAAGGCCTCGGTTAGGGCAGTGGGGGCTCGGGTAGGGTGCAGCGCGTGCAATGGCGGGCGGCCCTCGACGGTGAGGTCGCGGGCAAGGTTACGGTGCACAAAAACGAGATATAAAGGCTCGTAGAGCTTCCTCACCTTGACGCGAAGCTCCGGGGGTGCTCGAATTTGACGGGGAAGGTCCCAGTGGTGGACCTCGACGTCGATGGCGGAGCTCTGCGCGGCGACTCTTGCTGTCAGCGGCCGGAGGTCGTCGAGCTCAGGGAAGAAGAGGTTCCAAGGCTTCACGAACTCGTGACGGACCTCGGAGACGCTCCAATTGAGGACAGGGACCACCGGAGACGCGGAATTAACGGCGGCGGCGGAGCTCTACGCGGCGGCACGGTACTGGGGCTTGCTGTGCGCGCGATTGAGGGCCGCAGCTGCGGCTAGGGCTCGAGGGGAGGGCGGCTCGGTGCTTGGGGTTTATATGGGGCACTTGGCGTGCGGGCCACGCAAGCAGGAGGCCGGGCGGAGCACGATTCGTGCGGCGCGGCGACAGCGTGTCCGGCTCGGACTTGAGCGCGAGGAGGGAGGAGGGTCTGAGGTGCGGGCCCCGCATGTCTGTCTAAGGCAGGGTGAAGGAGAGGGAGTGGGCTCCAGCAAGGGAATGGGCCGGCCCACGCGGAGAGGAGTAGAGGTGGCCTCGGGCTCAGCCTGGCCATTGGGCCGCGCAAAAAGGAGCAGGCCTTCGGGCCTAGCAGAGAGGGGAGATGGTGGGAGAGTGAGGGGCTAGGCCTCGGGATAGAAGGTGGCGCCCTGGGCTGTAGAGAGGAGGGGTGAGATTTCCTTTTTGTTTTCTAAATCATTTTTCAAATGAGTTTTCCAAATATGTTTCCAATATTTGGCAAACCAAATAAAATAAAACAATACAAAATAAATAGAGGCAGCATGAATGCAACATAACATGTATCTATGCCCAAGGGTTTATTTTAATTTTCCAAAAATGATTATATCCTAGATTAAATGCCAAATAATTGCTTAAATAACTTCAATTCATCCCTATTTAATAAAATGTAAAATTTCGGGTGTTACAATTCTACCCCCCTTAAAAATAATCTCGTCTTCGAGATTAGTTAGTACTTACTCAAAAAGTTGGGGATATAACTTCCTTAATTCTTCCTCTCTTTCCCATGTTACCTCGTTTTCTAAAAACCGGTGCCACTGTACCTTGCATAACTTTATAATTTCACTCTTTCTGAATCGCTCTATGGTTTCTAATATTTTAATTGGGTATTCCCTTCGAATCTGATTAACTGTCGCTGCTGATGGTGGTTGCATTACTACATCATCACTGATTTTATCTCCTTTGGACGTAGTTAACACAACGACCTTTTCCTCACACTGAATAACTGTCTTCTGCTGCTTCATCCAATCCAGACCCAATATAGCATCTATTCCAGTTGTTCTTATTACCGTAGGGTTCACTTTAATGTCTACCCCCATTAGAGCAATGCTAACCGAAAGACAATAATATTGAGCTTGCATAGCCCCACCCGGTGAATTTACCAATAATGGGCTTTGTAAGGCTAATAGTGGTATACCGTGTATCCTAACAAAACTTTATGATATGAATGAATGCGAAGCACCAGAATCAAAAAGAATGGTAGAGAGAATGGAGTTAACATTGAACGTACCCATCATAACCTCTGGCGCTTCCTGAGCTGTCTCCGCAGACACATGGTTCACACTTCCTTGATTAGACGATTGTTGATATCTTCCCTTCTGGTTGCTACTCTGCGGAGTCTGCTGGTTCGGCTTCTTGGGACAGTGGTATGAGAGATGTCCCGATTCTCCACAGGCAAAACACTTAATTGGGGTGCCAAATGTATTGGTCCTCATGGGGGTCTTGCTAGGGGTAGCTTGCTGAAGAGTCTGGGTAGGAGTCTTCTGCTGTTGCGGTGGAGACTGAGAACGAGGCTGGTTCTAATTGCGGTTCCATTGATTTGATGGCCCTTGGTGTCTCTGCTGAAAATTTCGTTGCTGGGCGTTGGGACGCGAACGGTTATTTCTTATAAAGGTTTGTCCTTGCTTCTTCCTCTTGTTATCAGCCATCTCCTTGCGCTTGTTGTCGATCACTATAGCGCGATTCACCAGCTCTTGGAAATTAGGGTAGGTAGTTGTCATGAGTTGGAGCTGCAATCTATCGTGAAGTCTCTTGAGGAAGGGACGCTGCTTGTCCTTGTCATTAGCAACATCATCGGGAGCATACCGCGACAATTGAACAAACTGATCACGGTACTCTAGCACCGACATTTGTTCTTGCTTCAAGGCTCTAAACTCTGCCTGCTTCAACTCTATCAAACCTTCAGGAATATGGTATGATCTGAAGTTCTCACAAAACACTTGCCATGTGATAGCAGGCGCATTATTGGGGCGACCATACTGGAATGCATCCCACCAGTCTTGAGCAGCTCCTTACAACTGTCCAGATGCATACAACACCTTCTTTTCATCATTGCATTGCACAATGGTGAGTTGTCTCTCCACGGCGCGAAGCCAATCATCAGCATCCAATGGGTCAGCGGCGTGGTTGAACACAGGTGGATGACCTTTCAGAAATTCTCCTCGCTTATCTCTAGCTTGAGGTTGAGCAGGTGGTGGTCCTCCAGCTGGTTGATTTTGAATGAACTGCATCATTGTCTCCATCAACTGCGTCTGCGAAGCGATGAGATCTTGAATGCTAGGTTGTGGTGGTGGTGGATTAGGATTCCTCCTGTTACCGGCCATCTGTTTTTCATTATATAATTGAGTTTTAGAATTTTTCCACTATGCAAACACTTATAAACCATGAATCTGAATTTTCTCGGCAAGATCCGATAACAGCAGCATAGAAAATTGATCATATCTGGAGTATCAGAAATCAAACAGAGGAGTTCTCTATACCGTTGGAAAGCCTGAGAAATTGTCTACAACTTTCATGTGGATAACTTTTCCAGATTCTGACGTTAAGTTATCTAGAAACAGACATTAACCGAAACTATCCAGGCTGCCAAACAGCGCAGAAATCTCAACTTGCATCAATTGTTTCTCCCAAACCATACTAGATATTACTGTGATTCTGGAGGCCAAGGAAAGAGGTGAAAGTATACTGTTCCCCTTAAAATTTTCATAATTTTTGGATTTATGAAATAAATTAAGAATAATTAACAAGACAGAGAGCTCTGAAAAACAGATTTTGAGAAAACCAAATTTTTTCAACCTAATTATTTATTTAAAAAATTTTACCCCTTAAATATTTTAATTAAGAGAATTAGAGACATGTGTATAATCCTAAGCACTCATTACAAAGAACCAAATCACACATAATTCATAAGCACAAAGCAACAAGCACATAAAATTCACACGCACACAGGACTCGACTCAACTTGACTCACATCTAAATCGTTCTATTATCTAACTCGAATCCTATCTTGGTTCTTCTTGTCGAGCTTGGGCATCTTTCCTTTCATCCTCATATTGATAGCTATGCTTGTGGCTTGGCTTCTCCAACACACTTGTGGGGTAGTTTGGTGATCATGTGCCATCTTCTTGATCATTGACCAAAACAGAGGTAGAATGAGAATAGAATCAATTTTTTCTTATAGAACAAGGTGAGAAAACATGAAAGCATGATAGAGCTTAGAATAAGAAGAGAAGCATCAAATTTTCACAATAGAATAAGGGTACGGGTAGCATATAAAATATTAATTATCAAGGTTAAATTAGAAAGCATGAATAAGATGAGAAAAGCACATCCTAAAGTATCCATTCTATCTAGACTTGCGTCCTACAGTCAACCTATGCTCCGATACCAATCTGTCACACCCAATTTTACGGATAAAATTGAATGAACCAACATATGTGCGCCTAGAGATCAATCACACACATAAGTGACAAATTACATAGTACCATCACAAGGTTTAATATATAATGAATAATATCACAGAGTCTTTACATTAATAACAGCGGAATAATATAGATAACCCTCTTGTGGAAGCTCCAATCCACAGGGAATAGTTGACTGGTGAACGCAATCCTAATAATCCTCAGAAGAATCCTCATAGTCATCTGTTACCCATCCGGGATTTTTATCTAAATATGAAAAATAAAGCAAGCGTAAGTACATGTCGTACTCAACAAGAATAACACGGGTTTATGAGGCTCAAATAAGGCATGACACTAGTTTGACAGCAGTTGCTTTTAGTTGATCATATTTTAGCAATTTGAGTAGCAGCAATAGAATATACCAAGGAACAAGATTTGCATGATCATATAAACATGATAATTAATATAGAATAACATCAACAGAAACTTCAGATAAATCAATATTAAATTAGTTAAGTTCCTGTAAGACGTCCAAGGCCGCTCTTGACCTTGAGCACGGCTGATATATCAGTTCTACACTCTGCAGAGGTTGCACACTTTCACCATAAGTCGTGATTCCCATATGCCAAGGGTCATGACTCTCATGTCACCTCACCAAGAAAGTGCGGCAGGGTACACTATGAAGTCTTTCAAAAGCCTTCCTAACATGCCACTAATCAATCCGGGCGCAATGGGAAGGGGTGGTAGAGCCCTCCTTCTAGTGGCACACACACGCAACAGTACACACAAAGACAGGAGCCACAAAACAACTAGCTCGGCAAGGAACCTTTCAAGATTAACAACATGATAGAAAGTAACTTCATACTTAACTAAAGTCAGAGCCATATGACCCTCATGGTTGCGCTGTAAGTCCCGGTGTCATACTTACAGTTAAGTCCTTAATCCATGTTGCTAAAAAGCATCTTTTAATCTTTATTTCATAATTAATTAATCAAGTTCATAAGATCATGACATCATCAAGCACTAGCATCACTACTCAAATGCAATCTCATAGGTAATAAGGATCAAGTGATCAAAACTTAGGAATAAATGTTAGGGTTACCAAGGTAGACACATGCATCATGAATTTAGTGATTAAGGTGAATAGGTAACAAGGATGATCCATGCTATACTTGCCTTGATCACAGTGATCCTGAGAATCTGGATCCTCAACGGAGTACTCTTGTTCACCAACGTATTGCCCACCATCTGAACTCGATCACAACGTCACCATACAAATATCGAGGCAATCATACACGAAGCAAATAAGATTTAGATTAGAAATAGTACACCAACAGTAGAAAAACAGATTGAAATGTTTATAAAACCAATCTACGCGTCACTACGATTCTAACGATATAAATATCACGAAAATCGGAGTTCAAACGGAAGAGTTATGAATTAATCAAGATTTACTTTAGTAAAATAATAAATTAATTTTAACCTCGAATTTTTAAAAGTTATAAATATAAGTAATAGAAGCATTATTATATAGTTTATAAAATTACGAATCTAACGAAACTTGAACGGTTCAAATCGTATCTAAAACGGAGAAATTACGGCCAAAATAAATCCAGGGGCAAAACTGTAATTATTTGGAAAAACGTATTTTGAATCCATAAATGAAAATACGTTTTCTAACGGTGAAAACGTAAACCAGGGAAACCGCTTAGGGACTACGGGTTAGATCATTAAAAGCTCGGGGTCTCTTTTGAATAAAAGCCGACGAATGGGTATCTTTGTTTCCTGGCCGCTGGATCTCAAACGGAGGGCTCTGATTAGATCTTGGCGAGAACAGAGAGGGGCTCGCCGGAGAAGACGGCTCTGCCGGCGGCGCCATGGCCGAAGAAGGGCGGCGGAACACCAATCCATGGCTAGGGTGGCCTATTTGGCTCGGGATTTGATCTGGATGCACGAGAAACTCGACGCAAACTCGATTAAGGCCTCGGTTAGGGCAGTGGGGGCTCGGGTAGGGTGCAGCGCGTGCAATGGTGGGCGGTCCTCGACGGTGAGGTCGCGGGCAAGGTTACGATGCAAAAAACGAGATATAAAGGCTCGTAGAGCTTCCTCACCTTGACGCGAAGCTCCGGGGGTGCTCGAATTTGACGGGGAAGGTCCCAGTGGTGGACCTCGATGTCGATGGCGGAGCTCTGCGCGGCGGCTCTTGCTGTCAGCGGTCGGAGGTCGTCGAGCTCGGGGAAGAAGAGGTTCACGAACTCGTGACGGACCTCGGAGACGCTCCAATTGAGGACAGGGACCACCGGAGACGCGGAATTAACAGCGGCGGCGGAGCTCTACGCGGAGGCACGGTGCTGGGGCTTGCTGTGCGCGCGATTGAGGGCGGCAGCTGCGGCTAGGGCTCGAGGGGCGGGCGGCTCGGTGCTCGGGCTTTGTATGGGGCGCTTGGCGTGCGGGCCACGCAAGCAAGAGGCCGGGCGGAGCACGATTCGTGCGGCGCGGCGACAGCGTGTCCGGCTCGGACTCGAGCGCGAGGAGGGAGGAGGGTCTGATGCGCGGGCCCCGCATGTCTGTCTAAGGCATGGTGAAGGAGAGGGAGCGGGCTCTAGCAAGGAATGGGCCGGCCCACGCGGAGAGGAGTAGAGGTGGCCTCGGGCTCAGCCTGGCCATTGGGCCGCGCGAGAAGGAACAGGCCTTCGGGCCTAGCAGAGAGGGGAGATGGTGGGAGAGTGAGGGGCTGAGCCTCGGGCTAGAAGGTGGTGCCCTGTCTGTAGAGAGGAGGGGTGAGGTTTCCTTTTTATTTTCTAAATCATTTTTCAAATGAGTTTTCCAAATATGTTTCCAATATTTGGCAAACCAAATAAAATAAAACAATACAAAATAAATAGAGGCAGCATGAATGCAACATAACATGTTTCTATGCCTAAGGGTTTATTTTAATTTGCCAAAAATGATTATATCCTAGATTAAATGCCAAATAATTGCTTAAATAACTTCAATTCATCCCTATTTAATAAAATGTAAAATTTCGGGTGTTACGCAGACATCCATTGCGGATGAGTGAGACGGCTTGCAACCGAGCGCGATTGGCGCGTGGTTGAGTGTGGCCGCCGCGTCGAGCCCGACCGGTATGCGCAGGCAAAGCGCATGCGGACGCCACTAAAGAGGAGAGAAGGTAGGGCATAGGGTGTCAAGTTGGCCAAATAGTTCCAAATACTACCTCCTCAAGGGACTACAGAATAATAGTTTCACAAGTAGTGAGTAGTCCCTTGTTTAGTCCCTATGTTTGTTCATTTGGGACTATTTAGGACCACTCCCTCCGTTCCAAAATGTCTGTCACTTGCGCTTCCCGAGAAATAATTACTGACAATTATATGTTAAAAAATATTAATATTTATAATACACAATTCATATCGTTAGAAAGATCTTTGAATCTAGTCTTTTAATAAATTTATTTGGAGATATAAATGTTGCACGTATATTTTAAAAATCGAGTCAAACTTATGGCATACACACCAACGACGACAGTCAATTTGGAACAGAGGGAGTACAAAAAGATAATGATCTTCCCTTAGGCGTCTAGGTGCATTGTAACTTGTACTCCAAGTAGCTCCTAGATTCTAGCTGTTATTAGTTGGAAAGATATGATGTAAATCTTCTTGTCATAGGAAACTAATCCCATGTATATGCCACCGCCAGGGGGCTTTTCCCTGTGCTATATAACACGAAGCCAGGTACCAGGGACAGGTAACCCGTTCACCTAAACTTCACATGGTAATCAGAGCCCGCTTCTTTGCGGAACTGATCCATGGCGACCTCCTCCAATTCCGCTGTGTTTTAGTCTCAGTAGATTGGGTTCTTGCCCGTCACCGACAAGCTCACCAAGAACAACTTCCAGATGTGGCACCTCACCGTCCTCTCGGCGATTCGTGCGCACAACTCAGTGATCTCATCGAGAAGATGGCGACACCTCCAGACAAGTTTGTCGCTCCGGTAAAGGAAGATGGCACCGTCGATGAGAAGAAGTCTCCCATGGTCAATCCCGACTACAAGAAGTGGGTTCGCCAAAGATCAAACGGTGCTGAACTATCTGCTCTCCTCTCTTTCCAAAGAGATTTTTGCACAGATCACTTCTTCGGCAGATTCGGCACATCGGCTTGGGCTGCCATCAAGGCACTCTTTGCCTCCCAATCCAGGGCCCAGGTCATCACCACCCGGATGGCTCTGGCCACGGCGTCCAAGGTGGCGTCAACCATGACGGAGTATTTCACGAAGATGAAGACCCTTGCGGAGGAGATGGCGGCCGCAAGAAAGAAGCTGGAAGACAACGAGCTGGTCTCCAACTGACGACCTTCGAGCAGCGCATGGACATGCGCGGCGGCCACCAGAATTCCTCAGCAAACATGGCTGCCAAGGGTGGCCGTGGTGGTGGCAACAACAACAATGGGTGTGGCCGCGGTGGTGGCGGCCGTGGCGGCTTTGGACGTGGCTTCCAGAAGGGAGGCCGCAATGGTGGTGGTCAGCATTCGTGTGTATCTTTCCTTGTTTCTTTCCATCAATCACATCGAGAGCATAGCTCTCAACTGCAGGCTCTATGTCCTCAGCAGGTTCATGGGGTATTAATAAAACTCCTAGCTTAAGAAGAGGCAATTCCGAATTCGGAGAACGACATCCTCCATGTACAGCAGTTAAACTCTTATTGTTGGTGCCCTGAGCAGATAGCGAGACATGCCACTTCAAATACATGTAAATAACTTGCTCTGGAAATATATTTGACAGCAGCCTTGACGATGATGCCATTGTATTGCTGGTGCTAGAAGAAGAGGTAGGATGATGCCTGTTCTCAGTGCAACAGAGTGGATTTGGACGGTACCACTGTGTCATAGTGTTGTGTACATGGACCCAAAACTCACTTTGGTTGTAAGGCGAATCCCAGAAAAAATCCTGGGTAGGCAACTGAATGAGCCCTCTTCTGATACCTTCTGCTGCAAACTTGAAGTGTGGTGCAACTGCCTCAACACATTTCATTATGACACCAAATATGTCAGTACTTTCAGAGGGACGCAGAATGCAAACTACGTATAATCCATTTTCAGGCTCACTGAAATCTTCACAAGAAAACCCCATCATCACCTCTACACCACGTTCTGCAGAGCTCATGGTCCGTAAGTTCAATTGGTAAAACTTTCCTGCCTGAGATGCTTGATACCTTACGAAGCTGTCTGATGAGAGGGTTGAAGAATTTGTACCTCCGCAGCGCCCCACCAACCTGGATGGTCTTTAAGAATTCATTTGCACCGTTTGCAAATCTCTCAAATTTTTGGACATTTGCAAAGCTACTGCTTGACTCGTCCTTATTACTATTACTGGCTCCAGTGAAAGATGATATTAATGACTTGGTAGCATGAGCAATCCGTTTGGGAAATGAGGACTGGCTAACCTTCTGCCTCATCTTTTCCTCTTCAATGGCTTGCTGCTTGCATCTCACCAAAGCGTTGTCACACTCCTGAGCAGCACGCTTGAGTCTCCTCTGCCACTGTAGTAATTGCCTATCAGTGATCAACCATCTGTTAGACACTTGGAGTGCTGCCTCCATCTTGATGTGTGCCATCTCCAGCCTTTCTCTGTTTTATTTTTGCTCAGACTTCTCTTCATCCTTGCCAGTAAGGCTTCACATGATTCTGTTTACTTTTTCTCCTGAAGATGGTAGAACTCACCACGACCCCATCTCGGTTTTGATTCCTCAATAACCTTTAGAAAACTGCATAGGGAAGAAGACATTAACATGAATGAATTGAAGAGGGGGAGTGTATATATAAAGATAATTGAAGTAAATTAGATTGGTTGGAGTGCAGGAACGTGGTCATTAGAAATTATATAGCTATCTTTACATATAACATGATATCGTGAAATTAAAGAGGCGGCTTACAATCAGGGGAGGCAGATGAGAATCAATGAAATTGGAGAATACAGCATGGAAGCGAGACCTCATTGACAAAAGATGAGTCGGAGGCCATTTTTCATGGGCAGGATTTTCTGAACTTGTTCTCCTTTCTTTTTGTATTTGCCTGTTGTCATCCAGCTCCACCACGAGAGAAAATGAAACTTTGAAGAATCAATGATATAATAATAACTAGTAAAGAAGGGCTTGACTTATTGGGCTCAACCAGTTAGTTCCCCTTGAATATTTGACAAACTGGACAATTTTATTCAGAATTGACAGTTACTATTAGTTGACCAACAGATGAAGGAAATGGCATTTGCCACCAATACCAAATAGGAACAAGAAAGGGAGGGTGGAAAATATACCTGTACTTGTGAATAATTATCAACACAAGTTAGCAAGTAGCATTTTGAGTTGACTATGGAGTTAAATATCACCCAGGCATTTGCAATCCTTTTCTAACAGAAAGAAATCCTTTAATTTCCATGCCACTCGCTTGTAATTTTCATTCACGAAAAAATATGTGGCAATAGCAATGCATGGATCATGGGCAACGAGCCAGACCTAGAATTTTCCTTTTAGGTAGCATAAATAAAATAATGTTTAAACTTGATAGATAGACACAGAATAAGCAAAACCGAGCACAAAAAAAAAAAAAAAACACACACACAAAGACGGTCTTTGCTGACGCCGGCCAACTGTGTGGAGGAAAGAACCACCAACCACACTTAAACATGCTGCTGTCCGTCGGTGATGGATTTCCATGGTGTCCTTGACCATCGTCGTCGGTAAGATGTCTTGATGTCAGCTTCTGCGGCTGCTCGGATCCTCTCCTCTCGAGGGAGGGCGTGCTGTGAACAAAAGTGGCAGCAGCACCGGCAGCGGGCATTCGGAAGCTCTCCGGAAACTTTTTTTTTCCCCACAACCGCTAAACCAAATTTCATTACTTGTGTAACGAAATTACAAGAGTTTATTACTGTTAAAAGTAAAACACATACTCAACCAAAGAAAAGCCAAAAAGGGAAGAACACCAAAGGGTTCACCCAGTTTGGCAATGAGAGTTACAACAAAGCTTTCTGGAAACTGTTAGCTAGAACAAGAATTTTCTCTTAACTAGGAAAATAAAAAACAAGCAATAAGAGGCTTTAGTCAGTGATGATAAGGACACGCCTAGTGATGATAAGGACTCGACGGAGGAATAATCCATGATAAAAACAGAGTTTGACCCTTACAGGGTCGATGGCGACCAACATATACGCATGCAGGCGCAGGACACGGACTGAACACGGTCTGACTCAACCACTTATGGACGTAGTGACTCAATTGGCTAATCTTAAACAAAACGTATTCAAATTTGCAGGCCAAAAGAGTATATATATTAAAATATTGTGGCATGGATGATAATCCGTGATGACCTGTGATGTTCACCTGTTCACCAGCAGCATGAAACAAATGGCGACCACTTCTCTAAGATTTCCTTGGCTGACGTCATCTTTTATAGAACCTGTATAAATATATTTTCAAGTGTTCTTACTATCTTTCTTGGGCAAATTAATTCCACAGAAAATAAACTTGGTCCCAAAGCTTGTAGTATTATCTAGCACCCCTTCTTTCATCTTGCTTTTGTTTCCATCAAATGAAAATGAACCAAATTGAAAGGTTTGAGGAGCCATGGGCTCATCAAGTGATACTAGTTTTGGCCTCCTACGGAAGCGTGCAGCTCTGATAAGGTCTTGTTTCAATGGGCTTGAGCATAATATTACCCTCAATCAATGAGTCAATGACATGATATATCTAATACTCTGCATTTCTTACTTTTAGTAGGCAATAATTAACTCAGTATATTCTGCATGTCTTGCCCAGGACGTAGCTCCAGTGTCAACAAGGAAAACTATTGTTATTATCAGAAGACCAATTTGAAATTAAATCCGACTCTCCAAAACATTTCTCCAAAGAGGAATAGTGCATCAGTTTATGGGTCACCTTCCTAATACTTGACATTAACACAGGCTGCCGAGGCAAAGTAAAATGTTACCTTAATCCAACAAATGGGCTTGCTAGACATCTTAAATAAATGGAGAATTTTGTTCACTGGTTTATTCTAAGTACATGTGTTAAGCAAGTAAGGTACAATATGGATACTCATAGCACATGCCAAACATAACATATGAGACCTGCTACAAGGCTGTAGAAAAGTCTAGTGTTAATTTGTACATAGAAGCAAATACAATAGGTCACTTGGGCCATGGACCTTTATGGACAAAATACAGAGCTATATGTACATACGAATACTATACTATTTATTACTACATTATACAAGACCACCTTACAAAGTATCACACAGCAAATATATTTCTATCATGTTGCACCAAAAAAATCGTGGTTTGACAGAATTAGAAGGATGTGATGTCTTACTACCATGTCGTGCTAGACACCTGCCTGGATACATTGTTTTTTGCACACCTGTTCATAGCATTTTCTGAAACCTACATGAATAAATATAGCTGGCCAGATTCTAAGCCAGTGTCGTTGTGGCCATGATTGCGCGATGTAGCTTGTCAGATTTACGCACAGCCCACAACTTTAGCAGGTCCTGAGATACCTGCTTCCATTGTTCCATGTCTTGCTGTAGAGTTGCCATTCTGTTCTGAGCATGCCTTGTGGCTTCGTGTTGAACCATAACAGATGTTTTAATTTTTATGCTGGACTTCTCCAAGCAAATGTGAGCAGTACCATGTCTAGACTTCAAAGACATTTGGTATGTCTCGGACTCAGAATTCTGGTTAAGATACTCTATGGCCTTGGGCAGTAATTCCTCACCCAAGTCTCGTAGGCGTGCATTGGGGTGTATCACTCCTTGTTTTTCTCCATCAATCACCTCTAAAGCATAGCTATCAGCTGCAGGCTGTATGTCCTCCGTAGATTCATGGGGTATGACTAAAACTCCAAGCTTTAGAGTAGGAATATCTGAATTCTGAGAACTACTTTGTCCATGTACAGCAGTTGAGCTTGTATTGTTTGTGCTGTGATCAGATAGAGGGATGTGCCACTTCAAAAGCATGTTGATAACCTCCTCTGGAAACATATTAGACAAGTTCCATGAATTGACCATTTTGTTGATGGCTCTAGAGGAAGAGATCCGATGGTGTCCATGTTCATTGCAGCAGAATGGATTTGGACGATGCCATTCTGTGAGAGTGTTGTGGATGTTGACCGAAACCTCACTTTGGTCGTAAGGAGAATCCCAAGTAAAATCCTGTGTAGGAAGTTGAATGAGCCCTCTTGTAAGACCTTCAGCAACAAACTTGAAGTGAGGTGCGACTGGCCGAACGCACTTGATTATGACATCAAACATGTCCATGCTTTCAGAGAGACGCATCATGCATGATACATAAAAACCCTTTGTAGGATCCTTGAAATCTTGGCAGGCAAAACCCATCAATGCCTCTACACCACGCTCTGCAGAGCTAATAGGTTGTATGTTCAAGTAGTAAAGCTTGTCATCTTGAAATGCTCGATACTTTACAGACTTCCCTGTAAGAAGGTGTCTGTTGAGAGGGTTGAAGAACATATACCTCCGTGGAGTTCCACCAAACTCAACAGTCTTTAGGAATTCATTTGCACCTTGTGCATACCTCTCGAATCTTCTAACATTAGCAGAGCTGCTGCTTGACTCATGATTAGTTCCAATGAAAGATGATATTATTGACTTGGTCGCATGGGCAATCCGTTTAGGAAACGAGGACTGGCTGACCCGCTGCCTTGTCTCATCCTCTTCTAGAGCACGCAGCTTGCATTTTTGCAGAGTATCATCACATTCCTGAGCAGCACGCTTAAGTTTGTTCCGCCACCGTAGCAATGGCACCTTGGTGATCTGCCATCTGTCAGATACTTGGAGCACAGCCTCCATCTTAATGTGTGCCATCTCCAACCTTTCGATGTTTTCTTTTTGCTTGGACCTCTCTTCATCCTTGCCAGTAATGCTTGACATGATTCTATTCACCGTCTCCCCAACTATAGCCGAACTCACCATCTCTGCCATGACTGCTCAACAATTTAATCTACAGGAGAAGATCTGCACAGGGAATATAACATTTAATAAAACTTATGAATTAAAGGGAGAAACATCATGTGTATATAAAGATGAGTGAAGTACATACTTGTTTCTTGGTGTTGCGAGGAAAAACGATACATGTGAATCTTTTCTTGGTGTTGCGAGGAAAAATGATGCATGTGAAGATTCACTTTTAGTGCAGGCTTATGCTCAATTGCAATGATACGTAACTTGCTTTATAGTAGTGAATAACTAGATATCTTGCAATAAAGACAAGGCTTGACAATTCAATGGAAAGTGAAGATAGCATGGATGCATGGTCGATTTCATTGACAAAATTTGTGGCAGAGGCCTGTTATGGACGACACTATCCACCAGAGGAGGAAGCACACATGTGGCTGAGGAGGGCGTGCCAACCGAGCACGATGCGGAGCAGCACGGTGCGTGGTCACCACGGGCCGGCCAACAGGTCGACTTCTCATGAGGAGATTAAAATTAGTTTGTTTACGTTAAGAGTAGTTTGCATGAGTTTGTTAGATTTTGGTAGTTTGTTTGAGATTTCCTAGAAGTGTTGAACTAATGGTTTAATAGAAGATTAGCCAAAGATAGAGTTTATCCCTCTTGCTCCTTGGCCCTTGGCCTCCTGCTCTTCCGTTCTTCCTCGTTGCGACGCTGGCCAGCAGGATGGCATCGCAGCCGCACCGCCAATGCGATCCACGTCCCAGACATCCCACGTCTCACGAGTACTACCTACACAGCGCAAGCAACCCTCACACGGCCCCTGTTTCTTATGATTTCTGAAGAAATAGCTTAGTTTATACACAAGAAAAAAAAATGTTAGAATGATGATTGAACTTCAACGCTAACAGATATCATCCCAAGGCCAGAGCATTCGCACTTTAAGTTTCCATGTCAAAGGAGTCCCATGAACTATTGTCACACTAAGTTATCTTGTACTGATCCGCTGTGCGGATGATAAGTACTAGAAGTAAACAAGGACAATACTGATTGGCTCAATCAGTTCATCTCCCTTTGAATATTTGACATCCTGGAGATGAATTTTACTGAGACGTGGAGTGTACGCTGATGGCATGATGCACATTAAGTCATTAGATATATAGTTGTAGAAGTACATAGCCAGATGCCTTGCAATTAAGACAAGGCTTGACAATTCATTGGAAAATGAGGATAGCAAGGAAGTCTGACAGATTGCATTGACAAAATTAGTGGCAGAGGCCCCTGTTTCTTCAGATTTATTGAGAAAGCTTATATACACATAAGGGGAAAAAAAAAAAGCAGAGCATGATTTCCATTAGATTTACTAATCTAATCCACCCACAAAATGGAAAGTTGAATTCACAATCATATCATCATGTACCATCCTTCAATTGTTGCTGCATCTACCAAAGCCAAAGAAATCCCGTCTATTCAGTTACTGTAGCAAGCCAACCAATCCTCCTGCAATACCAATTCAATCAACTACTGCAGCACCTTACTCTTCAGTTCTATTCCTATCGGTTACCAATTCAATCGATTGCTGCAGCCTATCGACAGTTTATTCGAAACTAATTAAACGTAACAGAGACAAATAAGACACATAATGGAGTTGAACTGTGTGGTGAAAGAAGGAAGAAATGAACCAACCAAATGCCGACATGTCGTTGGCCGCCGGCTATGGAGTATGGACTTCTGTACCATGCTGTCGCCTTTGGCAGCGGTGAAAATGTTTTGACGTGGATGGATGCGGCTGGAGCAGCGGCTCCGTGCTCCCGCCGTCCTTCTGTTCAGATTGCGACCAAGCACCGGACGGGCGGGCAGTGGACTTTGCGATCCATCTCTGCGGCGAGGTCAAGCGCGGCGGCATGCCGCCAGCGTACGGCACAGCCCAGCAGAGGCACGGCTTGAGTGCTTGACGTGAACGCGAGAGGAGGAGGAGGAGGACGAGGCGGCGGCGGCAGCAGCCCGAGGCTTGCCGGAAAGGGTTGCCAGTTACGAGAAATTATTGGACCTTTGCCTTGTCTGACAGGTCCATAGAGGCCCTATTGAAAAAGTGGACTTTGCCAAGTGCATGAGACTTTGCTAAGTGCAAAATTTCAGGGCATTTGGCAAAGACATATTTTGTTAAGTGTCACGCTCGGCAAAAAAATACACTCGGTAAAGACGGCTTTGCCACTCGGCAAAGTTTCTGCTCGATAAAATTACGCTGCCCGGGATGGCGGCAACCCGCCGTCCAAACTTTGCCGAGTGCCAGCCGTTAGACACACGGTAAAATTTTTATTTTTTAAAAAAAATTATTTTGCCGAGTGCTTTGCCCCTAACGCTTGGCAAAATTGTTTTTATTTTTTAAAAAAACATTTGTCGAGTGCTTTTCCCCTAACGCTCGGCAAAGTTTTTATTCGTTTTTTAAAAAAATTGTCGAGTGTGATGACAAAGACGCTCGGCAAAATTATTATTTATTATTTAAAAAAAATATTTTGCCGAGTGTGACGACAAAGACGCTCGGCAAAGTTTTTTTTAGTTTATTAAAAATTAATTTTGCCGAGTGCATTAGTTCCGACGCTCGGCAAAATGTGTTAGCTATTTTAAACGTCATTTTTAAATATTTATTTTGCCGAGGGCCACCAAATGAGGCACTCGGCAAAGTTTTTTATTTTTTTAAAATATATTTTGCCAGGTGTCTTTCTTTGGCACTCGGCAAAGTTTTTTTTTGTTTTTGATTTTTGGTCTGAATATTTTTGTGTAGCCTTGTGACAGTATGTCAAACTCTATTTTAAAATTTGGTGCAATTTTGAATTTGTTTATATATTTTATAATTTATTTTGTTTCATCGATTTTTTCGAAATATTTCAAATTTGAACTGCGGATACATGAAATAATGGAATTGGGTCATCTAAAAATTTATACTCATGCACGTTAGGGTATGTTGAGGCCGTAACCCAGAGGTCACATGAAATATCGAGCATCACGTTGACGAAACATGCCCACGTACTTGCGGAAAAAGTGATTTTAAATTTTATAAAATCCAAACGAAGTCTGAAAATCACAAAACTTGTCGAGCAATCGTGTTATCGTATATGGAGGCTATGATAAAAAAATTGAGAAAGTTTCGAGCAAGTAGTGATGTGGGATGACAAAAACTCAGACATCTCCACATGAGATAACATGATGTCCATGGTGGAGATGCCTGACTTTTTGACACCCGTCGTCACTACTTCCTCAAAATCTTCTCAAATTTTAACCATAGCCTCCACATACGATAACACGATGCCTCAACAAGTTTCGTGATTTTCAGACTTCGTTTGCATTTTATATAATTTAAAATCACTTTTCCCATAAGTACCTCGGCATGTTATGTCAACGTGATGCTAGAGATTTCATGTGAGCTATACCCTAAATTGCATAAGTATAATTTATTCCATTATTTCATGTACCTGCAGTTCAAATTTAAAATATTCCGAAAAATTGATGAAACAAAATAAATTTATAAAATATATGAAAAAAATTCAAAATTACACCAAATTTTAAAATAGGGTTCGGCATAATGTGAGAAGGCTAAAAAAAATCAGGCCAAAATTCAAAAAAAACACATTTGCCGAGTGCCACGGGCGGACACTCGGCAAAATATTCTGTGCCGAGTGCCTAGCCCAGGGGGCACTCGGCAAAGTTTTTTTAAAAAAAGGCCATGGCCGGCCCAACCCACGTGCGTGCCCCAGCAAACCCTCACCGCAGGCACCGGCCCTACCGCGCGCCGCACCGCACCACCGCTTCCGCCGCCGCTGCCCTCGCCGCCGGCCGGCGTCCCGCCCATGGCCAGGCTCGCGGCCGCGCGCGCCCGCCTCTCCATCCGCGGCCGCGCCGCATCTGTCGCCGCGCGGCCGCCGCAGCGTTGTTTCCGCCGCCACCCGCCCCGCCGATTCCCGCCCCTCCACACACGCCCCCGGCCACCACGCGCGCCCCGGCCACCCCCCCGCCCCTGGCCACCCCCGGCCGGCCAGGCCCGCGGCGCCAGCCCGGCTCCCTCCCCTGCTCCCTCCCCGGTCCCACCCCTGCTACGCGCCACCGCCGCCCTGATTCACTCCCCTGCAGCGCGCCACCGCCGCCCGTCCCGCCCTCGCCTGCGGTGAGGCCGGTGAGCTTCCCCGGTCGCTGGTCTGGAGCTAAGTGGAGTAGGAGGTAGGTGGAAGAAGGAGGAGGAGGAGGTTGAAGAAGGAAGGAGAAAGGAGGAGGAAGAAGAAGAAGGAGGAGGAGGCCGGCGAGGCGAGGAATGTGAGGAGTAGGAGGCTAAGGAGGAGAAGGGGAGGAGGTGCCTCCGTCTGCACGTCCCGTCCCATTCATGTCTCGCCAAGGTATATGCCATTGTGAGAGTTGGCCTTCTTGCCATTGTGGTTGCCGGCCTTCGTGCCGTTGTGATCGTTGGCCATCGTGCCTTTGTTTCTTGCGGGTTATCGAAACCTCCCCGTGCAGGGGAGGTGCTGCCAAAATTTTTAACATGCACTAAATTTTTGCCTTTTTATGCAGGAGAAGAGCCCATCGGAGGTGACTCGGGGGACCCCGATCGTCTACATCGGCGTCACGGGTCTGCTTGCACTGCGTCGACTCGCCACTGCCCCGCTAGCCTTACTCCACCGACACCCTAAGTATAAATCACCTCTCTTCCCGTATGTTTGTTGTAGCCTGCGCGAAACCCAGTTAGGCGTCTCCCGTCCGAAAGAGATACAGTTGGAGGTATGCAGATCTTTGCGTATCTACGACCGTATCTGTTTCGGATTGTCCACGTTTTTTGGACAGCCCACGGATGCGTAGATGTGTTAGTTTCCATGGTCCGCTCCGGTCTAAGACGGGATTTCGGTAGCACCCCCCTGTTGTTCTCCGGATACACACTCTCCCTTGTAGGTTGTGTATCGGGAGAACAGCGGGGAGGTGCGTCTCGGATAGGAGCAGAGTATGAAAACTAACCTCATCTATGGATCCGTGGGTGGGATTAGGACCTATCCTCACCTATTAGAGAGTAGGGACACCGCGTAGATGCAATTGATGGTCACAGATATGTGCTGATACGTCTGTTAAATGATGGAGGATCGTGAGTGGATGTACAGAAATGAGAAGGATTATGACTTGCTGTTTGTAGTCAAGGTCAAAGAATTCTTGAAGCATGCATTTGGCGAGAGTGCTGGAGACCATTCTCTAGTGGTTTGTCCCTGCAGCGGTTGTGATAACGGAAGAAGGAAAGATAGGACAACCATGGGTAAACATATTGTGAAGTTTAGATTTACTCCGGGCTATTACCGGTGGATCCACCATGGTGAAGCCGATCGTATCAGGGAGGAGGTGGTGAGAGCACAGCTCGAGGCTTTTGATGATGATGCCGGGGTAGCAGACATGCTGGATGACACTCACCAAGCTCACTTCGCTGAAGGGCGTGATAAGGCGGAGATGGAGGCTGCCGTAGATGCCTTCTACAAAATGTTGGACTCGGCACAGAGACCCCTTCACGAGCATACTAGTGTTTCTTAGTTGGATGCCATTGATCGCGTAATGGGGTTGAAGACCGAGTTAAACCTAAGTCGAGAAGGCTTCGACAAGATGTTGGCCGTGTGGGGCGACATGCTACCGAAGACACACATTATGCCGAAGAACTTGTACGAGTCAGAGAAGCTCCTTCGTGCACTTAAGATGCCGTATGACAAGATACATGTCTGTCCGAATGGGTGCGTTCTATTTAGGAAAGAACACAAGGATGCAAAGTACTGCCCGAAGTGTAAATCCTCCAGGTACGTGGAGGTAGACTCAGGCGATGGCCAGAAGAGGCAGCTTAAAATCCCCATGAGTGTCCTATGACACCTTCCGTTCCTACCGAAGCTCCAATGGCTATTCATGACCGAGGAATCCGCGAAACAGATGACATGGCACAAAAACAGCAAACGATACAATCCTAGGATGATGGTACATCCATCCGATGCCGATGCATGGAAGTACTTCAATTCGCGGCATCCTCTCAAAGCACAGGAGGCTCGTAATGTACGTGTCGCGTTGGCAACAGATGGGTTCAATCCATATGGTATGATGGCTGCACCATACACATGTTGGCCCGTGTTTGTCATCCCCTCAATCTCCCTGTCGACGTCTCCTTTCAATGGCATACCATGTTCCTGTCGTTGATAATTCCTGGACACCCGGGGAGTAATATGGGTGTCTTCATGGAGCCTGTGATAGATGAGTTAATCCAAGCTTGGGACGAAGGGGTGTGGACATACGATCGAGCTATGAAGACAAGCTTCAAAATGCACGTCTGGTACCAATACTCCCTGCACGACTTCCGGGCGTACGGGTTATTCAGCGCCTGGTGTGTTCACGGGAAGTTCCCATGCCCAGTATGCAAGGAAGCTGTGAGGTTCATATGGTTGAAGAAGGGTGGCAAGTATTCGTCGTTCGACAGACATCGCCAATTCCTCCCTCCTGACCATCCATTTAGGGACGACGTCAAAGACTTTACAAAAGGTGTCAGAGTGACGGACCCTAGACCGCACTTGAGGATTGGTGGTTTTGTGCCTAACCAAGATGGTGGTTTTGTGGGATATGGTGAGCAACATATGCGGACTCATAAGTTCGGCTTGACGAGGCTCTCCTATTTCGATGACCTCCTACTACCCCATAACATTGATGTCATGCACACTGAAAAGAATATCGCCGAGGCACTTTGGGCAACGCTCATGGACACTGACAAGTCTAAGGACAACCCTAAGGCTAAAGTGGACCTGGCGACGTTGTGTGATCGGCCAAACCTAGAGATGCGGCCTCCTGCAATAGGAAAGCAGTGGAGAAGGCCTAAGGCCCCATATGTCTTGAAAATCGATAAAAGGAGGGAAGTACTTCGATGGATCAAGAACTTAATTTACCCTGATGGAGTGAACTTAGAAACTCTGCGAGTCAACGGGATGAAGAGTCATGACTTCCACATATGGATTGAGCGGTTACTTCCGTCGATGGTTCGAGGCTATGTCCCTGAGAATGTCTGGCTAGTGCTGGCAAAGTTGAGCTACTTCTTCCGCCTGCTTTGTGCCAAGGAGCTATCTTTGACCGTCATTACAGAGTTAGAAACTATGGCACCTGAGTTGATCTGTGAGCTTGAGAAGATCTTTCCACCCAGCTTCTTCTTGTCGATGCAGCATCTGATTGTGCACCTCTCAACCGAGGCACGGTGGGGAGGGGGCCCGTGCAGTTCCGTTGGCGCTATACAATCGAGCGACGTCAGAAGACTGTTCGCAAAAAATATACAAATAAAGCCAGAATTGAGGCTTCCATTGCAGAGGCAAGCATTTGGGAGAAGGTTGCAAACTTCACAACATCCTACTACAAGCCGAACCTTCCTAGCAAGCATAATCCACTCCCTCGTTACAATGCTAGCGAAGTTGAATCAACCCTCAGCCTTTTCAAAGGCCAAGTAGGCACCGCAAGTGGATCGACCCCCAAGAGATTGGATCCAGAAGAGTGGCACAGAATCACACTATATGTGTTCACCAACCTTATCGAGGTTGCGCTATTCATTGAGTAAGTTCTCAACGAACTTGTTTCAATACGATATTCCTTATTCTTTATCGAACCCCATTGATTCTCTTTGGTACAGGGAATTTATTTGTGAGGAGTGGCATCAATCAAGGGATCCTACCCCGCACGAACATGATACCCTTCTTTTAGAGGGTGCGGGAAATGGGAGGCCTGATTTCATTGCTTGGTTCAAACAAAAGGTACTTTCTAATTTAGCTCATACGTTTGTCGATATTCCTTAGTAGCTCGTACGTTCCAATAATATAACGATGTATCATGCTTGAGCTTGCAGGCGCAGACCAATGCGACCATGAGTGATGAGTTGAGACAGGTTGCAAATGGCTTCAAGAATAGGGTCATGTCATATACCGGTTATGACGTGAACGGATATCACTTCCACACGTCAAGACAAGAGCATACCCGGCCTAGTCGGAAAACCACCAATAGCCAAGTTTTTACGATGAGCACTAATGGCGTCGAATACTACGGAATAATCGAGGAGATCTATGAACTTGAATATGAGGGCCGGATACCTCTTACTCCTGTCATATTCAAGTGCCACTGGTTTGATCCTGGACGAACGAGACGGACCCCTCATCTTGGGCTAGTCGAGATTAGACATGATTCCGTGTATGAAGGAAAACATGTCTATATTGTGGCTCAACAGGCCGTGCAGGTGTATCATACGCCATACGCGTGCTAGGACAAAGGCCATCTTAAGGGTTGGTCTATTGTGCACTAGGTATCTCCGCATGGTAAACTACCTCTTCCAAACGACAAAGATTACATCTTCGACACAAACACATATGATGGAGAGTTCTATCAGGCAAATGGGCTACAAGGGAGGTTTGAGATAGTCTTACCCGGTGTGACCGCCATGGAAGTAGACAATGAAATGGTTGATGAGGAGGACCCTGGAGATATAGTGCTAAATCCGAAGGACATTCAAATGCTTGAGCGATTCCATTTAGGCAAAGACAATGAAGAAGACACAGAACCTTCGGATAGTGTTGACCATTTGGACAATTTTGATAGTGATGACGAGACCTATGACCCGTTGGAAGATTATTCGTAAAGCATGTAATACTATGTTTTTATTACATTTTGTTACGTTTATTCATTTTGTACTATTTGTAATATATGTACTAACGCTTGTTGTTCATTCTTTGTAAATTGCAGGTGACAAAACAAAGATGGTGGCCAACCGTTCACCAAGGCAGGTAGCCTCGGTGTACTAGAGGCTATGCCGTCCTGATGGAGGCGAGGTGCCGTCTTCAGGGGCAGCGGCGAGAGCAGGCCCGGGTCGCCCCAGGACGAGGACGGGGACGGGGAGGGGGAGGGGGAGGGGAGGGGGAGGGGGAGGGGCCGGGTTCGGCCTAGGAGGGACCCGCCTCCTACCCCGCAGGACCACATGGAGGAGGACCACGTGGCGGAGGACCTCGAGGGGACTCAGCAGACAGACGAGGGGACTCAGCAGATGGAGGACAGTTCTGCTCAGGCGACTCCCTACCTACAAGATCCCACAAGCCTCCCTCCGGTTCCGCCCTTTGACTGACACCCAGTGGTTCGTCCTGTGGGAAGAAGGTAAGTAACTATAGATGTTATCGCTAGTACTTCATATGGTACATTGAAAATCAAAAGTGAAACTGATAATTTTTCTTAATGACTTATGCAGGGGCTAGCTAGTTCTGTCGGGTGCCGTTGACCCCCCACGCACCCCCGCTACCGTCCTGGGATGTCTGTGCAGGAAACACTTCCCCGGCCTTATGGACTTGGGAGATGGCAAGCTGGAGCCAGCCTGGACGTGGAAGAGGTACGTGAAAGCCACGGATGACGAATAGGCGAACAAGCAGGAGCGGGTCTTGGCGAACTTTTGGGTTAGTGTCTCACAACTTAACTCCATACATCTCCTCCATTGGTTAAGTCTTTTATTTAAATACTGAACGGATACATCGTGTTTATATACAGAGTTTTTTCAAGGCCGAAGAAGGTCGAGAGGCCATGGCGGATCAGACGGCACACAGAGCCTGTCTGAAGTACGTCGGTGACATGATTCACGAGGCGCGACTCTAGGCCCACATCAACTACTACAGGTCCATCAAGAAACAGCCCCTCGACAAGGCCGGCTCAAGAAATGTGGCATTGACTAAGGAGCAGTACCTTCAGGTAGGCGAATAATATTGATTCGTTTTGAGATTTAGATGCCGGCGACATGATTCACCTGATGATTTACTTGATGTGTAGGTGCCGCCCTCGTGGTGCATGTCGTATAGATCGGCATGGGCGATGATCGTGGACAGGTACCTTGACCCGGCGTACCTCGAAAAGCACGAGCAAGGCAAGCGCAAGCGGGCACTGAAGACCTGTCCATCTCAACACCAAGGCAGCCGCAACCTCACACAATTCCAGCGAGCACTTGTGCGTGATGTCACTTATGTATTCTAACCCTCAATTTTTCTTGATTTCTTATCATCTTGTCGTCTTTCTTGCATGAGAAGGCACACCCGGAAGTGCCGGTGTCGGAGTTCTTGGCATGGGCCGTGTCCCACATAGGCTCGGTGCAATCCGGTGTTTCCTTCAACCCGGATGCCCCTGCCGAGGCTTACTCTGACCTGACCGTCCATGGTAAGGTCAGGGACTACGTGGAGGCGGTAAGGTCGCTCCGTGGCTCAGATTACAATCTGAGCACTGAGCCCCTTGAGACAGAGGTGATCGTGAGGCTGGGGCAAGGCAGGAAGCACGGGGGTCTGTGGATTGCAGATGGCGCCGAGTCCTCGACCTCTGCACCCTCTCTCTCCGATGTGAGGGCACAGAGCACATCCAGAAGCCTTCCCATACGTGCACGGCCTACTCCAACACTGTCGCGGGTCGACGAACTTCAGGTAAATTCGGTTTCACTCGTCGTACATTGAACTTTACACACATTGATCAGATTTGGAATACTGCTTTACACATGTGATTGAAACACTGTAGGCCGAGCTGGACTCGACAAAGGCCGAGCTGGACTCGACAAAGGAGATGACCACGCTCCTGACCGCTCAGCTGGAGGCCACGCAGAAGCAGGTGGCGGAAATGTAGCAGATCATGTGGACCATCGGGCAGGCATCGGGTGTAGCAGTGCAATTGCCAACTATACCTCCGGTTCGACTCTTCACTCCTGTGAGTATGAAAGCTTAATGCCTTCATGCTGTTGGGATTGTCGGCCTTTGTGCCGTTGTGACTTTCGGCCTTGGTGCCGCTTGGATTGTCGGCCTTCGTGCCGCTGTTTCTTGCAGGTTGGAAACCTCCCCGTGCAGGGAGGTGCTGCCAAAATTTTTAATTTTAAGTCTAACACTTGCAATCTCCTCTCTTTTGTGCAGCCTCCGTCGGCGGGTTCACAAAATCCCGCTGCCGTGTCACCGGCAGTAGATCGCGTCAATCCTTCTCCGCAGTCCGGTCTTTCACCACAGTCCGGATGGCCACAGTTCCAGTCTCTGCCATCGCAGTATGGATGTTGATGTTGAACTCGTGATGTTGAACTTGTAATAATGAACTCGGGATATTGAAATTTGGTGGATTTGTGATGGATTTTGGACGGATTTATGAAATATGCGTGTGCTTTTGATATATAATGCATGCTGGTGATTGAGCTGTGATGATTTATATATATATAAATATATATTGTCTGTTATAATGAAATGTAAAAATAAAAAAATTGCAATCCTTAGGTTCTTTGCCGAGTGGCACTCGGCAAAGTTTATTTAAAAAAAATAGTTCACAAACTTTGCCGAGTGGCTTGCACATGGCACTCGGCAAAGTAAATGTTCAGGAAAATGTGCAGAAAACTTTGCCGAGTGCCAATAGCAGGAAAACTCGGCAAAGTATTTTTTCCAAAAAAAAATTTAAAGACTTCACCGAGTGCTAGTCACCGGAACACTCGGCAAAGTAAATGCAAAAAAAAAACAAAAAACTTTCTTTGCCGAGTGCTATGCGTGGCACTCGGCAAAGTTTTGCTGGACAAAAAATTAAAATTTTTTTTGCCGAGTGCCGCACCTAACACTCGGCAAAATATTAGTAACAGCCGCCGCCGTAACGGTCGGAAATATTTTGCCAAGTGTTTTCAAAACACTCGGCAAAATTTTTTATTATTTTGCCGAGTGTCCCGAAAAAAAGCACTCGGCAAAGTCCCTTTGCCGAGCAAAATTTTGCCGAGCGGACTTTGCCGAGTGCTACACTCGGCAAAGCTCTTTGCCGAGTGTAAAAACACTCGGCAAAGCCGCGGCCTCCAGTAGTGAGGCCCATCTCGTATGACAGAACATGTCGAAGCCCAATATTGAAGTCCAAATAAAAAGACCCATTAATTATCGTTGAAGTTAAGCCTAGGGATGAAAACGGATCAGATATGGACGAATATCGATCACTGATATTACATTTGTTTTCATATTTCCACTCGGATTCGGATTCAAATATGGATAGTATCAGCTATGTCGGATAGGATACGATCGACATCATAAATATGTGATTTGGTCTCGAATACGATCAAAAATATCCGTACCATTTTCATCCCTAGTTAAGCCCCAGCCCTATAGCCTTCGTGCCAAGGATATATAGCCCCCAGCATGCGTCTATGCAATCGGGTCAGCGAGGGGAAGAGGTTCTACATTTGTCCACTGCTTGAGCTTGTAAGTTTTAGTTAACCTATTGTAATCGTGGTAAAATTTGTGGGTTTTTTATTTCAACTTTTTGCCCATCTGTGGTTTGTGGACCGAGTTTGTGTGGCACTTACATGCTTGAAGATCGGCATATAGAGTACTTGTGCACCAAAGGCAATCTATCTCACACTTGCAATCTTTCGCAACTAATGGTATTAAATTCTACATCCCCATTGATATCATTTTCTGAAACTTACATGAATACATGTGGGCAAAAGCCAAGTTTCTTGTGGCCATGATTGTGCCATGTAGCTTCCTATAGATCCACACGCACAACTCATAGCTTTAACAGATCCTCAAGCACCTGCTTCCATTGCTCTATGTATTCTAGTACAGTTGCCCTTCCATTCTGAGGACATCTAGTCGCTACTCTTTGAACCCAAGTAGTTGTTTGAATTTGTATGCTTTTCTTCTGCAAACAGAAGTGAGCAGCACCATGTCTAGACTTCAAAGACATTTGGTATGTTTTGGATTCAGAATTCTGATGGAGGTGCTCTATGGCATTTGGCAAGAACTTCTCACCCAAGTCCTGTAGGTGTGCATTGGTGTGTATCATTCCTTGCTCGTTTCCATCAATGACCTCTAAAGCATAGCTGTCTGCTGCATTCTTTATGTCGTCCATAGATTCATGGGGTATGACACAAACTCCAAGCTTCAGAGTTGGAGAGTTTGAATTCTGAGAACTACTTTTTACGTGTACAACAGTTGATCTTATATTGTTTGTGTCCTGATCAGATACTTTGGAAATATATTAGACAAATGCCATGGATTGGGCATGTTGTTGCCATTGCAGCAGAGTGGATTTGGACGGTGCCATTGTGTCAAACTGTCGAGAACGTTCATCACTTTGGTTGTAAGGAGAATCCCAGGTAAAATCCTTTGTAGGCAGTTGAATGAGTCCTCTTGAAAGACCTTCAGTGACGAACTTGAAATGAGGTGCAACTGGCTGAACACACTTGATTATTACATCAAATTTTTTTTTAGATAATGGATAAAAATATCCGGCCTCTACATCCAGGGATGTACACAGCCAATTATTACAAAGTTTTGCTTAACAAAAGAGAAAGCCAAGGTCTTATAAATCGATCCGGACGCTAATTCAAACAATATAAATGTTTCCATCCTTTATTGGATATCTCTAGAGCAATTACTTCTAACTTCTTGCTCATCGTGGAGAGTGCGTCCTTGGCTGTCCCATCACGCTGCAACTGAGCCCACGAGCGTAACCAATATGCTCCTCTGAAAATTACCTGCATAATAGAGTTATATTTCATTTGATTAAAGATAACATCATTGCGGCATCTCCAGATAGCCCAGCACATTGCAGCCACCCCCACCCAAATCAAATTTCTAATCCTTTTATGTTGATTAGTTAGCCAACTACCAAACATGTGGTTGATTGATCTAGGTGGGGTTAGATTAGTAGCAAAGAAAATAATCCTCCAAATCATTTTGGTAAGGGGGCAATCTAGGAATAAATGTTGGATGTTTTCATTCCCATTACAGCAGATACATTTCTGACTCCCTTTCCAATTTTTCTTAGCAAGGTTGTCTTTAGTTAATACGACACCCTTTTGTAAGAACCAAAGAAAGATTTTGATTTTTAGAGGAATTTTTATCTTCCAAATCTTCCTATGCCGAAAAGGTGGGCGTGTATCTATAAGATGTTGATACATGGAACGGACTGAGAATAACCCAGATTTGGTTAAGGACCATTTAAAGCGATCTGTTCCTGCCACCAATTCGACATTGGAGATTCGTGCTACTAAACTAAGCCACTCTGAAAGTTTATTATCCACCAGAGCCCTTCTAAAGGAGATGTTTAGTGGGTTGGTAGTCATCACTTTTGACACCGTTGCATGGGGATCCCGCACTATGTTAAAAAGGGATGGATACCTCCCTTTCAGAGGCTTATCACCTACCCATACATCTTCCCAAAACCTAGTGTTAGTTCCATCTTTGATATTGAAGGAACCTATAGCTAGAACCTCATCTTTGATTTGCATGAGGCCTCTCCAAAAATGAGAGTCGTTGGTTTTGGCTGTTACTTGCGTAAGGCATTTGGAGTTTAGGTATTTATTCCGTAGCATAGACTGCCACATGCCTTCTGTGTTTAATAAATTGACCAACCATTTGGCTAGAAGGCATTTATTTTGCAATTGCAAATTAAGGATACCTAGCCCTCCTTGGTTCTTAGGGCGACAAATGATGTCCCATTTGGCAAGTCGGTATCTGTGTTTATCAAAGGAACCTTGCCAGAAGAACCTTGATCTATAATGATCCAGCTTTTTTATTACTCCTTTGGGGATTTCAAAGAAGGACATCATAAACATGGGTAGGCTGCTTAAAACTGAGTTCAGCAGAACTAGTCTTCCCCCATAAGACAGGTATTTTGCTTTCCAGCAAGAAAGTTTCTGATTAAATCAGTCTTCTATCTTGCTCCATTCAGAATTAAGGAGTTTTCTGTGGTGCATAGGGATACCTAGATATCTGAAAGGGTATTGCCTGGCGTTACAACCAAAGAGGCTGGTGTAGAAATTTTCCATCTCTTTAGCCGCACCAAAGCAGAAGACTTCGCTCTTGTGAAAATTGATCTTTAGTCCAGATAGCTGTTCAAAAGCGCAAAGCAGCAATTTTAGATTTTGTGCTTGCTCTGGATCGTGATCAATGAAGATAATGGTGTCATCTGCATATTGCAGAATGGATAAACCATCATCTATAAGGTGGGGGACAACACCTCTTATTTGACCATCGGCTTTTGCTCTGTTAATAAGAAGAGCTAGCATATCCGCAACGATGTTAAATAAGATAGGTGACATAGGGTCACCCTGCCTGAGACCCCGTTTGGTTTGAAAGTAGGGCCCCACGTCATCATTGACTTTAATGCCCACGCTCCCTCCGGTGACCATTGATTCAATCCAGCGGCACCATTTGGGGGAGAAACCTTTCATACGTAGCGTTTGCTGTAGGAAAGACCACTTCACCTTATCGTATGCCTTTTCAAAGTCAATTTTGAAAATGACACCGTCCCTTTTTTTGGTGTGAAGTTCATGGATGGTCTCGTGTAAGATAACGACCCCTTCCATAATGTTACGGCCTGGCATAAAAGCCGTTTGTGTTGGTCTCACCACAGTTTTAGCTACCAAATTAAGCCTATTTGTGCCCACTTTGGTGAATATTTTGAAACTCACATTAAGAACACAAATCGGTCTAAATTGCTCAATTCTAGTGGCGTTATTCACCTTAGGGATTAAGGTAATAATACCAAAATTCAGGCTAAAGAGGTCAAGGGCCTCCTTATGAAGTTCTTCAAATAAGGTTAGAAGATCACCTTTGATAACTTCCCAAAAGACCTGATAGAATTCCGCTGGAAAACCATCCGGTCCCGGAGCTTTATTATGCTCCATTTGGAAGACCGCTTCCTTCACTTCTGATTCAGTGAACGGACTTATGAGGATATCATTTTCCTCCGGCGATACCTGTGGGATATCCAGGTTTTGATCTTCCGCCAGGGAGATATCGAGATGTTCTGGTTGGCCAAATAAATCTTTATAATAAATCGTGATATGACTTTTGAGGTTCTCATCACCTACCACAACACCTTGATCATTTTCAAGTTTGTAGATGTGTTGTTTGCGGTGTTTTCCATTGGCAATCAGATGAAAGAACCGGGTGTTAGCATCCCCTTCCAATAGGGTTTTAACCTTGGCTCTCTCATACCACTTTAATTCCTCTTCTCTCAAGAGATTAACTAAACGTTCTTTAAGATAGTGTTTCAAATTAATCTCTTGATCCGATAAAGGAGTGGTTTCAGCTCTCTTGTCAAGATCATTTAAGAGAGCTAGCAGGGTCTTTTTTTCTTTTCGATATGACCCTGCAGTGTGTTTTGCCCAACCCCTTAGATATTGTCGGAGTCTGCGGATCTTAAACTGCCAACGTTCAAGGGGGGTGGATCCAGAGCATGGAGAATTCCAAATATTTGCAACCATACCATAGAATCCGTATCTAATCAACCATCCCCTCTCAAATTTAAAGGGACGGTTGGTTTGGTGGGTTGAGACACCTGTATTAAGCACCAGGGGAGTATGATCTGAGATGTTTCTATCCCTGGGTTGTACTGTTGTTAATGGGTACATGATCTCCCATTCAGTACTAACGAGAACTCTGTCTAACTTTTCAAAGGTGGGGTCATCACCTGGGCCTGCCCAAGTATATTGGCGGCCGGCCATTGAAATCTCCTTGAGATCCAGAGATTCAATGATTGCATTGAAAAGATTTGGCCATTTAGGATCGAAGTCTCCAGAGCTCTTATCTTCTGGACTTCGCATTATGTTGAAATCTCCTCCTATGATATATGGAAGAGTTTCTTTGGAACATGCATTGGCGAGTTCTACTAAGAAATCCTTTTTATTCTGGAGCTGTGCTGGGCCATAGACCGTGTAAAGCACAAATTTGAAGTCATTTGATTTGACTCTTAGAGTGAATTTTACATAGAAATCCCCCTCAGCAATTGCTCCAATGTCAAAGATACTCAAGTCCACACCAAGCAAGATACCCCCAGACCTGCCGTGGGGTGCCATGGCGTGCCAAATAAAATCCTGTCCTCCACAAAGATTTTTGAGGACATGATCCGGGAATGAATCTCGTCCTGTTTCAGAGAGAGCAATAAAATTAATTTGCTCTTCCTTAACTAATTCTGCCAAAAACCTGTGTTTAGCCAAGTCTGCTAGACCTCTGCTATTCCAGAATATCCCTTTCATTTTATAATAATTTTTGAGGGGGTCTTTGGCTTTTTGTGAAGTTTGCCATTGTATATATTTTTGGCGTTATTGTATTTTTTCTTACGACGGATTGGAGATAGATCTATGATTTGATCATTCTCCGCATCCAGCAAATTCTCATTTAGATTACCACAGGCGTGGCTGAGAATTGCCTCAAGTCGGTTATCCTGCTCATCGTCACTTTCAATGTTTGACGATTTCGATTTAGAGATACCTTTCTTTTGATTAGCACAAAAAAACAGCCTGTCTACCTCTAAGTTTTTGATAGCTACCACATCTGAGGAGCCTAGATTGATGCCTATCCTACCAAGGTTTGAAACGATTTTAGAATCTGGAAAGCTGGTGAAAGAATTACCTGGACATTCGAGATTCTTCTTCGCTGTCAACCGTTCGGCCTTGTGCAGGGTGTGGACGTCCGCCATCGCCGTGTTCCTGGAGCTTCGGCGTAGCACTTTGATGGGAGCAGCAGTAACTGCGGGTTCAAACACACCAGCTGCTGGGCTTGCTACCGCTACAGCCGTGGGTGCACCCATGGACGAGGTGGAGCTCACGATCGGTGATGTAGAGGCCCCGACCGTCGTCGTGTCTACACCATCGCAGCCAGTGACCATGGCCGGCGGTCCAGTGCCGACCATGTCCAGAGGCGGAGCCTGGGATTCCCCGCCTCCCACAAGATCCAGCATAGTCAAGGGGACATTTGGTGAAGTAGAGTCCCCCGGACCATCCTGTAGCGCAAGGGCGGGGTACAAGTGGCGACTCCCCGCGGCGGGCGACCCGACGGGGCTGTGCGGTGCGGCGACCTGTGTATCAGGCGTCATACCCCCCAGCGCCCCCATCATCAAGGCGGGGAGGGTAGTCACTGCCGTGGAGTCCCCCATCGGCGTGGCGGGCGTCGTCGTCGGAGAGGCGGGGGCAGCAGCCACCAGCGACGTGGTGTACCCCTCGGTCGGTGGCGAGGCCAGAACCAAAGCGCCGCTCCCCATCCTGGCGCAGTCCAGCTCAGCATGGAGGGCAGTGGGCGATGTAGAGCCCCCCAAACTGATCTGGAACGAAGCGTTGTTGTCCGCCGTGGAGCGAGGAGTGATGACAGGGACGTCACTATTCTCCAGAGATGAAGACATGGCTTTGTTAGAAAGAGCATTATATTCTGCCAACTCTCCTTCCGTCGGAGGAGAATATTTCTTCCTAGCAGCCCCGTCCTCCTGCTCAGTCATAACTTTGATACTAATTTCATTGAACAGTTGCTCGCATGCCACATTCAGTCCCGCTTCTACCAAAGATGCCAGTTTCTGGTGGGGTACATCCTGAGTGGGTGTCTGCGACTTGCCAGCAGTGTTTTTATCACTAAATTGAGCATTTGGACCATTAGGATCTGCATCTTCCATCTCACGGTCTTCCCCATCATGGTTATTATCCTTATCCCCATCACCCTGCAGTTCATCTTCCAATGGATTGGAGGTGTCGACCTGTAAGGCTTCATCAGGTTGGAAGAAAAGGCGGTAAACACTGCTACCGACACAAACGTCAGCTTTCTTAGGAATTTGCTTAGCATCTAACACCGCCACACGGATACGAACCTGACCGGTTGTCCTGAGGTGTACCATATCAACCTTTTGAGTGGCCCCAATGATGGACCCAACTGCCCACAATGGAAGAAAAGAGCGTAGCACCCGGGGTACCTTAGTGACAGTCACCCAAACTTGGTCCAACACTTTTATAGGTTGGACATCATCAACAAACTCTTCAAAATTAAGGGTGCCCTCTTTGTTCTTCGTGATGACTGTACCAATTGCCACGATACGATCCAACTCGTCCTTGCTCGGAAACGGCACCACAAAAGATTTAGCCCCATGCTCCTGCACCTCCCAATCCCAACGTACTGGTATGATCCTAGCCAGCTCAACCTGTAACAATTGAGCTGAAACTTCACCCGCCTCCACTGTGATCAGAGCTGCAACTGATGGCTGATTGAGAGCAACAATTTGATTATTTCTTGCAGCTTGGATATGAAAGAAGCCCGACCCATCCTCTGCAGCTCCACAATATGCTACTGTTGGTTTTGGGCCACGAAGCAACGGACATTGATTTGTGTAGTGTTCCTCTGTACAGATAGAACACTCCAGCTTCACGGATTGCTCCTTTCTCTTCCTTTTATTCTTTCCTTGTTCATCAGTCGAGACATTACCAGAGTTCTCTGCAGTGGTGGTGCTCCCTCGCCCTGCTCCCTGAGGGCGCTGATCATGCCCCCCTCCATGTGTGCGAGGGGCGCCACGATCGGAAGCAGTAGTGTCGTCGATCTCCTGTGCAGCAGCACCAGCCACCGGTTCGGGGGCACCTCGATCGTGGCCACGGGCAGCGCCGGCCGCCCCAACTGGTTGGGGACCCCCGCGCTTACCGCGTCTGCGACCCTGTCCGTTCTCGCTTTCACGTGCTTCAGCAGGACCCTTCCCCCGACCGCGGCGACCATCAGCTCCACGACCAGGGTTAGCACGGCCCCGGGAACGCCCACCCCCTGCCATCAGAGCGTCGCGGTAGGAGATTGCCACGGCAGCGGAGGTTGTTGGTGCAGCAGCGACGGAACTGGAAGGTGCAGCGGCGGCGGCGTCGTGGAAAAGCGATAGGTTGATGAGACAGCGATTAGGTCTCCCAAAACCCTTGTCAGGTGCGATGACGTGGGCATGTTCTGGTCCCACTGTGATCAGCGGTTGGGTTCGACCGGACACCACACCCTGGTTCGGCTCGAACGCATCGGCCGCCGTTCGCTGATTCAAAATTGGAATCCCCGCAACAAGTGGATCATGGTTCGTGGGTCGCAGGGCCGGCAGGACGAAGTCGCCGAGGGTTGCCGCCGGCGTGATCCGGCGCGGAGGTAGTGGCCCCTTCCAGAGACACTTCCATGGTGCCTTGACTCCCCTTGGCGGAGGAGCAGTCTTCGCTGTAGCTGCGATCTCTCCCGAGGACGGAAGCAGGAGAAGATCCGCTGTTGAGGCTACCGCCGCCGGCTGGAATTGTGGTAGAGCTTCGGCTTCTCCAAGATCTTCACACTCCGACTCGGATTCAGAATCCCAGAATTTACCCGATCCTTCGCATAGATGTGAGGAAGAACCGAGCAGGAACTCCTGATTTGAGTAGGCCAACATCCTTTTCCCGTCAGGTCATGACTCCGCCACCTACAGGCTCTCACTCGATCAAATATATTTGTGCTTTCAGAGAGACGCAGCATGCAAGCTACATCGAAACTATTTCTAGGATCCTTTAAATCACGGCTGGCAAAAACTATCAATGCCTCCACACCACGCATTGCAGAGCTAAATGGTTGTATCTTCAAGTAGTAAAGCTTGTGGTCTGTAATTGCTTGATACTTTACAGACTTTCCTGTAAGAAGGTGTCTGATGACAGGGTTGAAGAACGTATACCTCCATGGAGTCCCACCAAACTGGACAGTCGTTACGAACTCATTTGCATCTTTTGCGTACCTCTCGAATCTTTGAACATTAGAAGAGCTGCTGGAATCAACATTAGTTCCAATGAATGATGACAATAGTGACATGGTAGCATGGGCAATCCGTTTAGGAAATGGGGACTGGCTTAGCTGCTGCCTTGTCTCTTCCTGTTCAAGGGCACGCTGCTTGCATTTTAGCAAAGATTCATCACATTCCTGGGCAGCACGCTTAAGTTTTCTCCGCCATTGTAGCAATGGCAACTCAGTGATCTGCCATCTCTCGCATACTTCCAGCACGGCATTCATCTTGATGTGTGCCATCTCCATCCTTTCTATGTTTTCTCTTTGGTTGGATTTCTCTTCATCCTTGCCAGTAATGCTTGACATGATTCTATTCACGGTCTCCCCAACTATGGCCGAACTCACCATCACTGCCATGATTGCTCAACAATTTAATCTACAGAAGAACTGCACAGGAAAGAATCAGCACCCATGAGTTAGATAGGGGAGTGTATATGTTTATTATGTATAAATAGTAGTGAAGTACATACTTCTTTCTTGGAGTAGCTGAGAACGATGAAGGTGAAGATTCAGTTGGAGGGGGCGGCAGGATGATGCTCCTTAGCAACGATATATTAATTGCTTGCTTTTATAGGATTGAATAACTAGATATCTTGCAATTAAGACAAGGCTTCACAGTTCAATGGAAAGTATGGATGGCTCTAAAGTATGGGACATTTTGTTGACAAAATGTGTGGCAGAGGAGGCACTCATTCTTACGGATTTTTTTTAAAAGAAATATGTTATTTTACGCGCACTAAAAATGTTAAGAGCAGAGGCTGATTCTTTGTTACTTTACTAATCTATATGTTTATAATCAAGCCCTCCCACATCACCAAAGTCAACTTTGCTAACGTGTCGTATATATACCAAGTAGCATTAAACTGGGCCTAGGCTCAATCAGTTCATTCAACTCCATTTGAATATTGACATTCCGGACAGGATTTTTATTTGAGACATGAAATTTATTGCAGTGTACTATCAGACGAGCAAATTGCGATGCTGACATATCACCCCAAGGCCAGAGCATTTGCACTTATTTTTGCAGGTCAAAGAAATCCCCTTGAGCCTTTGCGCTTATTTTTCCATGTCGGCTATGGATTTCCGTGCTGCCACTTGGCGACGGCGGCTATGGATTTCCAAGCTGTCACTTGGCGGCGGTGGCTAGGTGTTTTCACGTTCGTGCTCCCGGTGTCCATGCTCTGTTCTGTTCAGCCTGCGATCATGGGTGGCGGCTGAGCTGAGCAGTGGTGGCGGCTTGAGGCTCGCCGGAAAGATGATTGGGTAGGCCCATTGAAGTTGAAGCCGGATAATAAAGTCCGATTAAAAAAGGCCTAATGATTCTGATAGCAGCTAATCCGAACTCTAAAGGCCTAATGATTGAAGTTGTCCCATTGCAGTCTTGACTATTCTGCAAGGATTTAATTTCCCAGCTAGCGACTTAGCAGCCAGAGCAGCCTTGCACCATCATCGGATCGGCTATCCTCCTCCTCCTCCTCCTCGTTCGTCCTCCTACATCCTTCCAATCAGCCCGGCCAAACATGGAGGCAGTCATCGCTGCGATCATGGGTGACCTTGCCAGTAGATCCATCTCTTTCCTCGTCGACAGCTACTTGAACCGGAGGGCTCCGCACGCCGGTGACGACGACAACGAGAGGCTGCTGGAGGCAGCTCGGCACGCTGAGAGAGCAGATGTACCGAGGCCACCACGTGCTGGACACCCATCGTCACCTCAAGGAAGATGATGACGACGACGACGACCAGCTGTTCGCCGACGCCGACGGTGGCGGTGCGCCGGTGAGCTACCCTTGTTTTGCCACCAAATCTCAATCCAACCCTGCCAAGCGCGTGCGCTTGATGATGATCCGTAGTCGTCATCGTCAGAGTGAGGAACGGTGGCGGCGGCGGCTGCAGCAAGTCGTTGCTCGCCTGGAAACCACCATCTCTGACGTCAAGGATGAGTTCGTTGTGTTCTTGGTTGCATGTCCTCTTGTCTTGCCCCGCCAACCATATAGCGTGCATCTGGTCTTGGACAGGTGCATGTTTGGCCGCCAAATGGAGATGGAACGTATCATCGCCTTCCTACTACAACCAGAGGAAGGTGAGCTAGGTATCCTGCCCATTGTTGGCCCCAGAAGATCCGGCAAGACCACACTGGTTGAGCACGCCTGCAACGACGAAAGGGTACAGGAACACTTCTCACAAATAGTATCTTTCACTCTTGGTGATCTCAAAGGATGAGGAGAACATAGCTTCGAGTCTTACAAGCGGCCGTGTAAAACGGAATCAGCAACTCCGTGCCTTATCTGACGATGATAATCACGACGACAGCAGAGTTTTGGTCATCATTGAACTCAACGGAGATAGGAATTCAAAGGGCCTAGATGGCGGTATCGTGGTGGATCTGTTCGGAAGGTTTTGCTCTATGTGCAGGAGTCGTGCTCCGCGCGTAAGCAAGATCATAGTCACAAGCCGTTCTGACAAGATTATTGCGAGCCTTGGAACAACAGAGCATCTTAGGTTAGATTATTTGACCCACGAGGCTTATTGGTACTTCTTCAAGGCTCGCGCTTTTGGTAGCGTTGATGCGTCGGAGCACCCAGAAATGGTATCAATAGCCCTGGACATCGCAGCGGAGGCAAATAGGTCTTTCACAGTTGTTGAATCGTTTGGTGGACTGTTGAGATCAAATTTCAATGCTCATTTCTGGAGGTTCACTCTAGCAGTCCTACCAGATTTAGTTAAGAAGCAGCAGCTCTTCTTGAATATGAATGATGCAAGGCACATAGGTCCAAATTCAGAGGCGTGCAAGCAAGAATTCAGCTCCAAAATATATGAAATGCTTATTTGTTATGATGATGGATTAGTAGAAGGAGACGTTCCAAAGATATCACTGAAGGATATCATCTTTGGAGGTGCTAGGCCTAAAGGAAGATTTGATGTTCTTGGTTGGAAATCCTCCATACCACCTTATCATACATATGGGTGCAGCTGCAAGATAGAGAGGAGCCCACAGCTCAACAGGAATGAGGAAACTGATAGTAGCTGAGAAGACTGGCAGCTGAGCTCCCATCTAGTGCTCAGGAGCTCCAGCAGTGATCTTTTCTTTCCGTTTTTTTTCTCTTCCTGTACAGTGGAGTGAGTAGAGAAGTGTATTTTTATTTTTCTGTTCTTTTTATCTTGTAAGTGGACTTACTTGTTGCTATGTTTTCCTTTTCCTTTTTTTCTTCGTCTAATAAAAATTCGGCAAAGCTTTTGCTGCCTTTCTAAAAAAAATCTTAGATATAAGTTCAGTTATCGGTCGGTACAAGTGTATGCTCTGGCATCTCTGAGAGGTACAACAGGTAGTGAAATTATGTGGTGCCATGTTGTCAAGATATAATGTGGAGCGGAAGAAGTAGGTCGTCTAGGCCTTCTAGAAAGCCTCATTTGTCAAATCAAGCTGCGCCATGTTGGCCCCATCAATCTTCTGTGGAATCAAAACGGCCCAGCCCAGAGCCTGCCTGCTCGTGGTCTCAGTGATCCTCCAATCCACTTGGTTCGATGCTATTCTCTGTAGGTATGACATTGTGTTTGATGTCGTATACAGAGATGTATCCTTCTGCCAAACAATTAATCCGTCGTCTGCAGTTTGATGCCACAGATATCCACGCTCTGCATCCCACAGCAGAAAGAAAGAAAAAAAAAACTAAATATAAAACGTTAGGCCATGGCAAACTGGCAATAGCACGTGGCAAGAAATTCTTTTTTTTTCTAAAACACGTCTTCACGTGTACTTCATTAGGACGGCAAGAAATTCTTTTGAAAAAAATCATATATATGCTTTGTCCCGTAGCAATTATTACCAAAAACAAATCGGCGCTTTCATGGTATGTATCTTTCATGTGGAAGAAGACAGATTTTTCTGACTTCTGAATTCCTTCTACACACTTATTCTTGATGAAGATATCTTCTTCAACTTGTAGAATGTCACTTTGCATGTGTTCCGGTTATTCACAGTTACTACACTTCCATGTGATTGCTAATGCGAGAATTGACCTCTTATACTTTTCTTCCATCCATTCTGGTAGGCTAATATGTATATTCAGACACATAACTAAGTTGATTATTAGTTCTTCTCTAAATCTAATACACATGCTGTTATGTGTTGCTTTTGCTTAGCATGAAAGGAGTGCTATATATATTTGAATGCTGAAGGAGACTGCATTCAGTTATGTGCATTGGAGACATTTATCCAAATCCTATCTAGTCTGGTTCAAAAATATATAAGATATGACGAGAAAGAGGAATCTTTGGGTGGCAAGAGATGCCACACATCGGGTAGGAGGTCTCATTAATTTCCGGTTCTTTTGGGCTAAAAACAAACGCTGATTTTGACTGATGCTGATTTGTTCTGAGAGAAAAATACTAATAAAGAATGTGCTAACACGCAGCACTGTTCGTTTGACCAATCAACACTTATTTCCAGTCACGAACGATATTTTTCTCTCAGAACAAATCGAGAGAATTGCAAAAATGACTCTCCAAACATCGCGCTTCGTAAAAATGACTCTCCAAATGTTATATTCGTAAAAATAACTCTCCAAACGTTGTTTTCTTGATTTCGATAACCCTATCCGTATTTTACTTCTTTTTCTAAATAAAATACATGTATTTTGCTAAATACTACGTACGCACACACGAGACCTGCACTGTTCCATCTTCTCGCTCGTAGCCGCCGACGTTTCTTCTCGGTGGCAGCGCACGCACGCACGTAACACCATGCCATGGAAGAGCACGCCTCCCTGGTACGGTGGCCAGCGGCCTCGCAGGCATGGCCACGGCGGCCAGCGGCCTAGCAGGGCCAGTCGCGGGCACGGCCACGGCTGCCAGCGGCCTCGCTGACGCGGACACTGCCTCCAGCGGCCTCGCTAGCGCGGACAGGGCCACGGCGGCCCCTGCGAATGTTGATGCCCATATCCATGGCCACTGGGCGGCCAGCCAGCCATGGCCAGTCAGCGCCCAGCCAGCCATGGCTAGGCGATGGCCAGCCAGCCAACCAGCAGGCACGACCGCACGAGCCAGCGGCCATCGAACAGGAGAAAGTAGCACCGGAGTGAATCCTTTCGATCTTTTTTGATAGGGCACGTCGAACAGCAGGCAGGATCAGCGGCCATGGATGATGGAACACGCCATCGAACAGCGATCATAACCAACAGCAAGCACGAGCGGCCATCGATGAGCAATACGTATTTTATTTATGAAAATACATGTATTTTATTTAGGAAAAGGAGTAAAATACGATAGGGTTATGGAAATCAAGAAGACAATGTTTGCAGAGTCATTTTTACGAATACAACGTGTTTGGAGAGTTATTTTTGCGAACCACGATGTTTGGAGAGTCATTTTTGCAATTTTCTCGAACAAATCAGCATCAGCTAAAGTCAGCGCTTGTTTTTGCATTGTGTTTGCTGAAAATTCAATGTTGTGCTTGACTGAAACTGCGTCAAGGTGCTAGACTGTCAGAGATTTCCCATTGCAGGGAGCATTTCCTTTCCTTCCACCACACACCTTACTGTCAAACCCATACTGACGACTTGACTAGTATTCCTTTTCCTTCATCTCTATCACTGTGGACATCCCACAGTGGCACAGCTGTATGGATAGTAAAAGCAAGGTGTGAACAAATGAGGCAGCGTTTAGATTGCAAACTTTCCTTCTCCCTTCTCATCATATCGATTGTACTTTCCGTCTGCATGGAGCACTAAATGAAGTAGCAGCTGTTGCATGTTTGTACTTTTTGCCTGTCTATCTCGAGATGAATCTTTTGAGTCTACTTGGACTAAAATTGGACAAAAGTTGTCAAATACAAACGAAAGTGCTACAGTTGCAAATTTTTGCAAACTTTGCAAACTAAACGCAGCCTGAATTCCCCCAAGACCACGATCTCTTGAGCAGTTCCCAAATAGGGTCCTCCCGACAGATAGAATACTCCAGTATGGTGCTAGCAAGGTATGATACTTTCTCTAATATCCACATGTTTCATTTCCACCATCAACTAATCACTTATCCTTATAATTGCTACTGTGTCTACTTCCTGCATACAAAAGGTGAACTCCTGAAAGGAGTCTCGCCTAAGTGGTCCTCATGGCGAGCATGGTTGCTTCAGCCTTTGTTCAGGAGACCGTGAGTAGAGTCAGCTGCTACCTCTTCAGCAAGCTTGATGACAAGGAGATGGCATCCAGAGGACACTATCTTGAGAGACTTGAGATGGCACACACCGAACTTGAGCTTGCACTCGAGAGATCTGCAAGGATGCCTATCACAGATGTGTCCCTGCTACGGCGCAGAAAGCTGCTGGAACGTGCATTCGAGGAGTGCCAATATCTGCTACAGAGGTGCAGCAAGCAACAAACCACAGACACTATTTTAGAGATGGAGCAACGAGAAACAAACTCCTCCTTCACTAAACGGATTGCACAGGTGACTCAATCATCCATATTGTCCTATTTTGCTGGGTTTCGCAAGGACAGCACTGACGACTGCTCTCAAGTTCAAAGATTTCAGTGGTTGGCAGAATGCGCCAACCGTTTCATCAGAGATGTGGAGTCTGGATGCTCACCTCAGCGGTGCATGTTCTCCAACCCTCTTGTCATGAAACTTCTTCAGGGCAAAACTCTGCAGTACAACATGGTGCAAGAAAGCATACTCCGCCGTCTTCACATATGGTCCATGTGTGTGGAAGGGCGTGGTGTGGAGGCAGCTCTAGAATTTCTCTACGAAGATTGCAAGATGCCGACAAGAAGCTTTGCTCTCGCATTGATGCTACGACTCTCAGAGAGCACGGATATTGTTGGGACTGCTATAAGATGCTTGCAGTCATTCACATCTTCGATGAAGCATATTGCTGAAGGGATAATGGGAGAGCTGGCTCGACTTCCTCTGCAAGATATTTCTCATTCAGGCACTTTTGCTCCTTGTTTCAGCATGCAAGATTTGTGCCACAGGGACACCCTATTTTGGCGGCAGGATGCATTATGTTGCAAACCAAACGGTTGTGCTGGATACAACATCCCATCAGAATTATCATGCAGATTCCCAGAGCAGGTTATCTTGGTGCATGTTGAATGCTATAGGCCCCGTTTAGATCCCAGTTGCAGTTGCAATTCTGCACTGTAGCACGTTCGTTTGTATTTGACAACTTTTGTCCAATCATGGCCTAAGTAGGCTTAAAAGATTCGTCTCGTGATGTACATGCAAAAAGTACAAACATGCAAACATTTCGTCTACATTTAATGCTCTATGCATGTGTCGCAACGTTGATGTGACTAGTTACAGTTGTAATTTGCACTGGATCTAAACAGGTCCTATGTTTTGGCCTCGGAGTGCACCAACTTGCACAGCACATCGGCGGAAGGATCTGGAAGAGACGCGGTGGGTGATTGGCCACCTCTCAAGCTGGGAGTGGGCTTCGCACCTCACTTCTGCAACGAATGCATGCAAGGGAAGACTGGGGTTGAGGTCATTCAAGGGAAATCAGAGCCGATAAGTGATAGCCTGCAACAAGTGGATGCGATGGTGCTATTAAAGGCGACTGACTGCTACATTTGTCATCCTGATTTATCAGATTACAGAATGCGTTTATCTGCAGGACATGGTGTTGCGTAGTTCATCGTGCGAAAATCAAGCCCTGGAAGAGCAAGTGCGCCCGAATACAACTGTAAGTCAAATATCCGAAGAGTTGTGAAGAGGAAGCGGTTCAAGCGGGAGTCATCAAGGAGGAGTTAATGCTTAGCCAATGCTATATGTGCCATATTGTGGTTCGGTTCAACCAAGAGCCGTAGCATTTGCAGCTTTGATAAGGTCATGATAATGAATTGTGACTGACTTGTACAAAAATGCTTGATAAGCACGGTGACACTGTGCCAAGCTTTTTTTTCATGTAATATGACGTCCAACAATACTAGTTTATTTTTCCATCTACAAACAATTGCATATATACATTTTCTTGGAGTTTCCGCGTATATTTTGCTCCTTGTTTGTGTGGCCTTTTTAACAGCTTTGCATGACTTGACTGTGCACGATAAAAATATGATGCCATGCTATTTATCTGTATACGGGATCAAATACACCATTTGGTTCGGTGTCAGTCTCTGAATTATATTGTAGTTGTCATCCTCCATTTGGTTTGACATCAACCTCTTGAGTTATAATTGTAGTTTTCTTTTCAGAGGTAGCACTAAAGTAGTCACACGGATGAATTGGATGCGTGTAAACTCATGTAGAGACCGGAATAAAAATTCTCTTTTCTAGAACTGCAATTACAAGATAGATACATCTAGAAACAATTGCATATATATATTTTCTTGGAGTTTCCGCGTATATTTTGCTCCTTGTTTGTGTGGCCTTTTTAACGGCTTTGCATGACTTGACTGTGCACAATAAAATATGATGCCATGCTATTTATCTGTACTAGGTCATCAACCCGTGCTCTCGCACAGGTTAGTCGTACGGGTTAGAATCTTAGGAGACACTAACTAAAAAAAGTTACTTATATTAAATATTTTTCTCTTCTTTAATGTATTCTATAGTTTATATCCAGTCTTCATAATCTATCAATTATTGATTTTTATGTACTTTTTATCAATAGCCATAATTTTTGTTTCTTTACATAGCACCTTTGTTTATCTCCTATATACATTTATTTGAAACATTTGTTTAAACCATGATGGCTTTAGCTGCAGTTTATATTTTGACGACATCAACCTGAATTTTGATTCTTTTCCAAAATTTTGAGCTTATTAATTGCTCACATAAAACAACAATTATTTACACTGGTGATTATTATAGTTTACCAATTTGATGGAAAAATGTTTTAGGTTTTCGTAAGAATTTCAAGATATACCTTTTTTATATATTCCCACTGGTTTCTTGATTAATAATTTCTAGGATTAATCTTTTTTTTCTAGCACGATCTGTGTTTAGTTGAAACATAAACTTTAAAGTATACAAACTCTTATCACTTGATGTGATACTACAAAAATCCATATTTTAACTTTCAGCTTTTGATCGCATATTAATTTGGAATTACAACGCTTGTTGTATCTCTTATTCAAAATTTCCATTTCTTATTTTACTAAAAAGAATATTCTAGTCCTAGAATACCCTATTAGTAAATAGTTCTTTAAGAATGCGCTATGGCACTCAAGATGTTGAATTTATTATATTGTATTACTAAACAAATAGTCCTTTGAATTAAATTACCAATATTCACATGATATAATGTTCCATTGAAATTGTTTAAACTTTTTCGAGATAACAACTTGCAAAATTTATTATCATGAGTGTTAATATATACAATTAAAGTGAAGTGTATGCGTCATTACTATATGATTTTCTAAGGACATTTTTTACTCTTTATAAGCTTATAAATTGAATAATTATCCTTATGGATACATGCTTCCTTAGTCTACGCAGTGGAACATAGCTTTGTGCATATAGTTTCAACTTAATATTGGTAGAAGCGTGAATTTCAAATAGCTTTTTGCATATATTGGACGTATGGATGTTGAATTATCATTATTTATTTGTAACGATTGAGATGTATAATTTTGGTAGGTATGTGTTACACTACATTATCTTTCATAACGCTAGGCATGGTTAATTTGAATGCAAACTTAGTGGTCAAAGCATTATCTTTCGTAATGATAGAGGCAGATAAATTATAAAACAGAAATATTATGGGATCAGTTAGTTATCTTTTATAATTCTGGAGGTTTGAGTTATCCCATATAGGGTTTATTGACAACTCCATGGATCATGGTCCCCTAATTTTTCAGCATCATTAACATGTAAACTCTAAGTAATCTAATGAAGTTAATTATTACCAAAGTGAACAAAAAAAATATAATTCATGGTCAATAAGGATTGTATCAAAACTTATTTGTTCAAAGTAATCCAAGACTCTTGCTTTAATTTTTCACAATTCTTTCCTGGTCTAATCTCACCTAGAGTTTTACTGGCCGTATCGAAACAATATAAAGTATTTATTTGGAGAAGTCAAATTAAACTATAATTATTGGATTGCCAAATTTAGTACATGCTAGGAGAGAAATTAAGTTGTAATTGTGGGATCTTGCAAGATGGCCATACCTTTAGTCTGCAGGTGCGCGCGGTGTCAATGTTAATGTAGGGAGTGTTTGGGAGGGATCCTCTGGAGGAATCAGCCGTTTTGAAGGAGTCATTTCTTCTTCCACTGAAAAAAAAATGCTTAAAATGGTTCTTCCACCTAGACTGTTTGGTAGGGCTTCCGGCTCCCACGGTGGAGCTGAAGCCGGAGCCGGCGAGTAGCCCCGCCAAACATGCCCCCAAAAGATGCCAGATGTCGTGGCACCAGCGGCCTGCGTGTTTGCACCTATCCCTTGCGTACGGCTGCCCATCTTGCACGTACTTGTCGAGTACAGATGCGTGAATGGCCTCCTTGCTCTTGCTTTGACGTGCGCCGGTGCGCGCATATGCCTACACGTCCGGCAGATGCATCCGTCAACGTAGATGCATACACATACGGTTCATGTACTCGCGTGCCTCCGCCCAGTGCTCAGCCGGCTTTGGGTCCTCACGCGTGTGCATTCCATCGACGTTCTGCCTCCTATCTTCACGTCACAGGCACGCCCGGCACCGGCAGGCCGGAGCCTACAGGCAATGTGTGACCTGTTAATGTCGCGACGCTCGCGATCTGACGCCATCTCGGTCATCTGGCTGAACTAACACTTCTCGACCAGAACTGTGACACCGGGCCATTGTCATGCTGTTGTGCAAAACACGAGAAGATAATAATCAGATTAGTTTTTTCACCCATCATGGACGATGACGTGATGAAACCATAGCCCTTTGTTGATCCCTAGCTTGCTCCTGGTCCCAATCATCCTTCTTGGTCCTAGCTCCTGGTCCCAATGGAGATGGGCTGTGAGGCCAACGCTCCCCTCTCGATGGAACAACGCCCACGGCTGCCTTCCTCTTCGGTGGTGAAGAAGCCGCCAGGGGTACGTGAATGCCACGGCCTATGGCCTAGCCGGAAGCGATGGGACGGTAGATGGGAAAATAAGGGATTTTTTCTTTGTAAATGTAGATTTAAAATAAGGTATTTATCTTTTTGTGTTCTCTTTATCTATATTATAATGGCAGAGTGGGTAATTTTACAGAAAATTAAATAGATCTAATGGTTACAGATCGCCAGACCCTATAGATTTAATGGCTAGATGTTTCTAATTAATGTGAGAATTTCTATCATTTATCTTTTTTCTATCGCATCTGGTGAGAATTAACGTGGAGACACCGTTAAGGCCTTCAATTAGTAATAGTAAGATACCGGATCAAATACACCATTTGGTTCCGTGTCAGTCTCTGAATTATATTTGTAGTTGTCATCCTCCATTTGGTTCGACATCAACCTCTTGAGTTATAATTGTAGTTTTCTTTTCAGAGGTAGCTAGCACTAAAGTAGCCACACGGATGAATTGGATGTCTGTAAACTCATGTAGAGAAAGGAATAAACATTCTCTTTTCTAAAACTGCAAATACATGATAGATACAATTTCTTTTTTTTGTCCACAACAATTAATCCCTTGTCTGCGGTTTGATACATCAGACATGGTGTACCGCATTTTATTTTAAACTAATAAGATGGGGGGGGGGGGGGGGAGTTTCCCTCCAATTCGTTTCAAATCATGCAAACCCTCCAGTTAACTGGAGTGCACCACAGAGTTGCAAGAGAGCAGGTAGTTACGCTAGCCAATTAGCCATCAAGGCCATGTACATGATCATGGTCTAGCAGCAAATTAATAAATCATCAGAGACACGAGAAATAACAAGTTGGCTACTGGATTTTCCATTTCGGAGGATTTCGACATTTCTATCATCCCACAATCTCCATATATAGAATGGCCAGCAGAATGGAAGGCCGCATGGTAGCCTCAAGGCCGGGGAGAATATTGGCGTTCCTAAAATCAACATCAGTCATATGAGCTGTGCAGTCAAGCCCAATCTTGTCCTAAAGTTTTGAACTTGTAGAGCAACCGAAGAAGACATGATGCCGGTCCTTTACTGATGCAGCACAGCGCTAACACCGGTCATCGTCCACAACGTCTTTTGCATGAAGGTTGACCTTCGTGCTTAGCGTGTCCTTGAATTATAGCCAGGCGAACACTTTTAATTTGGTGGGCACACGCGTACCCCAAATGTGTCCACCATGAATATCTAGAGAGCCATGGTCGCTGTCTAGGGTGGCATAAGCATCACGTGCAGAGTATGGCTTGTCGGTAAGCCTAAGCAGCCTTTTGTCTTGACCATTCCTAAGAACGAAGTCCTGCAGACAAGAAACTAATTTGTGAAGTCGAGAAGCAGCAACATTAGTAAGCCGGGCTCTTAGACACAAGTCAAACCCGTTATGGAAAATATATTGCACTGACATGTTAGGCCTGGTTGTATGAGAGAAAGAGCAACAAGAGTGGAAAAAAGAGGGCCATCAAGGAGCTAGTGGTAGAACCAGAAGAAGGTGGAAGAGCTATTACAAACGTCGGCATAACTGATAGATCGGACAGCATTGAGTTCGTCATTGATGATCTTCCATAGATATCTATGAGCCCCAGTAGAAGGGGTGTCAAACGAGGCAGCATCTTGGAGGAACCATTCTTTCTGGGTAGCGTTTTGATTGGAGAATAATTTATCGATGAATTTCATGAGCAAGAAGCAGTTTTAGAGTTCCAGATCTTTCACACTGACACTACCACTAGTTTTACTCGCCTGGACATTTTCCCATGCTACATGACACTTGGTGTAATACCCGAAAATTTGCAATTTATTAAATAGGGATAAAATGAATTTATGTAATTGCTTGGTATTTAATTTAGAGAATAATATTTTTTTGGAAGCTAAAAGTGCTCATAATTTTTTAAAAAAAAACATGTTATGTTGCATTCATGCTGACAGCGTTTATTTATTGCTTGCATTATTTTGTTGGTCTGCAAAGTATTGAAAAATATTCTTGAAAGCTTATTTGAAAATTTTTTAAAAAAAAGAATGTAAATCTCCCTTTGCTCTCTCTCGGCTAAGCAGGCCAAAGAGCCAATCGCCGGTCTGCTCTTCAGTTCCTGTTTCTCTCTCCTAGTCCGAGCAGGGCCAAAGCTGAGGGCTCTCTCGTGCAGCTCAGCGAAGCGCTCCCGCACATTGTCTCCCTCTCTCGTTTGGGGCCAGGACCTGCAGCACCGGCCCAAATGCGTGCGCTGCCCACCTCTTCCCTCTGGCCGAAGCCCAACAGCGGGTCAAGCCAGCTCCCCACCGGCCCAAGCTCACGCATACACAGCATCCCACCGCTGCCTCACTACCTGAGACCGACAGACAGGGCCTGTGCTACAGTGTCATCTTCTCCTTCCTCGCGTTCGTGTTCGAGCAGGACACGTGCTCGCCACCCGATCGCTGCATCCTCCAAGTCCGTGCCAGCCTAAACTCAGGTAACAGCAGGCCGAGCCCAGCAGAGCCGCACGCACGGGGGCCCCTTGCCAGTGTCATCTTCCACCTCCGGCAAGTGTCCGAGCCGGACACGAACAAAGCCCCGCCCGGCTGTTGCAACCTCGGAGTCCGCCCTGTCTACGCTTTCCGTGCCCCATATAAGCTCCCAGAGATGTGCGCCATCCTCCCCGCAAGCCCCAACACCGCAGCTGCTGCCTCTACTCGCTCCCGGCGCACCGCCATCGCAAGCCACCGCAGCAGCGTCGCCGCCGCCGTCGAATCCGCGTCGGGAAGACTGCTCTAGTGAAATTGAAGCTTCCCCCAGGTCGGTAGGAGCTTCTCGAGGTCCTTCGAATCATTTTCTCCCGGGATCGACGTTGAATCGGCCCTCGTCACCGCGAGCCGTGCAGAACGTCCGCCACCGCCTGCGAACTTCATCACCGGGACCTTCTCCGTCCAATTAAACCATCCTCGGAGCTTAGAAGCGAGGTAAGGAAGCCTATTCCGTCATCCTTTATTCGTTTTTCGCCCTCCCGAGCTGCCAGTGATCTCGCCGTCACGGTAGAACCGCCATTGCTCGCGCTGCACCCTTCCGGAGCCGATTCCGCCACAATTGATGCCATAGATGCGTCCGCCTTGAGCTCCTCTTGCTCCCAGTGCTTCTCCCGAGCCGAACCATGCACCACATGGCCCTATTCGCGTTTTCCGGCGAGATAGCTCGCCGCCGGCAATGGCCACCGCCGCTCTGCCCTGTTTCTCCAGCGAACAGAGCCCTGTACTGCCCCCAGCTTCTAATCTCGACCACCCGTTTTAGATCGGACGGATCAAAACCCCCCATACCATTTTGGCCGAGATATTTGAACAAAACCCCCTGACCTTTTTAAAGAACCAACCCGCAGTCCTTGGCGCATTAGGCCCAGTCCGTTTTTGTGTTCAGAAAGCGTATTTTCTAAAAGCAGATTCAAAAATACGTTTTCAATATTCACAAAATTGCCATTGAGTTTATTTTGACCATAAAATATCCGTTTTAGCTCCGATTTGATCCGTTCAAGTCTCGTTAGATTCATAATTTCGTAATCTATCTAATGATACTACTGTTACTCATGTTTTGAACTTTTAAAATTCGAGGTTAGATTTAATCTATTATTTTATTAAAGTAAATCTTGATTAATTCATAACTTCTTCGTTTGAACTCCGATTTTCGTGAACTTTATATCGTTGGAATTGTAGCGATGCGTAGATTATTTTTATAAACTTTTCAATCTATTTTTCTACTATTGGTGTACTGTTTCTAATCTAAATCTTGTTTGCTTCGTGTATGATTGCCTCGATGATTGTGTGGTGATTTTATGATCGAGTTCAGACGGTGAGCAATACATTGGTGATCAAGAGTTCTTTATAGAGGATCCAAATTCTCAAGAGCACTTTGATCAAAGCAAGTATAGCATGGACCATCCTTGTTGCCTATTCACCTTAATCACTAAATTCATGATGCATGTGTCTACCTTGGCAACCATAGTGTTTATTCCTAGCTTTTGATAACTTGATCCTTGTTACCTATGAGATTACATTTGAGTAGTGATGCTAGTGCTTTGATGGGTCATGATCTTATGAACTTGAATAATTGATTATGAAATAAAGATTAAAAGATGCTTTTTTAGCAACATGGACTAAGGACTTAACTGTAAGTATGACACCGGGACTTACAGCGCAACCATGAGAGCTATATGGCTCTGGTTTTAGTCAAGTGTAAAGTTACTTTCTATCATGTTGTTAATCTTGAAAGATTCCTTGCCGAGCTGGTTGTTTTGCGGCTCCTGTCTTTGTGTGTACTGCTGCGTGTGTGTGCCACTTGGAAGGAGGGCTCTACCGCCCCTTGCCATTGCGCCCGGATTGATTAGTAACTTGTTAGAGAGCCTTTTGAAAGACTTCGTAGTGAGACCCTGTTATGCACCTTGGCAGTGTAGTGTGGGCCTTGCAAACCCTGACACATGGGAATCACGACTCATGGTGAAAGTGTGCAACCTCTGCAGAGTGTAAAACTGATATATCAGCCGTGCTCACGGTCATGAGCGGCCTTGGACGTCTTACAGAATAATAATAATTGAATATTGATTTATTAATTTGAAGTTTCTGTTGATGTTTATTCCATATTAATTATCATGTTTATGTGATCATGCAACCATGTTCCTTGGTATATTCTATTGCTACTACTCAAATTGCTAAAATATGATCAACTAAAAGCCACTGCTGTCAAACCTGTGTCTTGCCTTATTTGAGCCTCATAAACCCATGCTATTCTTGTTGAGTACGACATGTACTTACGCTTGCTTTATTTTTCATATTTGGATAAAAATCCCGGATGGGTAACAGATGATTATGGTTATGAAGACATCTAAGAGGATTATTAGGATTGTGTTCACCAGTTAACTATTCTCTGTGGATTGGAGATTCCGCGAGAGAGTTATCTATATTATTCCGCTGTTATTAATGTAAAGACTCTGTGATATTATTCATTATATATTAAACCTTGTGATGGTACTATGTAATTTGTCACTTATGTGTGTGATTGATCTCTGGGCGCACATAAGTTGGTTCATTCAATTTTATCCTTAAAATTAGGTGTGACACTTGGATCCGTGGCAAACATCATCACCCGTCCAAAAGAAAGCACGGTGACAGTGATAATGGCCTCGATGATAGTCATGGGAGCTCTCATCGCAGGAATAGAGCGAAGTGGGATAGGGCTCAGAATGGCGGTCGAGAGACTGAGATGCCCGACGATGTTAAGAAGGGGCGCGCGCCAACCGGAAAGATACTTATCACAGGAGGAGAGTAAAGGGAAGGCCGTTGGACACTGAGATCCTATTAGGAGTCAGCGGAAGACATTGTTGTGCCAAAGGTAGCAATAAGGGCATTGACCATATCCGTAGGGATGGAAATAGGGAGCAAATTTATGTTGTGGTAGCTGATTGATAGACCAGTAGCTAGTTTGAAGAGCTCCATTATTTTATTGGTTTCCCGAATGGCCTCCGGAGAGCACTTGATAATAGGGTGACATCAGTGTAACATCAGCGACAATGATGAAAAGATAGGGGGAGAGGGGGTCTCTCTGTCGGAGCCCGTTTTTGTAGTTAATCCACCGACCAGGGACAATATTGAGAAGTGACATCTTGCTAGTATTCAACAGATCACTGATCTAGGGAAACCACAATACCGCAAAATGTGATCAAGGCTGTCCCAATTTACATAGTCAAATGCTTTATGAAAGTCGAGCTTAAGCATGATGGTAGGAGATTTATGTTGGTAACAGCACTGAAGCAAATCAGCAGATATCCAAAACTTTTGGCGATGCAGCGAGTACAAACCTGGATTGGTCACTCCCATTCAGAGAAGGGATGAGGGGTTGAAGACAATTTGTAAGAACCTTATAGAAATGCATTTGACAATGGTGTTTTGGAGAGCAATGGGCCTAAACTCTTGAGGCTTCCGAGCATTATCACTCTTGGTGAGCAGCACAAGGTAGGAGCGATTCAACCGTTCAAGCTCGGTGGAGTGAACATGAAAAGCATCAAAGTAAACCAGAAGGTCCGGATAAGTGGTAGACCAGGCTGCTATAAAGAATAGAGGGCCAAACCCGTTAGGACCAGAGCTGGTTTTATCATGCATATACCTGAAAGCATGGTGAATTTCATCTTTTTCAAAAGGGGCAGCAAGGTGGTCAAGATTTAAGATGCCATACGGATAGAGGTGTTCCAGACAGAAACTCCAATTTGTTACCCCAGTAGTGCGCAAAAGGTTTACATAAAAGGAACGGAGGACGACAACTTTTTGAGCATGGCTGTAGATCTCACAGTTGTCGTGTTCAATGATCTGAATTTTGTTTCGGTGATGGCGTTGATTGGCATAGGCATGAAAATATCATGTGTTATAGGCATAGCTTGGCCTGGGTGACACAACTGAGAATGCTGACAATGAGGGAACTAAGGTTGCGCTTAGCCGTGGAGAGAGGACACGACTCTTCGATGTGATCCATCAGGTTGATCACAATCCTGTAGTCTGTTTCTTGTTGAGAGAGATGAGGCTTCTTTTTCTCCCGTATTCTTAGCTCCAATCTGGTAGCTTGTAGCCTGGCAGCCAGGACGGCAGAGGTGTCGTTGTTGCTGGTTCGACAATTCCATGCAGCGTTCACAATTTCTTTAAAACCATTAGCCTAAACCAAGTAGTTTTCAAAGTGAAAATGAATGGACTTAGGATGGAGGTGGCAATGTGGCGGCACGTGATTGGAATTCGGGATGGACTCTTCAATGTCAATCTTCAAAGCCAGGACTTATATATTTGTTTCATCCCCTGGCACTTACTAGCAACAAAGCAGCCAGTCAGCTTGCTTCAGGTCGTTGATAGTTACAACACCAGCTTCCATGTGATTGCTCATGCGAATCAATGACTGAGGCCGATCATTGGATGTCACCGACTGAGTCTGCACAAATGAGAAGAGATTGCATATGTGAGATAAGATTTAAGGTAGGAACATACAAACCAAAACATTCATACTCAGGAGGAGGTGGAGGATGGAATAGCTCCGGTGGCAGAGGTTGACCCATCCTCTCGCCAAGATTTTGCATCCACTGAAACATCTGCTCCATCCTCTGCCGCTCGGGCACACGTTTGTGGTCATGTTTCGTGACCAAGATATTCAAATTTCATTTAATTTCCCGGATAAGGCCTCACATTAGACTCAATAAAATGATATCATTTTTCCATACATTTTATTCCATTATTCAAATCACTTGCTATTCAAATTTGCATTATCCCCAAAATTCCATTAAATGAAATAAATTAACTAAATATAGCAAACACTACTGAGAAATGTACCAAACATTAACATGGAAGATGAAAAAATAAATAATTTGTCGAGTGCCTGTGCACAACACTCGACAAAATTTTAATTTGCCAAGTGTCGCCGCAAAACACTCGACAAACCAGCTCTTTGCCGAGTGCCAACGGTGGACACTTGGCAAAGTCCTTACGGCCGGCGGCGGTGGCTAACGACCGTCGCACGTGCTGGTCACGTGGCGACGGTTTGTCGAGTGTTTATGCTTTGCTAAGTGTTGTGGTGCTGTTTGCCGATTGTTTCATTTAAAGCACTAAGGAAAGCAGTCATTTACCAAGTGTGCTGTTTGTTTCTCCAAGTGTTTCTCTATTGACACTCAGTAAAATTATGTTTGCCGAATGCGCCCGACAGAATGCAATCGGCAAACTATTTGACACTCGGCAACTAGCTGGATTCTGGTAGTGACATCTAAGTTCTAATTGTGCATACTGTTATATGTTGCTTTTGTGGAGCAGGAAAGTGGTGTTGCATATTCTTGAAGGATCATGGCAGAGATGGTTAGCTCTATAGTTATCCAGGAGACAGTGAGCCAAATCCTATCTTTGCTGGTTTAGAAAAATGGAATCAAATGTGAACATAAACTTGGAGAGGCTAAAGATGGCAAACATCGGCTGCAGGCTGCTCTTGATGTGTCTGAGTGGCAGGTGACTGATGCATCCTTGATGCATTGGCGTAAAAAGTTGAAGCGCTGCTCAAGAATGCGATGACACGCTACACAAACAGAGAATTGTAGAAGATGAACAGATGGAATAAGAGGTGAGGAACTCCTTCCAACAATAGTAGCACATGCCACCAAGTCATTTATCTTTGTCTCCTTTAGCCGTAAGAATCCTCAGCAGATCAATTGTTCAAAGATTTGAGTGGTATGCAGATGGTGCTAGCGATTATTGAGATTCATGGAGCTTGGTGTGACCTCCACGCCATATCATTCCCTTCAACCCTCTTGTCGGAAACATTTTTACATGCAAGAGGCCACAAGAAAAAATCAGTCTATGAAATTAGTGCATCTTTCTTCTATTTACCTTCAGAGCTATAGAGGCTACAACTTTTAGAGAGTACAGATATAGCTGGAACCCCAGTTAACTTCTTGCAATTGTTATCCCTCTTTTCAAGCTACAGTTCAAATTATTAGGATTAGACTTATGGAACTGCCTACACAAGACTTCAGATGGACACCACACGTTGATTCACAGCAGAAAGTACAATGGGACAATCTTCACAGATTTTGCACGCAGTGGTTTCACCCTGACCCATTATGTTACAAGAAATTTGATCCGCATGAGCTTCGCTGTAGTAGCAAAATAGACATGTCAAAATTAGTCATTGGAATGAACGTGCAGTTCTCTGTCTCACTGTTCTTAGACAAAATTTCTCCAATACGTTCCCCAAACATGATAGCTGGACTCCTCTTTATGTCCCATGGCTCTTGAAAAGACCAGCTTCTTGCTGCAGATAAAAGCTCTGCAATAGCAGTGACTGCAATGAAGGGGCAGCTGTGCTTGCAGACAAACATTACCTTGCAACAGCTGGAAAAAGTCATGCTGCAACATATATCACTTCCAGCAGAACGTCGAAGCAATAGTCTACCAGATGTTTCCGAAGATGCACTGGAAAATTGATTTCGGGATCAGGGAAAGGAACTGGACAGGTTTAGGCCCCGTTTAGTCGGGAAATTTTTTTGGGTTCCGGTACTATAGCAATTTCGTTTGTATTTGATAATTTTTGTCCAATCATAGAATAACTAGGCTCAAAAGATTCGTCTCGACATTTATAGACAAACTGTACAATTAGTAATTTTTTACCTAGATTTAATGCTTCATGCATGCGCCCAAAGATTTGATGTGACGGGAACTTAGGAAAAATTTTGGTAAAATTTGCCAACTAAACGGGGCCTTAGACATATGTGATCCCTCACTTCCTCAACATGTGGGTTGCACAGGCACCCTCTGGTTGGAAGGCTTGATTGGAAACTGGGTTCTCATAGAAGCTCTTGAAATCGTAAATCTTGGTGCAACATGGATGCATAATAGGCGGCAGCAATAGAGGATTGTAATGGAATTTTTTTTGCGCCACTCATTTAGACTGAGTTTCTGAACTAGAAGATGGAGACTTTCTGACTTTTGAACACCCAGTTTCTGATGAAAAATCTTCAAGTCGTAGACTTCTAATATTTGATTTTGGTCCCTGGTCATTGACAGTTACAACAGCACCTTCCATGTGATTTCTCATCCACACGTTGCAGGGGATGGCACACTTCAGGATAGAGGCTGCTCTTGAGACGTCTAATAATTGGCTTGTCGTTGATGCATCCTTGTTGAGTTGCTGTATAAGACTTAAGGCTGCTGCATGAGAACGCGATGACAAACTGCACATATGAAAGCAGAGAATTCTAGACGGCAATAGATGGAATAAGAGGCGAGGAATTCCATTGCAGTCAGCTGTCAGAGATTTTCCATTGAAGTGAGTCCTTCGTCCAACTGTCCCCATCCCTGACTGCCAAATCAACTACTGATAACTCGACTAGTATTCCTCTTTCCTCACCTATATAAACGCCCCATATGACACTTGTATGAATAGCAAAAGCAAATGTGTGAACAAATGAATTCCCACATGATCCCCATCTGTTGAGCAGTAGTAGCTAGGAAGCCCATGTGCAGTAAGGTGGACTTTCATTAACACCCACATGTTTTTCTTGTACCATTAACTAATCGCTTTTCCTTGTAATGGCTACTCTGTCTACTTCCTTCCAGTACAGAACAGGTGAACTCCTTACAGGGCTCTGCATAAGCGTTCCTCATGGAGGACATGGTGGCTTCAGCCTTTGTTCAGGAGACCGTGAGCAGAGTCACCTCCTACCTCTTCACCAAGCTTGGTGACAAGGAGGAGGCATCCAGAGGTCACTATGTTGAGAGACTTCAGATGGCACACACCGAACTCGAGCTTGCACTCGAGAGATCTGCAAGGATACCCATCACTGATGTGTCCCTGCTACGGCGCAGGAAGCTGCTGCAACGTGCCTTCAGGGACTGCGAACATCTGCTGCACGAGTGCAGCAAGCAGCAAACAACAGACATTATAGAGATCAAGCAACCTGCAGTAGAATCATCCTTCGCAAAACGGATTGCTCAGGTGACTCGAACATCCATATCCTCCTATTTTGCTGGGCTTCGCAAAGACAACACTGGCTGCTCTGCTGAAATCCGAAGATTTGAATGGTTGGCAGAATGTGCAAACCGTTTCCTCAGAGATGTGGAGTCTGGATGCTCACCTCAGCGGTGCATGTTCTCCAACCCTCTTGTCAGGAAACTTCTCCAGGGCAAAACACTGCAGTATAACAACGTGCAAGAAAGCATATTCCGTCGTCTTCACATATGGCCCATGTGTGTGGAAGGGCGCGGTGTGGAGGCAGGGCTTGAATTTATCTATGAAGATTACAAGACACAGACAGGAAGTTTTGCTCTCGCAGTGATCCTACGATTGTCCGACAGCACGGATATTGTCGGGACTGCTATAAGATGCTTGCAGTCATGCACATCTTCGGTGAAGGATATGGTTGAAGCTATAATTGGAGAACTCGCTCGACTTCCTCCGCAAGATATTTCTCATTCAGATACTTTTGCTCCACGTTTCAGCATGCAAGATTTGGGCCACCATGACACAAAGTATTGGCGGCCAGATGTACTATGTTGCAAACCAAATGGTTCTGCTGGTTCTGAATACAACATCCCTTCAGAACTACCTTGCAGATTCCCAGAGCAGGTTATCCTGGTACATGTTGAATGCTATGTTTTGGCCTCTGAGTGCACCAACTTGCATTGCACATCAGTGGAAGGAGCTGGCAGAAACGTGGGAGGTGATTGGCCACTTCTGAAACTGGGAGTGGGCTTCGCGCCTCATTTCTTCCAAGAAAGCATGCAACCGATGGCTCCATTTGAGGTCACCGAAGGGAAGGCACAGACCGTTATTAGCGATAGCCTGCACCAAATGGATGTGACAGTGCGATCAAAGGCGATAGACCATTACATACGCCAGCCTGATCTGATGGCTTATAGAACGGTTTGGTGTTCAGGACATGGTGCTGCCTACTTCAACGTGCGGAAATCAGGACCCCTAACATCAACTGCGTCCAAACCGAATGGTAGGTTAAAGATCCGGAGAGTTGTTAAGAGAAGGCGGTCGGAGCGTGAGTGATGAAAGAGCATCTATTCTTGCTATACCAGTGGAGTAAACGTATGATTGGATATTTCTCGAGCTTACTCACAGCCTCTTTGCAGAGTTATGGCTATGCAAATGGCACGTGGCACATGGGCTCTTGGGCCATCACCACACAGACACAAAGATACAGCTCCCCCTCTCAAGATGGGTTATATATATATATATATATATATATATATATATATATATATATATATATATATATATATATATATATATATATATATATATATATATATCATTACCGTCTTGTTATATGATATATTGCATTCTTTTACTCCTAATCCCTTAGTTAAATAATGTGATACTAGATTACATGAGTTTATATGATTTAATTCTATTGTAACATTATCCAACTTCACCTTGATAAAGAAATGACCTATTTCCACATGCTTTGTTCTGTCGTGCTGAATTGGATTATTGGTGATATTGGTAGCTGACTTGTTATCACACGAAACCTTAAGGGGTCTTTTCTTAGCACATTCAACTCTCCATAACAACTCACTTATAGTAAGTCCCATAGCTCTATAATCTGCTTCAGCTGTTGAACGAGATACAATAGCTTGCTAGCTGTTTACTCCTCCGAAACAATAAGTTGCCAGAATAGCCTCGTGTTGACCTCCTATCATCAAGTCAAGTAGCCCAATATTCGTCACAATAACTATCCACATTCAAATGATCATAATTCCTAAAGCAAAATCCTTTTCCAAGACAACTCATCAAATTGCGTAAAAGTCAATACATCGCATCCAAGTTTCCACTTGTAGGACATTGGCTCATTGGCACATTGGCTCTTATTGGGCCATCACCACTCATACACAAAGATACAGCTCCCCACTCTCAAGATGGGTGATAGATATATTTATCATCATTATTACCATCTTGTTATATGCTATATTGCATTCTTTTACTCATAATCCCTTGTTTTCTAAAGCAACATTATCGTGATATCAGTTCCTGTAGTTTGTGTAAAACAATCACCATATACGCAGGCCACCATATACAGATACATATATTTTGTGAAAAAATTACTTTATACGTAGGCTACCATATACAGATACATATGCATTCCTATATACAGATACATATGGCAGTTGCTTGCATCGCGATGACATTCAATCATCGCCACCGCCACATGCTTCAGCATCGGAGCGGAGCCTCGCCTTCAAGAGATGTGCTCGAGGTAGATGCTATCGCTGCCTCGCACGAGATCACCAAGTCAACTCCTGCAGGGATTCCTTTCGATGCATTCGATGTCGCCGCCCAGGACATAGGGAGCAGCACTGCCATATTCGCTCCACCTCTTCTCCGTGGATCAACTCCTCTTCGGTTCAACCATGCCATCCTCAGCAGACGAAGAGATGGGCCGACGTCGTGGCCATGCCTTCGCCAAGTGATTGTCGCCCTACATTGTCATCTAGCACTATGACTCAGTCCACAGTCATGCCTCTAACAGAGTCTTTGCGATCAGAGCTTCGGCAGTTGATTCTACATTGTTTGGAGGAAGTGTTGCGTCCCCTCAGGGAGGAGACTTCTACTATCAAGTTGTGGCTAGCACGTTTGGCCAACCATTTGGAGTTTGCAGAGCCTCTTGGCGAGCATACTTCTTTCTCCAACATGTCTGAGCTCTTCGGCCCATGTTCTCCAGTTCGTTGCTCGCCAACACCCTCAAATACAACAAACACTGTCACCATTGAGATTAAGTCTCACACAGTGTTGAACCCTGATAGCAATGAGGTGGTTGACGCAGAGATTCGCCAAAAGATACCCATGGCACAAGACTCGGAGGGAGTGATCCTTCCTTCTCTCGTAGACGCTTGCATGTCTATCGACTCCTTGGTTCGTGAGGCAACATGTGCTATCAGTGCAAATTCCATCACTTGTGAGAAGACAATAGAGCAAGCAATTGCAGTGCCATTGGACCCCCCAAGGTTACAGAGGGGACGTTGCTAGATGTTGTAACCCCCGTTGAGGATTTTGTTCTAGTGGAGGACGCATCCGATGACGAGGAAGTTGTCTCTCAAGTGCCTGATGACCCAATATTTCTCATCACCATCGAAGATGCTGCCTTGCATTCTACTGTCGAGGTCAACGCAGGAGCCCCCCAGCAGATGGAGGATCCACCAAGAAAGGCAAGGTCTTCTTCGTCTGCCACAGCTAGGATGGAGCAGGATGCGACATGTCCTTTTATACATCCCCCTTCACCATCTGCCATGACAGTAAGATGGAGACGTAAGTCCTATGATAAGTCTTCGCTTCGCCGAAGTGCTCGTCTTGCACGACGCAGTGTGTTAAATGATTTGGGCATTGTTGGAAAGGATGGGAAGCTCAACGACGACGCAATCCAAGACGTCATTGACTGTTTGAAGGAACTGTTGCCGCCGGATCTCCTCAAATCATTGATGGGTTTAAAGGGTCCTGCCTTCTGGAACCTTGTGACGGAGGTCTCCTTGCCTCTTCGTACTGTGTTGTAGGGGTTTTTGTTTGTTGTGGTTGTCTGTCTGTTTCTTCTGTCCCCGTTGTCGGTAGTTTTATTGTTGGTAGTCGTAGTGTCTTTGTTGTTTTCTGTGGTTCTTGTTGTCGGTGGTTGTGGTCGCGTAGTTGTTGCTTTGTTGTGCTCAGACTGAGCTCATCTGCTTTTTAATATAATCGGCAGCTCTCCTGTCTGGTTTGTTTAAAAAAAAAAACATTCAATCCCTCGTCTGCAGTTTGATGTATCAGATGTAGTGCAGTCCATTTTCCTAACAACAATTTATTTAGCCAACTAGGACTGGAAAAGCATTATACCCTTGTGGAGACAAATTTTTTCACACCCCTCATTATCATCAATTAATCCCTGGCCTGCTATTTGATTTAACATCCCTAGTCTGACCTTTTCTCCAAGCCATGGGTTTTTGGTTTCTAAATGTGCAATTTCTGGCCATCAGAGTCTTTTGAAAGTATGACATCCAAAGAGGCCCTCTTCACCTTTTCACCACTTGAGTCTTTCCAATTATTAAGTCAAATGACCTCTTCTCGAGTTGTACCACTGAAACAAGACCATTTTTTCCACACCTGTTGCTATCATACACATAAATGTCGATGATCTGTCTACCTATATCATTGTGGGAATGGTCCCTTCACATTAATGACCTATATATGTAGTGCCTCTTCTCGCTCCCAAATTATCACGAATTTCTACCAGAACCCCTCTATATTTGTGAACCGTGTCACTATTTTTTCCTTCCAAGTCTTGGGCCACTCTATCATCTTCTGAAGTTCTCGCCATATTTTACTCCAAAGTTCAAATATAACATCCAGAATATCTCTCTCTATACCCAGGAAAATTGTCCACAGTTTTCTTGCAATTTGGTTGAGATAGATTCTTGCATCCACAGTTAGTTAATCTTTGCTTTGTATCCAAGTTCACTTTCATTTGCGAAACAAGTTCACATATCCAATCTCCTATGCATACTGCTATATTTTTTTATTACCAGCAAGGAATGCTACAGACACTTCAATCCCGATGGCAGAGATGGTTAGTTCTGCGGTTATCTAGGAATATGAGGAGAAAGAGGATACAAAAGCCATCAGAAACTTAATATGGGAGGCTAGACATGAAACACATCAGGTTGGAAGCTGCTCTTGAGACAAAATAAATGTCGGATTGCTCATACAAGCATTCATGTTGGCGTTGGCAAAAGAAGCTGAAGCGCACTGCGCAATACTCCCTCCATACCTATAAAGAAAGTCGTTTATGACAACGACACGGTCTCTAAAGCATGACTTTGCATATTTTTATAAAAATATTTATTGAAAAGTGAAATGTTCACATTTCCATATTCAACAACTTAAAAGTTATTCATGATTTATATTCACAATGTTTGACTAAAACCTTATCCAAAACGACTTTATTTACATGTATGAAGGGAGTACTGATGAAAAACTAAATGCAAGCATAACTCTATGATGTAGTGTGAGAACTGCTCCAGTACTACAAAGCTAAAATGTTTTTGGAATTTTAAAAACTCCATGCTGGGGTTTTTTTTCTAAGCCGCGGCCTTTCACACCTCCGGCAGTACTGATGAAAAACTAAATGCAAGCATAACTCTATGATGTAGTGTGAGAACTGCTCCAGTACTACAAAGTTAAAATGTTTTTGGAATTTTAAAAACTCCATGCTGGGTTTTTTTTTCTAAGCCGCGGCCTTTCACACCTCCGGCTTCTAAAGCAAACACCATCATGATAGCCATTCCAGTCGTGGAAAAACAATTACCGTATACGTAGCCTACCATATACAGATACATATAATAGTTCTGATATATGGTGCCCAACAATGAATCCATCGACTGCAGTTTGATGCATCAGATGTAGGGTAGTCCTTTTTCCTAACAACAATCTGTTTAGCCAAATTACACAGCATCAAGCAACTAGGACTGGGTAACTATTATACCCTTGTGGAACTATTTTTCCACACGCCTCATTATCATCAATTAATCCCTGTCCCTGCAGTTTGATTTAACATCCCTAGTCTGAGCTTTTCTCCAAGCCTCTGGTTTTTAAAGCTAAACTTTCTGGATACCATTTTCTTTTGAAATTATGACATCAAAAGGGGCCCTCTTTAAGTTTTGATCATCTCGCCAATTATGTTAAAATACATAACTAATTCAAATAATGCTTCTCAAGTTCTACCCTGTGAAGACCATTTCTTCCGCACACCTTGCTATCTGACCCATAAATGTCGATGGTGTGTCTACCTATATCACTGTGAGAATGGTCCCTTCATATTAATGACCAGTCTATCTCTTTTTGCTACCAAATTATCAGGAATGCCTATAAGAACCCCTCTAAAGTTCTCACCATATTTTACTCCACACTTCAAATATAACATCCAGAATATATCTTTCTGTACCCAGGAAAGCTGTCCGCAGTTTTCATACAATTTAGTCGAGGTAGATTCTTGCATCCATAGATACCTATCCTTTGCTTCATATCCAAGTTGACATATCTAATCTCTTATGCACACTGCTATATTTTTTTTTTCTTACCAGGGAAGGAGTATTACGGATGCTTGAATCCCAATGGCGGAGATGGTCAGTTCTGCGGTTATCCAATTAGCCAAATTATATCTGGTCTAGCTCAAAAGCATGAGGAGAAAGAGGAAACAAATGCAATCAGAAACATAGAGAGGCTAGAGATGGCACACATCCGACTTGAGGCTGTTCTTGAGACATCAGAAAAGTGGCTCATGTTGCGCTGGCATAAGAATCTGAAGCGTGCTGCTCAAGAGTGTGATGACACACTCCACAAATACAAGCATAGAATCCTAGAAGAAGAAAAGATGGAACAAGAGGTAATGAATTCCTCCATTCCCAAATGGATCGCACATGCTACCAAGTCATTTGTTTTCTCTGTAATTAACCGTGACAAGGAGTTGAGTAGATCAGTTGTCAAACGATTTGAGTGGTATGCAGATGGAGCTAGTGAATTCCTCAGATTCCTAGAGTTTGGTGGCGCACCACACTATCAAATCATGCCAATTGGCTCCTTTATCAAGAATCTTTTTGCAGGCAAGTACCAGGGAATGGCACCAAGGAAGAAGCCAACTATGAACCTTGAATCGTAAAGCCACCACGGCGACCCGCCCACAACCCTAGCCACGGAGCCCCCCCCCCCCCCCCCCCGCCCCGCCCAGCCGCCAGCGCCGCCCAGCTCTCCCTCGCCTGCCCATCCATCCCCTCCCGCTCCTCCCTCCTCCTCGCAAGAGCAAGCCCGGGTCGGGAGCCCCCAGGACGTGGACGCTCCGCCGCCGCCGCCGCCGCCCCCGGTGGCTGCCGCCGCCCTGGCCGCGACGCCCACCTCCCATTCCCCGTCCACCATGCCATCTCCCTCTGGTCCTCAGGCGAGGCCTGCTGGGTCCGCTGGCGCCGGTGCCCCCTCCCCTCGCCCGTGCCCGGGGGCGAGCCAGCGAGCACCGCGGCAGCCACCGACACTCGCGCCACCCTGCTCGTCTTCGCCGTCGCAGCTGCCGAGGGAGGTCGACGACAACGCCGCGGCTGCCCAGCTCCCGGGCAGGACCGACACTAGGGCCCATCGGCCGCCGCAGACTGGCAGGCCCGCGCCACCTGTCTGTGGGTCCGGGTCCGCCGGATCCGGGCTGCCGAAGTCGAGCGCCACCGGTGCTGCTGCGACTGCCTCCTCTCCAAGCCCCGCGTCCTCTCCCTCTCCTCCTTGCTACGGGGGGCGTGCGTCCACTTGCTGGAGCTAACCACTAGTGGCACAACCGTGGCCGGCCTTGGCGGCCCGCAGCCATCTTCCCATCCTGCTGGGGCGTCGGGGCTCGACATCTTCGTCGTCCACCCCTCCGCACCTAGCCCATCATCATCCCTGTCCCCCTTGCCTCCCCCTTCCGCCCCGGGGATGGCTTGACGGGGGCGTTCCAAGGTCCGCCGTTTGGCGGAGGAGGACCCCGACGTGGAGAGGTCGTCGGTCAGCCCCAAAATCTCCTACCTCGACGCAGTCCGTCTGGGGCCGCTGCTCCGAAAGTCGCCTTCCCTCGGGAGTGCCAAGCCACGCCCCAGCGGAGGCTCTCGCAGTTGCGCCGCTGTTGGGCGGGACAAGGCTCCCTTGGCTGAGGAAGCTTGGCCAGCCACCGTCGCCAGCAGTGCACGCAGTGCGCCTGGTGCTGACATCGTGCACGAGAGGCGCAACTGCAGATCCCGCCAGCCTTGACAGCGTCCTCAGCTGGTGCACGGGCACTCGCCAGCGCGTCTCTGCTCCGGACGCCGACGGCTGGCGTGAGGTCCTGTCGTAGGAGTCGGCTTGCGGTGCCGGCGGGACACGTCCCGCCCATCCTGCATCTGCTAAGCAGCGCCTCCCTGCCCGCTATCCGGTGGAAATGCATGGGAAGTGCTTCAATTGTCTCTCTAGCACGCACAAGGTGGCAACCTGCAAGCTGCCTCCACGCTGCTTCCGTTGCAAGGGGTTCCGACACCTCGCGTGGGATTGTAAACAGCGACGAAAGATGCCTCCTTCCAATCTTAGCAATGTTCATTCCCAAGATGGCCGGCCGCGATGCAACATCCGGGAGCGTATCTCGGGCAACCAATCGCACTCTCTAGGTGACACGTCGGGTACGGTGGGAGTTGTACCAGATGCGACTGCAGTGGTGCATGGTGCGGCTACGTGCGATGGCGATGGGTGCCGACGGCGGAGACGTCGCAATCGTCGGCGTCGACCGAAGGGGAACGACTTCGCTGCAGCATCGAGTGACGCCACCGGCAAGTTTGGACGGTCGGCTGGCGAGCCTGACCCGCTTGTGTTGGCCATGTGCACGGGAGAGAGACCCTCCGCGTTGGTCATCTCTTTCGACGATCCGATGCTGGAGGAGCTTGCCGCCACACTCAGCACGAGCCATTCTCTGGAGACCGCCTCGTCGGGGGTTACGGAGCTGTCCTCGGCGCCAGCTGCTCGCTCACCTCAGTCGACAGTGCAGGAGCTGCCACAGCTCACACCTATTCGAGTGGGACAGCTCCACATCGATGGCGACAGGATGCCCACGCCATGCGAGGCTGCCCGGCGTCTCGCACGGATGGTGGAGGAGCGTCTGGTGCCACCTTCGGTGCCCCACCAGCTGTAGGACGAGGCCATGGCGACTCCTCCCTCGCAGCTGGCGGATGAGGAGCCAGCGATGTTCTCCTGTGAGCTGCGGACACCACCCCCGCGTCCCATTCAGTGGGTTGAGGATTCGTCGAAGGCACACATGGAGGACAACCACTTCGGACCAGTCGACCTCACGTTGGATGATGGCCATCCCAGTTCACCATCGGTGGATGCCCACCTGACTATGGACAACGACGACTCAGCCAAGCGCCGCCTCGACAGGTTCACCAACAAAGTGTTAAGTAAGAGGAGCTCTCCGCTAATCCGTGAGCCTCCCAAGCAGTCTCCTGTGAAGCCGGTGCTACCGCGGCGGAGCAAGAGGGTTGCGGTTCAGAGCTTGTCTCGAGTTCGCGCTTCCAAGCGAGGTGAGGTATTGCTCATGCAGCGCATGGGATATACCAAGGGTCCCTCAGCGCCATCCGCGTCAGAGTTGGAGGCCTTCGGAAAACTCTTCGACGGCAACCTGACTGCGTCCAACGTCGAAGCGTTTGAGGCACTCTTCATGGCCGTTGGGTAGCCACGAAGACGCAAGACCACCTCTTAGGTCATAGCGCTGCGTCGGTTTTGGTTGTTTCCTGTTTTGCAATATCGCACTGTGAGATCTTCTATTAGGTTGGTCCGACTTGGACTGTGTTAGGTCGACCTCCTTTGGCGCTCAGTAGAAGCGCGTTGTAAGTTCGTCTGAACTCTTCTTTTTAATACAATGATACGCAAATCTTTTGCGTATTCGGGAAAAAAAATCTTTTTGCAGGCAAAGAACTACACCATGAAATCATTCAGGGAAATAATTCTTTATTACTATTATGGTTGACGCCCTTCAGAACTGCAGAGCATGGAACAGAGGCTAGCCTGATGTTTATAAAGAAAGAAGGCACTGCACCACATGGTAATATCTTCTTTGGTATGATAGTACAGCTTTCAGAGAGTACGGACATAGTTGGAATTGCAGTTAAGCGCTTGCAGTTGTTTGCTCCTCATGTCAAGTGTACCGTTGAAAATATTACCAAAGAACTTACTCAACTACCTACTCAAGACCTATCATGGGTGCCATTTGTTTATTCATACCAGAAAGAACATTGGGGTAACCTTCACAGCCTTGGGACTCAGTGGTTTCGCCCAAACCCGTTATGTTGCAAGCAGCATGATCGGCATGGTACTCGACCTTTTAGCAACCAAGACATGGCAGGAATATCAGATGCTTAACTAGAACCACTAATTGAATTTAATTTGCAGTGGCAAGTCTCACGGACTGTTTATAGGAAACATAAGACCTCTGTATCCGGAGGTATAATGTCTCTGCAAGATTCTCCATATCTGAAAGCAGGAATTACCTTTGCACCCCATGGGTCTTTTGAAGACATGATACCAGAGAATAAAAGTTCTGAGGCAAGGGCAATAGTTGGTGGAGATCAACACCACTTGCATACAGACATTACCTTGCAACAACTAGGAGAGACCATGCTACCAATTGCAATTGATTACTTCTGCCAGAATGACCAAGCTACAGTCTACAAAATGACTTGGAACTCTAAACATGGGGTTGCACGCATTTAGGTTGAAAGGTCCAGCATGAGAACAAGCATTCGAACAAGGAGAACTATTGGGGAACCTACAACAAGAAAGCTGTTTCTAGGACCGGAACAGGAGGTTTGGAACAGGACCCATATGATTGCTCACTTGCTTGACTTATGGAGTACCCATGCACCCATCCAAATCCAAAGGCTGGTAATGGAATGGATGCAGAAAGAAAGGGAAATTCAGCTTGCAGAAAGAAAGGGAAAATCTTTCAGAAAAAGATTTCCTCAATGATAGAGTTAGTACAGCATAAAGGTTCCATAATTACATGAAAATAGTCTTTATTCTGATAGTCTTAGTAATGAAGTACTGAACTATGTTGTATGTTTCGGAATTATGCAACTGTGTAGCACAGCACCTTTTCTTAGTTTCAGTTTCTGTATTGTATATATTATGTTTTGTTTCACACAAATTAAGTAGTTTTATGGGGATTAATAAATCACACGGGTAACAATAATTCAATGCATTTGTAAGCCGAGACATAGGATAGCACTTGTAATGTTTTTCAATGTTAATTTTGTCTATCTCACCAAAAGCATCTTCAAGAGGCTCTCTACATGGGTCTTTATAACCAAATTTAGAAAATAAACCAAAAAAAAACCTGCTCCAATAGACTCTCCAAACTACTCTCCATCATTCCCGCTCTCCAAGACCACCCTTCTAGCTCTCCAATTTTGAAGAGGCTACATCACTTTATAAAATGCAATATATGGTAGTTTTCTCAAGGTGTTTTTACATAGGGAGAATTATGATAAACTATTATAATATAAAGATCAAAAAAGTAGAGGGCTTGTTGGAGACATGAGATATAAAAAGAGAAAAATTCATTGGATGGCCTCGTTTAGTGGAGCTCCACCTTGTTTTGGCTCCCACTTGTGGTTTACTTTTGTATACATTGCTTGTGTGGTAGTTGCTTGTAGTAGTAGCTCTCTAATTGTAGTTGTAGATGTAGCTAGTTTAGTTGCTTCACAAGTTTAGCTCAACTAGAGTAGTGCTAGAATGTTTGGTTGCATGAGTGCTCTAATAGTAGAAGTTAATTGCTACTAGACTTGTTATGAGCCTTGCTTTTGATTAGGCTTCTAAATAGTTGCTAAGAGGGTTTGCTTATTGTTCTAACCATTTTGCTCTTTATGGTGTGTTTGGTAGAATTTTTTAATATGCTGCCCCGCATGCTCTAGCCATCTAGAGCCTTTCACACACCACAACACATATGAAAGGATCTCTTGACATTGACAGCTATAGGGGGTGAATAGCCGAAATCAAAATTCCATGAGCCTGAAACACTAGGCATACTTGTTAGTAATAAATGAGACCTGAATAATGTGGTCACTAACTAGGTTTGATTCCTAAGGTAAAAATCCTAACAGCTCTACTCTAGTACCCTGGGAAAGTAGGGAACAAATTGACGTAAAGCAAGAGTACGTAGACACTGATACCAAAGACAAGGGACACGATTTTAACCCGTGGTTCAGATGCTTACTGGCAACCTACATCCACCGGTCCATTAACTTGGCTCAAGGTGTCATGTAGGTCTGTAAACTTTTAAAATGATATATATGAGTCCCTAAACATGGCTGAGGTTGTCATCAATGCCCCTAAACTTTCAAAGTGATCTCTGCAGGTCCCTAAAATTGGTCTCGGGTCCAAACCTTCTCCGGATGTTGACGTCACGTGATTTGACAAGTGGGGCCCACATGTCCGTTGGTTACATTTTTATTTTTTTTATTTCGGGGTATGTAGGTACAACCTCTGAAAGCTTCTAAAAGTTATATATTTTTCGTACGATCTTGTATGAAGGTTATTTTTATATAAAAATTATAGCTCTCATCGAGATCTACAACTTTTAAGTTTTGAGTTTTTTTTAAATTAAGATAGTTTAGATGATTAAAAAATTAAATAAATTTTTAGCAGTATATTAATCACGTACAAGCATTCGTCGCCTTGGACAAATTATATCTTTCTTATATGCTATCAAATGGAGATATTTTCTATATAAAAGTTGTAGCGCTCAACGACATCTATAACTTTCTAGTTTTGAGTTTTTAATTTGGGGTCGTTAAGACACTAAAAATTTTAAAAAGCCAAAACCTCTATGCATGAACCGAAATCAGGGGTTTAAGTTTTTTGAGCGCCTTAACGACATCAAATTAAAAACATTGAAACAAGAAAATTTTATATAAGAAAGACATCTCCATTTGACAACATATAAGAATGCAAAAACCTTGCTACAATTTTCTTATAGAAGGTATCTTCATTTGACAACATATAAAAAAGATATATATTTTCAAGGCAACAAGCGCTTGTATGTGATTAATACACAGCTGAAAATTTATTTAATTTCTTTGAGAATCTAAACGGCCTCAAATTAAAAAAACTCAAATATACAAAGTTGTAGATCTCGTCGAGAGCTACAATTTTAGAATATTTTATAGGTTGTAGCTACATTACCTCAAAATGTAAAATAAATAGAAATATAACCAATTGACATATGGACCACATATGTAGGACCGTGCCACGTCATTATCGAGAACGGTTTTTGACCCGTTGCGACCAGAATGACACCTGAAACCAATTTTAGGGACCTACCGTGATCACTTTAAAAGTTTAGAGACCCAAATGACGCCTTTTGCCAAATTTAGAGACTTAAAGATATCATTTAAAAAGTTCAAGGAGCTAAATGACATTTTGAGACAAGTTGAGTGTTTGGTGGTGTATTTTTCTCTTTTTAAAAAAAAGGAATTTGTCAAAAAATTTCTTGTTGAATAATTCCAAATCAAATAAAAAATTCCAAATCAAAGGAATTTGTAAGCCGAGACATAGGATAGCATCTACTGTCGACTATACGCAAATTGAAGCAAGATGCATCATCTGCGTGCATTCTCGTGTACTTAGGACAGTTGACTTGGACGAGTGGTGGCAACGCCAATGGCACTGTTTTCCTGTCTGCTCGTGTCGACATGAAGTTTCCTGGAGCCGTCACGAGTCTCCTTGACTTGACTAACTAGTATAAGGCCTGTATAGTTGACTTCTAACTTCCAATCAAATAGGAGTATGTTTAAATGGTTGGAAGTTGGAAGTTGGAAATACTGTAGCAGCGGGAATCATTTTCAATAAGCACTATGCCAGATATTGCTATCAGTGACACCTCAATTAGTGACACAACAACAAAACGCGTCATAAATAATCTATCTGTGACACGGGTTAATGAAACGCGTCACAGATAAGTTGTCGCCCATGTTCCAGGAACAAGACGCGTCACAAATAACAACATATCAGTGACTCTTCTTATTTAGACGCGTCACAGATAAGTGAAGCTGTTATGAGTGACGCGTTGGGAGGAAACGCGTCACTCCTAAATGGACTCGGACCCGAAAAATTTATGAAATATAGTGAGAACGGACTTCGCGTCCGCGAGTCCCCCTCGCGGCCTCGCCTCGTCCCCTCGTTCTCATCCCCTCTCTCTCTCTCTCTCTCTCGTCTCCTTTCCCCACTCGTTCCCGCACCCCGTTCCACCGGCCACCGGCCGCCTGCCGCCCCGACGAGCACCGCCAGCTCCTCACCAAGGCTAGAGCGTCGGTGCCATCCGCGGATTCCGCCGCAGCCGCCACCAGTTCCGACCTCCTCAGCGGATTTAGCCAAGGAGGCGGCGAGCCCTAACCCTAGCTCCTCCTCCGCCGTCACCTCGTCGGCGGCCTCCGTCCCGCCCGCCCTCGTGCCGAAGAAGACAACACAGGAGGAGGCCCGCCCTCACCCTCTCCCTCACAAATCGATCCCGTCACCTCTCTTGCTTCTCCTTTCCCCACGGCCAGATCTGTGGCGGCCAGCTCCGGGGCCAGCGGAGCACAAGGCGGGGAGCCACGCGGCGGCGGCTAGCTCCCTCCTCCCACGTGCACAGAGCTCGGGGCCGCTCTCCCTCACCGCTCAGATCCGGCCTCTCTGCTCAGATCCGGCGCAGGTACGGCCTTCCCCAGCTACCGCTGCGCGTTGGAGCCGGCCTGGTTTGCCCCCTCTCTCTCTCCCCGGTACAGCAGCACGGGCAAGCACGCACCTAGGCGTAGTGTGGCGGCGCCGGTCCTCCCCCTGCCCGGTGAGGTGGTGCTGCGGCACGGGTGGGCCCGGCGTGGTGGTGTTGCGGCGCGGGTGGGCCCGGCACGGTGGTGCTGCAGCACGGGTGGGACACAGGCTCCGACTCGGCGGACGCGACGAGTATTCCGGGGTCTGGTTCACCGACTCCGCGTACAGGTATCTTCTCTCATCCTTCCGTCTCCACTCTCGCTCTCTGTTCTTTTATATGCTGATGGCACTGACTTTTCTTCCTACTTGCAAGTTTGCTTCATCTACATCTGAGGTGTCACAATGTTGTGCTGGATTCTTGGGTCAGTTCCTTGGCACACAACGGTTTCCTGCCCATCCAAGTATGCCTGCTTTCCACCAGCTACATGCTTCATAAAATGACTGAAACCAATGCTGGTCAGTTCAGCTTATATTTGCATTACAAAGCTTTTCAATTGATATTCTGCCACAAATAAAATGGACTAATAGAGGTGTAAAGACGTCCCCTTAGGCATTATATAGAGAGTTAGTTCAGTCTCCTACCTGCCTTCAGTTTTCATTATGTTTGGCTTGGCCTTTGTGATAATGTAGTGTGTTGGAACAATTTTAGCATGCAACGCAATAATTGGTCCATTTCCTGGCAAAAAAAATGGTCAGTTTCTAATAGATGCAATTTCCTGTTTTCTGGAAACTCTTTGATGTGCATCTCAATAGTTTTGATTATATTTACTAAATATATCATGTATCATTAGGTTATTGTCTCCCATGAATGTGCATCTCAAAATTTTCAGTGATTGCTTCCCTTCCCTCTGCATCTGGCTTTGTTAGATTCGGATTGGGCATTGCTAGATTCAGATTTAGAATTGGATTTTACAAACGTATATCAAAATGTATGATAGACTATAATTTTAGCCACTGAATCTTGTGTTGCCCATTTTTTTGTCATGTATACAAATGGAGGAGCTCCATATGTTAGGCAAGGTGTCTTGCTGCATTTTCGATCTTTGCTTCAGGTTTCATGCTCATCTACATAGCTGAACAGTAGGATTAGTATAACTGCGCACTGTTCATGCCTTCTTGGCTTTGTGATGCTTGGAGCATGTCTTTTTACTGTTATGCAAGGTTCATGTTTGAGAGCACAGAAATACCAGTACTGCCATTTGTTCTTTTACTATTCTGCAAGGTTGAAGATGATCCTTTGATCATGTCCTTCACGTTTCGTGTTTAGTAGCACATATGTTCTTTTGCTGTCCTCTCTTTTTATAAATTCACCAAGCATTTCATAGGTTATTCTACATTGTCAGTTTACAGCTTATGAAAACTCCTAGGATTATATACAGCCATTCATAGGTTATTCTACTTGGGACAGCTCCAAACTGAATCTCTTATGCAGCAGGTAACAGGTTGTGACAACAGGTAGCAATCAACAGAAATGGTGAGCAGTGGACCACTTGCTGCATGTTGCATTCAATGGTGAGGTCCAAACTGATTGCGATCTCCTAGAGTCTATTTGTTTGACAATTAACCTTTTGTTGCCAAACCAGAGAAAAAAGATGCATATTTTTTTTGTTTACCAAATTGAGTGGTTTTTTGTTTAACAAAATGATTTTCCTTTCAATCAATTGTCTCATTATCTGCTCGTCCATACTTTTTTCATTATCCTCGTTTGCTTCAATCTGCTTAGGGATTAATTGCATACCTACTGTTTTTCACTTTGCAGGGCATGATCTGCAGCGAAACATGATTGAATGTCGTGATATTATCTGGTTGTTATGTCTTCAGGCCAAGGACGACATAGATTTGGGAGTTATTATATATGTGAGTTCTTCTAAAGACCAGCTGTAGATGTCAATTAATAAATGGCTTTCCATAATTTTGTTGCTATGAATCAAGTGTGTTTTGCTAATTAGCTATTATAAGCATCCCATGTCAAAACTAATACTGCTACTTTATTGTTTAATCATTGATGCTGTGCTGATTGCTCAATTAAGTTATGCTACTGCTTAAACATTATACATATGTATACATATATATGGCACGAAGAAAGTGCCGCACCCCACTCAATCTTCCTCTAGCTCTGCCCCTGTATTTGACTATTTTGTATTCATAATATCTGTTGTGCTTTACAGACTTATCTGTTGTGCATTGTGCCTGTCCAGCACAACAGCATTACTAAGTGCCTGTCCAGCTCAGTTCATTCAGTCTTGTTTGCATTGTCCAGTTCAGTTGCTACTTGCTAGTAGTGATATAATAGGTTTCGGCTTGTGTCAAGCACATGCACGTGTTGCTCTGTAGCAAATGCACAGTAAGTAATGAATAATTTTTTTGTGCTTAGGTTGGGAAATTGATTACAGTTTTTGCAAGTAGAATCAACTTAATGCACAGTAAGTTGCTTTGTCACCTCACAGTATGTCTTGAGTCACTTAACTTTTCACTCCTTTATAGGTGCTCTTTATAGGTGCTCTTCCAATAACAGAGACAGATGATATCTTCCATGATCAAGTGACGAGGAAACAAGGTTTTACTCCTCTAGGATTATTAAGTGTTTTTTCTTGTCTTTGTCCTCATCAAGGACACTAGTTGTACCTTAAACAATGGCTCACGGTTCACACATTTTATAGTATAACATTTATCTAAAAAGTTTGTAAACAATTGATTGTTGAAATGATGCTATATGTCTGATATGTGTGTGTCATGTCGGATGTGTGTGTATATATATATATATCGGATCATTACATATATGTAGGATCATCCTATTTTTTTTATTTTCCGAAATAGTTATCAGTGACACATATTGGTTGTACGCGTCACTAACAAAGTCTTATCAGTGACGCATATTGTTTGGACACGTCACAGATAAGTGTTATCAGTGACGCGTATTGGCTGGACACGTCGCAAATAAGTATTATCTGTGACGCGTATTTATTGGACACGTCGCAGATAAGTGTTATCAGTGACGCGTATTGGCTACACGCGTCACTGATAAGTGTTATCAGTGACGCATTTTTACGCGCCACTGATGTGCCCTTATCACAGACGCAAGAACAGTGACGCGTCTTTTACGCGTCACTAATAAGCCTTAAGACGCGTCACAACTAAGCTTTTCTGGCATAGTGAAGTGTCCAATCATGGCCTAAATACGCTTAAAAGATTCGTCTCGTGATGTACATGCAAACTATGCAAACATTCAAAAATTTCGTCTATATTTAATGCTCTATGTATGTGACTACTTGGAATTAAAAGTTTGAGGGTATTTAAACAGGGCCCTACTTACATCAATTTTTAGACACGTGCATGGAGTATTAAAAATTAGAACTAATTTGACAGCTTGACAAAATGTTGTCTCACTAATCTTTTGAGGCTACTTAGATCATGATTGAACAAAATGTTGCTCCAGTACTTCCAACTTTCAACGGCTAGGATCTAAACACCCCATAAATATACACACACGACAACGACAATGACAACGACGCACCATCTTCTCCTCAGCTGAGCGGTCCGATCCGCTGCTCGCCTCGGCCTCCGACGCCGGCGAGTTCACTTCCCTCGGCTCTCGACTCAAGCAAGTCCGGCATCCCGGCAGCTGGACAGCCGATCTGCACCGACTCCGAGCTGCAAACGACCAAAGGTAAGCAGTGAGTCAGTGACTGTGAGCACCCCCACTCTAATGCAAGCCTAGCTTCATAATTTTCGTCTCTGTTTTGTCTCTCTAGCCCAGACCATCAAAACATGATTCATAATTTTTGAAACTCATCGGTATTCAAAATAATTTTGAGTCCTCTTATGTTTACACCGCATTTCTTTGTTTGCACACTTTTTAACCTTTGCACGCCTTTTTTTTTAACTGAAATAGTGATCTAGGAGCAGAAGGAGGATCTCCAAAGCCAGACTGAAACCTGGAGCTAGCGTGTGTGACTTTGAGCTGAGTTCCTCAACAACTCTGATCCGACCAAGGCAAGTTAACCAAAATCCGCTTAATTATGTATAACCTGTCTTTCAAATTAACACAAATCACCAAATCATTTCTTGGTACATTCCAAATAGACTTTTATATGTAGAAAATATTTTTTGTTTACTAGCTACAACATGATTGTTAGCCACCTCTTGATTGTTATGCCTTGATGACCTAGGTTTACTGGCTAGACATGACAGAATAATGCTCTGTTTAGGCGATTATCATATTATTATTTTGCCTAAACCCGTTACCCATAATACCTCTATTACTTGTTGTACAAATCTCAACATTTTTTCAAAATAAAATGCGGAGTTACTGTTATGTGTACAAATGTATAAGATGACGTTTGGATAACAGAGAGCGGTAAAAATAATCTCCAGTGTGTGGTTTGATGGATGGGATGTTAATTGCGATGGAGACAAAATAAATATGCTGGTCGAGTGTACCAACGATATGGATGGCCCCACATGTCCATAATTTTGAGGCATATGTTAACGGAAGCTTTGCTCTTCTTTAGTTCTAATGGATGCCTGTCAACTAGATGTATTAGTTTTACTTGGTCAAGAACTGTTTGCTGTCCTTGTAGTTGGCCTTCGGAGCCAACCTTTACATTTTTTAGTTAGCTTTGTGTGAAACTTTATAATAATTGGTCTGATTCTATCGGTTGATAGATGAAGCCGGATATGAACTATTCATTATCTAAACAAAATATGTTAACGGAGGCAGGCAAGTAAAACTAAAAGCCACGGTTGAAGGAATAAAGGAGGTGGACGGCTTAAGATAACTGCCTCCATTAAATACATTAACCAAGACGGTTACCTTAACGCACCCACCTCCGTTAAAGCCATTAACCGTGGCAGTTGGCCAACTGCCTCAGTTAGTGCCACGATTTACCGTGACCTTAGCTCCGAGGCGGCTAGCTTGCCCACCTCAGTTAAGCAATTATGCCCGCCTCCATTAAAATTTCTGTAGTAGTGGGTCAAGTTTTAGTTGGGAAATACGTGTTTAAGTTCTGAATACCCATTAATCACTCCAGTACCAACTGTGGCAGAAGAACCTGAATTAGTATGTTCACAGGAATATTCGTCTTCCATTAGACACTAAATACTCCAATGAACACACGAACTCGGACAATTCCGTCGAGCACACCCATGAGAGAACTCGAAAATCCACAATTTCACCCAGGATACAATAATGAGTACAATACTTACATCACTTAGTCCAATTCATACATTACAAAGTTTTGGAAAATTTATTCATTACAATACCATGGTTAAGAGTGCGGAATTTAAATAGCAGGATAAAATAAACAGTTAGCGAAGACGATACAAGGATCCATCTGTGCCCACCGGAAGAATCCTCCACACTAGCGCTACTCCTCAAACTGCACGTATAACAGGGGTAAAATAAACCCTGAGTACACAATGTACTCGCAAGACTTTCCCGACTAGTGGGAATAATTTCCTGACTCTCAAGGATATGGCAGGGCTATATGGTTTGTTGTTTTGTTTATTTGCAGAAAGCATTACTATATTTGTGTCCTTATCTCCAGATTATTAGCAGTCACTTTTAAGTTCATTACCTATCATCTATGTAAGCACCTGTTTTGTTTTTCAAGCAAGTGTAAGCAATAAGAAACGATGGTGCTAGACCATAGCCAAGTCGGTACCATCTCACAGAAATGACGATTCGTAAATCAATGTACTCTAGCTGGGTACCCCGAAACACACGCCTCGCTTGCACCCAAGGTACAAGCAACACCAACCATTCCCCTCCCGCCGAGGGGTTCAGGTCCCCGTCCAAACTTGGACTCCAAGCCCCCACACTAGAGACCCAGCCTTGTAGTGGTGCTTGGACCTCCATCTTCCACCGCCTCCAATTAGTCGATCCGGAAAGAGCCAGAACCCACGACAGGAGAGTAACGAGCCATCCATGCTCCCACGAGGCGTTTGGAAAAAAAATTTCGGAGGTGGGCAGCACTGTAAACCGCCTCGGTTAATGACTGGATTAACCGAGGTGGTTATTTGTTTATTAACCGAGGCGGTTACCAGGAACCGCCTCGGTTAATAGATTTACCGTGGTGGTTATTCTTAAAATGCCCTCCTCGGTAAATACATATTAACTGAGGCGGACATTTTAACGTCACTGCCTCGGTAAATCATTTACCGAGGCGGACATTATAATTAAAACCGCCTCGGTAAACTAGGCCCAACCAAACAGCCCAAAAGGCCCAATTCAGAGCTCACATATATATACATAGACCTAGGGTTTCACTCAGCACCTCTCACTCCCTCCACAGCCGCACGTCTCTCTCCAGCGGTGCTCTCTGACCCGATGCCCTCTCCTCTCCCCACGGCTCTCTCCTGTCCCTCCCTCTCTCTTTAACGGCGGCGGCCCAGAGGCGTGAGCAGGGGCACGGCGGCGGTCCATCCCTCCCTCTCTCTCTCACGGCAGTGGCCCGGTCGGAGAGGCGCGGCAGCGGTGGCATCACGGTCGTGGCTCGGCCACGCGCGGGGATAGGTGGCCGCCGCCGCGGTGGCATGGCCGCGCATGCCTGGCATTTCGGTGGCTCGGTGGCGCGGTCGCGGGGCTTGACAGCGCGGGGCCCGCTGCTACGGTGGTGCGGCCGTGCGTGCCCGGCGGCTTGGCGGCTCGGTGGCGCGGCCACGGAGCCCGACAGCGCGGTGGCACGGACACGGTGGCGCCGTGGCGGCCCGGCGGTGGCTCGGCGGCGCCCTTCTCCAAAAGTGGTGCGTCTCCGTCCAAATCCGGTGGCCGTGTGGCTAGATTCGGCGGCCACGGGGCCTGGACGACGTTGTGGCGCGGTGTTGGCCCTACGGCGGCTCGGCTGCGCCCTCCTCCAACAATGGTGCCTCTCCGTCTAGATCCGGTGGCCGTGGGGCTGGATCCGGTGGTCGTGGGGCCGGATCCGGTGGCTGTGCGACCGGTGTGGCGAGCTGTGGCGGCGGGGTGGCCCATGGATGGGCTTGCTGGGCTAGTCCAAGGGTTTTGTTTTTTTGTCTTTTTATTCGATTAACCGAGGCGGGCAGACAACCGCCTCGGAAAAGATCTTATTTACCGTGACCTTTGATCCGAGGCGGTTGGCCTGCCCGCCTCGGTTAATCATTTTTGTCCGCCTCGGTTAAAATTAATGCAGTAGTTTGTCACATATATGTGATCAGGATAATAAGTCTGTGACATGGCTACCATCCACAGCAACGGTCGGTCCTCAATCTACACGGAGAGGGAAAACAATGCAACCAAGTTAAGCCCCGTGGCCGCGAGATGACCTAACCTGGTACACCTACGAAGAACTCATATCCTTGCCCCTCACCATTTTACTTTCCATCATTTTATTATGAGAGTAATAATAGCCTATTGTGAGCAACGGCAGGTTGTTCACGTTACCGATGAATCCTAAGCGTAGCAGCTACACGACCTGCAACTAGTAGGACTCATAGGATAGTATTTTATGCAAGTGGTTTCCAATAAACTCCTGCAACATAAATGCATAATAGATAGATACGGTGAACTAAGCTAGCTCAATGACTAAGATACTGAACTGACTGTCATTTTGTCGGTGGTAAGAACCGGGGATCCTAACACCAGCTAGTAAATTGTTATTTGCGTGTCTAGGATCGGATGGTGTGCAAAAATCGGGGATCCTAACATAGAGATTATACTAGTTCAGGCAGCAGAGTGCCCTACGTGGGAGTTTGTATTATCTTGCACCGGCGGTGCTTGCAATAGGGGAATACAAGAAAAGGTGAGAGAGGGAGGTGCTCCCAAGTCTCTGTGGTGTGCGGGGTGGAGTGTGGGTTGAGTTGACTGAGTATGGATGTCTACGAGTGGTCCCTGCCCTCCCTTTTATAGTCTTAAGGGTGGAACGGGGTTACATGCATGCTACACGTAGTGAGTTAGTCTTGAGGAAGGTCACCGAGGGGTCGGGTGTCCGTCATCTTGTGGAGGTATGGCCTGACACTGTAGAGGTATGGTAACCGTCCTTCAGGTGTACTGCATGCTTTGGAGATGTAGACCTTGGCCGTCTGGTGTAGTGCTCGGCGTGGCATCGTCCTCCTGACACTGTGTGGAGATGGGCGCTGGTCTTTTCGTACTGTACAGGCATGGCTCCAACCCTCGGGCGTGTTCACTCCTATGGGCATCGTCACACAAAGGAATGGGACGCCGTCCTGATGGTACTGTGTGGGCATGGGCACGCCCCCTCGGGTGTACTGGCCTCCGGAGAAGGCGTGTCCCAAAGGATGGGCATTCGGGTGATTGACTGACACAGTAATAGGGGTTGGCAGCATAGTGGTAGATGTCCTAGCCTTGACCTGGACGTGTGTACAGGAGCTGAGAGTGGATGGCCGTCATGTCCCGCCCGCCCCATACTGCTCAGAGGGTGATTAGGCAGAATAGTGCTCGATAAACCCGTCCCTATGGCAGCATGGAGAGTGGTGAGAGGGTCTGACACTATGTCAGGTCATGCACTGCGGTAGGTACGGCGGACGTGTGCCTAGTGTTGAGCAGGCGTGCCCATGGGCCCACGTGATGTGACCGTGTCTACTTTACCAGAGTGGTCTGATGGTTGGACAGGCTCCTTCGGGCGCAAGGGATTGCACTGACGTCACTCTGGAGGCTCGGGTGAGTCGTAGAATGGCGCCCGACGGTGGCCCTCTCCGAGCCTGTCGGCTAGGGGGTCGGGCGAGGCGAAGGATTTCGCCCAAGGGTGTGCCTATGACCGGGGTCGGGTGAAGCTACCTCAGGCCAGTCTGTAGTGAGGCCCAGCGGGCCGTGTGACTTTCCCTGCGTGCCTGGGCCTCCTTTGCCAGTAGTTTGTACCTGGTTCTCTCTAGGGATTAGATGTTTTGCGTTGGAAATGGGGTAGCCCTCATTTAGGTACCCGACAGTAGACCCCGAGTCTGTGGTGGAGTGATGACACTCCTCCAGAGGCTTAGGTTTGCTTCTACTGGGGTTTAGATGAAGTGTTTGTGTTTTTCTAGTGGGTGTGCGCGAGCGCACCTGCTGAGTGTAGCCACCGAGGCCTTGGAGGGATGGTGTATCCCTTCAAGGGCTTGAATCGTGCATTGTAGCGTATTCAGAGAGTTACAGTTTGTTTGCTGGTGATTTGCCCTATGGTAAGGTTCGTTTTCTCCCGAGTGGCACCGGGGTGTTTAAAGCCCCTGAGCCCTCGTGCCGCCGTGGGAAGGCGAGTATGCGTAGTTTTGGTAGGTGGGCATAGCCCCGGAGCCTCTGCACAGGGCGAGAGGTTGATCAGGGGTTTATGCCCTTCTGCCGAGGTGCAAGGGCAGCTCTCGAGCCTCTGCTCAGGGCAATAGGGCGATTAGGGTCTTCCTTGACTTTTCGTTCCTCGCCCCTCACACTCTTTTTTCGAAAAGAGGAGGGTTGGGCGATGTCACACTACGCTCGGCGGGCGAGCAATGGCATTCCCAGTGAGCTGTTATCGGCTTCGTTCAAGTGGAGGTCCGAGCCCCGTTCGTTAGGAGTCGTCTAGTGGTCGGAGCACACTCCAAAATTTCTTGAGGGTCGTCCTAGCGGGTTTCAGGTCCATTTGACTAGATCCAAGGGCTCGATGCCTCCCCCCAAGGGGATTCCGCTGGTCAACACGCTACTGGGACTTGGACACGGCTTGGGATGCCCCTTTTGTGCTCGGGCACTAGGGTGCTGACCGCTGGTGGGTCCATCCATTGCCGTCCCTGACTCTGTTATCCTAGGGTGACTGTCGAACCCCCATCAAGCCAGTCTGCGAACCCTTGGACCATAATGGGTGCCCGAGCCCTGGATTCCTTCTCTGAGAAGGGTTGGTCACGACGAAACCGAGGCATCTTGCGTAATGATTCGGCGCGCCTTTTGAGGTGTCTTCTCTGACAGGCCTGACGGTTTACAGTCGATGTAACCACTTCGCAGTGGGCGGGCGTGCGATTTGTGAGAGAATCAGGTGTGGTGGTGGGACCACCCCAACAACCGCATTTACTATTGGGGATATGTATGTCGTGCGAATCCCGGCCGTGACCGGCCTGTGTATATCGTGATTCGAGTCCCTCTTTTCTTTCTACCTTAGCCATTCGCGCCCATTCACTTCCTCGCTCACTCCTCCGCCGTCTAGAGCCAAGGGGGGAGAAAGGAAAAAGAAAAGGGGGAAGAGAGAGGATCGGATTTCTTTCTGTACCTTGTCACGTAGATTTCGCACCTGCTCCAATGGCCTCTTCCACTCCCACTGCGTCGCTTGAGGTTGAGCCATGACCGCGCTCGTCGGTGTTAGTGGAGAAGATGATGCAGCTCATCGAGACGGGCCTCCTCCGTCCCATCACCGACGTAGACCAGCCGGAGTGGGTCGTTCCTCGGCTCACGCACGAGGAGCCACATCTGCCGGAGGGTTAAGTCGTCAGCTTCATTCTTAAGGTTTCTTTTAAAAATAGAAATATATTATTTTACGTGCAATAAAAATGTTAAGAGTAGAGGCTGATTCTTCTTTACTTTACTAATCTATGTTTATTATATAATAAGGCCCTACCACATAACAAAAGTCAACTTTGCTAATGTGTCGTATAACAAGTAACACTAAACAAGGACCTACGCTCAATCAGTTCAACTCCCTTTGAATATTGACATTCCGGACAGGATTTTTATTTGACACATGGAACCCAGTGCTGCGATTATCAGATAAGCAAAGCGCAATGCTGACGGAGCATTTGCACTTATTTTTCCAAGTCAAAGAGATCCACTTGAGCATTTGCACTTATTTTTCCAAGTCAAAGGAATCCCTTTCACTTGTTGTCCCATACTCCCATCTAGTTTCCCTGTACTAACTTGCTGTACTACCCTGCGACCTGACTTATAGGTTCAATCAGCTCAGCTCGCTTTGCATATTTCAAACCCCGGAGAGGGTTTGTACAGGGAGATGAGAGCTACTGTAATTGACCATCAGACGAACCGAATGCAACAAATAGAGACACCGAACTTAATAATACTTTGCCAAAAAAAAACCTTCAATCACTGACCGCGGTGATATTTCCCTTTCCGGGACAAACCAAAGTATTGAGAGTTTGTTCCAAACTAACCTTGATACAGATTTATTATTGGATTTGGCTAACGCACAGCCGGCCGTAATATAGCCTTACCGCACGGACGTTCCATTTTAGGAAAGAAAACTCCCGCCGAGCCAGGTTTTTCCTTTTATAGTAAAAAATTGCTTTCACCCAATATTGTCGGCCAACCCCCCCCCCCCCCTCCCTCACAGTTTTACCGCACGGTAATAAAAAATTAAATTAGGTTGCTGGTCTTAAACACGCTGACATATTATTTTTGTTGGCAAATGCGCGTGCACACACACAGATTGAAAAGAGAACCAAAAAAGAAAATTATGTATCAATGCATACACATCTCAAATTTATACTTTGCTTTTACAAAAGTGTCAATGGTCAACTAATATACAATTTCTTATAGTTTGCTGCACCAATATCTCCATCAGCAGCTCATTCTCTATCCGTTGGCAAAAAAAAAACATTTTGTCATGAAAACCTATGGATCAAAACAGCACATTAGGTATCATTCAACACGTTATTGTGTACATCATTCAGCATATTGGCCTATTGGGTATCATCAAGTAAGTCTGCACAAAGAACATCACACATCTTCAAATTGCACAATAAGAAAAAGTGGGGGCAAATCAAAAGTAGGACAGGGAAAAAACACAGCCATCACATAAGCAATTTAATAGGCAATTTAGGTGTCATTTGCTAGGCAACAATGTCTTTTCTGGATAAGCAATTTATGTGTTCTGAAAAAACAAGTATAGTGTCTATGTTAATTTGCAACCCACAGCCCCACCCCATCCCCGCATCCCTGTTTGTTTTCCAAAAATAAATGAGATTTGATTAAAGATGCAAATGAATAATTGACATGGTTCTAAAATCCAATCCAAATATCCAATTATCTTCCAATATAATTTCCTCTCACCACATATGTACTTATTTACCTTATATATATTGCACACATCATACCTGCTTTGTGCTTTGGACTTAATACCCCCTTGCTACATAACTTGGAACCTGCAATTTTAGAACAGTAAAAAACAAAAGAGATTAGAGAAGAATGATATAAAAAATGCCTAATAATTTGCATTATTTTGCCTTTATCTTGCTACAATGTTGCTTGGTCAGAGTATATTAGTTTCCTATTCCCAATGAAATTTAGTAACTAATCAATGTACATGTAGTCAAATCAATTAGTAGTATCATGTCAATTGGGAGAAGCAAAGTTATACCACATATCTTGATGGTTAAAAAAGATAGAGGTTATAGCACATTTTTTGTGTTGATCACAAAATAAATTGCCACCAGATTACTAGCCTGACTAATCAAGTTAACTTCTCAGTGGAGGTACATAGCTATTTTGTTAGTACATGCCTGTTTTTGACCTCAAATCGTTTTCCCCATGTGCTTTAAGAGTTGCTTTTGGGTAAATAACAAGAAATTGCCCCAACTCCAAAGAACAAGACACATAGAAACAGGCGCCTTTTGGTCAACTGACATAATATTCTAGCTAGTTTCCATGTATGCTTAGAAATTAGAAACTCACATGAAGGAAACATGGGTTACTGAACTGTCATATACCTACAGTATAGTCTACAGTATATTATGCCTCAGAATTATTTGGTTGTTTTTAAAAAAATAAGAATTATTTGGTTGTGGCTGTAGTTTATTGCAGTTATACCTACAGTCTTGTCTAGTTCACTTTTGCAGGCAAAATAGTAAGCAGGTGGCTGCAAGAAGCTGCATTTTCTTAGGTAATTTAAGTGTCATTTAGTAGGCAACTATGTCTTCTTAAATAGGTAGTTTTTGTATTCTGGAAAAACAAGTATAGCATCTGTATTCATTTGCAACCCATAGCCCTAGATGACTCACTCATTTATCAAGTTTAAAAATGGCAGTTGTAGGTTAAAACCGGCAGTAATATATTTATTATGGGAACAAAAAAAATGTTCTGCATGGTCTGTAGTACAGGGCACATATATATGTACATCACCACTGATATTAATCGCAATTAATTCAAAGAAAGGAATCGAAGTGAAATGGAATAGTAACAATAGCAAAGTAAAACAGATAAGTTCATCTATCAATCAGAAAAGAATGTGCAGATTGATATACAGAGCCTAAGAGAAAAATAGCAGCTGCACTTTTCACTTGAGACTTCAAGCCACACAAATTAATACCATGATGTTGCTCCCTCTTATCACTGAACAACTGCTAGCTACTGTTGTCGCCCATAATAGAAAAGCCAAGGTCGAGCCGTTGCTACTGAAAAGCAGACAAACCCATCAAAAGAACAGAGTGCTGCTGAAACTACAAAGTTGCACTAAAATATCTTTCTTGTCGAACTGTTATTGCTGAACAGAGATAAGGCACTCACATTAATAACCTGCAGTTGCAACACTTGCTGCTTTGGTGCTGCACTTGCCAACGCGATTCACCAGCCTCTCACTTGCTGTTGCAGTTGCGGTCCCAAGTGTTAACATAACTTAATTATTATATTATGTGACGTAAACCAAAACTGATATGCGAGGCAACAGATTACTCAAATCATGCATGAGCTAAGATGGACACCTAGTAACTAGCTTCTAAATCATCAACTACTGCACTACTGAGTTGCAACTTGCGAGTACTTGGTTCTGCAGCCGATTGCACTTGTCATTGAACAAACTAGACTAGATAAGTATGGAACCCTAGTCAAATTTTACACATTACAATTTCAGATCTGTGCTAATCCAAAGTATCCCCAATTAAATAAATCATTCATTCTACTATGTAAGCATGGTGTTATCAGATTTTTAGCAAAAGAAAAAGGAGAGGGAAGGGGTACCATACCTGCTCATTCTGAGCTATGCCCATGGGGCGTCTGACGCACTTGTGCCTCAACTTGATCATCGGTCATAATCCAAAGCAACACGACGGACGGTCGCAGGGCTTGGTTCTCGATGAGCCGGGACGGACTGAGACCCAGATCTGAGGCACAAATAGCACATGGCTTTTTTAGGGTTGGGGGAGCTCAGTTTCGCGCAGCAGGAGGGGAAAGAAAGGCAGAGGGCGAACCTGGTGGGTGCTCGTCGCGGATGAGCGGCCAAGGGCCCGGCGAAGCCCCTTGGCACCTGGCGCAAGGTGGGGCCGGGAGTCCCCAATCACTGCTGGATCCACCATGGCCGGCGCGGGTGGGGGCGGGGAGGAGCTCGGCGCGGCACAGGAATGCAAGCGGTGGGGCGCGGGCGTGAGAAGGAGGTCACCGGGGGAGTGGACAGGGAGAAGCTCAGTGTGGGTATGGGGAGGTGGTGGGGCGCAGGAGGAGGTCACCGGGGAGGAGTTCGTGCTCGCCGAGGGAGAAAGCGAGCGAGAGAACGAGAGGCAGGTAGTACCGTAGAAGAGGAGCGGTCGAGTGGAGCCTGCGGGCTGGAAGCGGGTGCGGGACTGTGGGCTGCGCGTCGGATTGGTGTGTGCGTGCGATAAGACAATGGCACGGCCGGCCTGAAAGAAGTCATTACCTTATTATACATGGAAAAATTGGATTTAAAAAAATATATACTGACGAAATTTGGCAAAGCAAAAAAAAAAAGGAATCGAGTTGAACTGTAGGGTACGAAGAATAAAAAATGAAATCAACCAACAAAATGCCAAGCCGTTGCTGCCCGCCGGCTATAGATTTCCATGCTGTGATGATGTCGCCTTAGGCGGCGGCTAGACCTTTTGACGGATCTGCTGGAGCAGTGACTACATATGAAACTTACAGAGTTTTGACTCTTGTGTGTGTGTGTGTGTGTGTGTGTGTGTATATATATATATATATATATATATATATATATATATATATATATATATATATATATATATATATATATATATATCCTTTGTTGAATTAGAGTTCGTTCGAAACTAATTAACCTTGATATAGATTAAACTTACAGGGGAAAAATGCTTCCAGAATAGTGTTGAAATTTGGCCAAGGAAAAAACAACAAGGAGTGGAGTTTTTTTTTGAACGAAAGAAGGAATGGAGTTTTTTTTTTGAATTACACAGTACAGACACAGACGCTTACAACGCACGCACACTTACCCCTTGAACACACGCACGCAAACCCTACCCCTATGATCATCTCTGAAAGACTGCGCCGGCACATCTCGAGATTGATGATGAAGTCACCACAGGCGTCTCGCTGTCGACCGGAACGTCGTTTACCACTGAAAGCACAACGCCGTTAAATCTTGGAATAAATCCAGGAAAGGTGCGACAACCAGGATTTAAACCCTGGTGGGTTAACTGCAGGGAAAGAAAGGAATGAACCAAACAAACGCAGACATTTTACTCCCCGCCAGCTATGGATTTCCATGCTGTCACTTGGCGGCGGCGGCTAGGTGTTTCAACATTGACGGATTCGGCCGGAGCATCGACCACGTTCAGCTCCCGGAGTCCATCCTCTGTTCAGCCTACGACCATCCTCTGTTCTGCAGCGAGGTCAAGGGCGGCGGCAGGCAAACCAATGTGTTCTACTTTTTACAATGATCTTTCCAAAGATTGACAAATGTCCACTACTGTTGATGTGACTAGCACATGGTTTCGTCAGCACGAATCTTGATGTGAACTAACATGTCAGATAACATGTGTTGCAATACATGGTTTGTTGAAAACACCCCTTACTTCTTTTGTCGATGTTCGTGTAATGTTAATATGATGTTCGTGCAGTATTAATGTAGTGTTCTACTTTTATAGTATACTCCCTCTATATCGGAAAAAGATGATGTTTAGGACAACGACACGGTCTCCAAAGCATGACTTTGACTTCATATTTCTACAAAAAAATACTTATTGAAAAGTAATATATGCATACTTTTATGAAAGTATATTTGAAGACAAATATATTTATATACTTTTTATATTTTTAAACTCAATAATTTAAAAGTTATTCATAATTTATATTACCAATGTTTGAACAAAACCTTTTCCAAAACGTCATCTTGTTCCGATACGGATGGAGTATATATGTTGTTCACGTAATATACACAAGATGTTCTAGCCTTTATTTGGCGATGTTCGTGTAGTTTTAACATGATGTTGGCGATTATCTTTAAATACTGGTCCACTATGAGATAAATATTTGTTAAAAAGTTTATCAAAATGCATTGTTACATATAATATGGGCTTGGCCCATTAAATATTTAATAAATCTAATAAAACTCTATGGTCCGAATAATGCACATTAAATGGTTTAGTACCATATGGAAATTTAACTGAAGGTTAACTCGACTTATATGGTTGGGCTCTGTCCATCTATATTGAGAGGTTGAGAAAAGGATACCAGCGTGCCACACGCGCGCGTGCCACACGCTGGCCGGTGTGGCATGGCGTGGCGTGGCGTGGCGAGGCGAGGCGAGGCTTTATTTTTGTTACTCAATTTCCATTGTGATGCGAGTTACCAAAATAAGTGGCAATCAATGGCTTGATTAGGGGAGTTTCTCCTGGCCTTTCCTCTCCCGTCTCTCCGTCTCCTTCCTCTCCCAGCCTTCCTCTTCCCATATAAACAGAGAACTCCAGCTTTCAGTTGAACCTCTTGGCAACACAACCACATATCCAGTAGCAAACGAGTTCTTCCCGTTCCGTCTCCTGCGCGCACACGAGATGGAAGAGTAGGCCTCCGGCAATCACATTTTTGGGGAGTGTCCAGCGGCGGCACGACTACTCACCTTGATCCCTCCCTGTTCCCGGCGGCGTTTGCGGAGTTCCTGGTGGTGCAAGTTCCCAGCTTTGGCGTAGTCTCTGTTCCTAGCGTTCACGGAAGACATGATCTTCACTGCTTCCAATCGGCACTGCATCGAGCAGGACGACTACTCCGACAAAGCACCATGTCGCCTCCGGGTGCTTCTGGCTCTACCGCAGGGTATAATTTCTTTAAACGAATTGTTAATTCCATTGTCAAAATCACAATCTTGCTAGTTAGCGCCTACAGTACCTTTGACATGTTTTATTTAGGCAATAATTCATGTCATATCTTGCTGGTTAGCACTAAAATAATATTCATGATGATGATGATGATGATGTTTTAGTTAGACAAGCACATATATGATGTCATGATCTTTCTGCTTACATCATTTTTATGGATTAAATTAAATATGAATTTGCCTAAATTTGTAACAATCCAAAAACGTGAATTTAGGCCATTTCATCTGTTGGCTTTGCGGGTTTGCTGAAACCTACGCCGTTTGAGGGCACGCATTACAAGAGATGGCGCCAGAAAACTACACTGTGGTTGACCTCTATGCGCTGCTTTTATGTGGTTCAAGAACGGCCTGCTGGTATGCAAACCGTTGATGAGCAACATGCATTTGAACATGATGACACCACTTGCAAGGCCGCCTTGCTGAGTATTATTGGGGATTTCCTCATTGATGCATATGTGCAGATGCCGACTGGTAAAGCCATGTGGGATGCACTTGAGGCCCGTTACGGTGTTTCTGACGCTGGTTCTGTGCTGTACGTCATGTAGCAGTTTCATGACTACCGGATGGTTGAGAACCGTCCTGTAGTGGAACAGGCCCATGAAATATAGGCACTGGTGAATGAGCTGTTTGGGTGTGCACTTCCTGATAAGTTTGTGGCAGGATGCATGATTGCAAAGCTACCACCAACATGGACTGATTTTGCAACTTCTCTGAAACACAAGAGGCAAGAGTTCAGCACTGCTCAGCTTGTTGGGACTCTAGATGTTGAGAACAAGACAAGAGCAAAAGATGTCAAAGGCAAGAAAGTCACTGAAGGGAGTTCTAGCGCATATGTGGTGCAAAAGAACCGCCCCCAACCACAGAAAAAGAAATTTCAGCAAGAGCTTAAGCAAAAGCCCGCCACCCCTTTTAAGAAGGGAAAGAAGGTGATGAACAAGGACAAGATGAATTATTTCACCTGTGGCAAGACTGGGCATTTCTCTAGGGAGTGTCCTGTGACTAAGTGGAAGCCTCCTCTTCCACAGAAATCAGCAAACACCGTTGAGACTAAGGCAGCTACACCTGGGTATGATAATTCATTACCTTCAGCATTTTCAGTTTGTTATTCACCTTATTGGTGGGTTGATACCGGTGCAAATATTCATGTGTGTGCTGATATGTCCTTGTTTTCATTTTATCAGGTCGAGTGGGCTGGCTCCTTGTTGATGGGAAACGGGGTGCGTGCGGCTGTTCATGGTGTTGGTATGGTCGATCTGAAACTCACTTTGGAAAAGACCGTGCAGCTCAAGAACGTGCATCATGTCCTCTCAATAAGGAAGAACTTGATTAGTGGCTCCTTGCTGTGTCGTGATGGTCATAAACTAGTGTTTGAGTCTAATAAGTGGGTCATTTCTAAATTTGGAACATTTGTTGGTAAAGACTATGAGAGCGGAGGTTTGTTCCGCTTGTGTTTGGTTGATACTTGTTCTAAATCTGTGAAACATGTGGTTGATCATGTTGAGACAAATATTTGGCATTTGAGATTATGTCATGTTAATTTTGGTTGCATGTCCCGCTTAGCTGGTTTAAATTTAATCCCTAAATTTGATGTGGTCAAAAGTTCAAAGTGTCATGTGTGTGTTGAAGCAAAACAACCTCGCAAACCTCACAAGGCTGCTGTGGCAAGAGAGTTGGCACCTCTTGATTTAATTCATTCTGATATTTGTGAGATGAATGGAATATTGACCAAAGGTGGTAAGAGATATTTTATTACATTTATAGATGATTGAACTCGATTTTGCTATGTGTATCTAATGAAAACAAAAGATGAAGCATTGCATTATTTTAAAATCTATAAAACTGAGGTAGAGAATTAACTTGAGAAGAAAATCAAACATTTGCGGTCTGATCGCGGAGGAGAGTATTTCTCTAATGATTTTTCTGAGTTCTGCGCTGTGCACGGAATAATTCATAAGAGGACACCACCATACTCACCACAGTCCAATGGGATTGCTGAGAGAAAGAACCGCACTCTAACTGATTTGGTGAATGCCATGTTGGAGACTGCAGGTTTATTTAAGGAATAGTAGGGTGAGGCTATATTGACTGCGAGTCATGTTCTAAATAGAGTGCCCACAAAGAACAAAGAAATTACACCATTTGAGGAATGGGAGGAAAAGAGATTAAATCTCTCTTATCTGCGAACTTGGGGTTGTTTGGCAAAAGTGAACGTGCCAATAAACAAAAAGCGAAAGCTTGGACCAAAAACTGTGGATTGTGTTTTCCTTGGCTATGCTATACATAGTGTGGGCTATAGATTTTTAATAATAAATTCTAACGTTCCTGAGATGGCTGTTGATACAATCATGGAATCTAGAGATGCTATATTTTTTGAAGATGAATTTTCTATAAAAATAAATACACCTAGCGTATCTGGTCATGATTCTACTCCCATCCCAGAGACGAATGAACCGATTATACATGTTGATGTTGAAACCCATGAAAAAATTCCTGAGGAGGATAATGATACTGTCACTCGAAAGAGTAAAAGACTGAGGGTTGTAAAATCCTTTGGTGAAGACTTTATTATATACCTCATGGATGACACTCCCACAACCATTGCTGAGGCATATTCCTCTCTTGACACTGACTTGTCGAAGGAAGCAGTACAGAGTGAGATGGATTCAATCATATGTAATGGGACTTGGGAAGTGGTTGATCGTCCTTATGGATGTAAACCTGTGGGGTGCAAATGGGTGTTTAAAAAGAAGCTGAGGCCTGATGGTACTATTGAGACGTACAAGGCTAGGCTAGTTGCAATAGGCTATACTCAAAAGGAAGGAGAAGATCACTTTAACACTTACTCACCCGTTGCCCGATTGACGGCCATTCGTGTGTTGTTATCCTTGGCTGCCTCATATGGTCTTTTCATTCATCAGATGGATATTAAGATAGCTTTCTTAAATGGAGAGCTTGAGAAAGAGATCTATATGGATCAGCCTGATGAATTTATCGCAAAAGGTCAAAAGGGTAAGTTTGTAAGCTGTTAAAATCCTTGTACGGCCTAAAGCAAGCCCCTAAACAGTGGCATGAGAAATTTGATAAAACTTAAACATTAGCCGGCTTTGCAGTGAATGAAGCAGATAAATATGTATATTATCGGTTTGGTGGAGGTAATGGTGTCATTCTGTGCTTGTATGTGGACGATATTTTAATATTTAGAAATAATGTTGATATGATTAAAGAAGTGAAAGATTTTATGTCGAATAATTTTGAGATGAAAGACCTGGATGAGGCTGATGTTATTCTTAACATTAAGCTATTGAGAGAAGAAGGAAATGGTGGGGTAACTCTTGTGCAGTCCCACTATGTGGAAAAGGTACTAAGCCATTTTGGGTACAATGAGTGTACACCTGCTCCAACTCCTTATGACCCAAGTGTAATATTGAGAAAAAATCGTAGAATTTCAAGGGATCAATTGAGATATTCTCAGATAATTGGATCCCTTATGTACTTGGCTAGCGCCACAAGGCCTGATATCTCTTTTGCTGTGAGCAAACTAAGCCGGTTTATATCAAACCCAGGAGATACTCATTGGAGTGCTCTTGAGAGAGTACTGTGCTATTTGAAAGGTACGATGAGTTATGGCATTCACTTTACCAGGTACCCGAGGGTACTCGAGAGTTATTGTGATGCAAATTGGATTTCTGATGCTGATGAGCTGTACGCCACGAGCGGATACGCGTTTCTGCTTGGAAGTGGCGCTGTTTCCTGAAAGTCTTGCAAGCAGACTATCTTAACAAAGTCTACAATGGAAGCAGAACTAATAGCATTGGATACCGCTGGCGCTAAGGCCGAGTGGCTTGGTGAACTTATGGATATACCGGTTGTGGAAAAACCGATACCGACTATTTTTATGAACTGTGACAACCAAACTGTGATAACAAAGGTGAACAGTTCTAAGGACAACATGAAGTCTACGAGGCATGTGAAAAGGCGTCTGAAGACTGTCAAAAAATTGAGAAACTCCAGAGTAATTTTATTAGACTATGTCTATACATCTAAGAACCTGGAGATCAGTTTACTAAGGGTCTGTCACGTGATGTGATAGAAGGTGCATCAAGGGAGTTGGGCTTGAGACCCACTTGAAGTCACTCCATAGTGGTAACCTATCCTATGTGATCGGAGATCCCGTGAATTAGGATGGCAAAATAAGCTAGTGGAGAGGTGAAGGACAAACTCCTTAGAATAAAGTCTAGCTCATTTGAGATGCACCGTCTCTCCAATACTGTAAAGGAGGTTGATTAAATTCTTAATGTGATCCGAGTGGCTTGGTTAAGCAGGGATGTTGTCCTACAGAACATCCTATAAGGAACACACCTATATAAGTTCGATTGCTAGTCACAATCTATGAGATTTGGATAATCTCTAGACACTCAAGAAGTAAGACTTATATGCTTCAAACAGAGGGACACTCTTTGCAGCCTAGTATCAGTTAAGGGTTTTAGTGAAACTCATCTCACACAAAACTGTCAATTCAAGGCTTAGTCCATTGTTCAGCACAGTGTAGCTATTACTCTAGATAAATGTTCAACTTAACCGTCTCCATCGAAGCACTGATATATAAAAGGAATGTGGTTTTGAGACCTATCTGCATCGAACCCTAGAGTTTGGTGAGGATTGCTAGATATAATATGGGCTTGGCCCATTAAATATTTAATAAATCTAATAAAACTCTATGGTCTGAATAATGCACATTGAATGGTTTAGTACCGTATGGGAATTTAACTAAAGGTTAACTCGACTTATATGGTTGGGCTCTGTCCATCTATATTGAGAGGTTGAGAAAAGGATACCAGCGTGCCACGCGCGCGCGCCGCCGCCGCCGGCCGGCCAGCCGGGCCGGGCCGTGGGCGTGGGCGTGGGCGTGGGCGTGGCGAGGCAGGCAGGCAGGCAGGCGGCGAGCAGGTGAGGCTTTAATTTTGTCACTCAATTTCCATTGTGATGGGAGTTACCAAAATAAGTGGCAATTAATGGCTTGATTACGGGGAGTTTCTCCTGGCCTTTCCTCTCCCGTCTGTCCGTCTCCTTGAGAACTCCAGCTTTCAGTTGAACCACTTGGCAACACAACCACATATCCAGTAGCAAACGAGTTCTTCCCGTTCCGTCTCCTGCGCGTACACGAGATGGAAGAGTAGGCCTCCGGAACGTCTCCGTCCAGAGAGTTCACCTTCTCGGGTGAAGGGCGGCAATCACGTTTTTGGGGAGTGTCCAGCGGCGACACGACTACTCGCCTTGATCCCTCCTGTTCCCGGCGGCGTTGGCGGAGTTCCTGGTGGTGCAAGTTCCCGGCGTTGGCGTAGTATCTGTTCCCGGCGTTCGCGGAAGACGTGATCTTCACTGCTTCCAATCAGCACTACATCGAGCGGGATGGCTACTCCGACAAAGCACCATGTCGCTTCCGGGTGCTTCTGGCTCTGCCGCAGGGTATAATTTCTTTAAACGAATTGTTAATTCCATTGTCAAAATCACAATCTTGCTGGTTAGTGCCTATAGTACCTTTGACATGTTTTATTTGAGCAATAATTCGTGTCATATCTTGCTGATTAGCACTAAAATAATATTCATGATGATGATGATGATGATGTTTTGGTTAGACAAGCACATATGATGTCATGATCTTTCTGCTTATATCATTTTTATGGATTAAGTTAAACATGAATTTGCCTAAATTTGTAATATGTATTCATGTGGGATCTTATATTGAAGAGTTTATTGTAAGAAATATAATAGTATAATTGGATTTTAATTTTGATACTTAGTTTAGGAGATATAACTTTTTTTATTAAAAAGGATGGAATATACAGGGGTGGTCAAAATAGCGCCGGCTTCCGAGCAGATTGGACGCTAGCGCTCCCGCGCCGGAAAGGGTAGCGAAAAATGATGGGCAGGCCCATCGAAGTTGAAGCCCGATAATAAAGTCCGATTAAAAAAAGGCCCAATGATTGTGATCGCAGCTAATCCGAACTCTGATTCCGGCAGTTGCGTCAGCAGTCGTCTGTCTTCGTCATCTCTGGCAGTTGCGTGTTAAAAGCCTGCCAATCAATCAACGACTTTAGAAACGGCAGCGAGTTGTTAGGAATGGCAGTTTAGTTGGCCCATTGCAGTCTTGACTACTATTCTGCGTGGATTTAATTTCCCATCGACGACTTAGCAGCTAGAGCAGCCTTGCACACCATCATCGGTTATCCTCGTTCGTCCTCTCCGACATCCATATCCATCAGCCAAACATGGAGGCAGTCATCGGTGCGATCATGGGTGACCTTGCCAGTAGATCCATCTCTTTCCTCGTCGACAGCTACTTGAACCGGCGGAGGGCTCCGCACACCGGTGACGACGACGACGAGAGGCTGGTGGGCAGGTTGCATCAGCTGCTGCTTCGTCTTCATGTCATCATCGAGGAGGCAGAGCAGCGGCGCGTCACTAACCACGCCATGCTGTGGCAGCTCGGCGCGCTGAGAGAGGAGATGTACCGAGGCCACCACGCGCTGGACACGGCCAGGCACCGACCGGCCCATCACCACAAGCACAAGGATGATGATGACGACAACGGTGGCGGTGCGCCGGTGAGCCACCCTTGTTTTGCCACCAAATCTCAATCCAGCCCTGCTGCCAAGCGTATGCGCTTGATGATCTGTAGTCGTCCTCGTGGGAGCGAGGAACGGAGGCGGCGGCGGCTGCAGCAAGTCGTTGCCCGCCTGGAAACCACCATAGCTGACGTCAAGGATGAGTTCGTTGTGTTCTTGGTTGCTTGTCCTCTTGTCTTGCCCGGCCAGCCGTATAGCGTGCATATGGTCTTGGACAGGTGCATGTTTGGCCGCCAAATGGAGATGGAACATATCATCGCCTTCCTACTACAACCAGATCAGAAGCTAGGTATCCTGCCCATTGTTGGCCCCAGAAGATCCGGCAAGACCACACTGGTTGAGCACGCCTGCAACGACGAAAGGGTACGGGAACGCTTCTCACAAATAGTATCCTTCACTCTTGGTGATCTCAAGGATGAGGAGAACATAGCAGCTTCGAGTCTTAGAAGCGGTCGTGTAATACAGAATCAGCAACTCCGTGCCTTATCAGATGATGATAACCACAACGACAGCAAGGTTTTGGTCATCATCGAACTCAATGGAGATAGGAATTCAAAGGGCCTAGATGGTGGTATCATGGTGGATCTGTTTGGAAGGTTTTGCTCTATGTGCAGGAGTCATGCTCCGTGCCTAAGCAAAATCATAGTCACAAGCCGTTCCGACAAGATTATTGCGAGCCTTGGAACAACAGAGCATCTTAGGTTGGATTATTTGACCCAAGAGGCTTATTGGTACTTCTTCAAGGCACGCGCATTTGGTAGCGTTGATGCGTCAGAGCACCCAGAAATGGTATCAATAGCCCTGGACATCGCAGCGGAGACAAATAGGTCTTTTGCAGTTGTTGATACCTTTGGTGGACTGTTGAGATCAAATTTCAATGCTCGTTTCTGGAGGTTCACGCTAGCAGTCCTACGAGAAATAGTTAGGAAGCAGCAGCTCTTCATGAATATGAATGATGCAAGGCACATAGGTTCGAATTCAGAGGTGTGCAAGAAACAATTCAGCTCCAAAATACGTGAAAAGCTTATTTATCATGATGACTATCAAATAGGATCAGCAGAAGGAGACGTTCCGAAGATATCACTGAAAGATATCATCTTTGGAGGTGCTAGGCCTAAAGGAAGATTTGATGTTCTTGGTTGGAAATCCTCCATACCACCTTATCATACCTATGGGTACAGCTGCGAGATACAGAGGAGGCCACAGCTCAAAAGGAATGAGGAAACTGATAATAGCTGAGCAGATTGGCAGCTGAGCCCCATCCTCTGTCGTCTTTTCTTACTATTGTAATCTTAGATACCTCTGTCGTCTTTTCTTACTATTGTAATCTTAGATATAAATTCAGTTATCTGTACAAGTGTATGCTCTGGCATCTCTGATAGGTACAACAGGTAGTGAAATTAAGTGGTGCTTGATCCCAGATTCGCATCTGGGCCATTCAGTTTTCTCTTGAAGTCTTGAACCGCCTAATTTTCGATGTAGAAAGGCTACTACATGCTTGATACCTTCATAAAACATGGGCCTAAAGCGCCATGCTGTGAGCAAGAGTAAGGATCATGCACCAGGACCTATGAATGATGCCCTATTGCATGCAAATTTGAAGAAGGTTACCCAACTTTGATGCTAAGGCTTTGTTTGCTCCCTGAGACTGCTGACTACTAGACTACTAAGGACCAAATCAAAGACTATTTTACAGTCCCATTAAAGGGAACTAAAGGGCAGAACAAAGACTAAAATACCCTTCTTCCTCGATAGATCCGCTACCGCGCCGCCTTTCTCTGCAGCGCGGCGACCAGCAAGCGAGCAGCGCAGATGCGCTGCAGTGCACACGAGCGACCGTGATGGTCAGCAAGTGAGCATTGCGGGCCGCCTAACAGAGCACGCGAGCGAGCGTGGCAGCCGGCAAGCGAGCAGTGCGGGCAGCGCAGCAGAGCACGTGAGCAAGCGCGGCGGCGGCAAGCGGGCAGTGTAGATGAGCACGGCGGCCGACAAGCAGGCAGTGCAGCCGCGCGGCGGCACGCTGCAGGCAACCATTGCAGATGAGCGAGACGGCCTGCAAGCGAGCGCGACTGGCACGTGGTCGAGCATGGCCGCCACGTCGAGCCCGACCAGTATGCTCGGAGCAGGCAAAGCGCATGAGGGCGCCACTATATAAAGAGGAGAGAAGGAGGGGCATGGGGTGTCAAGTTGGCCAAATAGTCCCAAATACCACCTCCTCAAGGGACTACAGAATAGTAGTCACAAGTAGTAAGTAGTCCCTTGTTTAGTCCCTGTGTTTGTTCATTTGGGACTACTTAGGACTACAAAGTAGTCCAGTAGTCCCTACGAAGCAAACAGGCCCTAAATAGCTATTATAGACTTTGAACAACCCTGAATCACTAAAGGCTATGAAATGGGCTATGGGCCTAGTCAAGTAATTAGTTCCTTGCTTAACAGCATAAACCATGAGGCCTACGACATAGGTTACGGTCCTCGTCGATTAATTAGTTTCCTCCAAGCAGTGCTACTTTGGTATGACTTAAGTGTCTCAAGAGGATTTCCGTGCGTGTCATTGGCTTATGTACCAGGGAGAAACTTTATTAGTGGTTGGTGAAAATCAGGCTTGAAGAGGCTTTATAACGGTTTGGTAGCTAGTGTGAACACCTAGACATTGCAAGCTACCACAGTTTAGGCCCCGTTTAAATCCCAGTTAGAGTTGCAATTCTGCACTGTAGCACGTTCGTTTGTATTTGACAACTTTTGTCCAATCATGGCCTAAGTAGGCTTAAAAGATTCGTCTCGTGATGTACATGCAAAAAGTACAAACATGCAACAGCTGCTACTTCATTTAATACTTCATGCATGTGCCGCAACATTGATATGACTAGTTGCAATTGCAATTTGCAGTGGATCTAAACAGGGCCTTAGACTTCTGCATGATTCGATGGGTTTTATGGTTGTTTTGAGTTTTGTTGATACGAGAATGGTTGGTTCAGATGGGAACTCAGATGTGATCGTTCAAATGGGAACTCAGATGTGATCTCTCTCTCTCTCTCTCCTTACCGCTATGATGTCTATCTCTTGTGAAAAGAACATCTCTTGTACTGATACTTGGACGCTTGTTGACGAAACATTTTGATCTATCGCTAATACTTCCTCTGTTCCAAATTATATCTAGACATATAACATATCGGCATGTTTGGAACTGCTCCGTTACCCCTTTTTTTTAACTCCGCTTTACAAACTCCACCATGAAGCAGCTCCACTGTGAAGTTTGTGGAACAGGTTGTTTCAATACAAATGGTCCATTATGCTCCTGATTTACTTTTGTTCATTTGAATAGTACTCAGTACATGCACTTGAACATGGTACAAAATACTATAGTTGGAAATAATTTAGTCAAAATAATTACCAAGGTCTATTTGCATTTTTATACCAAAACAGCACGCTCCTACTAATGCCTTTTTGTTGCTTCAGATTGTAGACGCTAATCTTGTCCAAATAATCAATATATATACCTGATACTAAAGAGACAAAGTTTCTCCCCTAGAATTTTTGTCAAACGTCTAACCACAAAACGTCTAACCATCTCTCAGTCGAGCCCATTCACTGGCTCACGGTCCGCTCGTGGGTCTGGGCGCACTCAAGCCGCGCGGCCCAATTAACCGTAAGTTCAGCCCACTACAGCTGCAGTTTGTAAAGGTGGGCAGAATACCCGGAGCCTCGGGTAAAAAATTGCAGCATCGGTGGTTCGAACCGTGGCCAGCAGATTCCAAGACGCAATTCCATACCACCACGCCACAAGAGCTCACGTGACCTTTTATAATACTATGGTTTATTTATGTATCCAAAGCCAAGGGACCAAGGGCAATGAGAGGATCACGGAAGGACTATACTTTTCTCACTCTGTTGCTATGAACAAAAATAAAAGTATAAATAATAAATAAATAAATAATATAAAACGGCAAAATTTTAGTTTTTTTTCGTCCACCCTTTTCTAACTACCCGTCACTACCTGTCACTATTATCTTTAATGGGCCAAACTACCTAGCTACCCGTCACTTCCTGTCACTGTTATTTTTAATAGGTCATGTTTAAATCTTAATAAGATTTGTACTTATTCCTGTTTAGTTTTATGTGCCCAGTTGACATTAGTACCATATGATAAAGTGACGAAGGGCAACCAGGTGAGATGCAAATAAAACAAGAGACATTCCGCTAAGAAAACTTATATCTTTTTTGGCTTTTTTGGATAAAAAGATGTTGATACGCAAGTTAAACACGTATAATAATTACTTTTTTTTCTATATTGGTTAGAAATCAATTTAGTTAACGAAAAATTTATTTTGACACTCTCTATCTGCAACGCACGGTCACTATAATTGAGTTGACGAAAATTTATTTTGATACTCTCCTGTTACAACGCACGGACACTTTTGCTAATAATCTAATAAAAGGTGAGTGGTGTTGGCAATTCCAAAGGAACGTGGCAGGCTTGGCGTGCACGGTGCAGCCGTAGGAAGCAGGAGCGTGTTGGCGTTTGTACGGTGGCAACGTGGATAATTATGTCTCAACTCCATGTAGGAATACAAAACACCAAAAGTTGGAGTACCTTTTGAAGTGTTTCAGGAAAAACCTGAAGTTGGCTCTCAACTACACATTTTTCTTGGTGCACACTTTTTAGACAGAAGGTGTTTGGCAACACGTGATAGCACGGAGCTGTAGAAACGGGAGCAGGAGCAGTCCAAGTGCCCTCTAAGTGTACTGTAAAATCTATGTTCGTAGAAAAGTCAAGATATAATGTGGAACGGAAGGAGTACGTCGTCTAGGCCTTATAGAAAGCCTCGTTTGTCAAATCAAGGTATGCTTGTTTCGCGCTCTCCGCGTCCCATCTCACCCAGGAGTGTCCTTCTGCGTTGTCTGCAGTGTCGACGTTTTCTGAACTAGACTAGAAGCGGATCTTGTGGGATTGATCCTCCGATCCACTTGGTTCGATGCTATTCTCCGTAGGTATAACATTGTGTTGTAATCTATCGTATACAGATTTGTATAGGTCTTTTTCCTTCTGCCAAACAATTAATCCCTCGTATGTAGTTTGTGTTATAAAACATGTTGCCAGCGGTTAGGACCTTCCTCTCTCCGTCTCTCACGATCAACATAGTAGATGAAAATAGAATAAGGAGACACAAGATGTAGGGAGACTATTTTTTATTTCACTGAATATTCATGATCACAACATAGAGCTCCCATGTATATATAGTCCTGCCAAGGTCTAAGAGTTTCGGTAAGAGCCCACATACAAACGGACTAGGATTAGAATTCCTTCTTTTCCTTTCCTTTTAGGACAGAGTCCGTATGTTTTACAACAGTTTGATGCCTCAGATATCCACCATCTCCATCCCACCGCAGAAAGAAAGAAAAAAAACCTAAATAGAAAACGTTAGGCCATGGCAAACTGGCAAGAAATTCTTTAGAAAGGGTCATATATATGCTTTGTCCCATAGCAATTATTACCAAAAACAAATCGGCGCTTTCATGCTATGTATCTTTCATTGGAGGAAGACAGACTTTTCTGACTTGTGAATTCCTTCTACACACGATAGCTTGATGAAGACATCTTCTTCAACTTGTAGAATGTCACTTTGTGTTCCGGTTATTCACGTTACTACTCCACCTCCGTGTGATTGCTCGTGCGAATTGACCTCTTCTACTTTTCTTCCATCCATTCTGGTTGGCTAATACGTATATTCAGACACATAACTAAGTCGATTATTAGTCCTTGTCTAAATCTAATGCACATGCTGTTATGTGTTGCTTTTGCTTAGCATGAAAGCAGTGCTATGTATATTTGAATGCTGAAGGAGACTATATTCAGTTATGTACATTGGAGACATTTATCCAAATCCTGTCTAGTCTGGTTCAAAAATATATATGACGAGAAAGAGGAATCTTTGGGTGGCTAGAGATGCCACACATCGTGCTGGAGGTTACATTCATCCTTGTCACGTTGGCATAACACAAACTCAAGCGTACTGCTCAAGAATGTGCTGACACGCTGCATATTCTACCAAGCAGGCAAGCAGTGAATCGTAGAAGACAAGGAATTCCTCCTTTCCTAGATGAATAGCACATTCTACCAAGCAGGCAAGGAAGCATCACAAAGACAGTGATGCTCAGTGTGTTTGCTGGAAATTCAATGTTGTGCTCCACTAAAAACTGCGTCAAGGTGCCAGACCGTCAGAGATTTCCCATTGCAGGGAGCATTCCTCCCACCACACACCTTACTGTCAAACCCATAGTGATGACTTGACCAGTATTCCTTTTCCTTCATCTCTATCACTGTGGATAGATATCCCACAACGGCACAGCTGTATGGATAGTAAAAGCAAGGTGTGAACAAATGAATTCCCCCAAGACCACCATCTCTTGAGCAGTTCCCAAATAGGGTCCTCCAGACAGATACGAATACTCCAGTAAGGTGCCAGCAAGGTATGATATTTTCTCTAATGCCCACATGTTTCATTTCCACCACCAACTAATCACTTATCCTTATATTTGCTACTGTGTCTACTTCCTGCATACAAAAGGTGAACTCCTGAAAGGAGTCTCGCATAAGTGGTCCTCATGGCGAGCATGGTTGCTTCAGCCTTTGTTCAGGAGACCGTGAGCAGAGTCAGCTCCTTCCTCTTCAGCAAGCTTGATGACGAGGAGATGGCATCCAGACGACACTATCTTGAGAGACTTGAGATGGCACACACCGAACTTGAGCTTGCACTCGAGAGATCTGCAAGGATGCCTTTCACAGATGTGTCCCTGCTGCGGCGCAGGAAGCTGCTGGAACGTGCTTTCGAGGACTGCGAATATCTTCTACAGAGGTGCAGCAAGCAGCAAACCACAGACACTATTTTAGAGATGGAGCAACGAGTCACAAACTCCTCCTTCACTAAACGGATTGCACAGGTGACTCAATCATCCATATTCTCCTATTTTGCTGGGTTTTGCAAGGACAGCACTGACGACTGCCATGAAGTTCAAAGATTTGAGTGGTTGGCAGAATGCGCCAACCGCTTTCTCAAAGATGTGGTGTCTGGATGCTCACCTCAGCGGTGCATGTTCTCCAACCCTCTTGTCATGAAACTTCTTCAGGGCAAAACTCTGCAGTACAACATGGTGCAACAAAGCATACTCCGCCGTCTTCACATATGGCCCATGTGTGTGGAAGGGCGTGGTGTGGAGGCAGCTCTAGAATTTCTCTACGAAGATTGCAAGATGCCGACAAGAACTTTTGCTCTCGCATTGATGCTACGACTCTCGGAGAGCACGGATATTGTTGGGACTGCTATAAGATGCTTGCAGTCATTCACATCTTCCATGAAGCATATTGCTGAAGCTATAATGGGAGAACTGGCTCGACTTCCTCTGCAAGATATTTCTCATTCACCCAATTTTGGAGGCACGATGCATTATGTTGCAAACCAAACGGTTGTGCTGGATACAACATCCCATCAGAACTATCATGCAGATTCCCAGAGCAGGTTATCCTGGTGCATGTTGAGTGCTATGTTTTGGCCTCTGAGTGCACCAACTTGCACAGCACATCAGCGGAAGGATCTGGAAGAAACGCATTGGGTGACTGGCCACCTCTCAAGCTGGGAGTGGGCTTCGCACCTCACTTCTGCAACGAATGCATGCAGGGGAAGACTGGAGTTGAGGTCATTGAAGGGAAATCAGAGCCGATAAGTGATAGCCTGCAACAAATGGATGCGATGGTGCTGTTAAAGGCGATTGACTGCTACATTTGTCATCCTGATTTATCAGATTATCGAATGCGTTTATATGCAGGACATGGCGTTGCGTACTTCATCGTGCGAAAATCAAGCCCTGGAAGAGCAAGTGCGCCCGAATACAACTGTAAGCCAAATATCCGAAGAGTTGTGAAGAGAAGGCGATTCAAGCGGGAGTCATCAAGGAGGAATTAATGCTTTGCCAATGCTATATATATGTGCCATATTGTGGTTCGGTTTAGAAAAGGAGCCGTAGCATTTGCAGCTTTAATAAGGTCGATCATGATGATGAATTGTGACTGACTTGTACAAAAGTGCTTGATAAGCACGGTGACACTGTGCCAAGCTTTTTTCACGTAATATGACGTCCAACAATACTAGTTTATTTTTCCATTTACAAACAATTGCATATATATTTTTTCTTGGGGTTTCCGCATATATCTTGCTCCTTGTTTATGCGGCCCTTTTAACGGCTTTGCATGACTTGACTGTGCACAATAAAAATTTGATGCCATGCTATTTATCAGTATACGGGGTCAAATCCTCCATTTGGTTCGGTGTCAGTCTCTGAATTATATTTGTGGTTGTCATCCTCCATTTGGTTCGACATCAACCTCTTGAGTTATAGTTGTAGTTTTCTTTTCAGAGGTAGCACTAAAGTAGTCACACGGATGAATTGGATATGTGTAAACTCATGTAAAGACCGGAATAAACATTCTCTTATCTGAAACTGCAATTACCTAGATCGGTCATATGAGCTAAGCAGTCAAGCCCAATCTTGTCCCAAAGTTCTGAACTTGTAGAGCAACCGAAGAAGACTTGATGCCGGTCCTCTACTTGTTCAGCACAACGCTAACACCAGTCATCATCCACAACCGTGTTTTGCATGGAGGTTGACCTTTGTGCTTAGCCTATCCTTGAAGTATAGTCTGGCGAACACTTTAACTTTGTTGGGCACACGCGTACCCCAAATGCATCCACCATGAATATCTAGAGAGCCATGGTTGTTGTCTAGGGTGGTATAGGCATTGCGTGCAGAGTTGGCTTGTTGGTAAGCCTAAGCAGCCTTTTGTCTTGACCATCCCTAAGAATGAAGTCCTGCAGACAAGAAACTAAGTTGTCTAGCTGAGCAGCAGCAACATTAGTAAGTTGAGGTCTTAGACACAAGTCAAACCCGTTATGGAAAATATATTGCACGGACACATTAGGCCTGGTTGTATGAGAGAAAAGAGCAGCAAGAGTGGAACAAAATGGCCATCAAGAGGCAGTGGTTGAACCAGAAGGGGGTGGAAGAGCCATTACGAATGTCGACATAAGTGATAGATCAGAAAAAGCATTAAGTTCATCATTGGTGATCTTCCACAGGCAGCATCCTGGAGAGCAACCGTTCTTTCTGGGTAGCATTTTCATTGGAGAATAATTTATCGATGATTTTCATGAGCAAGAAGCGGTTTTGGAGTTCCATATCTTTCACACTGAGACTACCATTAGTTTTGCTTGCCTAGACATTTTCCCATGCTACAAGACACTTGGATCCGTGGCAAACATCATCAACCGTCCAAAAGAAAGCACAACGACAGTGATCAATGGCCTTGATGATAATCATGGGAGCTCTCATCGCAGAAATAGAGCAAAGTGGGATAGAGCTCAGAATGGCAGTGGAGAGAGTGAGATGCCGGTGCTGTTAAGAAGGGATGCGCACCAACCAGAAAGGTACTTATCACAGGAGGAGAGTAAAGGGAGGCAGTTGGACACTGAGATCTTATTGGGAGTTAGCTGAATACCAAGATAGGTTAGTGGAAAGGAAGACACTGTTGTGCAGAGGTAGCAACAAGGGCATTGGCCATATCCGTAGGGACGGAAACAGGGAAAAAATCTATCTAGTGGTAGTTGATTGATAGGACAGTAGATAGTTCGAAGAGCTCCATTATTTTAATGGATTCATGAGAGCACTTGAGATAAATTAGGGTGTCGTTAGTGTCCTGGAGAACGGGGCATGGCTGCCAAGGGGTTAGAGGAAACAAGAACTTGGTATCGAAGCAATTGGTGAAGGACATCAACGACAATGATGAAAAGATAAGGGGACAGGGGATCTCTCTGTTAGAGCCCATTTTTGCAGTTAATCCACCGACCAAGGACACCATTGGGAAGTGACGTCTTGCTAGTATTCAGAAGATCACTAATCTAGGTACACCACTTATCAGGGAAACCACGACAGCACAGAATGCGATCAAGGTTGTCCCAATTCACACAGTCAAAGGATTTAAGAAGAGTAAAATCCACTGTGGGTCTGTGAACTTGTCATGCAATCTCATCTAGGTCCGTGTACTTAGAAAACCAGGATTACTGGTCCTTGGACTCGCTAACTGTATCATTCACATCCCATACCAACTTTGGAAGGCTGTTTTCTCTTATTTAACTACCACGCTGGCGTGCAGGTGGAAAGGGCGGGGAGTTCTCCCGCCATTTTCTGTGCTATTTTGCAGACTACCCCCTAGCCATATTGCTCTCTCCCTCCTTTATATATGTGATATTTTTTACCTCAGCCCCCCTCTCTCCCCACTCCCTTTCCTCTCCACCAAGACGACATGGCCACCCCTTCGAGCTCAAGCTCCAAGCAGCAGCGGCCAAGGTTGAGGCCCGGGCTCCCCTTGATCTGGTGCGACGAATGTAGGCGTGCTGAGGTGGTGGAGCGCTTGTCAACCACCAGTTTGAATCCAAACCGCATCTTCTTCGTTTGCCCATACCATCAGGTAGTGTGCAAATCTTGATTCCCTTGCAGTTCACTGGTTGGTGTGTAATGTGTTCCATTGTTCTGTGCCATCAGAGAGGTGGACAAGGTTGTCCATTCTTCTACTAGGAGGAGGAGTATGAGAAGCTATTGGCCAAGAAAGAAGCTGAAGAAAAAGGAAAGGACATTGCAGATGTAGAAGGAGAGGTTCAAGGATTGCTGAAACCCAATGAGGAAGAAGATGGAGATATGAAGACCATGTTGTCTATGTTAGTGGATGCAGCTCAGGCTGCAGTAGTATTACTGAAGGTGGTGATAGTTTTGTGTGGCTGTGCTCTTGGTGCTTTGTTGTGCATCCTGGTTGTTGTGTTGAAGAAATGAACAGTATAATGTACTCAATCCCAATGCTCTGAGTGAAGTGAATACAAAGCTATGTTGTAACTAATTTCTCTGTAATTGCTATCTATGGTTTGTTTCACAGATTAGAGAAACAACATACACTTGTACAATAAATGAACCAAGAAAGAAGATTGAAACTGATCACTTGTAGATATTAGTTAGCATCCATACAGAGTTTTGGTGCTAAGGCAGATTTAGATCACTTGACCACAAAGCTAGAGTTATGGACTCATTACATATTAAGCAGAAGGACCCGTCTCAGGCAGGTCACACTAAATTCTTGAGTTCATTGTTGTAACACATCTAACAGACTAACACATCCAACACATCAGCTGGTAGTAGTTCTATAACTGTGTGTGTGCGCCATCTATTTTCCCAAAAGTTGTACCCAAAAGATGTACACAGAAGCTATACAAAAAGGTGTACCCAAAAATTATTCACAAAATTCTTCATGACTGCACCTTGGCCATCAGTTTGGGTTTGGTGCAGCAGCATCAGGACCACCATGAGCTGTTGTATGAGCAGCAGAAGTGAGATTCTTCTTCTTTGGTGGATTCTTCTTCTTCTTTGCAGGTTTCTCTGCAGCAGTAGAGGCATTCTTTTTCTTTGGTGCATTCTTGCGCTTGTTCCTGCCTGCTTTTGTTGCTGTTGTGAGGACAACTGGTCTAGAAGTGGGTTGGTTAGTGTTGATGAAAGATGAAGAAGGGAGAGACCCAAGATCAACTGACAAGTTACTAGGATTGGGTGCCTGCAAGATTTGTGTGCTGGATTAGTCAACAGTTAGTGAATAGGACATGTGGGGAAGAGGATATTCACCTGTGACAACATCTGGGACAACATAATGGCTTGGTCATCCATTGGTTCTTGCTGTGTGATCACCTCGACTGGATCTTGCTGTATGTTCACCTCCTCTGAATCTTGATGTGTGTTGACTCCATGCTGCTCTCCCTATGCTGGTTGCCTTGTCACTGGATGTTGGGGCCTGATGCCTGCTTTTCTGAGTGCACACCCCTTGGCATTATGGTTAGGCTCATGGCACTAGGAGCAGTGAATGATGATTCCATGCCTTGCAAGTGAAGGCCCATTTTTGCCCTGAATCTCATGTGGTTGCCTTCTCCTAGATTTGGGTGGCCTTCCTATCTTCTTCTCATAAATAGGTGGCTGGACAATAGGACCATTCATCTTCATCCAGCAGCTCTTGTCAGAACATGGCATCACATTGAACCCATACACAACACTATAAGTGTGAGTAGTGTAGCATGAAGGTTTGACGTCTTCAGCTGGGATCCTTTCATGCCTGAGACAAGAGATGGCATGACTGCAGGGAATGCCAGTCAAGTTCCACCTCATACAATCATAGTGCTTTCCATTGATGTCCACTGTGTACTGATATTCTCTGTCCCTTACTTCAAAAAACACCGCTGCCAGAAGGAGAAACAAAACAAGTGTTTGCCCACTCGGCATTTTTAAGAATTTTCTTTCTAATCTTAGGACAGATAGGTTCAGGCCACTTCTCAGATACATCTTTCTGCCTGTTGTACACCCTGTTCATGAGCTGGTCTTTTATCTTCATGATCATGCTTAGGATTGGCATTTCTCTTGCATCCAAGATGTACTTGTTGAAAACCTCACATGAATTATTGAGCAACAGATCACACTTAGGAAACTCACTGAAAAATGCTCTAACCCAAGTGTTGGGGGCCATCAGTTCTAACCATCTATGTGCATTTGCATCTAATGTCCTTATTTTCTCCATGTTCCTATTCCATTCTACATCTACTGTGGACCTAGCACAAGCCCATAGTTGGTTCTTTAGATTCTCACCTTTGAAGTGACCTTGAAAGCTGGAGTATAAGTGTCAACCACAAAACCTGTGTTCAGATTCTGGAAAAACATCTTGCATTGCAGGAATAAGTCCCTGGAACAGGTTGGAAACTGTTAATGTACAACTGGTTCATAGTTCAAAAGTTGGACAACATTTCAAATAAATTAGAAAGAGTTACTCAATTAGAAGCATAACCTTTTGTTTGTCAGTCATTAAAGTCCATGGATAGGTATTTTGAATACCTAGGTCTTGCTTTAGAGTCTGAAGGAACCATTTCAATGTATTCTTTGACTCCACCTCCACATAGCCCATTGCTACAGGAAAGATGCAATTGCTTGGGTCTATGCCAACAGCAGTCAGCAAACATCCTCCAAACTTGGTCTTTATGTGACAACCATCCAAACAAATCTAAGGCCTGCAACCACTTAGGAACCCCCTCTTACATGCATCAAGTGAAAAATACATGTTATTGAAATGACCATCATTCAAACCAACATAGAAAGTGCTCCCTGGGTTTGACCTTCTTAGCTCATTGCCAAAATCCCACAGCAAATTGAATTGATCAATCTCATTCCCATATATCATGTCCATAGCCATTCTCCTTGCCTTGGCTAACTTGCTCCTACTAGGTGTCAGGTTCCAGTCCTTCTGCACAATCCTTGCAAAATTTCCAAGTGTCATCTCGCTATCTGCTCTAAAGGTCTCAGTGTATTTGTCTGCTAACCACTTGGCAGTGCACTTCTTGAGAATCCATTCCTTCCTGCAATTGTGGTTTCCATTATAAGTTTTCACCATGATTGCCTTTGACCTGCTATCATATGAAGGATACAATTTCCAAGGGCATCCAACAGCACAATGACCCCCAACCCTAGACTTGTCATTCCTATGCAGCTTAATGTCCACTCTGTTCTTGTGGCTGTACTCTGTAATGGCTTTTCTCAGGAGCTCCACACTAGAGAATAGCATGCCTACCTTAAAGGCTGGATTGACTAGATCATCAGGGTTGAATGATTTCAACCTTAGTTTCACTTGGCCTTCTCCATCTGAGTCATCAGGCAAATCAAGGTCACCATCTGAGCCACTAGAGTCCTCATCTTGTGGGCCAGAGGATTGACCAGTAGCCTTCTTTGCCCTTTGTACCTTTGCTGAACCCTCATGAACAACTTCTTCATCTATATTGTCCACAAACAAGTCATCAACACCATCTTGAAAGTCATAGTCACTGTCAGCATAGTCTGAGTCTGAATCTGAGTCTTCTTCATCCACAGAGATGCTGTCAGCATTAGGATCAGCAGTTGTTCCCTGATATTGATCATTCCTAGGCAAGTTGGTGTATAAACTTGGTAGCTTCTCCCTTGGTTTTTCATCCACAGAAGTAACACTAAGTAACTCACCAAGTGAATTCAGAACAACATCATCCCAACTAAGACCACTAATTTGGTTGTAGTGATCAATGTACAGAACAAGATTGTTCACCCTACCAACAACTTGCTTCATTACCAAGGTGTTCTCATCAGATTCTATGGTTCTAAGACCATCAGATAACTGTTTGCTAGGCAAAAGCCAATACACCTTAACATTATCAATTAGGCCATAATCAAGCTGCAATATAAGGTCTTCTATCTAAACAAAGCTCCATAATTCGGCTTCTAGGTCATCTTCCCATGTGACTTTACCATCTAAGTACCTTCTGTTGACACCCTCACCGCAGAAAATACTCCCATGATGAACTTCTAGCGAGAACTTGTTCGACCCAGGACCTAAATTTCATGGTGATTTAGCAAACAGGAAATCTAAGCTAAGACAATAATTTCCAAATCCATAAAAACCCTAAAAATCACTGATTCTTCACTAACCCTATAAAATAGCACTGAGAACGCAATGTGCAAACACATGAAACCAAGAATTTAGGTTATGGCGAACTCACTGTACTCCGGCGGCGGCTCGCCGACACGGCGAAACCTAGCGGGAATGGCGCCTGTCCGCCTACGCTGGTGTCGTCTCCCGTCCACCGCCTCACAGTCGTCGCCGCGTGTTCCTTCATTGCTCCGATCTACACTCAGCGGCTCTCGTCGACTGCGCCGCCTCTCGCCGACTCTATCGTCTCCGCTAGCTAAAGAGATCAGCCAGGATTGGTTGTTAGGACGACTTAATGAAATGCACTACACGAGGGGGCTTCTTGCATATTGTTTTTGGGCCTGCACTGGCCAGGATTGGGTCAACAAGCCAGCGTGGCAGTCAAAGAAGAGAAAACAGCCTTCCAAAGCTGATTTGGGATTTGAATGATACAGTTAGCGAGTCCAAGGGCCAGTAATCCTGGTTTTCTAAGTACATGGACCTAGATGAGATTGCATGACAAGTTCAAGGACCCACAGTGGATTTTACTCATTTAAGAAAGTCAAGCTTAAGCATGATGGTGGGAGATTTCTGTCAGTAATAGCACTGAAGCAAATCAGCCGTATATCCAAAACTTTCGGCGATGCAGCGGAGAAGCAAGAACCTGGATTGGATAGTCCTGAAGGGATGAGGGGATGAAGACAATTAGTAATAAGAACCTTAGAAATGCATTTGACAATGGTGTTCTAGAGAGCAATGGGCATAAACTCTTGAGGCTTCCGGGTGAGCACAAGGTAGGAGTGATTCAACATTTCAAGCTCAATAGTGGAGTGATCATGAAAAGCGTCAAAGAATGCCAAAAGGTTTGGATAAGTGGTAGGCCAGGCTGCTTTGAAGAATAGAGGGCCAAACCCGTTAGGACCAGAGCTGGCGTTATCATGCACATACCTGAAAGCATGGTGGATTTCATCTTGTTCAAAAGGGGCAGAAAGGTGGTCAAGATTTAAGATGCCATCTAGATAGAGGTCTTCCAGACGGAAGCTCCAATTTGTTACCCGAGTAGTGTCCAAAAGGTTTACATAAAAGGAACGGAGGACAACCGCTTTTTGAGCATAGTTGTAGATCTCATAGTTGTCATGTTCAATGATCTGAATTTTGTTACGGTGATGGCGTTGATTGGCACTGGTATGAAAATATATATATCATGTGTTATTGGCATAACTTGGTCTGGTTGACACAACTGAGAATGTTGACAATGAGGGAACTAAGGTTGCACTCAGCCGTGGAGAGAGGACACAACTCTTCGATGTGATCCATTAGGTTGATCACAATCCTGCAGTCTGTTTCTTGTTGAGAGAGGAGTGACTTCTTTTTCGCCCATGTTCCCAGCGCCGATCTGGTAGCTTGTAGCCTGGCAGCCAGGACGGCAGAGGTGTCGTTATTGCTGGTTCGACAATTCCATGCAGCTAGCGTTCACAATTTCTTCAAAACCATTTGCCTAAACCAAGTAATTTTCAAAGTGAAAAGGATTGGACTTAGGATGGAGGTGGCAATGTTGAGGTACATGATTGGACTTGTGATGGACTATTCATTGTTGATCCTCAAAGCCAGGGTGTCACGAACCTGGACTATCAATTCACAATTGCAGCAGTACTGATACAATTTGGGGAAGAATCAGAGGGAGTTTAGACTGGGAAGAGCAGGAATCAGGGGATAGTAGCAAGAACAGCAAGGGAACAAGTCACAGACAGAGGAGGAAGAAGGTTTTAGGTTCACGTTGTGTTTGATGGCCTCCTGAGCATGCATGCCTCTCTTTTCCTTTGTAGTCTGGTACTTCGGGTAGATGGGCCGTGGCCTCCTCCTAGGCCCACCTAACCCAGTACACCGAGCCCAGTACATGACACAGGGCTCATATATTTGTTTCATCCCCTGGCACTTACCAGCAACAAAGCAGCCAGTCACCTTGCTTCAGGTCGTTGATAGTTACAGCACTAGCTTCCATGTGATTGCTCATGCGAATCGACGACTAAGGCTCATCATTCATTGCGCCAATCATTTAGAATGTGTTTCTGAAATGGAAGATGGAGACTTTCTGACTTTTGAACACCCTATACACCAGTTTCTGATGAAAAATCTTCAAGTCGTAGGCTTCTAGTATTTAATTTTGCTCCCTGGTCATTGACCGTTACAATAGCACCTTCCATGTGATTTCTCATCCACACGTGGCAGGGGATGGCACACTTCAGGATAGAGGCTGCTTTTGAGACGTCTAATAATTGGCTTGTCGTTGATGCATCCTTGTTGAGTTGCTGTATAAAACTTAAGGCTGCTGCATGAGAACGCGTGCACATATGAAAGCAGAGAATTCTAGGAGGAAATTAAAATACACTACCGGTCCCTCAACTTGGCTAAAGAAGTCATCTAAATTTCTCAACTTTCAAAGTGATATATATGGATCTCTAATTTTGGCATAGAGTGTCATCTAGATCCTTAAATTTTCAAGTTGATCACCGCAAGTCGCGAAACTCGACAGAGGGTGTCATCAGCTGGGTCCTAAATACAATAGCTAATTTCGGTAGATTGTTTTTTTTTAAAAAAAAAGAAAATATAATCTTGGGTACTTTAGGTACAATCTTTACATTGTTTCTAATATTGTATATATTTTTCATACGATTTCGGATTAAGATGATTTTTATATAAAAATTATAGCCCTTGACGAAATCTACATCTTTCTAGTTTTTAGTTTTTTTAATTTGAGGTCATTAATATGGTAAAAAAAATATTAAATAATATCTGAGTAGTATATTAATCGCGTAAAAACGCTTGTCGCCTTGAAAAAAAATCATATTTTCTTAAACGATACCAAATTAAGATACTTTCTATATGAAAGTTGTAGCACTCGTCGATATCTACAACTTTCTAGTTTTGAGTTTTTTTTAATTTTAGGTCGTTAAGATACTAAAAAAATTAAAAAATTAAAATCACTATGCATGAATCAAAATCAATGGTTTAGTTTTTCTTGAGCATCTTAACGACCTCAAGTTATAAAAACTCAAAGTTAGAAAGTTGTAGACTTTGTCTAGCACTACAACTTTCATATAAAAAGTATCTTAGTTTGATAGCATATAAGAAATATATGATTTTTTCCAAGACGACAACTGTTGTATAGGATTAATATACTGCTAAAAGTTATATAATTCTTTTGAGCATATTAATGACTTCATATTAAAAAAACTCAAAACTAAAATTTTGTAGATCTCGTCGAAAGCTATAATTTTTATATATAAAATCATCTTCATTCGAGATTACAGGGAAAATATACAATTTTTTGAATATTCTAAATATTGTAGTTACGGTATCGCAAAATTAGATTGTTTTTTAATTCTTTGCTAAAATTAGCTATAATACATGGGACCTGGATGACACTCTCTACTAAGTTTAGGACCTTGATTATTTTAAAATTTTACGGACATGAATAGCGTCCTCTGTGAAATTTATAGATATACTGATATCATTTTCAAAGTTTATGAAGCTAAATGACACCTTAACCTATGTTGGGAGACCGAGGCAATTGATGAAATAAGAGGCGATGAATTCCATTGCAGTCAGCTGTCAGAGATTTCCATTGCATTGAGTCCTCGGTCCCCACCCCTGACTGCCAAATTATTCCACTACTGTTGACTTGACTAGCATTCCTCTTTCCTCACCTATATAAACGCCCATATGACAGCTGTATGAATAGCAAAAGCAAAGGTGTGAACAAATGAATTCCCCCATGATCCCCATCTGTTGAGCAGTAGTAGGATGCCCATGTGCAGTAAGGTGGCATCACGCAGCAAGGTATGAGACTTTCATTAACACCCACATGTTCTTCTTGTACCATTAAGTAATCGCTTCTCCTTGTAATCGCTTCTTCTTCTTGTACCATTAACTAACACCCACATGTTCTTCATGTACAGAACAGGTGAACTCCTTACAGGGGTCTGCAACTCTGCAGAAGCGATCCTCATGGAGGACATGGTGGCTTCAGCCTTTGTTCAGGAGACCGTGAGCAGAGTCACCTCCTACCTCTTCACCAAGCTTGGTGACAAGTAGGAGGCATCCAGAGGTCACTATGTCGAGAGACTTGAGATGGCGCACACCGAACTGGAGCTTGCACTCGAGAGATCTGCAAGGATGCCCATCACTGATGTGTCCCTGCTACGGCGCAGGAAGCTGCTGCAACGTGCCTTCAGGGACTGCCAAAATCTGCTTCACGAATGCAGCGAGCAGCAAACAACAGACATTACAGAGATCAAGCAGCAATCGGCAGTAGACTCATCCTTCGCAAAACGGATTGCGCAGGTGACTCGAACATCCATATCCTCCTATATTGCTGGGCTTCGCAAAGGCAACAATGGCTGCTCTGCTGAAACTGAAATCCGAAGATTTGAATGGTTGGCAGAATGTGCAAACCGTTTACTCAGAGATGTGGAGTCTGGGTGCTCATCACCTCAGAAATGCATGTTATCCAACCCTCTTGTCAGGAAACTTCTCCAGGGCAAAACTCTGCAGTACAACAACGTGCAAGAAAGCATATTCCGTCGTCTCCACATATGGCCCATGTGTGCCGAAGGGCGTGGTGTGGAGGCAGCGCTTGAATTTGTCTATGAAGATTACAAGACACAGGCAGGAAGTTTTGCTCTCGCAGTGATCCTGCGATTATCCGACAGCACGGATATTGTCGGGACTGCGATAAGATGCTTGCAGTCATTCACATCTTCGGCGAAGGATATAGTTGAAGCTATAATGGGAGAACTCGCTCGACTTCCTCTGCAAGATATTTCTCATTCAGGTACTTTTGCTCCGCGTTTCAGCATGCAAGATTTGGGCCACCATGACACCCAGTATTGGCGGCCAGATGTGTTATGTTGCAAACCAAACGGTTCTGCTGGATCTGGATACAACATCCCTTCAGAACTACCTTGCAGCAGATTCCCAGAGCAGGTTATCCTGGTACATGTTGAGTGCTATGCTTTGGCCTCTGAATGCACCAACTTGCATAGCACATCAGTGGAAGGAGGAGCTGGCAGAAACGTGGTAGCAGGTGATTGGCCACTTCTGAAGCTGGGAGCGGGTTTCGCCCCTCATTTCTTCCAGGAAAGCATGCAAGCGATTCCATTTGGGGTCACTGAAGGGAAGGCACAGACCGTTATTAGCCATAGCCTGCACCAAATGGATGTGACAGTGCGATCAAAGGCGATAGACCATTACATACGCCAGCCTGATCTGATGGCTTATAGAACGGTTTGGTGTTCAGGACATGGTGCTGCCTACTTCAACGTGCAGAAATCAGGCCCCCTAACAGCAACTGCGTCCAAACGTACTGGTATGTCAAAGATCCGGAGAGTTGTTAAGAGAAGGCGGTCCGAGCGTGAGTGATGAAAGAGCATCAATTCGTGCTTTACCAATGGAGTAAACGAAGGATTGGATATTTCTCGAGCTTACTCACAGCCTATTTGCGGAGTTATAGCTATGCACATGGCACGTGGCACCTGGGCTCTTGGGCCATCATCACTTATACACAAAGATACAGCTGCCCCCCTCTCAATATGGGTGATAGATGTATTTATCATTATTACCATCTTGTTATATGTTATATTGCATTCTTTTACTCCTAAACCCTTAGTTAAATAACGTGATATTAGATTACATGAGTTTATAAAATTTAACTCTATTGTAACATTATCTAACTTCTCCTTGATAAAGAAATGATCTATTTCCACATGCTCCGTTCTGTCATGCTAAATTGGATTATTGGTGATATTTGATAGCTGACTCGTTAAGTTGTTATCACACGAAACCTTAAGAGGCCTTTTCTTAGCATATTAAACTCTAAATAGAGATTTCTTATCTATAACAACTCACTTATAGAGATACAATAGCTTACTTTCTGTCTAGTCCTCCGGAACAATAAGCACCGCTACAAAAATCTTTACCGAGGCAGGTAAAAACCGTTAACTGAGGCAGTTTTTGTAACCGCCTCGGATCAAAGATCACGGTTAAACATGGCCTTTATCAAGGCGGTTACGTACCCGCCTCGATAAATCAGAATAAGAAAAAAAAAAGCAATAGAAAGCCCAAAGAGCCCATCCACACGGGCCCGCTACTGACGGTAATTATTGTATGATTTTACCCGTCAACTAAAAATGAAATAAGGATATGAATACAAACACCACCATAGAATAGGGCTTTAACTAACAGAATTTCACAGTTTTAGTGAATTAGTGTTTTGCAGGGGGTTATCCAAAAAAGAACCAAGGGAGGCCCACATGTCGGATTAAAATAACGAATTCCACCGCGAAAGGAGATCAAGAATATTCCAGAGAACAGGCACGCTTGACGAAGCGAGGCTCACTTGGCAGTGGGAGAGGGTCGGCCGACCCACTGCCAGGGTCAGCCGACCTATCAGAAGCTCCAATCCACGTGTGCTTCGACGTGGACCCACATCCCGAAATTTCACGCAATCTCAACCGCCCGTCGAAGTCGGTTTGATCCAAGGGCTACGGTTCATCCCACCGGCCTATATAAGGACCCCAGACCCCCCCAGGGTTTCATAACAATTCAGTCATCAATCAATTCAACCCAGTTGTAGAGAGCCAGAAACTCTAGAATCATTAGAGCTTCACCATCTACAGCATAGCTACATAGGTTAGAAGTAGAAGGAGGCGAGTTCTACTCGAGTTCCGGATCTGTCTGGAGCTAGAAGGCTTCCCGGAGCCATTGTAACCTCTCTCTTGTATCTTAAACCTCTTTTGAATGCTTGAGATAAAGTTGATTGATATTGTTCTACTATTGATTATGTTCTCAATTATGCTATTCATTGCTTATCTAGATTGTATACTTTGCATAGTTAGGATGCATTCATATTCATCCATAGGTTTGTATAGCGCTCATTCATTGATATCATGGGTGGATAATGAACATCATGTAAGCATGGTGCTTAGATGTGGTTTGTCTACAAATCCGCAATATATTCTTGGTTCCGTGGTAGATCACGGATGTGACACTCCCATTGAGTCTTTTGTAGTCCACACTCCGAATGTAGGGAGAGTAGGAAGTTATTATTACTTTAGAAGGCTGGCTATGATCTTGATCTTCCTTAGTAATATTCCCTTAAGTATGAATATGAAGTGTCTTCGCCATGATTGCTAGTATAATTGCACCAATCTAATATGTCTTTGATAGTATAGTTAGAATGACTTAAGATATCCTTATGCTTCAACCTAATCCATGCTAGTGCCTAGATAGGAAGTGCTCTAAGTGATCATTATCATATACTGATTGATTGGATTGATCATTATGCTTATCATATATATCATTATTATTGTGACATAACCCCTGTTCTGAGAATATGGGTCATGCATGGTTATCTCCATATTTGCATATGCATATGACATCTATCTATCTATTTATATCCCATTTATTGCCAACCCTTCCCAGTGGTAAAATATAAATGACAACCCGGAATACTGCTGGGTAAAATGCTACAATAGTATAATTAATCTGTGCGCTTGCAGATACTTTAAACTTAATATTTTATATCCTCTTTAGTCACTTGTATTCATAATAACTGCTTAGTATTATTTTGGGTAGTTTCCATTCATGTCTCTTATATTCATGTTAGGGATGACAACTTAGTTATTGTAAAAGATATAGGTTTAAAAGAAGTGGCTAAGTAATTTATCAAGTGACACTTAATTAATACCAACAAGCATTTTTGGCGCCGTTGCCGGGAAGGCATTTGGCATACATAAGATGTAGATAGATCATATGCATAACACCAAATATGTTGATAAACCATATAAACCTTACTCAAACAGGCTCACCATGTCCTTATTTATTCTTTGTGTAGCTTATGCAGGGTGATGTATGAACGGATTTGACCTTCCGCAGAATTTTGTTGAAAACCTAGAAGCTTCGATCAGGAAGACCCAAGCCAAGCTCAGGAAGACTCCAGATCCACCGCCGGAAGACATCCGTACAAGAAGAAGTTTGACACCAGAGTTTGAGGCTATGGCTAACAAGAGCCTTCACGAGTTCTCTGCTACAACCACCGCTAACATCCGTACAGGACCACCCACTGATATTGGAGACAATTGATTCGAGCTCAAGCCTGCGCTCATCAACATGGTGCAAGCTAGTCAGTTTTGTGGAAAGGCACAAGAAGATGTGAGTGCCCATCTCCAACACTTTTTAGAGATATGCAGCACTTTCACCATCAAGAGAGTAACCAGAGATGCAATCCTGCTCTGCCTATTTCCATTCTCACTGTTGGGAAGAGCTAAGCAGTGGTTCTACGCAAACAAAGACAAGAACACTACATGGGACCTCTACTCCACTGCCTTCTTAGCAAAGTTCTTCCCTGTGGGCAAGACGAATGCTCTCAGAGGGAAGATCACAAGCTTTCAGCAACAGCACGATGAATCAGTCCCGGAAGCATGGGAACGCTTTCAAGACTACATTTCAGAATGTCCTCATCATGGGATGGACAATTGGTTGCTTATGCAAACCTTCTACCATGGGTTGACTATCAGCACCCGTGAGACGATGGATGCTGCTAGAGGAGCTTTTCTGTTACTCACCATTAAGCAAGCTAGCACCCTTGTGGGGAAGATGGCATCGAACCAGAGTTGGAATGAAGAACGAGCTCCGACCCGCAAGAGAGGAGGAATGCACCAGCTCAAGGAGACCGACATGATTTCTGCCAAGATGGACCTACTGACGAAGAAACTTGATGACCGAGTCAATGACAAGAGAGAGGTCAACCACGTCCACGATGCCTAGATGACATGTGAAGAGTGTGGAGGCACTGGCCACTCAAGTCATAGCTGTATGGAGATTCAGGAGGATGTGAACTACGTCAACAACAAGAACAACTGCCGTTCCCAGAATCAGAACTGGAATCAGAACCAACGTTGGAATCAACAACAGAGGCCCAGATATAGACTAGTTTGTTGGCTGTCTTTACAGTCAGCTTGTTCCTCTCTCCGCTTTGGATGTATCCATAGGTACTCCAAAGTCTCTGTGCTGATGAACTGCAGATAGGTTGGGAGAGGACTCTCGTTGCCACCGCTGCCAAATTTGGATCCTGGGCACCACAGCTGAACCACCATTTAATTGGATCCATTGTGCCCGCATCAAGTTTAACAATGGGAAGTGCAAACATTCCCCTCTTCATAACAAAATCATTAAACTGCTCATGTAAGATTGCATACTCATGGTCTGAATCTGCTATTCAACGTAAAGCTTCCATCACCCTTTCCATAACCTCTAAATCTTCATTTCGTGGTTTCCTTCGAATGCCCCCAGGAGCTTCATTTCCATGATATTCTCTATCATAGTACCAAGGGGAGAGAGCATATGCAAGACACTCAAGTGGAGTATTCATCTGTTCCCAGTGTGAAAAAATTATATCTTCTATTTCTAGATAATCACTTCCGTGTGGATTGCCATCTTTATCCATAATGCCCTTGATCTTTCCAACTATATTGTCCATTCTCTCATTGATTTCTCCTATTTTTTTGAACCTTCTCCCTCACAGAATCTTAGTACTGACAAAATGGGCTCACAGATGGTAGGATAGCTTCGACCTCATTCCAAAAGACTTCATCATTGATTGCTTTAACAGTAGCCTTCTCTTGCATATTCTATCATCATTGCTGCAACCTCTCATCCAATCTTTCCATTGTTGGGTGACTACAGTGGTGGCAAGTGCTTCTCTGCAACTAATCAACCTGTCCAACGTAATGTAATTTGAAGCAAACCGAGTTTTTCCCATCCTCAAAAGCTCTAAGCGAGAATTCTTTCTAAATATCGCTAAACAGTGCAAATTGTTCTGGAAAAAATTAACAATATCTTTCCCGGTTTTGTATGTACCTTCCATCTGTGTAATCTCTTTGTTTTTCAGCTAAACCTATGTAGTAGCATTATAAAACTAGCTAGCCAAGTGCCCAAGTGAAAGGCGAAGTAAACTTTGTTAAGAATTAGTCTTCCTATTATTTTTCTTCTCTACCTACCAACACTGGTGGAGCTTAGGCCGTCTCCAATGGCTAGGTCTTGGCTAGCTCATGAAACTTTTTCTCATACCTGAATAGAAGAGAGAAGAGGCTGGAACGAGTGTTCCTTTATCTAAAAAGAGATAGTCCATACACGTGAGAATGATATATGAGATCATTTATTGTATTATGAGTTATGTAATCCTTAATCCGTCCCAAATTATAGGTTGTTTGACTTTTTCAACCCTAAGTTTGATCACTCGTCTTATTCAAAAAAATTTGCATAAAAAGAGTTAAATTTAATATATTCTTGAAGAACTTTTGTTAATAAAGCAGGTTATAACAAAAAATATCATATTTTGCATAAATTTTTGAATAAGACGAGTGGTCAAACTTAGCGTCAAAAAAGTCAAACGACTTATAAATTGAAACGGAGGGAGTAAGAGATAGATTATTGGAATTGTTATCTCTTAGAATGTTTAGGGCTATGTAGTTGCTCTTATTATTATGGATGCCCTTAGTGAATTTCCTCGTGGGCCATGACTTCCTAAGCTAAAGCAATTCTTAATGAAACATACTATAATTTTTCTTATTCATATAAATTTCCAGACAGCATTTACACGTACAATTCTTTATAGTAAATTCGTAATGGTGTAGAACGTACGTAACTGTGTTGTGTGCAAAGTCAACAGGTCGAATCTTTGTTTTTGTCGTTTTCACCTGATTTTTTCTTCTTTGCCATTTTTCAATGTTTCATGCACTCCTGGGCTGGACCGCTGGACTGCTGAGGCCCGAAGACAACCACCCAGCAACCCTTACGTAGAGGCGTTGACGCCACGCCACACATGCGAAGTGTCTCTTTAGGAGTCGACCCAACGCCGCCGCTGCCGGCCGACGCGGAGAGAAGCAGCGCACTAGACGCCGCCGTCCGACGTGGGGAGCCGCGCCGCTCGACACAGCGCCCCCGCTGCCGCCGTCCGACCTCAGGAGGCCACGCTCGATACCAGCGCCGCTGCCGCCGGAAGGCCACGCCACCACCGCCGCCGGACGCTTGACCCCAGCGCCGCTGCCGCAGGCCAACGCGGAGAGGACTCGACGTCGCCGTCCGACGTGGTGAGGCCGCGCTGCTCGACCCCAGCACCCCCGCCGCCGTCCGACGCCATTGCTGGTACGCAGTCAGCTTCTCTCCTTCTCCTGATCCCGTTCTTTGGTATGCCGTACCCATTCACGATCCATGGACTTTCATGAATTGTACCGCACCGTCCCCGTTCCTTGATCCGGAAACGAGGAACGCGGCATGGTACCGCGATCTCTGTGACTGTAGGCGTGGCGCGCACGCTGGGAGCAGCAGAGTCTTATAGAGACCAACTACAGTGTATGAACTCAGACCTTGAATAGTGGCCAAAATAATGCACGCTAGGAGCTACTGCATCATTAAGAAATGAGGAATAAAGCAGAGTTTTTTTTTTCTTTGACAACAAGGAATGAAGCAGAGTTGGAGAGAGAGGAGAAAGCAGAGTGGAGACTCTTGACTTGCTAGCACCTGGGCTTTCACAAGTAGTACACATGTATTTATATTTAATATAGGCCGCGGTCTTTCACACCTCCGGTTTCTAAAGCAAACACCGTCAAGGTAGCAGTTCAAGTTGTGGGAAAACAATTTCCGTATATGTAACCTACCATATACAGATACATATACTAGTTCTGATATATTGTGATCCATCGACTGCAGTTTGATGCACCAGATGTAGGGTAGTCCTTTTTCCTAACAACAATCTGTTTAGCCAAATTACACAGCATCAAGCAATGAGGACTGGGTAAGCATTGTACCCTTGTGGAACTATTTTTCCACACCCCTCACTATATCATCAATTAATCCTTGTCCTGCAGTTTGATTTAACATCCCTAGTCTGAGCTTTTCTCCAAGCCTCTGGTTTTTAAAACTACACTTTCTGGATATCATTTTCTTTTGAAATTATGACATCAAAAGGGGCCCTCTTTAAGTTTTGATCACTTGATTCATGCTCGACAATTATGTTGAAATACATAACTACTTTAAATAATCATTCTCGAGTTCTACCTATATCACTGTGAGAATGGTCCATTCATATTAATGACCAGTGTATCTCTTTTTGCTACCAAATTATCAGGAATGCCTACAAGAACCCCTCTAAAGTTCTCACCATATTTTACTCCACACTTCAAATATAACATCCAGAATATCTCTTTCTGTACCCAGGAAAGCTGTCCGCAGTTTTCATACAATTTAGTCGAGGTAGATTCTTGCATCCACACGTACCTAACCTTTGCTTCATATCCAAGTTGATATATCTAATCTCTTATGCACACTGCTATATATATTTTTTTCTTACCAGGGAAGGAGTGCTGCAGACGCTTGAATCCCAATGGCAGAGATGGTCAGATCTGTGGTTATCCAGGAGTCAATTAGCCAAATTATATCTGGTCTAGTTCAAAACCATGAGAAGAGAGAGGAAACAAATGCAGTCAGAAACATAGAGAGGCTAGAGATGGCACACATCAGACTTGAAGCTGTTCTTGAGATATCAGAGAAGTGGCTCATCTCTGATGTGTCCTTGTTGCGCTGGCGTAAGAATTTGAAGCGTGCTGCTCAAGAGTGTGATGACACCCTCCACAAATACAAGCATAGAATCCTAGAACAAGAAAAGATGGAACAAGAGGTAATGAATTCCTCCATTCCCAAACGGATCGCACATGCTACCAAGTCATTTGTTTTCTCTGCAACTAACCGCGACAACAAGGAGTTGAGCAGATCAGTTGTCAAACGATTTGAGTGGTATGCAGACGGAGCTAGTGAATTCCTCAGATTCCTAGAGCTTGGTGGCGCACCACACTATCAAAACATGCCAACTGGCTCCTTTATCAAGAATCTTTTTGCAGGCAAAGAACTACACCATGAAATCGTTCAGGGAAACAATTCTTCGTTACAATTATGGTTGACGCCCTTCAGAACTGCAGAGCATAGAACAGAGGCTATCCTGATGTTTATAAAGAAAGAAGCCACTGCACCACATGGTAATATATTCTTTGGCATGATAGTACAGCTTTCAGAGAGTACAGACATAATTGGAATTGCAGTTAAGAGCTTGCAGTTGTTTGCTCCTCATGTTAAGTGTACAGTTGAAACTATTACCAAAGAACTTACTCAACTACCTACTCAAGACCTATCATGGGTGCCATTTGTTTATTCATACCGGAAAGAACATTGGGGTAACCTTCACAGCCTTGCGACTCGGGTATCGCCCAAACCCGTTATGTTGCAAGCAGCACGATCGGCATGGTACTCGACCTTTTAGCAACCAAGACATGGCAGGAATATCAGATGCTTCACTAGAACCACTAATTGAATTTAATTTGCAGTGGCAAGTCTCACGGACTGTTTACAGGAAACATATGACCTCTCTGTCCGGAGGTATAATGTCTTTGCAAGATTCTCCATATCTGAAAGCTGGAATTACCTTTGCACCCCATGGGTCTTATGAAGACATGATACCAGAGAAAAATTCTGAAGCAAGGGCAATAGTTGGTGGAGATCAACACCTCTTGCATACAGACATTACCTTGCAACAACTAGGAGAGACCACGCTACCAAAGGCAATTGGTTACTTCTGCCAGAATGGCGAAGCTACAGTCTATAAAATGACTTGGAACTCTAAACATGGGGCTGCACGCATTCAGGTTGAAAGGTCCAGCATGAGAACAAGCACACGAAGAAGGAGAACTATTGGGGAACCTACAACAAGAAAGTTGTTTCCAGGACCGGAACCGGAGGTTTGGAACAGGACACATATGATTGCTCACTTGCTTGACTTATGGAGTACCCATGCACCCATCCAAATCCAAAGGCTGGTCATGGAATGGATGCAGAAAGAAAGGGAAATTCAGCTTGCAGAAAGAAAAGGAAAATCTTTCAGAAAAGATATCCTCAATGATAGAGAGCTAGTACAGCATAAAGGTTCCATAATTACATGAAAATAGTCTTTATTCTGTTAGTCTTAATAAAAGTACTGAAGCACTATATTGTATGTTACGAAATTATGCAACTGTGTGGCACATCTCCTTTTCTTAGTTTCAGTTTTTGTATTGTATATATTATGTTTTTGTTTCACACAAATTAAGCCGTTTTATGTGGATTAATAAATCACGTGAGTAACCTAGAACGTGAGTTATTTCTATTTCTATGTGTGGGTATATTCAGGTATTCATGCACGTGACATGGTGTTCATGCATACACGAATATACAGTGTTGGATAATATTATTGGATAGAGGCAACTACAGTTATTGCTAATTAATAATATGAAAACGAAAGCAATCAAACTAGAATTTAATTGGCACAAAAAAAATAGAAGCATGAGATGTATAAATAGAATTGGATTTTAGAAGATTTTTGTTAGAAGAATCAAGGGAATCAGAGTTGAGATGGAGGAGATATGAATTTTACAAGTTTATCGGCTAAACACGAACCGGAAATTATTCTGGGGATGTGGGTGATGGAAATGATGTGAGAAGGGTTTTGCTAGGCTCTAGAGTGGCTCTAGTTAATTTAGAAATTTTTGGGAATTTTTTAAAATGAACGAGGCTTACTTTTAATCTCTCATTTACACTCGGACCCGTGTCCATCTTCCCTGACCGCTGACGAGTGGGTCCAGTCAGATGGCAGAGGTGACCGGCACTGTGTTCGTGCTCCCATGCGCCGAATGGTGGATTGGGTGCTCTCCTCCATATGCCTTACGTGCACCAGGTCCTTTCAGAAAAGGGCAAAGATGCAGCATTGACGTACAGGGCTCTGTCTGATGCCGTGCTCTACTCTGATTGCTCGTGGTGAAAAGGTTTTAAATAGCGGGGTAAGATGTTTAGTAGTTTATCTCAAAAACAGTTATTAGTGAAGCTATATTAAGCTATAACTAGATATAACGGCTAAATCGTATATAAATATAAATAGCGACACACTGTCTTAAAAGGCTATATATATAGTGGGTTATAGCGGCAGCCATAGCCGGCTATTAAAAACTATAGGTGAAGTGGAGTCAAGGATGAACAACGTCTGATTCCCAGAGCAAGCGCGTCCTCATCCTCGTAGCCAGACGAGACAGAGGCAGCAGAGAGACAGCGCAGAGGGGCAGGGTAGCGGCACTCTGGTCACTGAAGGTGGTCGGTGTCGAGCTCCGGCGAGGTGGCTTCCATGGCACTGAGGCGCTAGGCCTCGGCGGCTTCAGTCGTAGTGACGAGAATATCGTTGCTCTGCAGGAGAAGAGCTTGGTAGCGACTCCAACTACATCGGCACCTCTGTTGCATACTCGAGCTCGGCTTCCCTGACAGCGGCGAGTTGAGGCGGTTCGCCGAGAAAATATCTAGGCGACCGTTGCCGGTAGTCTTATCCTAGGCTCAGCTGGCAAGGCATACGGCGGCATCCGGGGCTTCAAGATTTGTGCCATCGGACACCGTGAGGGAGGGAAATATCCCTGCGATGGCAGCAGGGCAGCCGCGAAGCTCGCGCTGTGGATAAGGATGCCAGGGAAAACGATGAAGGAGAGGGTCGGTTGAGCATAGTGAGGCTACTGATATTTTTCCTGCCGCGAGGGACGCGGTGCCAGCGTCCGTGAGACGTGGAGGCAACGCGGTCCACTGGGGAAGAGAGAGCTGACGGGTGAGGTCGTGACGTCAGAGAGGTGAGGGAGAAGGAAGCTGAGTTTCTCTAGTTGGGCCTTTGTGGCCAGTTCGGCCTGCTGGGCTTGAGGCCGGCCCAGTGAGGGAAGAGTTGGGCTGCCTGCTTGCTGCTCGCTTGGCTGATGGAGGCCCAACGTGAGGGTGAGACAGGTTGCCTCGCTGGCCAGCCAGAGAGGAGGGAAAAGAGAGATGGAGCCCGAGGCCTTTTCCCAATTATGTAAACCTTTTATTTATTTCCCAGAAAATATTTGGATATAATTTGGAATGAAATTGAGTGGATTTGAATTTGAATTCCAAGGGATTGGAAGGTTGAATGGTATGGATATTTAGGAGAATGTCCAAGGATGGTTTGGGAAAATTCGAGGAGGGTTTGCGGTTCGAAAATCATGGAATGAGATGGAATATTCAAGGAATATATTTTGGTGCGGCAAATAAATTCCAGATCACAAAAACACGCATTCAAACATTCAAGCATTCAAGATCAATCGAACATACATTCGTTCCAAACACTAAATTAAATTAATTTAAATACGCCACGATCTTCTAACGCTAGAAAATATCTCTAGCGCTACGATTAAACCCTAAGGAACGAAAAACACAGGGTGTTACAACCTTTCTCGTGCTGCTCTGACTAATCATTGCACTGTTGACACTCCTGGGGAGCTTAGTGTTCACCTCCGACCACTGATGGTGCACCACTTGCTGATCTCACTCGCTATCGTTAGCTTGTTGGGAGCCTTGTCTATCTTGGGATCACCTATCCTAATATTACTCACTATGTCCACATCTTGAGTCAATTTATCTTGGCTCCTACCTAGGTCCACTATGCTCATATCCTTCATGTTCTACAATACCTTCGCGGCACAATCTCCAGCCGCCTTTTCTTCCCTCGCTCTAGATCTCTCCAGCTTCAGGCATACTCTGACATGACTTGGGTGACTGATCCCACTGATTGTTTCTCTCTCTCTCTCTCTCCCTCTCTCAGCTTATTCTCTTTTCCTTGGCTCCTCCTTCATTGCCTGCAAGACCAAGAAGTAGACTACAGTTTCCTGCTCGATTGCTGAGGCTGAGTTGCGTTCTATGGTGACTATCACTGCAGAGGTAACAAGGCTACAATGATTTCTTGAGGATTTTGGTATGCTTGTCACTGCATCCACTCCTCTCTCTCTCTCTCTCTCTCTCTCTCTCTCTCTCTCTCTCTCTACTCACAGCACCGGTGCGACCAGTATTGCTCGGGATCGGGTTAAGCATGAGCTCACGAAGCACATTGGCGTTGATGCTTTCTATATGAGATCGCGGGTGAATGATCAGGTTGTGTCCCTCCACCACGTGCCTTCAGAGGTTCGGCTAGCCGACTTCTTCACCAAGGCACAGACACAGGCCCATCATAGATTCTTGCTCTCCAAACTCAGTTTTGTCGATCTACCATGAGTTTGAGGGGGTGTTATTATATGTATACTTGCCTTTGTATTTTCCCACTACTTGAACGGGCTCTTTGCTATGTGCACACATGTATACTTTCCCTTTTGGGCCTTGGAATAGAGATAGTAGGCCCATTCTAACACATAAATCTAAGTTCTAATTGTGCATACTATTATATGTTGTTTTTGTGGAGTAGGAAAGGGGTGTTGCATATTCTTGAAGGATCATGGCAGCGATGGGTAGCTCTGCAGTTATCTAGGATACAATTAGCCAAATCCTATCAGGGCTAGTTCAAAAATAGGATAAAAAGGGAATCAAATGTGAACTGAAACTTGGAGAGGCTAGAGATGGCACACATGGGCTACAGGCTACTCTCGATGTGTTTGATAAGTGGAAGATGACTGATGCATCCTTGTTGCATCGGGTAAAAAGCTGAAGCATGCTGGTCAAGAATGCGATGACACACTGCACAAATGCAAACAGAGAATTGTAAAAGATGAACAGATGGAACAAGAGGTGAGCAACTCCTCCTTCCAATAAGAGTAGCACATGCCACCAAGTCATTTATATTTGTCTCCTTTAGCAGTAAGAATGAGCTGAGCAGATCAATTGTTCAAAGCTTTGAGAGGTATGCAGATGGTGCTAGCGATTATTGAGATTCACGGAGCTTGGTGCGACTCCACGCCTAATGGGTTGGTTGAAACGGGGTTAATGGATTGGGTTCTTAAGCGGGTACACTTTGGACGGGTAGAAAGGGTTGAGTGACCTAGCGGGTTGGGTTGGGTGGGTTTAATACAAAAATAGGTTGGGACGGGTTGGGATTGGCTTCTATTTTTTATGGGATTGAATGGATTGAACCCATGGATGTATGTTAGATTAATAAACATCTGACACTACCCGTTGGCATGAAGTTGTTGTTTGCTATATTAAATCATCTGCAACAAATTTTAGTCAATTTCCATAAAATTTTAAGATGTGAACGTGAGGTTTTATTTCTAGGGTCCGGCTTTGATGTGGGGCCCACATACACATCTGGCAGTGTTGGTTGGCATGAAGTTAATACTTGCTATATTGAATTATTTGCAATAAATTTCAACCAATTTTGATAAAATTTTAAGGTGTGAACACGAGATTTTAAATTCAAGGTCCGTCTTATGGGTTGAAATGGGTTGGGTTGGGTTGGGTCGAAGCTAGAATGGTTTGGAGTTGGGCGGGTTGAACAAGGAGGTTAATTTATTATGTGTTAGGTTGGGTGGATGGATATTAACCCATTAGCAAGTCTAACGCCATATCATTCCCTTCAACCCTCTTATCAGAAACCTTTTTACAGGCAAGAGGCCACAACAAAAAAAACAGTCTATGAAATGAGTTGTAACAACCCTAAAAATCCCACACCGAAAATCCCAACCAATTAAAATTTTGGTTTTATTTATTCATTCTTGTGCATGCATGTAGATTTAATTATGCAAATAATAATTAGATGTTTGTCACTTACACTTCACTTCTTTTCAAGTTAATAGAACATACAGCATATTTGGATTTTATTTGAATCTTATGTTTGCAAATACCTATAATTAGAAATTGTGAATGAAAAGAAAAGAAGAAAACAGAACAAAAGAGAAAAGAGGAGAGGAAGCCAGCCTGCCCGCTCGGCCTGCTAGTCAGCCCAACCAGCCCAACCCTTTTCCCCCGCACCCTCGCACCCACGCCGTCCGTAGCTGGGCCGGCCCACATACACACGCATGCCGCCTCCACCAAGCCGCTGCCGCTGACAACCCAGCCCCGCCCGTCAGCCACATTACCCCCTCCCTTGTTCTTCTTCCTCGCCGGAGCAGGGGACAAGAACACGCGAGTTCGTGACCCGGACCCCACAGCCGACAGCCCCACGCCCTAGCGACCTTGTCCCCCTTCTATCCCCCTACCTTGAACGCCAAGACACACCGCGATCGCGGCCACAACCCTAGCCCGAGCGCCCCGTAGCCCTTTGATCCGCCGGGTGAGATCCGAGCCATCCGCCATAGGAGCAAGCCAAGCTCGACTATAAAACAGGGTGTCCCTGGAGCCCTAAAGCCGTCCCACTCGCCGCCGCCATGCTACGGTACACGCCAACCCATCCAACCGAGTGTGAGAGGAAGAGGAAGGAGGAAGGAGGCCGCCGGAGCACTGCCGCCGCGGAGCACGCCGGAGCCAGAGCCAAAGGAGAAGCCGGAGCTCTGTTGCGGTTCGGAACTGCACTGTGATCTATCTGCACGGCTACCGACTCATCACTACACCGCCATCCTTTCTTCCCCGACACCTCGGTAAGCCACCGAACGCCTTGTCCAACCCCGCCGTGCTGATCGCCATGGCGTTCCGCCTCTGGGACGCGAAGGCATGAGCCCCTAGTGGCTCAAGATGAACATCTGCACTATGCACACACGCGACCGGCCAAAACCCCTGCCTGCGAACCCTGCTACACCGGGAACGCAGCACATCGCGTTCTCGGCGGAACGCGCTCGCCACGACGCGATCCGACGCCGTTCCGCCCGTTCCAAGCATCTCCGTCTAGCAACCATGCAGGATAGTACGTCGTGGAGCACCGCCACGGCCCCTCGAGCCAGCCACGCAGAACCGAGCGCTAGAGGTAGCCGCTTGCCTTCTCCGCGCACGTCGCAACCTCGCCGGAGCGCCGCCGCGCGCCGTAGCGATGAAAGAGACCTTGCCGAGACGCAAACCTGCCCTTTTGGGCTTGTATGCATTGCTGGTCGCCTCAATTTGAGGAAGCCACCCCCAATCGGGCCAAAACGAAACTACTACCACCTCGTTGATACCCGCTGCCGCAGGTAACACGTCGCCGACGCGAGCGGACACCCTGGAACTCTGGGAACCACGAACTAGAGGCGGGATCCCTCTTTATCAGTAATCAAAAGGCCAAGACCGCCCTTTCTTAGATCAATCGCAACTCATCGGAGCCTCTACTCGGCGGCAACCTCGTCGCCGGCGACCTTGACACCACAAAACTGTCACCAAGAGCGCAAGCCATTCCTTTAGACCCTTGGACACCTCGCCGGACCAGCAAGGAGCAGAACAAGCCATCTCCGACGACCGCCGAGCTCGTCAGGCCCTTGCCGAGCCTCGCCGTCGCCGGCGAACCTTTGAGAACCCGTGTCGAGCACCTGGCGGACGCTGACATGGGCGCGGACGTCAGCGTCTAGTGCAGGCCACCCCCCAGCAGCCCCCGCATGCACCTGGTCCACCGTGGACCGTTGAGAAGAGGAGGGCGGATGGACGCGGTCCATCGCAGACCAACCCTGGGGATCACCGTGAGCCGCGACGAGTCCACCGTGAACCACAGCTCGTGAGCCCTACGGGCGAATGGACAGCGAGCCGCCACATGGCGCAAGCAGGTGCTGGCACATGTCCGATTGATGACGTCACCGACCCCATCGACGGTTGACCGTTGACCTGGTCAACGCTGACATCAGCAGTGATGTCATGCTAACGTCAGCAGACCCGACGCCACCTGGATCATTGACCTGGTCAATGTGAACAGTACCCTGGCCAATCATAGCCTACCACGTGTCACCCCCTGAGTAATTAGCCTTTTTCCATTTTCAGAAAATGAGATAAACTTCGGAAATTCATAATTAATTCATACGATGTCCAAAAATTGCGCACCATATATCAAAATTCTCAGAAAAATGAGATCTACAACCTGAGCCTATGATTGAGTGCATTTGATTCTTCTATTTTTATTGGATGTTTCTGAATGATCTATAGGAGTCGCTGACGCGACTATTTCGTTCCCGTTTTCAGAGCCGGAGGAGAATCTGACTGAGGAAGACGACCACGAGTACCTTCAGGAGCTAGGAGATGACTACGAAGGTGCCACGTCCCACCAAATCCTTAGAACCTATTACGCATTGCTAAATATCGTGCATGCCATTGCTTTATGATCATATGATATGAACTGTTTAGGTTGCATGATAGAATGATTGATTATCTTGCCTTGCTTAAACTATCACCCTGCTATCCGCTGATAGGATAGATGCTCGCTGTTATATGCTTATTTGCTCTTCTACTACTTAACGATTATTACACATATGTGGGGAATCAGAAACGGTTTGGCATATGTGAGCTAAACATAATTATACGGGGGAGCGTGCTGCGTGAGTCTTGGGTGCGTGGTGAGGGTCAAGTTGACCAAATGGGCTATGAGATGAGCCTGAAGGGCAAGTTGTGCCGGGGGTGCAACCTGGGCATCCCTACAAGAGATACCTGTGGCGGGTAATGGATTACGAGGTGGTTCCGGGTTGGACGGCCTGTGTGGTTTGAAGCCCGTGAACAGGGGTGCTGTGGTGGCACGGGGTAGTATCCCCTATGAGGAGATGCCTGCTTGGTCAAACCTAGGACGGACTAGTTTCAGGTTCATGGGAACCCTTTATAGCTCACTCGTTTTCGATGCAAGGGGAACGGCTGGACTACTTGGTAGGGCGGTGCCACTACTGCTAGGTTGAGAGGTGATAAGGGTGGGCGGAGACGGTCGATGGGTTCCCGTTCCGCTCTAGATGCGCAGTACCACTGGATGGGCCCGGTACTGCGTTTCCCAGTCTCCGGATAGCGGTGTTGGAACCGGAATTACCCCAGGGCTGAGTGGTAGGGTGGCATCGACCTAGGCAAGCAAGCACCCGGAATTCTGCCTAGGTGTTTGCGCAACACCTATGATGGCTAATCTTGTGAGTAGTGAAACCTCTGCAGAGTGTATGGTTGATCGATCGATACATATGCCGACTCGTCGGCTATGGACCTTTCCTGTGAAGCTTCTACTAGTGTAGTGAGTGTTCTCTTCTCCCCCTGGATTGACACATTCCAGCAGTGTGCCCAATGTGCCGCTGAGACAGGCCCGAGAGGGAGTTGGGCCTGCCGAATGAGTGCGAGGTGTGCGAGAGGTGGTGTATGGGATGGGAATGGAAAGGATTGGGTGAAATGGTTGGAGTTGAACGAGATAAAGACTTGACTATTAAAATATTGATTACACTTGCATAGGAAACCGCAGCCTATAGGTCTGCTTGATTAGCCTTGCATCCACTTTCCACAAAGCAAACTGCTATCATAGGTGGGCTCCGTGGCCAGTACAAATCGTACTGATAAATTTGCTATCAGGTGACGAGAAAGAGTACGACTTCGATGGAGACGATTGGGAGGAGTAGGGTCGCGTGCTACACTCAAGTTGGCCGTGAAGGATGAATCGCTTCCGCATCTTATCAGCTTCTCTGAATTGTTGAATCCGCCAGTGTGGCGATGTAATAATTTATGTAAGACTCTGTTATGAACTCGATGTATGGATCCTGGTATCAACTGAGATTTGGGTAATTTTATGGATTGTTCGATACAATCTATTTAATTACAATGCGTGCCTGTGGATTTCCCTTCGTGGAAATCGAGGTCGTTTCAGTTGGTATCGGAGCCATACTTGACTGTAGGACGAGACCCGTAGAAAATGGACGCTAGGACAAAGAACCAGACCCTCTTTTCGGTTATATTACTGACCTTACATTTACTTTTTATTAAATGGCTTATCTATTACCCGGACCTGCTAACCCGTTTCTTGAAAAATTGCAGATGACCAGCCTTGGATACCCACCACTTGGACCGCTGCACGACGACACCGTCGAGGTCCCAATCCACGGGAGGAACTACGGCGGATTTGCCCTGGTCCTATGACAGTTGCTCGAGGAGCTTGGAGCCCCGGCTGACCAAATCCAGTACTTCTGCAAGGGGAAGATCATCGCAGAGGAGAGCTTTGAGGGACCCGTTACCACCAGGGTAGAGACCCCAGCTAGTCTGACCTTTCCAAAGCGGCCGGTATTCACAGACTACACTGCTGGAGAGACTGTTGAGGATGGAGTTCAGTCAGTCTCCCGCAAGGTACTGCGCACAGTGGTTTACACAGCCTACGAGTACCTCAGAGGGACCCACTTCCGTCTGCTACCCTAGGCCCTGGAGCTACACCCTGACCCTTACCAGAGAGTCCTGTACGCCAGCCAGATCACTCAGGCCGAGGCCGACCCTTGCCTTCGCACAGCAGCACACCACCTCATGGAGCAGGACAGGTATATCAGCTCATTGGAGCAGAGGAGGCAGCGTGACCGAGCCCTTCTGGCAGAGGCAAAGGATAGCTTGCTGAGTGGGACTCAGACACTGGAGGGTTTGAGCAAGGCAGTCACTGACTTGCAGCAGGAGATGCAGCGCAGGGACGAGAAGCACCGAGTGGAGGTCGCCGATCTGCGGGACAAGGTCGGAGACTTTAGGATTCGCAACCACTACCTGGGTTGCAAGGTGCTGGGACTGCAGAGGGAGCTCGATGACAAGAACAGGACATTCGCTGAGAAGGAGCAGAAGGGCAGAGATAGAGGGGTTGAGATGTTCAAGTTATGATCCAGGATCAAGGAGTTAGATAAGGAGCTAGGGGAGGCTGAGGAGAGGTCCATCCGCAACCAGGGGCACCTAATTGATTGCGTGAAGATGGTAGAGTTCCTAAAGGACAAGGTACGGAGGATCATGAGAGCTTGGAAGCTATCCGATGCCAGGAGGGTCGTTGAGGTACAGAGGGTGCAGTGTCAGCTACCACCTGCAGATCACACGAAGCCCAGAGATGGAGACTTCAGCATACCACCTACTACGCTCAACATGGGAGCTTGTCCATCCCAGGGACTGCAGCAGATTGGACCCACTCCAGAGTTAGCAGAGGCTCTCTCCTATGTCAACCGTCTGCACATGACTAACGATGAGATCAAGGCAGAAGACAGTCGTATTCCTTCAGCCATACTCGACCTCATGTAGTAGTAGCTTGTTGGACCCTGCGTGGCCCTATGATTAGTATCACCATGAGTAGCAGTATTACTATCCCTTCTTCAGTTGCCTGCGTGTAGCACGATCTTCATAGATGATAGGGACCTCTTGTTATGTAATAAGAACCCATGTAATGAGTGATACTTGGATCTTAATGCATTTTTTTGGTTCTTCATGCTTCTTTGATTGAGTGCAGGATAGAATGTTTAAAATTATTTAAATCGCCGTAAATCACCTAAACTCATACTTGAACAAATTATCTATCACTGCACTGAGCACATGTCAAATATTTCCAGATGTCAATGAGACGATCCGCTCGTTTGGAGAATCGCCAGCCCTCCCCCGCACCTGCGCTAGGACGCGGGCGTGGTCGCAACCGTGGACGCCCAGCTAGCAGGCGTGCTGGAGTCAACCTGGAGGAAGAGCTGCGCCGGGCAGAGGATGCACTGCCGGTGAACGACCCGCCACCACAGGGCGAGAATGTGCCTCCGCCACCTCCGCCACCGCCACCACCGACGTTGGTGGAAGTGATGGCTCAGTAGACCCAGCTGTTGAATGCCATTGCTACAGGGATGAACAGGCACCATGGACCACCCCAGAATGACTTTCAAAGGAAACTGGAGGGATTCTTGAAGCTGAGGCCACCCACCTTCGATGGGACCGACAGCGATCCCCTCGCTGCCGACGACTGGCTCAAGGAGATGGAGAAGAAGCTAGACCTGACCACTTGCAATGATGAGGAGTGTGTTGGGATTGCAAGCCACCAGCTGACGGGTGCTGCATGGGCCTGGTGGGACAACTACACCAGTGCTCACGAGGACCCGGCCCGCATTGACTGGGAGGAATTCACAGAGGCTTTCCGCGACCACCACATCCCTGAGGGTGTTATGGAGGCCACGGAGAACGAGTTCTGCAACATCTCCCAGGGAACCGACCGGATCCACGAGTACACCACCCGCTTCAACTGCCTACTCCGCTACGCACCTGTGTCTTGCGTGAGTTCTGAGAAGGAGAAGATGTACTACTACAGGAAGGGACTACAGACTAAGATCAGGTTGGCGCTCTCAGGCAACAAGAGCTACACCCTTCGTGAGCTGATTGACCGCTGCATTGAGATCGAGAAGGATCGCATGGAAGCGCGTCTGGAGTTCGAGGCCCAGAACAAGGGGAAGAAGCACCGCTCTGAGGGACCCGCTCGCATTGCTCCACCCCAGAGACAGCGAACGGGTGCACCTCCGCCTTCCCGGACTCGCCAGGGACCTCCTTCGGGTACGAGCCGTGGTGATGGTACCTACAACAGCAACTATCACCGCCTTGCTCAGACCTACCCTACGCCAGCTTAGACCGTGCAAAACACACTCGCCCCAGCTACCAACACGCCGAGGACAAGCAACTGGAAGGCTCCTGCGACAACCTCAGTAGGCAGTGCGCCCTTCACTTGCTTCGGGTGCGGAAAGCCCGGACACAGAGTGGCTGTGTGCCCCGACCTCAACCACGCACCAGCTGCTGCACAGGGCACGCCGAACCGGGGATCTGCTGCCCGAGGACGTCTGAACCACATGACCGCTGAGGAAGCGGAGGCTGCTCCAGATGCAGTATACGGTATGTTTTTGGTACATGGTAACAAGGCTACCGTCCTGTTTGATTCGGGGGCTACATGTTCATACATCTCATCTGCATATGCACATAAGCATAATGTACCTGTAACCACGAGAGCAAACCCTATCCTAACCAGCTCACCCCTAGGAACCTTTAGGAGCATCCACATATGTAAGGGAGTGAGAATCACAATCGAGGGATTAAACTTCCGAGCCGACCTCACCCTGCTACCCTCTAACAGTTTAGATGTCATCTTAGGTATGGATTGGCTAACCAAACACCATGGAGTGATATCCTGCTCACCCAGATATATCCAAGTAACTCATCCCTCCGGACAAGCTGTCCGATGTATACCCCAAACCGAGAGAATTCAAGCCCTCCTATGTACCTTAGAGACCAAAGGAGACAAGAAGGCCTTGACAGTGGATGATGTACTAGTGGTCAGAGACTACGCTAATGTATTTCCAAAAGAATTGCCAGGCATGCCACCAGACCGGGATGTAGAGTTTGTTATCAACCTGATGCCAGGGACTGCCCCGATTGCCAAGAGACCGTATCGGATGTCAGCAGATGAGTTGAGGGAACTTAAGAAGCAACTAGGGGAACTATTGGAGAAGGGCTATATAAGGCCAAGTGTCTCGCCCTGGGGATCTCCTGTCTTGTTTGTCAAGAAAAAGGATGGCTCAATGAGAATGTGCACCGATTATTGGAACCTGTGCAGTCACGATCAAGAATAAGTACCCGTTGCCCCGCATTGATGACCTGTTGGATCAGTTGCGCAATGCCAAGTACTTTTCAAAGATTGATCTCCGATCAGGTTACCATCAGATGAAGATTAGGGAAGAGGATATCCCAAAGACTACGTTTGTCACTAGGTATGGGCAGTACGAATGCACAGTAGTCTCATTCGGACTTACTAACGCACCAGCCTATTTCATGAACATGATGAATAAGGTATTTATGAACGAACTGGACAAGTTTGTGGTGGTGTTTATTGATGACATACTGATTTATTCGGCTACCAAAGAGGAGCACGAGCTATACCTCAGGACTGTGTTGGAGAGGTTATCTCACCATCTGCTGTATGCCAAATTCAGCAAATGCGAGTTCTGGTTGGAGGAAGTTGCCTTCTTAGGCCACGTACTGTCAGCCAAGGGAGTTGCAGTAGACCCAGCCAAGATTGAAGCTGTAAAAGAATGGGAACAACCCCGCAATGTGACAGAGATTAGAAGTTTTTTGGGACTTGCAGGACACTATCGCAGATTTATTGAGAATTTCTCCAAGATTGCAAGACCCATGACCAACCTGCGGAAGAAAGAGAACAAGTTCATATGGACTCCTGAATGTGAGAAGAGTTTCCAGACCTTGAAGGAGAAGATCACTACTACACCTGTACTAGCCCTACCGGATATTCACAAGGACTTTGTTATATATTGTGATGCCTCTCGGCAAGGTTTGGGCTGTGTACTAATGCAAGATGGTAGAGTGATAGCTTATGCCTCGAGACAGCTGAAAGAGCATGAATAGAGATACCTGACTCATGACCTAGAGCTTGCAGCCGTGGTACATGCACTCAAGATTTGGAGGCACTATCTAATAAGCAACAAGTGTGACATCTACACTGACCACAAGAGCTTGAAGTACTTTTTCACTCAAGAAGATCTGAATATGAGACAGCACAGATGGTTGGAACTCATCAAAGACTATGATCTGGAGATTCACTACCATCCAGGGAAAGCAAATGTAGTTGCTGATGCCCTTAGCCGCAAGAGCTACTGCCATACCCTCATCACCGAGTCTATGCCGCCCGAGCTCAAGAGGGAGTTCGACGCATTCCAGCTCGAGGTAGTCTCTCATGGCATGCTAAATGAGCTTCGCGTCGATCTTACCTCTCGGATTCGAGCAGCACAAAAGAACTGTCCAGAGATAAATTACATCCGAGGGTTGATGAAGCTGGGGAGAGGCCCCGAATACCGAGAAGATGAGCAGGGAACAGTATGGTACAAAGACAGAATTTGTGTGCCGATGGATTCGGCGTTACGAGAGGAGATCCTGTTAGAAGGGCATGACTCCAAGTATTGCATTCATCCAGGGTCAGCCAAGATGTACCACGATCTGAGGAAGCACTTCTGGTGGGAGAATATGAAGGCAGACATTGCAGGGCATGTGGCTCGATGTGATACATGCAGTAGAATCAAAGCCGAGCATCAGAGACTAGTAGGGTTGCTACAACCAGTTGAGATAGCAGAATGGAAGTGGGAGTGTATATCCATGGACTTCATAATAGGACTACCCCGATCCGAGCACGGGTATGACTCCATATGGGTAATAGTGGATCGTCTGACCAAAGTTGCACACTTTGTATCGGTCAAAAGAAAGTATAGAGCGGAAAAGCTGGCAGATCTGTACATAGCAAACATTTTGAAGTTACATGGGGCGCCTCTGAGTATTATATCTGACCGAGGCTCATAGTTCGTATCCCAGTTCTGGAAATCCTTGCACAAGTCCATCGGGACCAAGCTTGACTACAGCACAGCATACCACCCGCAGACGGACGGACAAACAGAAAGACTGAACCAGATTCTCGAGGACATGTTATGTGCTTGTGTATTGAGGTACAAGGAAGGTTGGGAGAGCTGTCTACCCCACGCCGAGTTCTCATACAACAACAGCTATCAGACAAGCATCAAGATGTCTCCATTTGAAGTGTTGTATGGAAGACCTTGCAGAACCCCGCTAATGTGGTCGGAACCAGGTGAAAGGTCATTCTTTGGTCCCGCCAAGATAGTAGAAGCCGAAGAAGGCGTTGCATTGGTCAGGGAGAACTTGCGAATCGCCCAAAGCAGGCAGAAAAGCTATGCGGATAAAAGACGAAGAGAACTTGAGTTCAAAGTTGGAGATCATGTCTACTTTAAGGTGTCCCCAATCCGCGGAACAGTTAGATTCCATGTCAAGGGTAAGCTAGCCCCAAGATACGTTGGCCCGTACAGAATCTGCAAAAGAATTGGAAAACTTGCTTACAAGGTGGAGCTGCCCGAGGAACTATTCGGAGTGAAAATGATGCATAAACTATGTTCTAGCTCATGTACTATGCACATAGAAAGATCATAACTAGACTCTAGTTCATATGCATAATCATATAAGTATGATAAGAACTTGCTCATGGAAGAAGACCGAATTGTATTCATACCAAGATGATCCTTTTCTTCCAAGGAGACAAGCTCTCCTTGATAGCTCTTGCCTCGCTCACAAACTACTAATACTACTCTAAAGATACAAGTGAGAAGTGTGAGGTAGATGACTCCAAAATGATGTGTTTGTTGAAGGGGATGGAGCACCAACTATTTATAGTGGAACTATGACGGTTTGGCGCATCTAAACTTGGAAAGAGGTGAAACCGCCATCAGCAAACCGCCATCAGCACCACCTCCGAAGATGGGCCCGAGAGGCCCCACTTGGGGGGCGGTCGGTCCCTGGGGAGCACCATCTGGCCACCGCCTTCGGGTGGTCGGTTGCTCCCTGGGCCTGGGCCTCTCCCGTGGTTGCGGATGGATCCAATTACACTTTGAAGGTGGGCTTCTTTAGTATTCTTTGTTTGCGCATTTGTCGGATTCGTCATTTGACTTTGCGCTTTCTCCATGTTGATGCGTATTTCCACTTGTTATGCCATAAAACCTGTAAAACATGAATACTAGGGGTACAAGTGGAACTTGTTAGTAGTAAAGGCATATGTGCTAGAATATGATTGTTAATCCTCTTTTTAGTCTAAGTTGGTGGTATAAAATTTATCCATAAGGACCACCAACAAGACCCCCAAGCTTAACCTTTGCTCGTCCCGAGCAAATAGCCAAGCATGGTTGTTGATCAGGAGTTGCTACAATGCTGACATAATTCATAAGTGTCATACCTATAACATAGCATTCATTTGTAATTTAAATAAGTTGGCATTCTATCCACTCTTTACCTTGATTTCTTTATGGGGCTTTGTAGTTTCTCCAATTTCTTCGGCGGTTGCAAGTTAGAATGGTTATAATAGACTCACCAATCATTCATTCTTTGATAGACCTTTTATCCGGAGGTTTTATGAATTTTTGCAAAATAAACCAAGTTCCTCAAATGATTCTCTCAATCGCTCGATGTGTATGGTTTACCTTACCAAAGGCATTGTAGTGTTGCCTTTTCATCCTACTACTAAGGCTGAGAGTGGAGTTTTGGGTAGGTATGAAGGTGGGCATACTTACATTACATATATTGCTGAGTCAAAGACCGGACCATAAGGAGATGCAAGTCATATACCTTGATTGAGATGTGCAAGTGTGTGGAATATGAGTATGGTAAAAACCTATCTCTAATCTTTTTGGCACTCCATGCATCATGACTCTCTTTTATTGGATGGAACAAAACTCTTTGGATGAATATGGGCTATAGAAATATCATCATCATTATATATATATATATATATATATATATATATATATATATATATATATATATATATATATATTGAACGGGTATTTGTATTTTCTTTCCCATTTGTTTTCTCATGACCTTTGGCTTTTTTTCAGCATAGCCCATATTTTGATTTGACATATGAAAACTTTTGGATGGAGAGACATCATGATGGCGAACAAGGAGTGAAATTTTTTTTTGTATGCACGGCTCTCAAAGTGAGGGTCGGCATTTTTATTTGGTGGATGAAAGGTGCATGTTGTGTGCAACTCTCAGGATGAGAGTCGGCTTTATTTGGTGGGTGTACGTGAATCTCAATCATGGGTGTATGACCATAATCTCATTAGGTCTCAGCATTTTGACTCAACTCAAAGTTCCGTAAGTAGCATATGACTAAGTTTTTGTAAAAGTAGAGCATGTCATATGGCCTTGGTAGGTATTTCATAATCATTGGGGAACTTTTGATTTTTGAATTTTTTGAAAAGAAATCTGCGGATATCAAGTTTCTCTTAGAACAAAGTCATAGCAAAGTCTATTTGTACCATCTCAAATCTCGCAACAACTTAGAAAAGGATCATGCAATTGCAACCCACAAGATTTCAAGTTCTCAGAATAGGATATTTTTAGCCAACAAACTTAAATCTTGAGAAATACTAAGTTATAACTTAGACACAGACGAATTATAGGCAGAGCAAGTATTCATCATTTCAACGGAAGAGAAACTAACATATGTTAGCACATATGGGAGTGGAATATTTTATTTATTATTTTTATTTTATATATATATTTATTTTTTTTATTTTTTCTCTTTAATAAGGAAATAAAATTGCATAATTTAAAAGTGCGAGAAATAAAGTGCAAGAAATTGAAAAATAAATATTACCTCTTGTGGGGTCTCCTCCCCCAAGATAGTTCAAGGCGTAGGTCCCGGGAATTGTCCCATGGACCGAAGGTAGGCCATCTGTGCCTCGTGCCACTGCCGGTTCACATTTTCGAGGTTTATGAACTGCTGCTGGTACTGCTCATGCCATTGGGTAGAAGTCTGGATGTGAGCATTGAGCGTACCTTGGATTTGTCTGTTTTGCAGTTCTAGTCCTCCCATGCGTGCGTTGAGGACTTGTAGTGTGACCGGCTGTGGGCGTATCGGCGGTGGCATGCCTTCAGAATCTAGAGAATGCACGTGCTCGGGCTGCCTTGATCCCCCTGCCTCCTGCGAGTGTTGCCACCCTGACCCTCCAGCCGCATAAGGATGAGGAACATGTCCCATACCATATCCATACCCAGGGGTGAACCTAGGTGTAGATATGACTGGGGACCATTCCATCCTTGGTACCATGGTAGGCATGGCCAGGTGTGGTGTAGGCTGCGCAGGCTCTTCCTCATGTACTTCTCTCCTTCGTGATCTCCTGCGAGAAACAGAACTCCTGCGTGCTTCTTCCTTTTCAACAAGGTTGAAGGTGAGAGATGGTGATTTATATAAAGCGAGATCCGGGTTAGGTAACAGAATCTCTTTTATATATCCCGGATAATAAAATACCAGGTTTGTTCCCGAGTCATCACGTTTTATGGTATGAGCTTGAGCAAAATAATACTCATTGATCATAATGCGCGGAATGGAGAGATAAACAATAGTGTTAGCACCATGAGGATCAACACTAGCAGCGAGATGTGTGATGAGTGAAGTGCACATAATTGGTGTGGAAGTTTTAAAAGAGTTTAACCAGTGCTTAACAATGTCATAAATAGGAGTGACTTTAATCTTTTTAAGCACGGCATAAAGCAACTTTAACTCAATATCATAAGCATGGTGAGTGTCCTCTCTAGGAAAGAAAGAATTTGCAATCCATTTATACATAAGCCTTAGAGAAGGATGGTGGATGGTGTTGATGTTGGGTTGGAATTTCCCAGTCACATTTTGTCCGGTTATCAAGTGCCAAAAAGCATGACCCTGATAACCCGAAAGAGTAAAACCCAAATCAACAGAGCATCGCTCAAGAAAACCTAAGTGTGTAGCAAAATCTTTCCGGTAAAGGCTATGTTCTTTCCCAAAGCAGCGAAAGGTAATACCATAGTCGACAACTAGTAGAGTGCCCAAGACTTGGATAGTCAAAAGACGAGACCCAAGTTTATGCACAGGGGCAACTTGGCTCCAACCAACATTTTCGAAAATGGTATTAAATTCGATGTTCATACCTGTCTGCTGGAGAAAGTGTGGGTCGAAGGCCGGTGTACGCAGGAATTCGCGTCCCTTGAGGAGGTTGTATGCTTGCATCTCCCGCTCGCTCTCCAAGTCGATGAAGGGAGCATCGGCCTCGTCGATGGCGTGGCCTCTTGGCGCCTCCCCTTCTTCATGCAGCGGGCTCTCCTCACGTGTGGGAGTACTTTGACTAGACTCCCCACGAGAGCGACGGCCTTTCCGGAACGTACCGGAAATCCGACCTCCGATCCCACTCATGGTGAGCTTGGCACAAGAACTTGACTTGTGATGGGAGTGGAAGAAGTTTGCTGGATTTCCTTGCACTTGAACTTTATGGAAAAATGCTTGTAGAATGGTGGAGCAAGAGATTGATGGAGGGAGTGAAAAATGTGAGAATGAGAGGGGTGAGGAGCTCCACCCGAATGCTCTGATATTTATAGGCTTGATCGTAGGCGGAGGAGTGTTGTATGCAACGGCTAGTAGCCATTGGCAAAGGGCTGCGCCGCAGAGCCGTTGGGCAGGGGGCGGTCTCCCTGGGACCGGCCGGTACCCTGCTGGGGTCGGTTTTGCCCAGCCTTTTTGCAGTTCCCTCTAACGGCTATCTCCAGTATGTGGCCGATTACGAATGACTCCCATTCGAAATTTTGCTCCAGTTTTTGATTGTCCACAAGTTTTATTTGAAACCTTTTGATTTTCAAAATTATTCTAAAAATAATATTTAGACTCAACAAGATTTATTCTTTCAGAAAATTATTTTTATAGAATTTTTTGGAGAAGAATTTATTTTGGAATAAAATTTTATAATTCTAGGAAGAGCGAATAATTTCTTTTAATGCAAGAAATTTTTTTTATGAAATATATATTTTTATTATATAAATATGTAAATAAATATTCATTTATTATATATTTTTTTTCAAAAAGATAAGTTACAATACCTGAGTGGGGACACCTCCCCCAAGCTTGAATGATGGTGTGGGCCCCTTTAGATAATTATTTATTTATTTATTTCTTTATATATATTTATTTTTAGATAATTACCGATGACCTTCGGTAAGGGCTTAACGTTTATAGTCTGTTGGCTAGACTTTCCTTCCTTTATTGATCTGTAGCTGCATGAACAAACTCGGGAGAAGTCTCGGGTTGCCCTGGGATTTTTTCCCGCATTATTGACAGGAATAGAAGCATCTATTTGTGCCATTTGTGTTTCTATCATTTTATTAAAACTTGCTTGATTTTAAATAGAAGAAGACAAAATTTCAAGCTTGGCATTTATATTTTCAAACATTTTATCATTGAAGGATAGCTTTTTGGTCAAACTTTCATTGATTTTAGCTTGTCCTAGAACGAGATCTTTTGAAGAAGGTTGGTTTGAATTGAAATTATTACCTTGCGGGCGGTGTTGGTTGTTCCACCCGCTATTACCTTGCTGAGGTTGGCGAAACCCGTTGTTGACGTATGAAGCCTCTTCTTGGGTTTCGGGACAGTTATTCCCTGAGTGGCCAACGTTCCCACAGACTTCATACGTCATATGTGAGTCCATGGCCTGGATGGTACTCATGGTAGGGTTGGTAGCACGATCGTCAAGTTTTTGCATCAGCAAGTCTAATTTTGCGGCAAGCAAGTCCGTCTCCTTCACGGTATGCGAGCCTTTTTGTGTTTTTCTTCCTTCTCACCAACTTTGATTGGCCACCATCTTCTCAATGAGTGCAGTTGCATCCACGATGGTGAGAGAGAGGAATGCACCTCCAGCTGCGGCATCTACGTGTCCTTTTGACATGGCCATGAGGCCTTCATAGAAGTTTTGGAGCACGAGCCAATCTTCCATTCCATGATGAGGGCAGGCTCGGATGTACTCTTGAAGCCTTTCCCATGCTTCGGGGATAGATTCAAGGGAAGATTGTTGAAAGTTTGAGATCTTTCCCCTTAAAGCGCTGGTCTTGCTCATGGGGAAGAACTTGGCGAGGAATGCTACGGAACACTTGTCCCACGTGTTGACGGCTTCCTTATTTTGATAGAACCATTGTTTCGCTTTCCCCGTGAGGGAGAAAGGAAACAAGCGGAGCCTGATACTATATTGTGCGACGTCTTTGATGACAATGGTGTCGCACAGCTCAAGGAAGTGTTGCAAATGAGCGTTTGCATCCTCTATTGGCAAGCCACAGAATTGGCTTGCCTGCACCATCGAGATAAGGCCTGTACGGATCTCGAAATTTCCATTTCCGATGTTCACAGCGGGCCCAACAGGCACGTTGGCAACAGCGGGGATGGAGTAGTCACGGAGTGTCCTGGCCATGACGGTAGTAGCGGATGATGCGGGAATGAACAATTCGTCTGCCGACGGAGTAGCAAAAGAAGAAACGATACGAGACCTTTTCTTCTTTAGGAATGCTTCTGGATTGCTGATGAAATTGTTTGGCAGAGCAAAACCGCTCATACACTATTCTGTTTTCATTCCAATAAAAAGAGGAAGAAAACAACGAAGTTAGCCTGTTTAAACTACGTCTACCAATGCTTATTTTGTAATCAATATTTATGCCAGCTTAGATGTTTTTGCCCTCTCCGGCAATGGCGCAAGAAATGCTTGTTTAACGTCGTTACAAAAGATAGACTAAAAGTCCATCCTCGGCAACGACGCTAGAAATGCGTGTTCGCGTTTCGAAGCATTACTACTAAAGATAGACTAAAGGTCCGTCCTTAATAATAATACTTAGAAACATAAGTTGACATTCCCAACCACCATTACTTCAGAAAGGTAATCCTTGGCCCTTAGTGGCGCCGGCCTAGGTAATGCAGTCTGGTAATAGCAGTTAGAAGTGCCGGATTGGCCTTCCTAACCGTCATTACTTACGATATGCAAAACTGTGGCACGGCACCGTGGGGTGCAACAAGAATTACAATCCTTAAGTAACGGTACTTAGGTACGCCAATCGATAGCTCAGTAAGGAATAAGATTACTCTGCAAGTGCACAGAACTATAATTGTAGCATTTCAACCCGTGAGTATTCAAGGGTGTCGTATTTATAATTTCTCGTAGGAGGGCAATATGCATCAAGCGTCGTGTAAACATGATCACTTATTGAGTGCAATGGTAGGCATAGAGTAAACAGGAATAAGACATGATTTCAAGATAGTGGACACATATATGGATCAACCTCAAGGATAAAAGGAAAATAAAGAATAAAAGAATATATCTAACTGAGTAGGCATTGGTCATATATAATTATGAAAAGAACTGTTAGCAAATCATCTAATTAGTAGTTCTAGTATCAAGACTAAGTCTGGGGTGATAGGGAGATCCCCGCAGCTGGTCTGCCAGTCGATAGAGACTTTACGAACTCCTACTCAATATCCGAATGTGGGGGAATGCTAGGGATGGACAGGGCTGTCACCACCTGTCCACCTACCCCTCTGCCCGTGGGATACCGACATATCCGCCGCTCTCCGCATACCCAAGCTCCATGCTTGCATACTTGAAAACAACTGCTAACCCCTGCGGATCCCAACCCTTCGGATTGATAGGCTAGGTTAAGAGCAACCATGACAGCACGACGAACCATCACCTCATTCCTAGTTCTTCCTCTATTCATACTAATTCGATGAACAATGAAGAACGATGATGAACAAGTCAAGAACATGATGCATAAACTATGTTCTAGCTCATGTACTATGCTCATAGCAAGATCATAACTAGACTCTAGTTCATATGCATAATCATATAAGTATGATAAGAACTTGCTCATGGAAGAAGACCGAATTGTATTCATACCAAGATGATCCTTTTCTTCCAAGGAGACAAGCTCTCCTTGATAGCTCTTGCCTTGCTCACAAACTACTAATACTACTCTAAAGATACAAGTGAGAAGTGTGAGGTAGATGACTCCAAAATGATGTGTGTTGAAGGGGATGGAGCACCAACTATTTATAGTGGAACTATGACGATTGGGCGCATCTAAACTTGGAAGGAGGTGAAACCGCCATCAGCAAACCGCCATTAGCACTGCCTCCGAAGATGGGCCCGAGAGGCCCCGCCTAGGGGGCGGTCGCCCCCGGGGGCGGTCGCCCCCGGGGGCGGTCGGTCCCTGGGGAGCGCCATCTGGCCACCGCCTTCGGGTGGTCGGTTGCTCCCTGGGCCTGGGCCTCTCCCGTGGTTGCGGATGGATCCAATTACGCTTTGAAGGTGGGCTTCTTTAGTATTCTTTGTTTGTGCATTTGTCGGATTCATCATTTGACTTTGCGCTTTCTCCATGTTGATGCATATTTCCACTTGTTATGCCATAAAACCTGTAAAACATGAATGCTAGGGGTACAAGTGGAACTTGTTAGTAGTAAAGGCATATGTGCTAGAATATGATTGTTAATCCTCTTTTTAGTCTAAGTTGGTGGTATAAAATTTATCCATAAGGACCACCAACATACTCCCTGGGGACGATGGCGGGAGACGATGTGGTCGCCAATGAGGTCGTCCATGCCCTCGAGGTGATAGATGGGCATCATCACCAGGTCATGCTGCAGAGCACGAATGGCACGGACATGAGCGTTGACGGTGGTGCGGAACCCGAGAGGGAACGGTGACGGCGCCGTCGGCCTTCCCCACTGAGGGTGGAGAGAAACGGCGGACTGCGCCGTAGGCCCGTCCCCACCCATTCGTGGGGTAGCGAGCGAGTTGGTAACCACTGCCGTCTCAGGACCTGGGCCAGCGACTGGTGCAACGGAGACGCCCCGTCTGGGGCACCAGCTGGGCCGTGTTTCCCATGATTGGTCGTGGGTTGGCCCGGGGACGCCACTCTCTCCTGGCTCGGCGGAAGCGATGTGTGGCGTTCCCTTCGCTTCTAGGCACGGGTGGAGGGGTTGTCGGAGTCCCTTCCCCAGCCTCCTGCTGGGCTGGGGTCGAAACAGTGGTGGCGCGAGGCTCGGTGGAATGGAGGTTCATCTCGTAGCCGCGGCCAGTGGCCACGAACTCGAGACTCCCGAACCAGAGCACCGCACCGAGAGGGAGTGCAGGGAATCCATCAGCCATCAGCGACCTGGATCAACACGCAAAAGGCCCCTACCTGGCGCGCCAACTGTCGGTGCTAGGATTAGCGAGTGCTAACACCGGCTAGTACACATGTGATTTGCGGTCGAGGCTGCTGATGGTGTGCAAGGGGGAACACAGAGAGTTATACTGGTTCGGGCTAGCAATGCCCTATGTCCAGTGTGAGTCGGGTCGTGTTGCCTTGCACCAGGGTGCTTGTAGTAGGGGTTACAAGCTTAGGCAAGAGAGGGAGAGGCTCCCAAGTCTCTTGTGCATGTGAGTTATGTGTATGTGTGTTCTATTGCCGTAGGGTGTTGTGGGTGACGTGAAGTCTCTCTGAGATTGGCCTCTGCCTCCCCTTTTATAGTCACAAGGGAGGGGTAGGAGTTACATGTATTTTGCTATGGTTACAGTGCTCGGCATGACGGTGGCCGTGAAGACTAATGCCTGGCGTCAGCCACGATCGCAACTTGGTACTTTGGAGGCATGGCTGTGGTCATTCGAATGATCGTCCACTGTTTCGTTGGTGAGTTCCGAGGTGGCGCACAGTCCTGGCCGTGGCCGTTGCGTTGTGAGGCGTCGTGGCGTTGTACCCGACTACTGTTCACCCTGCACAGTGTGATGAGAAGACGGGTTGACCTTAGTGTACTGACTTCCAAGGCTCGGGAGCCTCTGCCTCCGTCGGGAGCGAGATGGGATGGAATGGTGGGAGTGTCCTCCCTCGGGCACGTTCCCCCCCACATGCGGTACTTCCTGAGGGGTAGGCGGGTCCCGACGTAAGCTTTGCCCATTCTCTCGGGTTGGCCGAACAGTCGACGTTCCTCCTTTCCTTGCGCCGGGCGTATGACAGGGGTATGGGCTGTCGCTGTCGTAGTTGGCGAATCTTTCCGTCATCGCGACGCCACGCGGTAGACCGTCCCTGTGGCGGTGTGGAAGTAGTGGGGTCGTCAGATCGATTGTCAGAGGAGATGTGGCAGTTGGTACGGCGGACGTGCGCATGCGAGGCATAGTCACATTGAGGGGTCCACTCGATGGGACCGTGTTAGTAAAGTGGTCAGGGAGGTCCCTTGGACTGCAAGATTGCGTTGCTGACGTCGGTATGGCTCGGGCGAATCGGAGAGCTGCGCCCGAGCGAGGTTGCATATGGCAGGGAGCTCAGGCGAATCGGAAGTTGGTCGCCCGAGACTGCTGCATTTGGTGGTAGGCTCGGGCGAATCGAAGGTATCGCCCGAGGGTCCTGCTTCCCCGAGCCCTGTCGTGGGGGCTCGGGCGAATCGGAGAATCTGGCCCGAGGGGCCGCACGCCCGGGGGGGGGGGGGGGGACTTCACGGTGCAGCGTCGTTGCCTATGGGCCTTTTACAGGTAGTATTGTCATGGGCCTCTGCTGGGCTTGTCCAGGCCAGGCCTTATCTAGGGAATGTGTTTTTGCGTTGAAATCAGGTACCCCATACTTTGGTACCCGACAAATAAATAAAAGGTTTACATAATTGGGAAAGGCCTCAGGCTCCATCTCTGTTTTCCCTCCTCTCTGGCTGGCCAGCGAGGCAGCCAGCCTCACCCTCGCGTTGGGCCTCCATCAGCCCAGCGAGCAGCAAGCAGGCTTCTTTCCTTCCTGCACTGGGCTTGCCTTAGGCACAGCCGGCCGAACTGGCCACAAAGGCCCAACTAGAGAAACTCAGCTTCCATCTCCCTCACCTCTCTGAGGTCATGACCGCACCCGTCAGCTCTCTCTTTCCCAGTGGACTATGTCGCCTCCGCTTCGCATGGACGCTGGCATTGCGTCCCCCGCGGCAGGAAAATATCAGTAGCCTCACTGTGCTCAACGACCTTCTCCTTCATTTTTCTCGACATCCTTATCCACAGCGCGAGCTTCGTGGCTGCCCTGCTGCCATCGCAGGGATATTTCCCTCCCTCACGGTGTCCGATGACAAAAATCTCGAAGGCCCGGATGCCACTGTATGCCTTGCCAGCTGAGCGTGGGATAAGACTGCCGGTAATGGTCGCATGCTAGATACTTTCCCAGCGAACCGCCTCAACTCGCCTATAAAAAGGCCAGTGAGGCTGGCCATTGCCGCTATCAAGGAAGCCGAGCTCGAGTATGCAATAGAGGTGCCGATGTAGTTGGAGTCGCTGCCAAGCTCTTCTCCTGCAGAGCGACGATATTCTCGTCACTACGACTGAAGCCGCCGAGGCCTAGCGCCTCAGTGCCATGGAAGCCACCTCGCTGGAGCTCGACATCGGAGACGAACTCAGTTACGCCCGCCTGCCTCTGCTCGGCATCCTGCTGCTCTGTTCCTTTGACTCGCCCTTCTCGCCAGTAGCTGCCGGAGCCACGGCCACCGCAAGCCGTCTGGCCACCTTCAGTGACCAGAGCGCCGCTGCCCTGCCTCTCTGCGCTGTCTCTCTACTGCCTCTTTCTCGACTGGCTACGTGGATGAGGACGCGCTCGCTCTGGGAATCAGACGCCGTTTGTCCTTCACTCCACTTCACCTATAATTTTTAATAGCCGGCTATGACTGCCGTTATATCCCGCTATAGTCTTTTAAGGCAGGGTGCCATTATTTATATTTATGTACAATTTAACCGTTATATCCAGTTATAGCTTCATATAGCTCTACTAATAACTATTTTAGAGATAATAAACTATAAGACACCTTATGCCCCTATTTAAAACCTTTTCACCACGAGCGATCAGAGTAGAGCACGGCATCAGGCAGAGCCCTGTACGTCAATGCTCCATCTTTCCCCTTTTCTGAAAGGACCTGGTGCACGTAATGCATATGGAGGAGAGCACCCAGTCCACCATTCGGCGCATGGGAGCACGAACACAGTGCCGGTCACCTCTGCCATCTGACTGGACCCACTCGTCAGCAGTCAGGAAAGGACACGGGAGTGTACATGAGAGATTAAAAGTAAGCCTAGTTCATTTTAAAAAATTCTCAAAAAATTCCTAAATTAACTAGAGCCACTCTAGAGCCTAGCAAAACCCTTCTCACATCATTTCCATCACCCACAACCCTAGAATAATTTCCAAGTCTATTTCCAGTTCGTGTTTAGCCGATAAACTTGGAAAATTCATATCTCCTCCGTCTCAACTTTGTTTCCCTTGATTCTTCTAACAAAAATCTTCTAAAATCCAATTCTATCTATACATCTCATGCTTCTATTTTTTTGTGCCCAATTAAATTCTAGTTTGATTTCTTTCGTTTTCATATTATTAATTAGCTATAACTGTCTATCCAATAATATTATCCAACACCGTATATTCGTGTATGCATGAACACCATGTCATGTGCATGAATACCTGAATATACCCACACATAGAAATAGAAATAACTCACGTTCTAGGTTACTCACGTGATTTATTAATCCACATAAAACGGCTTAATTTGTGTGAAACAAAAACATAATATATACAATACAAAAACTGAAACTAAGAAAAGGTGATGTGCTACACAGTTGCATAATTTCGTAACATACAATATAGTGCTTCAGTACTTTTACTAAGACTAACAGAATAAAGACTATTTTCATGTAATTATGGAACCTTTATGCTGTACTAATATCATTGAGGATGTCGTTTCTGAAAGATTTTCCTTTTCTTTCTGCATGCTGAATTTCCTTTTCATTCGGCATCCATTCCATGACCAGCCTATGGATTTGGATGGGTGCATGGGTACTCCATATGTCAAACCAGTTAGCAATTATATGTGTCCTGTTCCAAACCTCCTTTTCCGGTCCTCGAAACAGCTTTCTTGTTGTAGGTTCCCCAATAGTTCTCTTTGTTCGTATGCTTGTTCTCATGCTGGACCTTTCAACATGAATGCGTGCAGCCCCATGTTTAGAGTTCCAAGTCATTTTGTAGACTGTAGCTTCACCATTCTGGCAGAAGTAATCAATTGCCTTTGGTAGCATGGTCTCTCCTAGTTGTTGCAAGGTAATGTCTGTATGCAAGAGGTGTTGATCTCCACCAACTATTGCCCTTGTTTCAGAACTTTGATTCTCTGGAATCATGTCTTGAAAAGACCCATGGGGTGCAAAGGTAATCCCAGCTTTCAGATATGGAGAATCTTGCAGAGACATTATACCTCCGGACAAAGAGGTCTTATATTTCCTATAAAAAGTCCGTGAGACTTGCCACTGCAAATTAAATTGAATTAGTGGTTCTAGTGAAGCATCTGATATTCCTGCCATGTCTTGGTTGCTAAAAGGTCGAGTACCATGCCGATCATGGTGCTTGCAACATAACGGGTTTGGGCGATACCACTGAGTCGCAAGGCTGTGAAGGTTACCCCAATGTTCTTTCTGGTATGAATAAACAAATGGCACCCATGATAGGTCTTGAGTAGGTAGTTGAGTAAGTTCTTTGGTAATAGTTTCAACTGTACACTTGACATGAGGAGCAAACAACTGCAAGCTCTTAACGGCAATTCCAACTATGTCTGTACTCTCTGAAAGCTGTACTATCATACCAAAGAATATATTACCATGTGGTGCAGTGGCTTCTTTCTTTATAAATACCAGGACAGCCTCTGTTCTATGCTCTGCAGTTCTGAAGGGCGTCAACCATAATTGTAACGAAGAATAGTTTCCCTGAACGATTTCATGGTGTAGTTCTTTGCCTGCAAAAAGATTCTTGATAAAGGAGCCAGTTGGCATGATTTGATAGTGTGGTGCGCTACCTAGCTCTAGGAATCTGAGGAATTCACTAGCTCCATCTGCATACCACTCAAATCGTTTGACAACTGATCTGCTCAACTCCTTGTTGTCGCGGTTAGTTACAGAGAAAACAAATGACTTGGTAGCATGTGCAATACGTTTGGGAAAGGAGGAATTCATTACCTCCTATTCCATCTTTTCTTCTTCTAGGATTCTTTGCTTGCATTTGTGGAGTGTGTCATCACATTCTTGAGCAGCACGCTTCAGATTCTTATGCCAGCGCAACAAGGATGCGTCCGAGATCAGACAATTTTCTGATGTCTCAAGAGCAGCCTCAAGTCTGATATGTGCCATCTCTAGACTCTCTATGTTTGTGATTGCATTTGTTTCCTCTTTCTCCTCATGCTTCTGAATCAGACCAGATATAATTTGGCTAATTGTCTCCTGGATAACCGTAGAACTGACCATCTCCGCCATTGGGATTCAATCGTCTGTATCACTCCTTCGCTGGTATGAAAAAAAATATATATAGTAGTGTGCATAAGAGAATAGATATGTCAACTTGTATACGAAGCAAAGGTTAGGTAAGTGTGGATGCAAGAATCTACCTCGACCAAATTGTATTAAAACTGTGGACAGCTTTCCTGGGCACAGAAAGAGATATTCTGGATGTTATTTTTGAAGTGTGGAGTAAAATATGGTGAGAACTTAGAGGGGTTCTTATAGGCATCTCTGATAAGGAGTTCTCCAGTTCTGTACAGGAATGAAGTAGAGTAGTAGACAGAATAGCCATTACAAGGTGAAGTGATTATAATGGCGCAAGAAGAAAGTATCATACCTTGCTGCCACCTTAGTACAGGACATGGGCTTCCTACTACTGCTCAACAGATGGGGATCATGGGGGAATTCATTTGTTCACTCCTTTGCTTTTGGTATTCATACAGCTGTCATATGGGCGTTTATATAGATGAGGACAGAGGAATGCTAGGAACGCTAGTCAAGTCATCAGTAGTGGATTTGGCAGTCAGAGGTGGTGGTGGTGATGGAGGAATGCTAGGAATGCTAGTCAAGTCATCACTGCAATGGAAAATCTCTGACAGCTGACTGCAGTTTGTCCCGTCTGTTGCCATCTACTCCCTCCGTCTCACAAAAGATGGAAATCTGGGATTCAAAACAAGTCTCAAAAAACATATAAACTTACTTGTACGTCATCAGCTTTTTACTGTGTGAGACCCATTCATCTGAAAAAAGCACCGCATGCAGCCATGCACCACCACACAATGTCTGTGTCCATCCATCCCAAGATCATTCTCAGCCACACGTTACAGGCTACCGCCTCTCGCACTTCCTAGAAACAGCGAAACACTTGCTCTGACATGTTACAGGCTCTGACATTTACACTGGACTGAAGGGTGCAGGAAGGGCAAAAATGTAATTTCACGTCTCTGCTAAACTGGCCTCGAAAACCGAGATTCACATGTTTTGTGAAACGGACGGAGTAGAATGCTCTGCTTTCATATGTGTAGTTTGTCATCGCGTTGTCATGCAGCAGACGGCAATGGAAAATCTCTGACAGCTGACTGTCACCATCTGTTGCCGTCTAGAATGCTCTGCTTTCATGTGCGCAGTTTGTCATCGCGTTCTGATGCAGCACCCTTAAGTTTACTCCACAGCAACTCAACAAGGATGAATCAATGACAAGCCACTTATTAGACGTCACAAGAGAAGCCTCCATCCTGAAGTGTGACGTTCCCTGCCACGTTTGAATGAAAAATCACATGGAAGGTGGTGTTGTAACTGTCAATGGACCAGGGAGCAAAATCACATACTAGAAGTCTACAAATTGAAAAATTTTCATCAGAAACTGGTGTATAGGGTGTTCAAAAGTCAGAAAGTCTCCATCTTCCAATTCAGAAACACATTCTAAATGATTGGCGCAAACAAATTACATTTCCATCTCTATTGTTGCGGCCTATTATGCAGCCATGCTGCACCAATCAAGCCTTGCATCCAGAGGCTGCATTTGCAACCCACATGTTGAGGAAGTGGGGGATCACATAGCTGGCTTCTCGTCGTGAAGCTGATTCCAAAGTGATTAATTATTGGTAGTTGTGGTGGGTGGATGTGTTGATAGATTTGGTTCTAGGATGTGTTCTTCATCTTATTCTACGTGTGTGAGAAACTCGTTGTAGATAACAGAGTTTGTAGATATAGCAACACAAATGAAAGAGATAACAGAGTATGTAGATATATCACCTTGGATGGGATGGGGCGATATGAGATCACGGGTGTTTGGATGAGAGTCATTGGGGTGGGTCCGTCCCTGAGGGAAATATAACTATCAGATTCACAAAATCGAGAGGACAGGGTCGTCGATCGCCGATGAACTCGTGGATCTAGGTGTTGGGGAAGGGCTGGTGCCGATGAGTAGAAGGGTGGTAGCACCTGAGTTGGACGGTGGTGCTGCAGGTGGGCAGCAGGTGGGGGGGGGGGGGCAGCGCTTGATGCCACATAGGATTGTAACTTGTCTTCCAGTCCACTTAGCGTTGCCACTTTCTACCTGCTGCCCATACCCGTACTGCTTGGGTAGGGTATGGAATTACCACGTATGGGTACCAGCAGCCAGCGGGGGCACACATACTGGTACGAGGGTGTTGTCTAAACCTGTCCACTTCCTTTCCCTGATCCCCAAATTAATTTTATTGTGCATCTTTGAAAACATCTGGTAGACTGTTGCTTTGGCGTTCTGCTGGAAGAAGTGAGATACTATGTTGCAACTTGACTTTTTCCAGCTGTTGTAAGGTAATCTTTGTCTGCAAGGACAGCTGCCCCTTCATTGCGGTCACTGCTATTGCAGAGCTTTTATCTGCAAGCAGCTGGTCTTTTGAAGAGCCAAGGGACATAAAGAGGAGTCCACCTATCAGGTTTGGGGGACGTATCCTCTGTCCCGCAAAGACCGACGTTCTATGCCCTGGGACGATTACCAAGAACAATAGCTCAAATACAATACTGCTTTAAAGATTCGATGGGGAAGTGGCAGAAGCAGGAAATAATTACGGGAGAACATGGAAACGCGGAAGCAGAAATGAGTGGACGAGAAGTTTTCTTATTTTTTATTATGGGTACGGCCGACGCACTTGAACTTCCAGTGATAGTCTTTGTGGAAAAGTAATGTTTTGAACTCTCCAACGACGGTGTTTGCGGGACGGAGGGTTAGAGAAATTTTGTTGACAGGCAGCGAGAACTTCAAATTCACTCCAATGACTAATTTTGACATGTCTGTTTTGCTACTACAGCGAAGCTCATGCTGATCAAGTTCCTTGTAACATAATGGGTCTGGGCAAAACTACTGCATGCAAAATCTATGTTGTCCTAATGTTCTTTCTGTTGTAACTCAACATGTGGTGTCCATCTGAAGTCTTGTGTAGGCAGTTGCATAAGTCTAATCCTAATAATTTCAACTGTAGCTTAAAAAGAGGGATAAACAATTGCAAGAAGTTAACTGGAGTTCCAACTACACATCTGTACTCTCTAAAAGTTGTAGCCTCTATAGCTCTGAAGGTAACCCATAGAACAAAGATGCACTTATGAAACGACCTCGATTTCCACGAAGAGAAATCCACAGGCACGCATTGTAAATAAATAGATTGTATCGAACAATCCATAAAATTACCCAAATCTCAGTTGATACCAGGATCCATACATCGAGTTCATAACAGAGTCTTACATAAATTATTACATCGCCACACTGGCGGATTCAACAATTCAGAGAAGCTGATAAGATGCGGAAGCGATTCATCCTTCACGGCCAACTTGAGTGTAGCACGCGACCCTACTCCTCCCAATCGTCTCCATCGAAGTCGTACTCTTTCTCGTCACCTGACAGCAAATTTATCAGTACGATTTGTACTGGCCACGGAGCCCACCTATGATAGCAGTTTGCTTTGTGGAAAGTGGATGCAAGGCTGATCAAGCAGACCTATAGGCTGGGGTTTCCTATGCAAGTGTAATCAATATTTTAATAGTCAAGTCTTTATCTCGTTCACCCAATCCTTTCCATTCCCATCCCATACACCACCTCTCGCACACCTCGCACTCATTCGGCAGGCCCAACTCCCTCTCGGGCCTGTCTCAGCGGCACATTGGGCACACTGCCGGAATGTGTCAATCCAGGGGGAGAAGAGAACACTCACTACACTAGTAGAAGCTTCACAGGAAAGGTCCATAGCCGACGAGTCGGCATATGTATCGATCGATCAACCATACACTCTGCAGAGGTTTCACTACTCACAAGATTAGCCATCATAGGTGTTGCGCAAACACCTAGACAGAATTCCGGGTGCTTGCTTGCCTAGGTCGATGCCACCCTACCACTCAGCCCTGGGTATTCCGGTTCCAACACCGTTATGCTGAGACTGGGAGACGCAGTACTGGGCCCATCCAGTGGTACTGCGCATCTAGAGCGGAATGGGAACCCATCGACCGTCTCCGCCCACCCTTATCACCTCTTAACCTAGCAGTAGTGGCACCGCCCTACCAAGTAGTCCAGCCGTTCCCCGCCCATCGAAGACGAGTGAGCAGTAAAGAGTTCCCATGAACCTGAAACTAGTCCGTCCTAAGTTTGACCAAGCAGGCATCTCCTCATAGGGGATACTCCCCCGTGCCATCACAGCACCCCCGTTCACGGGCTTCAAACCACACAGGCCGTCCAACCCGGAACCACCTCGTAATCCATTACCCGCCACAGGTATCTCTCGTAGGGATGCCCAGGTTGCACCCCCGGCACGACTTGCCCTTCAGGTTCGTCTCATAGCCCACTTGGTCGACTTGACCCTCACCACGCACCCAAGACTCACGCAGCACGCTCCCCCGTATAATTATGTTTAGTTCACATATGCCAGACCGTTTCCGATTCCCCACATATGTGTAATAATCGTTAAGTAGTAGAAGAGCAAATAAGCATATAACAGCGAGCATCTATCCTATCAGCGGATAGCGGGGTGATAGTTTAAGCAAGGCAGGATAATCAATCATTCTATCATGCAACCTAAACAGTTCATATCATATGATCATAAAGCAATGGCATGCACGATATTTAGTAATGCATAATAGGTGCTAAGGATTTGGTGGGACGTGGCACCTTCGTAGTCATCTCCTAGCTCCTGAAGGTACTCATGGTCGTCTTCCTCACTCAGATTCTCCTCCGGCTCTGAAAACGGGAACGAAATAGTCGCGTCAGCGACTGCTATAGATCATTCAGAAACATCCAATAAAAATAGAAGAATCAAATGCACTCAATCATAGGCTCAGGTTGTAGATCTCATTTTTCTGAGAATTTTGATATATGGTGCGCAATTTTTGGACATCGTATGAATTAATTATGAATTTCCGAAGTTTATCTCATTTTCTGAAAATGGAAAAAGGCTAATTACTCAGGGGGTGACACGTGGCAGGCTATGATTGGCCAGGGTACTGTTCACATTGACCAGGTCAACGGTCCAGGTGGCGTCGGGTCTGCTGACGTCAGCATGACATCACTGCTGACGTCAGCGTTGACCAGGTCAGCGGTCAACCGTCGATGGGGTCGGTGACGTCATCAATCGGACATGTGCCAGCACCTGCTTGCGCCATGTGGCGGCTCGCTGTCCATTCGGCCGTAGGGCTCACGAGCTGTGGTTCACGGTGGACTCGTCGCGGCTCACGGTGATCCCCAGGGTTGGTCTGCGATGGACCGCGTCCATCCGCCCTCCTCTTCTCAACGGTCCACGGTGGACCAGGTGCATGCGGGGGCTGCTGGGGGGTGGCCTGCACTAGACGCTGACGTCCGCGCCCATGTCAGCGTCCGCCAGGTGCTCGACACGGGTTCTCAAAGGTTTGCCGGCGACGATGAGGCTCGGCAAGGGCCTGACGAGCTCGGCGGTCGTCGGAGATGGCTTGTGCTGCTCCTCGCTGGTCCGGCGAGGTGTCCAAGGGTCTAAAGGAATGGCTTGCGCTCTTGGTGACAGTTTTGTGGTCTCAAGGTCACCGGCGACGAGGTTGCCGCCGAGTAGAGGCTTCGATGAGTTGCGATTGATCTAAGAAAGGGCGGTCTTGGCCTTCTGATTACTGATAAAGAGGGATCCCGCCTCTAGTTCGTGGTTCCCAGAGCTCCAGGGTGTCCGCTCATGTTGGCGACGTGTTACCGGCGGCGGCGGGTATCAACAAGGTGGTAGTAGTTTCGTTTTGGCCCGATTAGGGGTGGCTTCCTCAAATTGAGGCGACCAGCAAGGCATACAAGCCTAAAAGGGCAGGTTTGCGTCTCGGCAAGGTCTCTTTCATCGCTACGGCGCGCGGCGGCGCTCCGGCGAGGTTGCGACATGCGCGGACAAGGCAAGCGGCTACCTCTAGCGCTCGGTTCTGCGTGGCTAGCTCGAGGGGCCGTGGCGGTGCTCCACGACGTACTATCCTGCACAGTTGCTAGACGGAGATGCTTGGAACGGGCGGAACGGCGTCGGATCGCGTCGTGGCGAGCGCGTTCCGCCGAGAATGCGATGTGCTGCGTTCCCGGTGTAGCAGGGCTCGCAGGCAGGGGTTTTGGCCGGTCGCGTGTGTGCATAGTGCAGATGTTCATCTCGAGCCAGTAGGGGCTCATGCCTTCGCGTCCCAGAGGCGGAACGCCATGGCGATCAGCACGACGGGGTTGGACAAGGCGTTCGGTGGCTCACCGAGGTGTCGAGGAAGAAAGGATGGCGGTGCAGTGATGAGTCGGTAGCCGTGCAGATAGATCACAGTGCAGTTCCGAACCACACCAGATCTCCGACTTCTCCTTTGGCTCTGGCTCCGGCGTGCTCCGCGGCGGCAGCGCTCCGGCGGCCTCCTTCCTCCTTCCTCTTCCTGTCACACTTGGTTGGATGGGTTGGCGTGTACCGCAGCGCGGCGGCGGCGAGTGGGACGGCTTTAGGGCTCCAGGGACACCCTGTTTTATAGTCGAGCTTGGCTTGCTCCTATGGCGGAAGGCTCGGATCTCACCCGGTGGATCGAAGGGCTACAGGGCGCTCGGGCTAGGGTTGTGGCCGCGATCGCGGTGTATCTTGGCGTTCAAGGTAGGGGGATAGAAGGGGGACAAGGTCGCCAGGGCGTGGGGCTGTCGGCTGTGGGGTCCGGGTCACGCAACTCGCGTGTTCTTGTCCCCTGCTCCGGCGAGGAAGAAGAACAGGGGAGGGGGTAATGTGGCTGACGGGCGGGGCTGGGTTGTCAGTGGCAGCGGCTTGGTGGAAGGCGGCGTGCGCTTGTTAGTGGGCCGGCCCAGCTACGGACGGCGTGGGCGAGAGGGTGCGAGGGAAAAGGGTTGGGCTGACTAGCAGGCCAAGCGGGCAGGCTAGCTTCCTCTCCTCTTTTCTCTTTTGTTCTCTTTTTCTTCTTTTCTTTTCATTCACAATTTCTAATTATAGGTATTTGCAAACATAGGATCCAAATAAAATCTAAATATGCTGTATGTTCTATTAACTTGAAAAGAAGTGAAGTGTAAGTGACAAACATCTAATTATTATTTGCATAATTAAATCTACATGCATGCACAAGAATGAATAAATAAAACCAAAATTTTAATTGGTTGGGATTTTCGGTGTGGGATTTTTAGGGTTGTTACAGTCCTCCCCCTCATTAGGATCTCGACCCCGAGATCAAAGAGATAACATACCCATCGAAGAGGTAGGCAAATAGGATCCGCAGATCCGACTCTTTCTCCCACGTAGCTTCTCTTTCTGTGTGATTGCTCCATTGAACCTTGCACGTTGGAATGGTTTTTACTTTGAGTTTCTGTTACGTCTTGTGCTAGGATCTTGATCGGGTGTTCCTTGTACTCAAGTGTGTCTTGCAAATCTAGTGCATTAGTTGGTACCTGCTCCTCAGGAAGCTTCATTGTTCATCGAATTAGTATGAATAGAGGAAGAACTAGGAATGAGGTGATGGTTCGTCGTGCTATCATGGTTGCTCTTAACCTAGCCTATCAATCCAAAGGGTTGGGGTCCGCAGGGGTTAGGAGTTGTTTCCAAGTATGCAAGCATGGAGCTTGGGTATGCAGAGATCGGCGGATATGTCGGTATCCGACGGGCAGAGGGGTGGGTGGATAGGTGGTGACAGCCCTGTCCATCCTTAGCATTCCCCCACGTTCGGATATTGAGTAGGAGTTCGTAAAGTCTCTATCGGCTGGCAGACCAGCTGCGGGGATCTCCCTATCACCCCAGACTTAGTCCTCATACTAGAACTACTAATTCGATGATTTGCTAACAGTTCTTTGCATAATTATATATGACCAATGCCTACTCAGTTAGATATATTCTTTTATTCTTTATTTTCCTTTTATCTTTGAGGTTGATCCATATGTGTGTCCACTATCTTGAAATCATGTCTTATTCCTGTTTACTCTATGCCTACCATTGCACTCAACAAGTGATCATGTTTACACGACGCTTGATGCATATTGCCCTCCTACGGGAAATTATAAATACGACACCCTTGAATACTCAAAGGTTGAAATGCTACAATGATAGTTCTGTGCGCTTGCAGAGTAATCTTATTCCTTACTGAGCTATCGATTGGCGTACCTACGTACCGTTAGTTAAGGATTGTAATTCTTGTTGCACCCCACGGCGCTGTGCCACAGTTTTGCATATCGTAAGCAATGACGGTTAGGAAGGTCAATCCGGCACTTCTAACTGCTATTACCAGACTGCATTATCTAGGCCGGCTCCACTAGGGGCCAAGGATTACCTTTCTGAAGTAATGGTGGTTGGGAATGTCAACTTATGTTTCTAAGTATTATTATTAAGGACGGACCTTTAGTCTATCTTTAGTAGTAATGCTAAGAAACGCCAACAAGCATTTCTAGCGCCGTTGCCGGGGATGGACTTTTAGTCTATCTTTTGTAACGACGTTAAGAAATGCCAACAGAGTACTCCCAGGGCATGCAGCAGCAGGGAGATTGACTCCAGTGCCAGCTTCGCCCTCCCGGAGTACCCGGAGGGGTGGGACCGCTACGGCCACGTCTCGTCATCGCGATGGGACCTCGGTAGCGATGACGACGATGACGAGTTCTAGGAGAACGTGGATTTCACCGGCGTCCGTGACCCCCAGGCTCTCCTCTACCTCATCGACTCGTGGCACAACGCCCTCAGCATCATCACCGACTCCGATGAGTCCTACATCGACCCCTCCCGGGAATGCTTCCACTCGGTGCACCCTGAGGAGGGCATGCTAGAGGAAGTCCACTCCGGGGAGGATGAGGATGAGGTTCCTCCATCGGAGCCGCAGCTTCAGCAGCATACCCCGCCTCCGACAACTATGCGAGTGTTGACGGTGGATATACCATAATATTCCACATTCAAACACCATCAACAGGCCTCGAATTCAAGGGAGAATAAACATAACATGAACATATTTTATCAATAACGAGTTCCACTTGTACTCTTAGCTTGTGAATGCAGGAAAGATCAAAACAGGACAAAATGCAGCAGCTAGGGCTCACATATGTGGTTCGGCCGAACCACATATGGAGGCACCAGACCACCACATTCCAACACATGATACAAGGGACCACATGGAAGAGACCAGAGCTCAAGAGTGGGCCTACCCATGGGTCAGCCGAACTGCCCATGGGGCCTACCTGGCTCTGGTGACGTGGCAGAATCTGTGTGACACTCCAACCAAGTCATTTCATCCATCTGATCAACTTGTGCTTCCATTCAACGGTGGAGATCAAAGGCACACGGATTGAGGCGTGAAACGAAGCAATCAAGACATAACAAGTACCAGGGGAGACCCTATGACTGGTGGGACCCACACCTGGCTTGGCTCCACCCATCATAGGGGTCGACCGAACCCCCCTATGTGGGTTTTGGCCACCGACTCACTCCACCGCCTCTCTGCATGCTGTCCATGTGAGGAAATTGCCACTGCCGTCCATCCAAGTCGGTTACAAGGTCGGTTCATTCAAGGGCCAAGATGGAAAGGCACATGGATCGTTGACGTGGCACCCCTCCATCTCCCCCTATAAATAGAGGCTGCATCCACCCTCTCAAGACATGATTCATTCAAGGTACAAGTGAGAAACAATGTAGTTCCACTTCTAGTAGTAGTGTATTCTAGTGTGGGAGTTAGAGTTGAGTCGAGCTGCGCTCGGGGTCTCTGGAGTCGTCTGCTGGTGAGTTTGGTATAGCTCTTGTATCTTTCTTTTTCTATAAGACTTATTTACTTTAATATAATATTCCTACTTTACTTTACTGAGTATTTACTTTGTTCTATACTTAGTGCATTACTATTCTAATAATAGTATTGTTGTGAGTTATCATATTACTTGGTCGGCTTACACTAGATTGTGATCCTGTAACCAGCACACGTGTGTAGTTCATCGCCTGTCATAGGGTGCTCTAGTTGCCTTGGCCACAGCTAGAGTAGTGAGACTTAGTGTAAGCATGGTGCTTAGACTAGATCTTGCCTTTGAATGCCGCTTGTCGCATGGATTGTTTGTGGGTGCTAGTAGGTGGTGACAACCCTGTTTAGTCTTAGTATCCCTCCACGTGTTTTAGGCAAGTTCTTAAAAGGTAGGCTCCCATAAGAGAATAGCTGCTTCGGGTAGAGGTTATATCCCCTACTGTCTCACCTATCCCCTACACACCGGAAGTAAGGTAGCAGTCTTAGTGTATCTCGTCCATTTGATAGGATAGTTCATAGGAGTAAAGCAAGAATCATAGGAACCTTTCTCACTCGTTGTCCTCCCACCTAGCTATACTACACTAGTTATCTTTTAGCAATTCATTTGTTATCTTTGAATCATCACCTTCCTATCATACTTCGATTACCCCCTCTACACTAGTTGTACTAAGTTGAGGTAAATTTTAGGATCTCCTTCTATTAACATTTCTAGCAATCGCTTTCCCTTGGGATAAAATAAATAGCGATACCTTGGAATACTCCCGGGTGAAGTGCTACAGCGGTATATTCTATGCGCTTGCGGAATTATTCAATAGACATAACAAATACCCTAAGCACTTCTGGCGTCGTTATCAGAGATAGCCTAACACTCTCTCTCTAGTGATTGCGTTAAGAAGTGTCAACAAGCATTTCTAGCGCCGTTGCCGGGGAAAGCATATCTAGAAATTTAAATAAGATCGAATCCAGAACCTATCATCAAATTAGTATCAATTAGTTGTAGTAGGGCTTACCCTTGCCTCTGCTTCTCTTTATCGTGAAGCAAGGCATACATGAGTGGATTTCAGTTTCAAGCCACAGCAATAGAAAATCCAAAGACATCCACCTGGAGTTCTTGACATTGTTCAGTCTCCGATCGGAGGTCCGATTTGATATTGGAACCACTAAAGGAAGGAGGCTCTGCACTATCATCTAAGGAAGCTATGGCCCAAAAGACCATCTTCGAGCATTCTGCACCATCGGCTGACGATGTCGCCACCGGTCTGCAGCTTAGCTTGGGGGATGCCACTTTTGAGCTCAAGCCATCTCTTATCAATACGGTGCAAGCCAATACATTCAGCGGAAAGCCCCATGAGGATGCAAATACGCATCTCCAGAATTTCTTGGAGTTGTGTGGCACTATTGCTATAAGACGAGTCAAAGCAGACACCATCTGTCTTCGCCTTTTTCCGCTCTCCTTGCTCGGAAAAGCGAAACAATGGTTCTATGCTTGTCAAGAAGATGCCAGCAATTGGACGAGATGTGCCAATGCATTCCTCAAGAAGTTCTTCCCGACGAGCAAAACCACCGCTCTTCAAGGAAAGATCTCAGGATTTACATAGCAAATGGATGAGATGATTCTCGAAGCATGGGAACGTCTTCAGGAATACATTTGGGAATGTCCTCATCATAGAATCCAAGAATGGCTCTTGATTCAAGGTTTCTACCATGGACTAACTCCGATAGCCCGTAGCCACCTTGATGCCGCTGCAAGAGGAGCATTCACTTCACTCAATGTCACACAAGACAAGAACTAGATAGAAAAGATGGTGATAAATCAAGGGTGAAATGAAGATCGATTTCAATCTAAGAAAAAGAGCACACATACCATCAATGAAGTTGATGCAATTTCAGAAAAGATGGACTTCTTATTAAGAAGGCTAGAAGAACATGCCAACTGCAAGGAAGATCGAGAGGCCATACAACATTATGCTTCCAAGCATCAATGGAATCAGGTATGTAGTGTCCTTTATTCCAAATTAAATCCTAAAAAGGTAGACGCCATCTACAACAATGCAAATCATCTTCAAGGAAGATTGGCGTTGAACTCCAAGTTTCAAGGTATTGCAAATTTTGGTAATCATTTACCATTAAAAGATCTTGTTATAAATCAAATCAATGAAAGCATGAATAAAAGGTTGTTAGCAAATGATAAGACCCTTGAAACTCTAAATGCTAAAATGGATGCTCTCGCTTCTTCTGTTAAAGAACAAATGAGTTCTAATAAAATGCTAGAATCTCAAATAGCTCATTTTGTTTCTACTACTTCATCTCCTGAAATTTCTTGCAATACTTTGAATATCAATGCAGTGACCACGAGGGGAGGTAAGCCCACTCGCGATCCACCACATCCTAACATTGCAGGGAAGGCCACAAGAAAAGACAAGGATGATAAAGAAGAAGAAGAATTGCCAACACCTGATGACAACACCAAATTCCGGGGAAAGACACCCCTCATGAATACTATGACGCCAATGTGTTGCTACCTTTCCCAAGGACAAGGAAGCAACCCACCGATGAACAATTCAGGATATTCGTCAAGGTAATTTGTCATCTCTATGTGCATATTCCATTACTTGACGCAATGCAGGTACCAACCTACACCAAGTACTTAAGAGACATCCTCAACAATAAGCGCCCGCCGCCCACGATGGAAATTGTCAAATTAACAGAAGAGTGCAGCGTGGCTACATTGAACCAACTGCCAACCAAGAAGAAGGATCCTAGATGTCCCACCATTGACTGCTCTATTGGGACACAACACTTCAAGCATGCATTGTGCGACTTGGAAGTAAGCGTCAGCGTCATGCCAAAGGTAATGTTCGACAAACTTAATCACACTTTTTTGTTCTCTACATCAATACGTTTGCAGCTGGCGGATCAATTGGTCGGCTACCCGGCGGGGAAAGCGTAAAACATTCCCGACAAGATACGTGGATTCCTTATCCCCATGGACTTCGTGGTCCTGGAGGTGGATGAGAGAACTCCACTCATCTTGGGAAGACCGTTCCTCAGCACCGCCAATGCACACATTTGATGTTGGAGCTGGAGAAATTCAATTCACCATCAATGGGACCCTAGAGACATTCAAATTCCGACCAAAGGTTGAGCAGTGCTCATTGATCATGCTAAAGGAGATACGTGCCTTTGCCCTCATGAGAGATCCGAAGAAGTCCAAATCACAATTGAAAGCAAAGAGCAAGCAAATATGGAAGAGAAAGGTAATACAACCGGCGACACCTCCAAAGAAAATCCCTACAGCAGCCCAAGAAGATGGTCCTATTGCAAGGACCAGAAGGAACAACTCTTCCATCAAGGTAAGTACACCAAATTTAATTCAAGTTTACTTCCTTTATTTGCTTAAATCACTTTATCATTCTCTTTCCAAACCTTTTTGTGTCGATCAATATTAAAATAATCCACTAATTAACCTTCTGAATAAAATCGACACCGGGTGGAGCCCATGGTAGGGTCGGCCGACCCCAGCCTGATGGCTCTCACCTGCCACCTTTGTCCATCTCAATACTTGCTATGTTCCATGGACGCCAACACCTTAAAATGTTGCATGTCAATCTTGATCATCTAATTGAACTTAGCATGGCAACCTAAAAATGTTCTCAGTTTCTCTCTGTGCATTCATATGCTCTAGTATTCTTTGTCTTATAGAGTGCTGCAAGACATATATCTGTCAACTTGCACTCTGGGACCAAGATTCTTTCTCTCTCTCATCTCTTGCTAAAAAAATGCTAATGAGAGAAATGCATATAACAACCATGAGTGAGCCAAGAGCAAATTTTGTCATGACAAAAATCCATTCTCTTTCTCTTTAATTCCACTCATACAAACATTGATCAAAACACCTTTTACTAATCTTGGGAAAGATTCTTACTTAAAACCTTAAACAAATCACCTTTTGAAAGAATGCTCCCGTGAAACCTCTCATAAGCAAACATCCACCATCCATGGTCATGTCTTGCCCCTCCTTTGGCCCTTTGTTCCATTCATCACTCACTCCAAGAATTGACTACATGAGCAAGCAGCCAAAGGAGAGAAGAGTTGATGCTTCACCAGGCAATAATAGACTATGCCATCAATCTCTGGCCAACACCATGTCTCGCTTGGCACCAAAATAGAGGTGATGGAGGGGGGTTCGGCCGACCTATCATCTGACTCATGACCACACCCACTTGCTCTAGTTCCAACAATGCTTACAAGGCAGCAAGATGCCTGAAAATTTGAGGTGATTGATGGTTCGGCCAACCCGTCCATTGAGCCCCATCACTCCAGCCTTTGTTCCATTCAATGCACCAGAGATTTCCCCAATTATTGGCACAAACTAGAGAGAGGGCAGGGGTCGGCCGAACCAGGCCCTATGTGTTGGCGGTCCTTAAAACCTATTTCTTCCCGCCAATATGTTACTAAAATGAATAGTAGGTAGGGCTTTAAACTAACATTTCCAAAAGTTTCGGTGTGTACTTGACTTGCAGGTGTGACATGTGGAAATGCACAAAAACCATAAAGAAAGCGCACATCCAGGAAACGTATTCAGAGAAGGCGCAATCCAAGAAAATAAGAAAGCCCACCTCAAACACTAAAGTGGATCCATCCGTAACCGCGGGGGAGGCCCAGGCCCAGGGAGCAACCGACCACCCGAAGGCGGTGGCCAGATGGTGCTCCCTAGGGACCGACCGCCCCCGGGGGCGGCCGCCCCCTAGTGGGGCCACCCGGGCCCATCTTCGGAGGCGGTGCTGATGGCGGTTTGCTGATGGCGGTTCCACCTACTTCCATGTTTAGAATGCCCAAACCGTCATAGTCTCAATATAAATAGAGAGTGCTCCATCCCCTTCAACACACACCATCATTTGGAGCCATTTACCTCACCTCTCACTTGTATTCTTTAGATTAGTTTTAGTATTAGAGCAAGGCAAGAGCTAGAAAGAAGAGTTTGTATCCTTGGAAGAAGAAGGAACACCTCGGTATGAATACAATGCAGTTCTCTTCCAAGTTCAAGTTCTTATCTTATTTATATAGCAATGCATATGAACTAGAGTATAGTCTTGGACATGTTATGATCATGATATATGAACTAGCTATAGTTTATGTGTTATGTTATCGTTATGTTCATCGTTGTTCTTCATCGTTCATCGACTTAGTATGAATAGAGGAAGAACTAGGGATGAGGTGACGGTTCGTCGTGCCTTCTCGGTTGCTCTTAGCCTAGCTTGTCACTCCGAAGGGGTGGGGTCCTAGGGGGCTAGGAGTTGTTTCCAAGTACGCGAGCATGGTGCTCGGGTATGCGGAGATCGGCGAATATGCCGGTATCCCACGGGCAGAGGGGTAGGTGGGCAGGTGGTGACAGCCCTGTCCATCCCTAGCACTCTCCCACGTTCGGATATTGGGTAGGAGTTCGTAAAGTCTCTATCGGCTGGCAGACCAGCTACGGGGATCTCCCTGTCATCCCAGACCTAGTCCCGATACTAGACATGCTAGTTAGATGTTTACTAATAGTTCTTTGCATAGTTATATATGACCAATGCCTGCTCAATTAGGTATATTCTTTTATTCTTTATTTCTCTTTTATCCTTGAGGTCGGCTCAGATGTGTGTCCACTATCTTTGAACTATGATTTACCCCTGCCTATGCTATGTCTACCTACGCATTCAACAAGTGATCATGTTTATGCCAAAGCTAGATGCATTCGTCCTGCCCTCCTACGGGAAATTATAAATACGACACCCCTGAATACTCACGGGTTGAAATGCTACAATGATAGTTTCGTGCGCTTGCGGATTTATCTATACTGGGCTATCATGATTGGCATACCTAAGTACCATTACTTAAGGATTGTAATTCTTGTGCACCCCACGGCGCCATGTCACAGTTTTGCATATCGTAAGTAATGACGGTTAGGAAGGCCAATCCGGCACTTCTAACTGCTTTTACCAGACTGCATTACCTAGGCCGGCGCCATTAAGGGCCAAGAGTTACCTTTCTGAAGTAATGGTGGTTGGGAATGTCAACTTACATTTCTAGTATTATTATTAAGGACGGACTTATAGTCTATCTTTAGTAGTGATGCTAAGAAACGCCAACAAGCATTTCTGGCGCCGTTGACGAGGATGGACTTTTAGTCAATCTTTTGTAACGACGTTAAGAAATGCCAACACTATGCCCCCTGCACCTCCACTTCCTTCTCTATCTCATTGCCATGCCCGTGAGCACATCACTTCGACAAAAACATCAGCAGAGCATTCCACACTCTAAAACTCTCTCTCACCTTTAAACAAACCTCCTTCCAAAAAGAAAATCTAAAAATATTTTCCTTCATCCTTGTTCTTCACTCAAGTGTTCATCACCCGAAGGAGTCAAGAGAGGTAATCATCCAGTAAGAAGGCTTAATAATTTAAGCTAACCCATATTTTCCAAGCTTGGCTCGCCTTGTGTTTTTGGTGCAAATATGAAGAACCCATTCAAGGCCGCAGCAAAGAAGGTGCGCATAGCATTAAGCGGGAGTTCATCGCGACGCTCATCTTCCCATGACACCGAGATACGACTCTCGGGGTCACAGGATAAACACACTTCTGGAGAACCTTCGCCGGCACGGAGTGACAACATTGAACAACACCTCAGTAAGACATGTACATAAGGGCAAGCTTGGGGGAGATTCTCTCCCCCACTTAGGTAAGTACCTTGTCTTGGCCTTTTATTTTGATGCATTTAAATATAATAAAATAAGAACACCAAAAATATCTTCTTTGTCTCATATGTTTCATGAATGTTTATCTTCCTCATGGAAATGATGAATAGTTGCTCTGTTAATATTTCTTTAATGTCTGGTTTACAACTTAGTATTTCTTTGAGTATGGATTACTTGGCTCATTTACAAATCATCATCAACCTGAAAACTTTATGGATGCTAAATGCTAGAACTAAGTCTAAGTTGTTGTGAGATATGATATGGTAAAACAAGAGCCACTATAATATTGTTCCAAGCATGCATGATTACTGGAGATTTATTTCTTAAACAATTAAAACCTTATTGTTCCTCAATGGTGATAAAATTCCTACTATAGCCATACTTGCTACACATGTTTAAACCCTTCCAAATAAGCTATTTGCTTTGCATTGAGTGTTGTCAAGTCTTGTTGACCCTTATTGAGAGACTTATCATGATCTAAAAGATCAAGATCACGCACACACCACATATACATGCTGCTTCTACACTGAAAGTACTCAACCACATGCCTTTTATTTCCACCAAATAAATGCTCCATGTGTTTAAGTCATAAAATATCTCTCTTAGTCAATTTGGTAGAAGAGACAAAAGGCTATGCAAAATGAAAAGAAAGAAAAATGGACACAAGAAAGTCCATAGAAAATAAAATAAAAATATATGAGCAAGTCTAGCTCATAAATAAGGAAAAAAATGATAGCCATGTCTCAAAAACAAGATAGACAGAGACAATTCAAATAGAGGAGCATTATGTTCCATCATTTTCCACACACTTGCACATCTTGATCTAAGGGCATGACACTTCTCTCTTTGGATCCAAGCTTTGGCTCTACAACATATGCAAGGTAAGTATGCTACATTCTTTCGTTCCTACCTTAAACTCCACATAAGTCATTTTTAGAATTAGGATGATAAGGAAGGCAACATTCACTTTATGCCTTGGTAAGGAATCATACACCATTTGAGCGACATGAGAGGACCATATGAGGAACATTAAATTTTCTTTTGAAAAAAATTGTTATAACCTCCAGTATAAAACTTGCAAAGAATGAGAAAATTAGTGCTCAAGTCAAACTGTTCTGTCTCTCAACCACCTAAGGCAAAGGAAAGGTCATTAGCTCCATAAAGAACTAAGGTAAAATGGATGAATTTTCATAGCCAAATTTTCCATTCAAAAGAGAAATACTTTGTTGTGCACATGGTATTATTGAAATATAAACATTGAAGCAACTCCTGATCCACCGAGGCTGAGTTTAATTATTTGCTCGGGACGAGCAAAGGTTAAGCTTGGGGGATCTTGTTGACGGTGGATACACCGTAATATTCCACATTCAAACACCGTCAACAGGCCTCGGATTCAAGGGAGAATAAACATAACATGAACATATTTTATCAATAACGAGTTCCACTTGTACTCTTAGCTTGTGAATGCAGGAAAGATCAAAACAGAACAAAATGCAGCAGCTGGGGCTCACATATGTGGTTCGTCCGAACCACATATGGAGGCACTAGACCACCACATTTCAACACATGATACAAGGGACCACATGGAAGAGACCAGAGCTCAGAGTAGGCCCACCCATGGGTCGGTCGAACTGCCCATGGGGCCCACCTGGCTCTAGTGACGTGGCAGAATCTATGTGACACTCCAGCCAAGTCATTTCATCCATCTGATCAACTTGTGCTTCCATTCAATGGTGGAGATCAAAGGCACATGGATTGAGGCATGAAACGAAGCAATCAAGACATAACAAGTACCAGGGGAGACCCTATGACTGGTGGGGCCCACACCTAGCTTGGCGCCACCCATCATAGGGGTCGGCCGAACCCCCCTATGTGGGTTTTGGCCACCGACTCACTCCACCGCCTCTCTGCATGCTGTCCACGTGACGAAATTGCCACTGCCGTCCATCCAAGTCGATTACAAGGTCGGTTCATTCAAGGGCCAAGATGGAAAGGCGCATGGATCGCTGACATGGCACCCCTCCATCTCCTCCTATAAATAGAGGCTGCATCCACCCTCTCAAGACATGATTCATTCAAGATACAAGTGAGAAACAAAGCAGTTCCACTTCTAGTAGTAGTGTAGTCTAGTGTGGGAGTTAGCGTTGAGTCGAGCTACGCTCGGGGTCTCCGAAGTCGTCTGCTGGAGAGTCTGGTATAGCTCTTGTATCTTTCTCTTTCTGTAAGACTTATTTACTTTAATATAGTATTCCTGCTTTACTTTGCTGAGTATTTACTTTGTTCTATACTCAGTGCATTACTATTCTAATAATAGTATTGTTGTGAGTTATCATATTACTTGGTCGGCTTACACTAGATTGTGATCCTGTAACCAGCACACGTGTGTAGTTCATCGCCTATCATAGGGTGCTCTAGTTGCCTTGGCCACAGCTAGAGTAGTGAGACTTAGTGTAAGCATGGTGCTTAGAGTAGATCTTGCCTTTGAATGCCGCTTGTCGCACGGATTGTTTGTGGGTGCTAGCAGGTGGTGACAGCCCTGTCTAGTCTTAGTATCTCTCCACGTGTTTTAGGCAAGTTCTTAAAAGGTAGGCTCCCATAAGAGAATAGCCGCTTCGGGTAGAGGTTATATCCCCTACTGTCTCGCCTATCCCCTACACACCAGAAGTAAGGTAGCAGTCTTAGTGTATCTCGTCCATTTGATAGGATAGTTCATAGGAGTAAAGCAAGAATCATAGGAACCTTTCTCACTTGTTGTCCTCCCACCTAGCTATACTACACTAGTTATCTTTTAGCAATTCATTTGTTATCTTTGAATCATCACCTTCCTATCATACTTCGATTACCCCCTCTACACTGGTTGTACTAAGTTGAGGTAGATTTCAGGATCTCCTTCTATTAACATTTCTAGCAATCGCTTTCCCTTGGGATAAAATAATTAACGATACCTTGGAATACTCCCGGGTGAAGTGCTACAGCGGTATATTCTGTGCGCTTGCGGAATTATCCAATAGACATAAGAAATACCCTAAGCACTTCTGGCGCCGTTGTCAGAGATAGCCTAACACCCTTTCTCTGGTGATTGCGCTAAGAAGTGTCAACAGCGAGCCCCATAGCCCACACTTCATTGAGACATGGGGGCTTGGACGTCTCGTCCCATCCACCGATCCCCAGAGCTAGAGCAACTCCGGGAGCTCGAGGCGCGGATGGACGAGGACCGCATGCGCCTCACACAACTTCACACCGCGCTGGAACACGAGGAGTTGCGCGGAGACGGCGGAGCAGTGCGACGCCGAGCCCGCGATGTCCAGGCCCGCATCATCGCCGATGATGGGGCCGGAACGCCTGGAGTTGCGCCCCTAGCAAGCCAGAAGCTCATGGAGGCTGCGATGCTTCTCCGGAGCAAGCCCGAGCCATCCACCACAGAGGCACGGCTGCTCAGGGACCAGCTCAAGAACCTCTTAGAGGATGCCACTGTCCTCCAGGCGGAGAGCTCGGCATCATGACACCGCGGCGCCGAAGAGTACCAGCATGGCGGCCCAGCTCACCATGAACGAGAGGCCTCGGCACATCCCGAGGCCCCGATGGCCCCCTCGGTCCACCAGCGGCTTGGCAAGGATGTCGACGTGATGGAAGACCGACAGAGCCGCCCGAGGCTTCAACGTCCATCGAACTCCGACATGGACCACGCGCCCTCACCCGAGCCCCAGGGTCCTCTTGTCTTCAGTGAGGCTATCCAGAGGGCTAAGTTCCCACCCGGTTCCTTCAACCAGTCAACATCGCCAAGTACTCAGGGCAGACCAACCCTGAGCTTTGGCTAGCGGATTATCATCTTGAGTGCCAGCTGGGAGGCGCAGGATGATCTCATCATCATCTGCAACCTCCCTTTATTCCTAGCCGACTCCACGAGAGCCTGGCTGGAACACCTGCCCCCTCGGCTGATCTTTGACTGGAGTGATCTGGTCAAGATCTTCGTGGGGAACTTGCAGGGCACTTACGTGCACCCTGGCAATTCCTAGGACCTCCGGAGCTACAATCAGAAGTCGGGCAAGTCCCTCAAGGACTACATCCAGCGGTTCTCCAAGCAGTACAACGAGCTGCCCTAGGTCGCCGACTCCGACGTCATCGGAGCCTTCGATGCAGGAACGACCTGCAAGGAGCTTGCTCATGAGCTGGGGCACAAAACCCCCACCAGCATTGCCGAGCTCATGAAGATAGCTACCAGCTTCGCCTCGGGCAACGAGGCGGTGGGAGCCCTCTTCTCCGACCCCAAGGGCACGCGAAAGGAGGAAGCCCGAGGGCATCTCCTCCCGGGCCCCCAATAGCAGGAAGAAGAAGGCGAAGGGGAAGGCTCCCCTCTGCAATGACTCCCTGGTCGCGGCCGCCGAGCCCAAGGGAGCTCAACCACCCCGTGGCCGCTTCGACGAAATGCTCACCAAGCCGTGCCCTTATCACAAGGGCCCGGTAAACCACACACTCGGGGAGTGTGTGATGCTCAAGAAGCACTACGGGCGGCAGGCGTCCAAAGGCGATGCTGGGAAGAAGCCCACGGAGGACAAGGGTGGGAAGTGCCTCATGCTCTTTGGTGGGCCCGGGACCGCTCCCACGTCGCGTTAGCGAAAGGGCGAGCGTCGGGAGGTCTACATCGTTGGACCAGCGACGCCACACTTCCTCGACTGGTCCCTCGATGCCATCACCTTCAGCCGGGATGATCACCCGGATCACGTCCCGTCGCCGGGATGTTACCCGCTTGTTGTCAACCCCATCGTCGGCAACACGCGGCTCACCAAGGTCCTCATGGACGGAGGCAGCAGCCTCAATATTCTGTACGCTGAAACCCTAGACTCGATAGGGATCAGCCGATCTCTTCTTCGGGCCACGACATCCCCGTTCCACGGGATAGTGCCGGGGAAGAGTGTACAACACCTCGGGCAGATCGACTTGCCCATTTACTTTGGGACTCCTTACAACTTCAGGAAGGAGACCCTAACATTCGAAGTGGTAGGCTTTCACGGCACCTACCACGCCATCCTCGGGAGGCCATGCTACGCCAAGTTCATGGCAGTCCCGAACTACACCTACCCCAAGCTCAAGATGCCGAGCCCAAGGGGGTCATCGCCGTCGGCGTCTCCTACCAGCACGCCTACCAGTGCGACGTGGAGTGTTGCAAATACGCCAACGCGATGGTAGAATTCGAGGCCCTCATCGCGGACCACGAGGAGTTGGCCAAGGAGGTCCCCGACCCCAAGGAGGCCACAGGCACCTTCGAGCCCATCGAACGGGTGAAGGAGGTGCCCCTCAACCCCGGGTCTTCCGATGGCAAGGTGCTGAAAATCAGCGCCACCCTCGACCCGAAATAGAAAGCCGTGCTCGTCGACTTCCTCCGCAAGCACGCCGACGTGTTTGCTTGGAGTCCCTCGGACATGCCGGATATCCCGAGGGAGGTCACCGAGCACTCCTTGGAAATCCAGGCTAGGTCCAAGCCGGTGAAGTAGTGCCTGCGCCGATTCGATGAAGAAAAGCGCCGGGCCATCAGGGAGGAGGTGCACAAGCTTTTGGCGACCGGGTTCATCAAGGAGGTCTTCCATCTAGAGTGATTAGCTAACCCTGTCTTAGTTAAGAAGAAAAATGGTAAATGGAGAATGTGTGTAGATTACACTAGTTTAAATAAAGCTTGCCCCCATGTACCCATTTCCATTACCTCGCATTGATCAAATAGTTGACTCCACTGCTAGTTGTGAACGACTTTGTTTTCTTGATGCATATTCCGGTTACCATCAAATTCGTATGAAAGAGTCTGATGAGTTAGCGACTTCTTTCATCACCCCCCTTTGGCACATATTGCTACGTAACTGTGGGGTTATAAACTCGTATACCCGCATGGCTATACATGGGCCAAAGTCATCTAGTCAGGCCCAGACTGCTAGGGACGCATCGTCTACACGCTCTCTAGAAGATCTCGCATATCCGCCGGCTTAGAAGTCTTGGCGGTTAAGGAAATAGCTTTCCCAATATCTAGCCGATTAGTTTCCTTATTCGGCTAGGATTGTAATCTGATATGTATGGTAAACCAACTTGTAACCCTGCCCCCCAGACTATATAAGGCAGGCAAGGGATCCCCTCAAAACAACTCATCTACTAACAATACAATACAGCAACACACAGGACGTAGGGTATTACACCTTGCGGCGGCCTGAACCTGTATAAATCTCGTGTCTCGCGCTACTGCGCTACTCTTGTTCGTCTCAGGCGCACCTTCACCGATCATCTACTACCTTGGGCATACCCCTCGGTAGACTATCGCCGACATCCCGTTGACAGTTGGCGTGCCAGGAAGGGGGTGTGCTTCCAGATCCATGGCGAGCAAGATGGTGAATTTTTCAAGCTTCATAGAGCACCTGACGCCAGGCCAGACCTTCATGGTGGGTTTCATCACCTTGGTTATCGGTCCCGATGGCGAAGGAAGAATCCTGGATGCGGTCCAGATTGTGTCTACTCCATCGGCCTTCGCTCCAGCAAGGAGGCTGCCACGCTAGGTCCGGAAGGTCATCGACGACAGCGACCTGATCGGATCCATAGATCGGGTCTCATAAGGCTTGTCCGAGAGCCACCAGATCTTGGAATCGGCTATGGGTCAGATGTCTGCAGATCGCTTCTGGCCCTTTCCAGGGACATGACGCTTCACTCCGTCCACGGCTTGACAGGACTCGACAATAGTCGTCACAGCCACTCCACAAGGTCGCATGGTCGAGCTTCGGCCCCGAGCAGTCACCCGTGATCTCCCAAGGGGCTACATGCCTTTGGGCCTACAGAACACGACCTCCAGCATCTCGCAGATGCTGCGTCACCCCGACCACGCCATCTCAGACCACGACGGCACCAGCTCCAACGTTATCATCGCCGACAATGACCACTCCAACGACAGCGGCACAGAAGGCGGCGATCTCACCGATCTGCCTCCTCCCACTGGTTGGTACATCGGTAGGCCCATCCTCGTCATGAAGATGAAGAAGCCTGAGCAGCTTGAGAGGGCAGAAACACCGATCGAAGACGGAGCTGCAAGAAGCGAATCGAAGCAAGGAAGGGCCCAGTGCGGAACCTGGAGCAAGAATTTGATCTGGTCAGAAAACACCAGGTCTACAAGACTCCAAGCGTGAACGTCGCCGTCGTGATAGCAGAGGCCAAAAACCTGGCCCAGACTCCAGAAGTTGAACGCCTTACGGCTTACCTCCAGTCAGTCCAAGTTCAAATCAATGAAGAATGCTTGCCGCCACCACCGTCGCACTCCACCGCATCAGCCACCGAAATTATTCGTGAAGATGGCGGCCACTCCCGCGGCGGGCAAAGACGTTGTCGCCAAGATGGCGACCAAGAGGTGAATCAGTCAGACCTTCGTGAGAAGCTGAAGACCAGAGACCTCCGTGGGCGCATCGAGAATCGGAAGAAAGCCAAGAACTCAACAGAAAATGAGCGCCGCAAGGAGTATGATGAAACCCACGGTCCTCTGATCAATGACAAGAACGCCCCCGAGTTGCCATTTATGGCAGAGCTCCAGGCGGTGCGCTGGCCGCCGAACTTCAAGGTCGTCGGCGTCGAGACCTATGACGGCACCGCCGACCCCACCAAGTGGCCTACTGTTTACGAGATCGCGGTCAAAGCTACCGTAGGAAACTCAGACGCCATGGCAAATTATTTGCCCGTCATGCTCAACGCATCTGCCAACAATTTGTTGCCGAGTCTGAAGCCGAACTCCATCGACACTTGGGACCAGCTGAAGAAGCAGTTCATCAACAACTACCGTGCCACCTACAAGCAGCTAGGCATGAAGTTTGATCTTGAGAAGCTTCAGCAAGCGTCAAGAGAATCTCTGCGGGATTACATTCGACACTTCTCGGAGACCAGAAACAATATCCCAGATGTCACAGATGCTGAAGCCATCTCCGCTTTTATACGTGGCCTCCGACCCGATGAAGAACTCCAGAGGAAGCTATACCGCAGCAGACCAAGCTCCATCGCCGAGATGTTGCGCATCGCCAACAAGTACGCAGACGGGAACGAAGCGGCTCGCCACTCCATCCATAGCTGCCTTCATTTCCCCGACCGATCACGCCACGAGGACGCCGACCACCGAGCTGATCGGCGATATGATGACCGAGGGGCCCGGCGGGATTACCGCCGCGACGAGCGCGACTACCGCGACCAGCGCCACTCTGATCGGTGCCGCCACGACGAACCAGAAGGTTCCAGAGCTGGAGAAAGGCGTCACCACTACCAGTTCTACAACACCCGACCAGCCCAGAAGCGCAACTATGAAGAAGCCTATGACAAACTCCTCGACAGTCAATGCCCCGTCCACAAGCTCCACAAACATACCATGAGAGACTGCTACGGCTTCTCTCGGGCATTCAAAGAAGAAGAGGAGAAGAAGGCTCGCGTCGAATCTGACAAAGACAAGCGAGATGGTGATGGCGACCCACCAAAGGGCTTCACTGAGGCTCACCAGATGGTCTCCACAATTATTGGCGGCCGTATCGCTATGGAGTCGAAGAGGGAGCAGAAGCTCGTCGCCAGACGTGTCAATTCCGTCGCCAACTACGACGCCTCCATCATCAATCCAAAGTTCACGCCCTGGTCGCACAAAGCCATCACCTTCAGCAGAGACGACCAGTGGATGGAGATCCCGTACTTGGGTCGCTTCCCACTAATCCTCGATTCGGTCATACACATGACCCGTTTTTGTAAGGTGCTGATCGACGGCGGCAGCGGCCTCAACATCCTCTTCTCTGCCAAAGAGCTTAGGCTCCGAGCAGAAGACCTGGAGCTGACTATAGCTCCGTTCTGGGAAATTGTTCCAGGGCAGCCCTCATACCTCCTAGGATAGATCAATCTGCTCGTCCAGTTCGGAACACCGCAGTGCTTCCGTATTGAGCACATTGACTTCCTGGTGGCCGACTTCGATGCTGCATGTCACGCCATACTTGGCCGTCCAGCTCTGGCCAAGTTCGGGGCCGTCCCTAACTACGCCTACTGTTGACGGTAATTATTGTATGATTTTACCCATCAACTAAATATGAAATAAGGGTATAAATGCAAACACCACCATAGGATAGGGCTTTAACTAACAGAATTCCACAGTTTTGGTGAATTAGTGTTTTGCAGGGGTTATCCAGAAAAGAACCAAGGGAGACCCACATGTCGGATTAAAATAATGAATTCCACCACGAAAGGAGATCAAGAATATTTCAGAGAACATCATAGACACGCTTGACGAAGCGGGGCCCAGATGGCAGAGAGGGTGGATCGGCCGATCCGCCTGACAGGTCGGTCGATCCCCCAGAGAGTCCTCTTCGTTTGCGTTTCGACGTGGACCCATATCCCGAAATTTTACGCAATCTCAGCAGCCCTTCGAAGTCGGTTTAATCCAAGGGCTACGGTTCATCCCACTGGCCTATATAAGGACCCCTAGACCCCCAAGGTTTCATATCAATTCAGTCATCAAACAGTTCAACCCAGTTGTAGAGAGCTAGAAACCCTAGAATCATTAGAGCTTCACCATCTAGAGCATAGCTACATAGGTTAGAAGTAGAAGGAGGCGAGTTCTACTCGAGTTTCAGATCTGTCTGGAGCTAGAAGGCTTACCGAAGCCATTGTAAGCTCTCTCTTGTATGTTAAACCTCTTTTCAGTGCTTGAGATAAAGTTGATTGACATTGTTATACTATTGATTATGTTCTCAATTATGCTATACATTGCTTAACTAGATTGTATACTTTGCATAGTTAGGATGCATTCATATTCATACATAGGTTTGTATAGCGCTCATTCATTGATATCATGGGTGGGTGATGAACAGCATGTAAGCATGGTGCTTAGATGTGGTTTGTCTGCAAATGCGCCTTATATTCTGGGTTCTATGGTAGATCGCGGATGTGACACTCCCGTTGAGTCCTTTGTAGTCCACACTCCGAATGTAGGGAGAGTAGGAAGTTATTATTACTTTAGAAGGCTGGCTATGATCTTGATCTTCCTTAGTAATATTACCTTAAGTATGAGTATGAAGTATCTTCGCCATGATTGCTAGTATCATTGCACCAATCTGATATGTCTTAGGATATCCTTGTGCTTCAACCTAATCCATGCTAGTGCCTAGATAGGAAGTGCTATAAGTGATCATTATTATATATTGATTGATTGGATTGATCATTATGCTTATCATATGTATCATTATTATTGTGACATAACCCCTGTTCTGAGATTATGGGTCATGCATGGTTATCTCCATATTTGCATATGCATATGACATCTATCTATCTACTTACATCCCATTTATTGCCAACCCTTCCCAGTGGTAAAATATAAATGACAACCCGAAATACTCCTGGGTAAAATGCTACAATGGTATAATTAATCTATGCGCTTGCAGATACTTTGAACTTAATATTTTATATCGTCTTTAGTCACTTGCATCTTTAATAATTGCTTAGTATTATTCTGGAAAGTTTCCATACATGTCTATTATATTCATGCTAGGGATGACAACTTAGTTATTGTAAGAGATATAAGTTTAAAAGAGGTGGCTAAGTAATTTACCAAGTGACACTTAATTAATACCATCAGCATTTTTGGCGTCACTGTTGGGGATAAAGTCTAACTCTATTTTTGGTGATGACGTTAGAAATGCCAACAAGCATTTTTGGCACCATTGCCGGGGAAGGCGTTTGGCATACATAAGATGTAGATAGATCATATGCATAACACCAAATTTATTGAGAAACCATACAAACCTTACTCGAATAGGATTACCCTTGTTTTGTCTAGTTGTGTATCTTATGCAGGATAATGTATGAGTGGATTTGATCCTTCGAAGAACTTTATTGAAGATCCAAAAGCTTTGATCAAGAAAATCCGAGCCAAGCTCAAGAAGACCCCAGATCCGCAGCCGGAAGACATCCGTACAAGAAGAAGTTTGACACCAGAGTTTGAGGCCATGGCAAACAAGAGCCTTCATGAGTTCTTTGCTCCAACCACCGCTAACATCCGTATCGGACCACCTACTGATGTTGGAGACAATGGATTCGAGCTCAAGCCTGCGCTCATCAACATGGTGCAAGCTAGTCAGTTTTGTGGAAAGGCGCATGAAGATGCGAGTGCCCATCTCCAACACTTTTTGGAGATATGCAGCACTTTCACCATCAAGGAAACCAGAGATGCAATCCTACTACGCTTGTTTCCATTCTCATTGTTGGGAAGAGCAAAATAGTGGTTCTACGCAAACAAAGACAAGAACACTACATGGGATCTCTGCTCCACTGCCTTCCTAGCAAAGTTCTTCCCTGTGGGCAAGACTAATGCTCTTAGAGGAAAGGTCACCAGCTTTTAGCAACAGCACGATGAATCAGTCCCAGAGGCATGGGAACACTTTCAAGACTACATTTCAGAATGTCCTCACCATGGGATGGAGAATTGGTTGCTTATGCAAACCTTCTATCATGGGTTGACTACCAGCACTCGTGAGACGATGGATGCTGCTGCTGGAGGAGCTTTTCTGTCACTCACCATTGAGCAAGCTACCACCCTTATGGAGAAGATGGCTTCCAACCTGTCACACCCCAAAATTTCTATTTTGGAATGTGACTAGAAAACACTAAAAACAAAACAAAAGATTTTTACCATTCTCTAAAAATTCCAACTTAGCTTAAGTTGTTTACAATTTAAATAGTGGAAAATGTGAGTTTCTAAATATTTTGTGAATAATTTAATGGTTTGTTGCATTCATGCCTTTGCATAGTGTTTCGTATGAAAAATGATTTTAAAAGTTTTCCAACGCGCATAGGGTTTTATTGGAATCTAATTTCTCAAAATCTTTGATCAAGTTCCCATTCATGATCAAATCCTTGGAAGCCATCCACCTTGATCCTTGTTTCAAAGAACCTTGATGGATCTCCAAACTTTTATCTTGCCAAACACCCGAGCTCATGTTCTCTAAAACCCTAACTATTCACATCCTAATTTGTTCTTTCTTTCTCCTCCATATATTTGAGCTCCTAATCCTTTTGATATTAAGTCTTGTCCATATCCCAAATCTATGCTAGATGACTAATCATTGCGTCTCCTATCTCATACAATCCTACCATTACTTTGTTCAAGTCAAATCAATCACATTTCATGTACCCATGATAATCTCAGTTCTAACTTTCTTTTCTTTCCACACTTTAGCTTGGGCAACATCCACTTGGACTCTTTCACATACATATCTTCTCCTCTTAATCAAAATCAAACTTGTTTTTGTACCATCCTTCAAAAATTGTATGGCTTTGGTGTACCCTTTTGAAACTTTGAGTTTTCCGAAAACCGTAATCGTGTCTCCGAGAATTTAGCGGGCCGAGCTCAACACTACCATTCCATATTGTATTATTCTCTTTGTACAAGCACCTAATATATACCATTATTAAACCATCTTACCCATCTCTCTTTCTTTTGCTAATGGGTCAACCCAACTCATTTCGTCCTCCGACATTGCTCCGAGCCGAATCCGGTCCAAACTTTGACTTATCTCTCACCGCGGGTCCAAACCCAACCATCCGCCTCTCCTTTGTGGTCCAATACCAAGCTCAACCAGCCCTCTACCTCATCCTCTCCCCTCTCCCACGTCCACCCCCTGAAGTCCTCTCAATATTGCACAAAAATATCAACCAAGTCAAGAAAATATCAAGACAAGACCCTTTGCCTTCCAACCCTTTGGTCTTCCACCCTATCCCCTTCACATATACCTCCTCCACAGCCCCCTCACGCCTCCCCCTTCATTTCTCATGTCAAGAACAGAGGGGAGATGCCCTGCTCCTCCTCATCCTCCCCCACGGCTGCCCCAACCAATCCCCAACCTTCCCCCCTTCCCCTCCATGGAAACGATGCATCTTGGCGATTGGAACCCGCGTTGCCTCCTTGATTCTCCTTTCCAAGCACCCAACAAGGATTTGGAGGACATCACCATAAACCTCCCTGCTGTTCAAGGCATGGTGATGGCTATTACCACCATGGATGTCGCCCCGATCAACCGCATCGCGAGAAGGATGCGACGTTGCACCGCGTTGTCATCACCGGCCATCGTCGATGTGCTTCCCCGCTCCACCACACCAATCCCCATGGTGAGAACCCTCCGTGATATCTCCCATCATTTTTTCATGTTCTTCTCTGAATATCAAGTACCTTTGATGAGATATGGTTGATCCCCATTGAATTTTACCCGGTGTATGTGTTGCTGTCCTGGCGGCCAGCAGAGCTGCTGTTTGTAGAGATGGCGTTCCTTGCTGTTTCTTTGATCAAATGTAACACCCGAAAAATTGCATTCTTTTAAATAGTGGGAATTTATTTAATTATGCAATTAGTTGATCATTCCAATATTGGGAAATAATAATTTTTCTCAAATATAAAATCAAACCTAGGTCATACACATGTATGATGCATTCATGCTGGAGCATTTCTTCTTTGTACTGTTGTAGATTATTTGAATTTCTCAAATATTTCAAAACCCAATTTGAAAATCCTTTTGGAAAATGGAAAGGAAATAGAGCAGAGCCCTTCCCCTCTCCTTTCTGGCCCGAGCAGCAGCTTGGCCTGTTTTCCACTCCCTGGCCAGCAGACCCAGGTCGGATGGCCCGAGGACAGCTCGGCCGACCTGCTCCCTCCCTTTCCCCTTACCTCATCCGACTGACGAGTGGGACCCACGGGTCAGCCCTTCCTTCTCCACCTCCCCCGCCGCGCGAACAGAGACGCCGCGCTGTCGTGTTCATCCACCGCGGCCGAATGCGCGCGAAGCGCCCTTCTGCCGTGACTGCCAGCCCGACCCCAGCGCTCGGTGCTACCGACCTGTGGACCCACAGAACAGCCCCTCCCCTGTTTCCCTCTGCTGCACGCTGAGAGTCCGACGCGGGCTAGAAAGAAACGGCCGAAGCCAAGTTCGTCGCCGCGCCGAGAGTCTGTAGCAGAGAAGAAACGGCCGAAGCCGATTTCTCCGCTCGCCGAGTTTGTTTCAATCTCCGAGATTGTCGTCACACCTCGGGAGTATTTAAGCAACGCTACACCCCCCGTAGCCGTCACCTAACCCTAGCCGCCTCTTCTCGCCGCCATTGCCGAGCTCCCGCGAGAACCGAGCAGCCGCCGCCACGAGAAATTGGCTCGATTCGCCACCAATTCCTCTCGGTAAGCCTTTGAGGAGCTTCGCTGTGATCTTGTGAAGTTCCCGAGCACTTTCCCCCTTCGATTTGTGCACTGACACGCCTCCGCCGCCGTTGCAGAGATCCACCGTCCGCCGAATCACGCCGCGAGCTATCTCCGAGTCGATTTCCGACCTTCCCATCACCCTAGGTGAGCTTGCGATGCTCTTCCCGATCTATGGGTACCCTTCCCGACCTATTTCATGCACCGAAGGCCGAGTTCACCTTCTCCGGCGGCCCTCTGGCCATGGCGCCGCCGTCGGCCTCTGTTTTCCGGCCGAGAGCACCGCCACCCCTCCTCTCTGTTAATCTGATCCGCCGATTTTGAATCGGACGGCCGAAGAGCAGCCCATACCGATTCGACCGGTGTTTTGCAAATAACCCCCTGCAGTTTTTAATGCTTAGCTCGCAGCCCTTAGCGTGTTCAGTAGATTACGTTTGTAGGCGTATTTATTTTCGGTATATATGAAAATGTGTTTTCAGATTTGAATTCAAAATTGTTTCATTTATAATTTCCACGTTTTAGTTCCGATTTGAACGATTCAAATTGCGTTAGATTCGTAATTTCATAATCTATCTGATGGTACCACTGTTTCATATGTTATTAACTTTTAAAACTCGAGATTATATTTAATCTATTATTATTCTATTATAAATCTTGTAAAATTCATATCTTCCTCGTTTTAAATCCGATTTGCGCAAACTTGATATCGATGTGATCGTAGCAACGTGTAGATTTGTTTTATAACCTTTTCAATTTATTTTCTCTCTGTTGGTGTACTGTTCTAATGAAAACTCTTGTTTGTATGCATGATTGCCCCTGTATGCGTGTGTGTTGTTATGATGGATCGAGTATAGACGGTGAGCTTTATGTGGGTGATCAAGATCAGTACTGCGACAACCCGGATCACCAGGAGTTTGCTGATCAAGGCAAGTATTAGCATGGATCATCCTTGTTGTCCTATTCACCAAATAAATAATTACATTTGCATGTGTCTTCCTTGTTAACCATAGTTACTTCCTAGTTTTGTTATCCTGTTCCTTGCTACCTATGGGATTATGCATGTGGTAATTGTTGCTAGTGCATTATTGATATCATGATGATGTGAACTTGATTAATTGATTATGCAATATGATTATAAGATGCCTTTTTAGCAACATGGAACTAGGGGATTCGAGCATAGTTTTGAGATGCTCAAAGTCCTTCACCTTTGATAATGATCTGTAAGTATGACACCGGGATTGACAGTGCAACTATGAGGGCTACATGGCTTTGGTTTTAGTCAAGTATGGGCACTTTTTCTAGCTTGTTAGAGGTTACCGAAAGGCGTGATGGGACCTGACGACTCGGGTATAGTGCGGCTCCTGTCGAGTGTGTATAACCTGCGTGACCTTGTGCCACGAAGAAGGGGGGCTCTACATCTGCTTGCCGGGTTCCTAGCGGCCCTAACTTGTTAGGCGAAGTTCTTTGAAAGGCTTCATAGTGAAACCCTACTCTCTCACCTTGGTAGTGTTATGGGAGTAATTAACCCGAGCAAAGGGGAATCATGGCTCATAGTGAAAGTGCACAATCTCTGCAGAGTGTAAAACTGGTATACTAGCCGAGCTCACGGTCAAGAGCGGCCTTGGACGTCTTATGGAGTAGTTATTCTTTTGGGGTGATGTTTACTTGTTGCTTATCTATTTATTGCTACTCATTAATTATGTTTACTATGATCATGAGAATGGGCATATTAACTTGTTGCTATCCAACTGCATAAAAGGTGATTAATTAAAAGCAACCTGCTGTTAAACCGTGTCAACCTTTTGAGCCTCATGAACCCATGCTAGTTTTGTTGAGTATGACATGTACTTACGCTTGTTTATTTTTTATTACTTGGTTAAAAATCCCGGATGGGTAACAGATGGTGATAGTGATGAGGACTACCCAGAGGACTACTAGACTTGTGCTTCACCAGTCGACGTCCCTGTGCTATGGAGCTACCGCGAGAGTTATTTTTATTTTCCGCTGTGTAATGACTTTGATATTATTCGCTATGTATTAAACATTGGTTATGATACAATTTATGCAATTTGTTGGCTTATGTGTGTGACTGATCTCTGGGCGCACATAAGATTATGCATCCCATTTTATCCTTAAAATTGGGTGTGACAAATTGGTATCGGAGCCATGTTGACTGTAGGACGCAAGCCTAGTTAGCACTGGATAGCCCTTAGCTTTGTTATCTCTTTTTACTTGTTATATTAATTTGCTACAAGTTTTTGCTGATATCCTACCCTTGTCCATTGCAAAATTTTGACTTAATCTTAATTCTTGTAGATGGCCAACCTTAAACGCACTGCTCGCAAGCGTGTCATGCCACCTAAGAGGTACCTGCAGCGCTCCATCTCTGGCGGATGTGTACCCCGACCAGAGGTACCCATGGAGGACGTACCAGTGGAGGAGCCCCAGCAGGAGGTGCCTGCAGAGGAGCCCAGTGAAGAGCCCTTGGAAGACAGCTCTGAAGACGTACCTATGGAGGACCCTCAGAAAGATGAACCCGAGAAGGTGGAGCCGCAGGGTGACCAGGATTGTGCTGGCGACCCTGATGACGGAGATGATGGAGGCAACTCGGATGACTCTGACGACCCCGAAGACGATGGCGATGATGATGGAGACCAAGGTGGAAAACCCTGGGTGGGAATGATTCACTATGATCATCATGGTGATGACTACTACCTCCCGCTGCTTCTCAACTTGGTGCGCCGCTTCTACCCCAACGCCTCGGTGCTGTACAAGACGGAGTACTGGAAGCACCCTGACTACGCCGCCTACTATGAGACGAGGGTGTACATCAAGGAGGAAAGCCAGGTGAAGAATATCCACTATGCTATCTCCATTCGACTCTCCAAAGCTGCCGCCATCAAGGATGCCGCACGACAAGCTCTTATGGTGCACCGCCATGAGAATTGGGACATCATCAAGTGGGAGATGCACCGCTACCTTCCCCGCCGTCAGAGTGGCCAAGCTAACTGCAGTATCGCCGTTCCACTTGGAGAAGTGAACGCCTGACTTCACGCTGCCTTGGAATGTTTGGCTCAGACCAACACTTTTCTGGACCAGACACTGGATGAGCTGAACACCAGGACTGAAGCTAACTACAAGCTCAGCCGGGCAGTGGATGGGTTGAACAGGCAACTCGGTGTTGGACCCCCTCCGCCATCACCAAGGTGTCCAGCTGAATCGCCGCCAAGGAACCGAGGAGACCATGGAGATGCTCACACCCGCACCGACATTGACCCCTAGAGGAGTTACCCCCAGTTAGTAACAGAAGACGCTAGAAGCGCAAGTTGAGTCAAGTCGAGTCTAGTTCGTGTCTTGTGAACTTTTGTGCTAGATTGCTTTTCCTTATGAACAATGCTTGATTTGGAGTTTGTAATGAGTGCTGAGATTGTGGGCATGTCCGCAAATCTCTTTATATAGGTTTGAATGAATGCATAATAGTTTGGGTTGATTATCTCAGTTTCCAGCAGTGCTGTTTTTCCGACCTCTCTGCCTTGGTTATTTTTTCCTATTTAATTATATACGACCAAAAATCATGAGAAAATTTTGTGAAAAACTAGACCTCTGTAGTTTTCTTTGGCCGCAAGAATCATCTCAATATCAGTTACGGTTTGGGAGAAACAATTGTCACAAGTCAAGTTTCTGCGCTGTCTGTTACCCTGAAACAGTTTCGAATCAAATCTGTTTTTGATAAACTTAACGACAGAATCTGGAGAGATGGTCTGAATGAAAGTTGTAAAGTTTTTCTCGTGCTTTCCAACCATGTATAGCATGTCTCTGTTTGACTTCGGGAACTCCAGATATGACTGCTTTTCTACTTTTTCGTTGTTGGATCGCGCCCAGAATTTCCTGTTCTAGTCTTTTAAGTGTTATTTCAATGGAAAAGAATTCTAAACCTCACTTCAATGATTTGAACAGCAGATGGCTCACACCAGGAGGAACCCAAGGGGTGATGGTACCTCTGAAGAAAATGCTAATCCACCACCACCTCCGCCACAGCTTAACATGGAGCAGCTGATGATGATGCAAACACAGCAGATGCAGCAGATGGCCCAGAACATTCAACTGCTGCAGCGAAGCAGTGGCAACGGGAATCCACCTCCACCACCCCGTGACAAGAGAAGCGAATTCTTGAAGGGACGCCCGCCCACCTTCGATCATTCCAGTGATCCTCTCCAAGCTGATGATTGGCTGCGTGCGATAGAAAGGCAGCTAGAGATCGCCTAGTGCAACGACGTCGAGAAGGTTCTCTATGCATCTGGGCAGTTGCAGGGAGCTGCTCTGGATTGGTGGGAGTCTTTCCGTTTTGGACATGCCGACCCCATCTCTTGGCAGCAATTCCGTGAGGGGTTCCGCAATCATCATGTGCCTGCAGGGTTGATGAAGCTGAAGAAGAAGGAATTTCTTTCTCTGAAGCAGGGAGGATTGCTAGTTGCTGAGTACCGTGACAAGTTCATCCAATTGTCGCGGTATGCTCCAAAAGAGGTCGAAGATGATGCCAAAAAGTAAGAGCTCTTCTTGGAAGGACTGAATGATCATCTCCAGTACCAGTTGCTCTCCCACACTTTCGCCAACTTCCAACAGTTGGTGGACAAAGCTTTGATCATCGAGAGCAAGCGCCGTGAGATAGATGAGAAGAAGAAGAAGAGGAAGTTTCAAGGGCAGTCGTCTGGAAGCAATAGCCGCTTCCGTAACAACCAGCAACAGCCTCAGCAGCAACAACGTTTCCAGGGACAGTCTGGATTCAAGAACAATTTCCATAATCAACAACGTTCCCAGAACCAGCAGCGTTCCCAGTACCAGCAACAAGGTGGTAACCAGGCACCACAACTGACTGCTCCCAACAACATCCCAGTGAAGAATGGTGCCCCCAACAAGTGTTTCCACTGTGGCAAGGAAGGACACTTGTCCTACAATTGTCCTGAGAAGCAGAATCCCCAAGCCTCCCAGAAGCAGAACAACCAGCAGAGAGTGCCACCTCGCACCGGGAAGGTGAACCATGTGTCGGTTGATACGGCACAGGAGACTCCAGAGGTCATGATGGGTACGTTCAATATCGATTCCATCCCCGCTACAGTTCTTTTTGACTCTGGTGCTTCGCATATTTTCATTTCGCACACATTTGTTAGAAAGCATGGTATTCCCCTTAGTGTCATGAAACAACCTATTATGGTTTCTTCTCCGGGTGGTGTTATGCAAGCTACTCTTCAGTGTCTCTCGATTACTGTCTCATTAAGGGAGGTAGAATTCGAGATAACCCCTACTGTGCTAAATACTGCCAGAATTGATCTTATCCTGGGTATGGATTGGATGATGAAGAATGACATCAATATAAAGTGCAAGGAGAAGGTCGTGACTATCACTACCCAGAAGGGAGATGAGGTCAGAATTGAGGTTGTTTTGCAAGTTCAACAGAAAGCCACAGTACATCAGCTCAGAGAAGAAGTGCAGCCGGATAACTCAGTGGTGGATGAGTTTGAAGATGTGTTTCCAGATGAGTTACCAGGTATGCCGCCTGACCGTGACATTGAATTTATCATTGAGTTGTTACCTGGTACTGCACCTATAGCTAAACGTCCATATAGAATGGGAGTTAAAGAATTAGAAGAACTTAAGAAACAAATCAAAGAACTGTCAGAAAAAGGTTTCATTCGTCCTAGTTCTTCACTTTGGGGAGCCCCGGTTATTTTTGTTCATAAGAAAGATGGTAGTCAGAGGATGTTTGTTGATTATCGGTCACTGAATGAGGTCACCATTAAGAACAAGTATCCATTGCCTAGAATTGATGACTTATTTGATCAGTTGAGAGGTGCTTGTGTGTTTTCCATGATTGATCTCCGTTCAGGTTATCATCAGTTGAAGATTCGTGACTCTGACATACCTAAGACTGCATTCACTACTCGGTATGGATTGTACGAGTATACGGTAATGTCCTTTGGTTTGACTAATGCACCTGCCTACTTCATGTATTTGATGAACAAGGTATTCATGGAATTTTTGGATAAGTTTGTTGTGGTGTTCATTGATGATATCTTGATCTACTCCAAGAATGAAGAAGAGCATGCCGAACATCTGACATTGGTTTTGCAGAAGCTCAGAGAACACAAGTTGTATGCCAAGCGAAGTAAGTGCGAGTTTTGGTTGAGAGAAGTTGCTTTTCTAGGACATATTGTGTCCAATGGTGGAATTTCTGTAGACCCAAGCAAGGTGGCAGACGTGTTGAATTGGAAGCCGCCAACTGATGTGACTGGCATTCGTAGTTTTCTTAGTTTAGCTGGTTACTACCGAAGGTTCATTGAAGGATTCTCCAAGCTTGCGAAGCCAATGACTTCCTTGCTAGAGAAGAATGCCAAGTTTGTGTGGTCTGAGAAGTGCCAAGCTAGTTTTGAAGAATTGAAGAAGAGATTGACAACAGCCCCAGTGTTGGTTTTGCCGGATCTGAGTAAGAAGTTCTCTATCTATTGTGATGCTTCCCGCCTAGGTCTTGGTTGTGTTCTCATGCAAGAAGGAAGAGTCGTAGCATATGCATCGAGACAGCTGAGGAAGCATGAGTTGAATTACCCTACTCATGACTTGGAGCTAGCAGCTGTGGTGCACGCTCTGAAGTTATGGAGGCATTATCTGATTGGTCATAAGTGTGACATCTATACAGATCATAAGAGCTTGAGGTATATCTTCACCCAGTCAGAGTTGAATTTGAGGCAATGTCGTTGGTTGGAATTGATAAAGGATTATGATTTGGAAGTGCACTATCATCCTGACAAAGCAAATGTTGTAGCAGATGCTCTTAGTAGAAAGAGTTATGCTAATGAGATTCGAGCAACCAACATACCCGCAGAGTTGTGTGCAGAGATGGAGCGTCTCAACTTGGGAATTGTGATCAATGCTGTTGAGATGGAAGTTGAACCCACACTAGAGCAAGAGATACAAAAGGCTCAGTTGGAAGATGAGAAGCTCAAAGAAATAGCAGAGAACATTGTGGTTGGAAAATCACCCGGATTCAGGCTAGATGAGAATGGAACCTTATGGTTTGGAAAGAGACTCTGTGTACCTGAAGTGAAATTCATCCGAGACGCTATACTGCGTGAAGCTCATGAGTCAGCATATTCTATACACCCAGGAAGTACCAAGATGTATTTGGATCTGAAGGAAAAATATTGGTGGGTTGGACTAAAGCGTGATGTAGCAGAATATGTGGCTATATGTGATACCTGTCAGAGAGTTAAAGCTGAACACCAGAGACCTGCAGGATTACTACAACCACTAAAGATACCTGAGTGGAAGTGGGAAGAAGTTGGTATGGACTTCATAGTTGGATTGCCACGTACTCAGAGAGGTTATGATTCAATTTGGGTAATTGTGGATCGACTGACTAAAGTAGCTCATTTCCTTCCAGTCAAGACCACTTATGGAGGTCCTAAACTAGCAGAGTTGTATATGGAGAGAATAGTGTGTCTGCATGGAGTTCCAAATAAAATTGTGTCTGATAGGGGCACTCAATTCACCTCACATTTCTGGCAAAAGATACATGAGTCTCTAGGTACTAAGCTGAATTTCAGTTCTGCATATCATCCTCAAACTGAATGGATTAATCAGATTTTGGAAGATATGTTGAGAGCTTGTGCTTTACAGTATGGAACAAGTTGGGATAAGAGTTTGCCGTATGCGGAGTTCTCTTATAATAATAGTTACCAGAAAAGTCTCAAGATGGCACCCTTCGAAGCATTGTATGGACGCAAGTGCAGGACACCCTTGTTTTGGAATCAAACTGGAGAAAGTCAAGTGTTTGGACCGGATGTGTTGAGAGACGCAGAGGAGCAAGTCCAGACAATAAGAGAGAACTTGAGAATAGCACAATCTAGACAGAAGAGCTATGCGGATACACGGAGAAGAGAACTAGCTTTTAATGTAGGAGACTTTGTATACCTTAAAGTGTCCCCGATGAGAAGTGTGAAAAGGTTCAACAGCAAAGGAAAATTGGCACCAAGGTATATTGGTCCTTTCAAGATTCTGGGGAGACGTGGAGAAGTGGCATATCAGCTAGAACTTCCAGAAAGTTTGTCCGGTGTGCATGATGTGTTCCACATATCTCAGTTAAGAAAGTGTTTGAGAGTACCGGAAGAGCAGGTTCCTGTCGAGGAAATAGTTTTCAAGAAGGGTCTCACTTATGAGGAACATCCAGTGAAAATTTTGGAAACCGCAGAAAGAGTTACAAGAAGCCGAGTGATAAAGATGTGCAAGGTGCAGTGGCATCGGTACTCTGAGGAAGAAGCTACTTGGGAAAGAGAGGAAGATCTCAGAGAAAAGTACCCGGAGTTGTTTGAGTAAGCACCAACTGAATCTCGAGGACGAGATTATTTTTAAGGGGGGTAGAATTGTAACACCCGAAAAATTGCATTCTTTTAAATAGTGGGAATTTATTTAATTATGCAATTAGTTGATCATTCCAATATAGGGAAATAATAATTTTTCTCAAATATAAAATCAAACCTAGGTCATACACATGTATGATGCATTCATGCTAGAGCATTTCTTCTTTGTACTGTTGTAGATTATTTGAATTTCTCAAATATTTCAAAACCCAATTTGAAAATCCTTTTGGAAAATGGAAGGGAAATAGAGCAGAGCCCTTCCCCTCTCCTTTCTGGCCCGGGCAGCAGCTTGGCCTGTTTTCCACTCCCTGGCCAGCAGACCCAGGTCGGATGGCCCAAGGACAGCTCGGCCGACCTGCTCCCTCCCTTTCCCCTTACCTCATCCGACTGACGAGTGGGACCCACGGGTCAGCCCTTCCTTCTCCACCTCCCCCGCCGCGCGAACAGAGACGCCGCTGTCGTGTTCATCCACCGCGGCCGAATCCGCGCGAAGCGCCCTTCTGCCGTGACTGCCAGCTCGACCCCAGCGCTCGGTGCTACCGACCTGTGGACCCACAGAACAGCCCCTCCCCTGTTTCCCTCTGCTGCTTGCCGAGAGTCCGACGCGGGCAAGAAAGAAACGGCCGAAGCCGAGATCGTCGCCGCGCCGAGAGTCCGTAGCAGAGAAGAAACGGCCGAAGCCGATTTCTCCGCTCGCCGAGTTTGTTTCAATCTCCGAGATTGTCGTCACACCTCGGGAGTATTTAAGCAACGCTACACCCCCCGTAGCCGTCACCTAACCCTAGCCGCCTCTTCTCGCCGCCATTGCCGAGCTCCCGCGAGAACCGAGTAGCCGCCGCCACGAGAAATTGGCTCGATTCGCCACCAATTCCTCTCGGTAAGCCTTTGAGGAGCTTCGCTGTGATCTTGTGAAGTTCCCGAGCACTTTCCCCCTTCGATTTGTGCACTGACACGCCTCCGCCGCCGTTGCAGAGATCCACCGTCCGCCGAATCACGCCGCGAGCTATCTCCGAGTCGATTTCCGACCTTCCCATCACCCTAGGTGAGCTTGCGATGCTCTTCCCGATCTATGGGTACCCTTCCCAACCTATTTCATGCACCGAAGGCCGAGTTCACCTTCTCCGGTGGCCCTCTGGCCTTGGCGCCGCCGTCGGCCTCTGTTTTCCGGCCGAGAGCACCGCCACCCCTCCTCTCTGTTAATTTGATCCGCCGATTTTGAATCGGACGGCCGAAGAGCAGCCCATACCAATTCGGCCGGTGTTTTGCGAATAACCCCCTACAGTTTTTAATGCTTAGCTCGCAGCCCTTAGCGTGTTCAGTAGATTACGTTTGTAGGCGTATTTATTTTCGGTATATATGAAAATGTGTTTTCAGATTTGAATTCAAAATTGTTTCATTTATAATTTCCACGTTTTAGTTCTGATTTGAACGATTCAAATTGCGTTAGATTCGTAATTTCATAATCTATCTGATGGTACCACTGTTTCATATGTTATTAACTTTTAAAACTCAAGATTATATTTAATCTATTATTATTCTATTATAAATCTTGTAAAATTCATATCTTCCTCGTTTTAAATCCGATTTGCGCAAACTTGATATCGATGTGATCGTAGCAACGTGTAGATTTGTTTTATAACCTTTTCAATTTATTTTCTCTCTGTTGGTGTACTGTTCTAATGAAAACTCTTGTTTGTATGCATGATTGCCCCTGTATGCGTGTGTGTTGTTATGATGGATCGAGTATAGACGGTGAGCTTTACGTGGGTGATCAAGATCAGTACTGCGACAACCCGGATCACCAGGAGTTTGCTGATCAAGGCAAGTATTAGCATGGATCATCCTTGTTGTCCTATTCACCAAATAAATAATTACATTTGCATGTGTCTTCCTTGTTAACCATAGTTACTTCCTAGTTTTGTTATCCTGTTCCTTGCTACCTATGGGATTATGCATGTGGTAATTGTTGCTAGTGCGTTATTGATATCATGATGATGTGAACTTGATTAATTGATTATGCAATATGATTATAAGGTGCCTTTTTAGCAACATGGAACTAGGGGATTCGAGCATAGTTTTGAGATGCTCAAAGTCCTTCACCTTTGATAATGATCTGTATGTATGACACCGGGATTGACAGTGCAACTATGAGGGCTACATGGCTCTGGTTTTAGTCAAGTATGGGCACTTTTTCTAGCTTGTTAGAGGTTACCGAAAGGCGTGATGGGACCTGACGACTCGGGTATAGTGCGGCTCCTGTCCGAGTGTGTATAACCTGCGTGACCTTGTGCCACGAAGAAGGGGGGCTCTACATCTGCTTGCCGGGTTCCTAGCGGCCCTAACTTGTTAGGCGAAGTTCTTTGAAAGGCTTCATAGTGAAACCCTGCTCTCTAACCTTGGTAGTGTTATGGGAGTAATTAACCCGAGCAAAGGGGAATCACGGCTCATAGTGAAAGTGCACAACCTCTACAGAGTGTAAAACTGGTATACTAGCCGAGCTCACGGTCAAGAGCGGCCTTGGACGTCTTATGGAGTAGTTATTCTTTTGGGGTGATGTTTACTTGTTGCTTATCTATTTATTGCTATTCATTAATTATGTTTACTATGATCATGAGAATGGGCATATTAACTTGTTGCTATCCAACTGCATAAAAGGTGATTAATTAAAAGCAACCTGCTGTTAAACCGTGTCAACCTTTTGAGCCTCATGAACCCATGCTAGTCTTGTTGAGTATGACATGTACTTACGCTTGTTTATTTTTCATTACTTGGTTAAAAATCCCGGATGGGTAACAGATGGTGATAGTGATGAGGACTACCCAGAGGACTACTAGACTTGTGCTTCACCAGTCGACGTCCCTGTGCTATGGAGCTACCATGAGAGTTATCTTTATTTTCCGCTGTGTAATGACTTTGATATTATTCGCTATGTATTAAACATTGGTTATGATACAATTTAAGCAATTTGTTGGCTTATGTGTGTGACTGATCTCTGGGCACACATAAGATTATGCATCCCATTTTATCCTTAAAATTGGGTGTGACATCAAATCATCAAACCCTTTGGTGGAATTGTAGTTAATATCCTTGAACACACCCCTGAAAAATGGTTTCCTCATAGGAGTTGACAAACTAGAGATATCTCCATCTCCTTGCCGCTGTTCCTGCTGTCTAGGCAGATTGCAGCGCTGAGTGGTTTTGGCGTTCCCCATTAATCCGCTGTCCAAATCACCAAGACCTTTAATACACTTGTTCATTACATCCTTGCACATGATCCCACAAGTTGTTTTGGTTATACAATTCATGATGGCTGAGATATCGAGACCGAATTGCCTGCCACTCCTGCTGTCCAAACAGAAATCACCCTGATTTCGGCAGCGGCGTTCCCGTTGATCCAGTGATCCCCTTGATAAGCCCTTTGGCTATATTATCCTTTATATAGTTGCACACACCTCTGAAACGTTTCATTGCTATAGGAATAAGTATGAAAGATATATGTTCCTATCTTGTGCTCGCTGTCCTGCTGCCCTGCAGCCGCGCTGATGCTAGTTGGCATGCGTGTTCCCGATGATTCGTCGCTCCGGTGATCAAGCCCTTCAACCACATTGTGTCTCATATACCTACACACATCCCTAACAGTTGGATTCAAAATCAGAATCATGACACTTGAGTTATAATCATCGCCATGCCAACAACCACACAGTGCCACCTTGCAATTTTGTTCTCCGTCAAACCAATGGTTGAAACATCATATACCTTTGACACAATATGTTCCATGCTGTTCCTTGCAAGCCCAAGTAGTTCATCACTACTTGTTTTTGCTATATAACCATGCAATCTATCATATTTGCCGCTGCCCGTCACCGGTTACGCTCAACCAATGCACAAATTGCCATAACATTGTTTTCCTTCGATCTAGCATCCACCTCAGTGTATTTGTTGGTCATGATATGTTCCAAAGTAACCTATTCACTTATCCAAAATCACACCCTCATATCTCTAAGGAATATTTGGAACCCAAGCCATTTGTGTATCTCTCTTTCCACCTTAAATCTATGGTCTCCATGCGCTTGACATGATCTACCTGTCCCAACCACCACCACCATCTTTGTCATGTGATGTTCTATAACCATAGATAAATCTTGTTATCAATGTCATAACATGTTATCCATCATCCAATCCCTGTCCTCCAATGGTGCCTAATAGCATACCACCAATTTGCAAATTTGTTTATTCCTAAGTGCATCTCTGATTGACATGCCCTCTTCATGTGACATGCATTTACATGTTGCATGCATATTCCTTATATTTTGGTCATCATTTAAATTGTCCAGGCAGAACCATGAGCTATATTTTAGTTAATCCTATCAAATCACATCACTCCACCATGAGCTTGTGATCAGTAAACACACTTGTCCGATTCAAGTCATGCTTTATCAACTCTCACATCCTTTCAAATGATGTATATCAATTCAGTCTAATTCTTCGATGCAGTCTATTCCAGTCTCTCAAACATATCCCTACCACATACCATATTATATATCATACTCTCCAAAGCCAAACCTTGTGCTTAGAACCTAATACATATACAATCCTTTTTGTTATGTTAGATTTGTTCTAGTCCAAATTCCACCTTACTCGTCTAATCCAATCTTTGCCACATGCATATACCTTTCAACTCTCACATCTTTTAATTATTGTTCTTGTTTTTGTTAGTTTTTGCGCTCACATGATTATAGAACAAGCCATACATTTTCAAAACCTTTGTAATTTATTTTTATAATGCTTGGCATACTGTTTCTAGGTTTGAATGTGAAGCTTTGTGCTCGTTGTTGTGATCGTTAGAAGTGGAGCTATGCAAGGATGATCGTGAAGCAAAATTGGAGAGCGTGGAAAGCATTTGAAGGCAAGTGTAACATGAGTTCCCTTGTTACCTAATAACCATTTAATCACCTTTTCATATGCATGTGTCTAATATGATAAACCCATAAGGATTTTACCTAGAACTATTGATATCTTGTATCCTTGTTATCTATGGGTTTTTGCATATGGGTACAGTTGCCTAGTTTGTTATCACCAATTATAAAGATCTATAATATTGATTGATTATTTGTGCAACTATGGATTAAAGATGCTTTTAAGCAACATGGATAGAAGGGGGCTAGAGCCTTGGGCCTTTTTCGTCGCTCTAGTCTGCCCTCCGTATGCATCTGTATCTTAAAGCGACCACCCAGGATTTACCGTACAACCATGAGAACTATATGGCTCTGGTCTTAGATGAGTAACTAGATCTTCTCTAGCTCGTTAGTAGTTACCAAAAGACGCTAGAGGGGGGCCTAGGTTCAAAAATGGGTTCCGAGCCTGTCAAGATGTGTGCTGGGCTACGATCACATGGTGTGCCAATCTTGAAGGGGGCCTTCATTCGCCTAGCTAAAACCTTGCGTCTACTAGCTTGTTAGAGTGACAAGAGTGACTAGTGAAAGGCTTCGTAGTGGTTCACTGCCCGCTCACCTTGGCAGTGTTTGCGGGTCGACGGGCCCCGGGCATCTAGGAATTCACGACTCATGGTGAAAGTGTACACACTCTGCAGAGTTTGATCAAACTGATATATCAGCCGTGCTCACGGACATGAGTGGCCTGGATCCTTTTCGAGACAGATGGTTTTATGGATGGTTCGAGATGATGAAATAATATTGATGACAATTATTATACTCTCACTGGGGTGCTAAGCATAACTTAGTTACATAGGTTCTTAATAAGTAAAATGTGACCAACTAAAAGTGATTACCGCAGTTCAGCCGTGTCAGCCTTTTTGAGCCTTGCATCCCCTCATGTTATACTTGCTGAGCATGGTGAGCTGATGCTTGTGGTTGTCATAAATAAAAATCTCGGATGGGTACGAGATGGTGGTTCAAGTAAGGTGCCTCCATGAGATGTTCCAAGAGTACTAGGCGAGTGCTCCCCCAGTCAACCGTCCCTGTGGAGTTTGGTGACCTGAAGATAGAAGACGAAGAATAGTTTCCGCTGTGCTATGATGTATTTGTAAGTCTTAATGTAAATATGTTTCGCTATGTAATTGAGCATTGCTTATGATATTTACCATATTTGTCACTATATGTGTTGTGTGGACATCCTAGGCAAACATATAGTTAACGCTTGGTATTCTTCGGAAAACCAGGTGTTACACAACCAGAGTTGGAATGAAGAACAAGCCCCGACCCGCAAGAGAGGAGGAATGCACCAGCTCAAAGAGACCGACATGATTTCTGCCAAGATGGACCTGCTGATGAAGAAGCTTGATGATCGAGCCAATGACAATAGAGGGGTCAAGCACATTCATGATGCCTATATGACATGTGAAGAGTGTGGAGGCACTGGCCACTCAGGTCACAGCTGTCCGGAGATTCAGGAGGATGTGAACTACGTCAACAACAACAACTACCGTCCCCAGAATCAAAATTGGAATCAGAACCAAGGTTGAAATCAGCAACAGAGGCCCAATTACCAAGGTAATTACTCCGGTAATTACCAAGGTAACAACTTCAACACACCGTTGAGAGATCTAGTCTTTGGCCAGACCAAACTGCTAGATCAGATTTCCAAGAAGCTAGTCTCCAACGACAAGTTGCTAGAAACCATCAACAACAGGATGGATGGTTTTGCCTCTGCTATCAAGAACCAGCTCAGCTTCAATAAAATGCTAGAATCTCAACCAGGTCAACCAAAAGAACTAGAAACTGCAAATCTGGTGGATATCTTCAATGCAAGATGGTACCATACAGAGCATCGGTCCAAGGGATGGAACGATGATTCTCTGCCAGAGAAGAAAGGAGACCCAGGAAGGCCCGTCATACAAATAGCCATGGTCAACACACCTTCGAGGAAGCAATCTGCGACTTTGGCGCAAGCGTCAACATTATGCCCAGGGTGATCTACGAGAAGATCCATGGAGATACACTCCTATATACCAACATGTGCTTGCAGCTAGCAGACCAGTCACTCTGCTATCTGAAGGGGATCCTAGAAGATGTGTATGTACGAGTTGGATACTCGTACATACCTGCTGACTTTGTGGTAGTTGAGACAGGAGGAGATGAGAAGTCGCCAATCATTTTGGGACGACCATTCCTTAGCACCGCCAAGGCTATCATCTACGCCGATAGCGCCAAGATCTGTTTCACTATCAGGGGAAGCAAAGAAAGATTCAGCTTCAAGAACAAGACACTGGAAAGTCCAGCCCATCCACAGAAGCCGTACTTCTATGAAGACAAGCCTGTGCAGAAGAAGACAAGCAGAAAGAAGAACAAAGCTAGGCAGACTCACACTAAAGATGTGAGGATGATCAACTCAGTCCAAGCTGAGTATGATCACCTTCTGGTTTCACTACACATGCCCAAGCTAGACGATTCAGGAGCACCGACAATTGACTGCACAATCGACCAGAAGATCTTCTACAAGACCTTCTGCGACACAGGCTCGAGTGTCAATATAATGGCCAAGATAACTTATGACTTTCTATTTGGCGAGACACCCTTGTACTCTACCTACACGCAGCTGCAGATGGCGGACCAGACATTCAGATTTCCAGAGGAGATTGCTAAGGATGTTATGGTAAAGATTCGAGATCATTATGTCCCCCCTGACTTCTTGGTCCTGGACATGGGAGAAGAGGAGTACGACCCACCGCTCGTACTTGGAAGACCGTTCCTCAACACTACATGAGCAATCATTTATACGAGAACAGGAGAGGTCCTCTTCCAGTTCCACAAGGAGAAAGTCCGTTGCTATTTCAATAGTTACACAACTTATGAGCAGCCGAAGAAGAATAGGTCAAGGAGGAGATGCCTTACCTCTAAAAAGACCCAACCACTCAAGGATGGTTTGGCAGATTATGAAAGAGAAGTCAAGAGAAGTGACTACGTCAAACCAGAAGAAAAGAAAGAAGAGGTGACTATGAAGGATGAGCTCCCATCTTCAACCTCACCAGCAACATCAACTTCACCAACTAGAAAGGAATGGAGGAAGAAGGAGTCATCTTCCAGCTCATCTTCAGAAGTGCAATCAGGGTCATCTCAACCCGACGATGCACCCTGCAAGGAATGAACAGACAAAGAGTCCTGTCGGAGGACTATAATCCACCGAGCCTTTGCCAAAAGGCAAAACTGGTACTTATCCATATTTACTTTCCTGCATTAAAAAATAAAAAATATTTATTGCTTAGCATAATAAAATCTAAAAGCTCCATGTGACTAATTTTGTGGCATAGCCCATAAAGACTATTCACCATGGTGGCACAAAAATAATTTTGCATCTAGGATAGATTTCTGCCCCATATTTAATTTCTGCAATTATAAAATTAAAAAAATACCAAAAATATGTGGGCACATGAAGGTCCATACTTTATGAAAATACCAAAAATATGTGGGCACGTGAAGGTCCACATTTTTAGGAAGTTCCCTAAGTGGGTGAAGAAACTGAACTTCATGCTGGAACTATAAAAATTAATCACTTACCATGGAGTGGTATTAACCTAACCCCTCTCCATGAGATTTGGTATTCCTATTGGCAATTGAGTTTTACAGGATAATATAAGATCAAAGAGCTAGTCAACCCGACACCCTTACGCTGCCGGTACACTTGCTCCCAAAAGGATCACTCAACTTGCAACATAAAAGACCCTATCAAACATCCAGCTTGGGGGAGGGCACCATCCACTTAAATCCAGCTAAGGATAAGTTTCCCACCTTATTATTGTACCATATTGCTTTTCGCGTGAGTTAGCTAGTAAGATAAAAATTTGAAAACCAAATAAATAGTGTTTAGGTTAGTTAGTGTGTTTGAATAAAATAAAAAGAGAGTGGTTACAACAATCTTGCTCAGACTAGATGGAAACCATGCTCAGGAATTTGATAAGTAGCACCCCATTATGATTTCTCATAACACTTAGTTTTCAACCTTGAATCATCCCAAGTTTTAGATACAACCATTTTAACTTGAAGATTTACTTTGAACCTGAGACTTGTGGGTAGCAAATGCTTGACCTAAGTCTAAGTGATTGAGGGATATGAGCTGCTATTCTTGTTCCTAGTGACACTTGAATTCTGGAGATTTATTTTGAAAATCCTTAAAACCACATGATGAGTTCCTGTATGACAAGAGCTTTACATTCCTACTACAGCCATACATGCTAGAATAGGAAAAACACACATCATATTATATGCTACTTGCTTTGTTTTGAGTTTAGTCAAGCTTTGTTGATACCTTAGGGACTTGTCATGATTTTACAATCAAGATCATGTGCACTCCACCCATAATGCACTACTCAACTCCTGAGTAGGAGTATCATACATTCCATCTATTCCACCCAAAATATATATACCCCATTGGTAATCCCAGATCAATGCTCCAAAGTTCTTGTTGCTATCTCTCAAAAGAAAAAGAAAAAAGGGAAGTACTGTTGCAGAGAAGAGGCATGTGGCTATGCAAAAGAGTGAGATAAGAGAAAACAATGGGTACAAAGATGCCCGCCTGAGAGGTAAAAATGGACATGTGTCCGAATTTATCAAAACAATGGGTACTCTGATGCCCGCCTGAAAAAAAAAGAGAAGAAAGATAGCCCATGTTGTCCTGCAGCACCATTCTCTAGTATTGAAAAAAGAGAGAGATGTTTTTAGGGAGAAAGAGAGTAGAATTAGGATTAGCCACTGTTGACGGTCGCTAACACCCTATTTTACTGTCAACATTTCACCCATAATCAAGGTAAAACCACATGAAAAGCAAAGAACTCACCTTGAAACTTACCTAGTTCCACATGTCCTTGGAGAAATCTTATGTATGCAGGAAAAATGGTGAAAACAGGCAAAAACGAAGTATACCAAGACACCTTAGCACCTCAGCTACCACATGGGAGCCAGAGGGGGGCGCCCGCCCTATGAATTGTGCCAAATTGGCATGCCACCTCACGGATCCATGTGCCATCCTCCCAAATGGCCTATGGCACATCGAAATAACATCAACGGCTCAGAGACAAGACACAAGGATCCGGTGGCCCTACCAACAGGGCGCCCGCACTGTCCAAACCGGATGCCACGTCCACAATCCGAGGGAAGGTGTCCAAGAGTCATCCAAGCCATCAAATGAAGTCGGTTTTCATCCAAAGGTGATCAAGTGATATGCCATGGATCGACGAACCCATATGTCATCCTCCCGGGGTTGCAAACCGCCAATCCTAAGCTCGAACCGACCTTGTAACCGACCTTGAGGGTGAAGGAGGGCCGTAGGATGCAAGGCGGTGCATCCAAGGGGGCGCCCGCCCCTATGAAAGGTCCTAAATGGCTAGAGGGGGGTGAATAGCCTATAAAAATCTACAAACAACACATAACAAGCCGATTAGTAACAATAGCAAGTTTTGCAAAGCACTAGCTCTAAACTATTCTATGCAAGCTACCTAGACAAGTATACTACACTATGATCACTAGTTCACACTCAAAGGCTATGTCACTACTATACACTACTCCTAAGTGAGCAACTAACTAACAAACTACACAAGAGAGAGAGTACACAAAAGTAAAGAGTAAGGGTGATTTCAATACCCCCGGTGTAGAGAAGATATGAAGTCCAATATAACCAATCAATCAAATACAAGGGAAATCCTCGGTAGAGAGATGACACAAGATTTTTACCGAGGTTCACTTGCTTGCCGGTAAGCTAGTCCTCGTTGTAGCAATACACCCACTTGGAGGTTCACGCGCTAATTGGCATCACACGCCAAACCCTTCTCAAGGGTGCCGTACAACCAACACAAGATGGGGATCCACCAAGCTACGAGCAATCCACTAAAGATGCCTTTCGCGATCTCCCGTGGGGATAGGCTCAAGAACCCCTCACAATACCTTTATCGGAGGCGGAGACAATCACCAACTCCCCTCAACGATCCTCGCAGTTCCAAGCCGTCTAGGAGTCGGCAAACTCCAAGAGTAATGAGAGAAACCGCTGCGAATCACCACTACCAAGTGCCTCTAAATGATCTCTATCAATGCAATGCACTTGATGCTCTCCAAACTCACCAAAAGATGATCACAATCAAGTAGGATGAGTGAGAGTGGAGTGGGAAGGCTCACAAGTATGCTATGATGTTCAGGAGTGCCAAGAGCTACTCCCCAAACCAGCCAAGTGACTATTTATAAGCCACACACAAAGAAATAGCCGTTTAGACTTCACTGCGTACCGTCGGACTAATCGGCATGGTCCGACGCCCCGGATGAACGTCACGTGTCACTAGCCGTTTGAAGTCGAAAGTTGGATCACAACGGCTAACTTCTCGCGCTAAACAAACCGTCGGACGGACGAACGTCGGACTAACACCTGCGGTCCGACGCCCACTGCTACTGCACCGTCGGACTGAAACTACACAGCGCGTCGGACTAACGAACGTGGCTGTCCGACGCTTCCAGAGAGCTCCCCGAGCCCTGAAAACCGTCGGACGTTGGTCCGACGCTCACCGTCGGACTAACGCCGAGATTCCGACGCTCTCAGAGCTCGTCACGTGTCATCTCTCGCACGATCTGCACCGTCGGACGCTTCGGCTAATGGTCCGACGCTCAGGGACTGAGCGTCCGACGCTCTCAGCAGTGTTAGCCGTCGGACCGAAGACATTGGTCTGACGCTCTGAGACTCTACGGTCCGACGCTTTGTTTTCTCAGGATTTTCACTCAAACCTTTCACCCTTTGTTCCCACGTGCTAACACCAATTGTTCTACACCTTGTGCACGTGTGTTAGCCTTTTCAAAAGAGTTTTCCAAGGGTTTGTTAGTGTCACTAGCATCTATATGCAATGCAATGATCATGAACACCTAGTGGCACTTGATAACCGTATTTCATCAACGATTTCGCCCCTCTTGATAGTACGGCTATCTATCCTAAATGTGATCACTCTCTCTATGGAGTCTTGATCACCAAAACCAAAAGAGCTCCTATTGGTTATACCTTTGCCTTGAGCTCCCAGTTTCTTATCGACTTCCTTCTCATCTCTTGATGGACCTTGTGGACACCTTTGATGATGGACTTATACCATTTGCATGGATGCCGTCATTGCCCTTCACTTGTGGCCTCCACCGACCCGGTCCTTTGCTCCATCTTGTTTGCTAATTGTTCTCATGAAACACTTAGAGCAATCGTTAGCAAACTAGGTTTCATCAATTACCTAAAACCAAACATGGGCTTTTAATCTCCCCCTTTTTGGTAATTGATGACAACCTTCACAAAGATATGAGATGAAAACCAAGTTTGCATTTTGATAGTATTAGCTCCCCCTATATATGTGATTCCTTGTGTTTGGTTCAATTTTTCACATATGCATGAATTTTAAAGTTTGGGTGAGCTACCACTATCAAATGATGCTAAGGTATATAGAATGGACCTTTGAAGCGTGATACCATCGGAGTTGCGGAAATATACCATCCTTAGCACCATTGTTCACTAGTCATGCATCACAAACTCAAAATACCTCGTGAGATCAACTTTTAAGTAAAAGAGGTACTTTGTATGACATGTAAGTCCTATGCATGCTAGTTTGTCAAATCATCATTCAAATCCTATTTCTAAGTATTTTATCAATTCAAACAAGTATAGGAATTGAAGTTTTGACAATGCAACAATTCATGTGTTAATGCATGCACAAATGCAACAACTTATTCATGAGCTTGCTCCCCCTACTTGTGTGCTTTCAAATTTTTTAATTGACCCCTTTCCTTTCTTATCTTTGTGACTTTCTTCTCCCCCTTTGTCAACAATCACCAAAAAAATGGTGCAAATTATGGGAGTATCAAGTCAATAAATGGGGTTTAGTTCATTTTCACATTGGTTCAATCTAGATCACTTGCCTAGAATATGTAATTAAGTTTGATCCAAGGACAAGCTTCTTCACACCTCACTAGTAGGGTTATCTTGACCATGTTAAGTTACACATCATGAGCTCATGTTCTAGATTCAACACTAGGTTTGCAAGCCCATCAATATGTCATATGCTACCACTTGATCATACAAGCATAAAGAACAAAAGTGGTACCATATATTCATGAAAGCATTTGATTTTTATGAATGAGCCTATAAGATGCATTTCATGTCTACATGAACTAGACAAATCCTTATCAAAGTATGAATGCCATGTCAACCAATTTTACCTTGCTTTAATCAAAGAAGAGGCATGTCATATAATGTGGAATGCTTTTCACTTCATGTTGGAGTAGTCTAGTATGTTTAGCTCATTTTTTCAACTTGCAAAATCTTGACTTATCAGGTGGCTTGGTAAAGATATCCGCTAATTGATCTTCGGTGCCAACACTTTCAATTGCAATGTCCCCTTTGATTTGGTGATCTCTAATAAAGTGATGCCTTATGTCAATGTGCTTTGTTCTTGAATGTTGCACGGGGTTGTTGGTTAGCTTGATAGCACTCTCATTGTCACATAGCAAAGGCACTTTCTTGTATTTCAATCCAAAATCACTCAAGGTTGCCTTCATCCAAAGCAATTGTGCACAACAACTTCCGGCACTAATGTACTCCGCTTCAGCCGTTGAGAGAGCAACACTATTTTGCTTCTTTGAAGACCACGATACAAGTGACCTTCCAAGCAATTGACAAGTTCCACTAGTGCTCTTTCTATCCACTTTGCAACCGGCATAGTCGGAGTCCGAATATCCAATAAGCTCAAAGTTGGACCCCTTAGGATACCACAACCCAACATCTTGTGTGCCCTTCAAATACCTCAATATTCTCTTTGCGGCTTTCAAATGACTTTCTCTTGGTGAGGCTTGAAATCTTGCACACATGCATACACTCGAGATGCGGTCACCTAAAGGAGACTTCCAATCATTGATCTATATAGCTTTTGATTTACCATTTTGCCACTATCGTCCAAATCCAAATGCCCATTAGTTGCCATAGGAGTATTCATGGGCTTTGCATGTTCTAATCCAAATTTCTTCACCATGTCCCTTATGTACTTTCCTTGACTTACAAATGTACCATTCTTCATTTGCTTAACTTGAAGACCAAGGAAGTAGCTAAGCTCACCAATCATGGACATTTCAAACTCACTTGCCATCATATTTCCAAATTCTTCACAAAAATCTTGATTTGTTGATCCAAAGATGATATCATCCACATATATTTGCAACACAAATAAATCATTATCAAGCTTCTTAGTGAAAAGAGTTGTATCAACCTTTCCCATTTCGAACCCTTTAGAGAGCAAGAAATCTCTCAATCTCTCATACCATGCTCTAGGTGCTTGCTTCAAACCATACAATGCCTTTCTTAGCTTGTGCACATGGTTGGGCTTCTTCACATCTTCAAATCTGGGTGGTTGTTCCACATAAACCAACTCATTGATGTACCCATTAAGAAATGCACTCTTGACATCCATTTGATATAACTTGATGTTGTGGGCACAAGCATAGGCTAATAAGATTCTAATGGCCTCCAATCTAGCAACCGGTGCATAGGTTTCTCCAAAACCAAGACCTTCTACTTGAGTGTAACCTTGTGTAAGCAATCTAGCCTTGTTCCTTATTACTATGCCATCTTGATCTTGCTTGTTTCTAAAGACCCATTTTGTTCCTATCACATTGTGTTTCTTTGGTCTTTCCACTAGCTCCCAAACTTGATTTCTTGTGAAATTCTTGAGCTCTTCATGCATGGCATTGACCCAATCAACATCTTTCAATGCTTCCTCAATCTTGGTTGGCTCTATGGTTGACACAAATGAGAAATGCTCACAAATTTGAGCTAGTCTTGCTCTAGTTTGAACTCCACTTTGAATACCTCCAATGATTTGATCCAAAGGATGATCCCTTGCAATAGAGACCGGTTGGAGAATAGAAACTTGATCATTGGATTGAGATGAACTAGCTTGTTGATCTTGCACTTGAGATTGATCTTGTGAGTTACTTGCACTTGCTTCATTTTCAACTTGCATACTAGTATGAATTGCACCATCATCTTCATCATCATTGACTTGCCTTGGCATAACCAATGTCCATATCTTTCATTGCATTTGCCAAGTCATTGCCTCTCACGTCACTAAGATTTTCAACTTCATCTTGAGAGCCTTGGGTTTCATCAAATTCAACATCATGTACCTCCTCAAGAGTACCACTAGCCAAATTCCAAACTCTATATGCCTTGCTTGTGGTTGAATAGCCAAGTAAGAAACCTTCATCACATTTCTTTTCAAACTTACTCAATCTTGTGCCTTTCTTGAGAATGTAGCATTTGCAACCAAAAACCCGAAAATATGCAATGTTGGGCTTTCTACCATTCAATAGCTCATAAGGAGTCTTTGCAAGCATACCATGGCAATATAAACGGTTGATGTAGTAGCAAGCGGTGTTGATTGCTTCGGCCCAAAAAGAATGACTAACATTGTATTCACTTAGCATTGATCTTGCCATATCTATCAAGGTTCTATTCTTCCTTTCAACAATGCCATTTGATTGTGGCGTATACTTGGGTGAGAATTGATGTCCAATGCCATACTCATCACACAATTCATCAATCTTGGTGTTCTTGAATTCACTACCATTGTCACTTCTAACTTTCTTGATGGTTGTTTCAAACTCATTTTGGCTTCTCTTGACAAAAGACTTAAATATATCATGCACTTCACTCTTGTCAACTAGAAAGAATACCCATGTATATCTAGTATAGTCATCCACAATCACAAATCCATACTTGCTCCCACCAATACTAGTATATGTGGTTGGTCCAAACAAGTCCATGTGCAAGAGCTCAAAAGCTTTACTAGTACTCATCATGCTCTTCTTAGGATGTGTATTTCCAACTTGTTTGCCAGCTTGACATGAACTACAAAGCTTATCTTTCTCAAAAGTGACATCTTTCAAGCCTCTAACTAGATCATGCTTCACTAGTTTGTTCAATTGTTTCATTCCAACATGACCAAGCCTTCTATGCCATAACCAACCCAAACTTGACTTAGTGATTAAACAAGTTGACAATTGAGTTTCACTAGCATTGAAATCCACAAGATATAGGTTGTCATATCTAAACCCTTTGAATATCAAATTTGACCCATCAACACTAACAATTTCAACATCATCAACCCCAAATATGCACTTGAAACCGAGATCACAAAGTTGTGCAATCGAGAGCAAATTGAAGTTCAAGCTTTCAACTAGCAACACATTTGAGATGGACATATCATTGGAGATAGCAATTTTACCAAGTCCTCTAACTTTCCCTTTCTTGTTGTCACCAAATATGATTGCATCATAGCCACTATTTCCACTTGTGTTGAGAGAGCCAAACATACTAGAATCACCCGTCATATGTTGAGTGCATCCACTGTCAAGCACCCAATGCCTCCCTCCGGCTTTGTAATTGACCTAAAAAAAGAGATCAATTCCTTTTAGGTACCCAAACTTGCTTGGGTCCTTGAAGGTTAGTGACTAAGCTCTTTGGTACCCAAATGGTCTTCTTCTTTGGACCCAACATGGATGTACCAACAAACTTAGCCTTCACACCGTTTGAGCCCTTTGTGAGAATGTAGCAAGAATCAAATTTAATTGAGGATACATAAGCATTGGATTTCCTGCTTTTGCAATCTTGCTCTATATCACCAACTTGCTTGCATTTTGTGCAATACCAGCCATTTCTCTTCACAAAACAAGTCTTGTGAGGAGCAAAGGCGGTCTTGCCTTTCTTGGGGGTATAGCCCAATCCCACTTTGTGGAGAGATGCCCTTTGACTACCCAGGCACATAAGCAAGCGGTCCTCACCACCATAAGCCTTAGCTAAGGAGTGATTGAGCTTTTTAACCTCCTCCTTTAGGTTCTTATTCTCAATTACTAGTGAAGGATCACTAGTGGGTGAGGTAGTAGTGGGGGTGCTACAAGAAGGGTTAGTAGTAGCAACAATAATAGGTTCACAAGAAATATCACATGTTACAGCTATGTTGCAAGTTTTAGTTTCTTTCTTTTGCACTTGTTGTTGCAAGTCTTCATTTTTCTCAACTAGAGAGGAATGAACTTCATCAAGCTTAGTGTGAGCCTTTTGGAGCTTCCTATGGTCTTCCTTTAGACTCTCATAAGATGCTCTAAGCTCCTCAAGTTCTTGTTCAATGGATTGTTTATCCTTGCGCAATCCCTTACATTCCTTTCTAAGTTTATCAAAATGAATACGTGCATCATCAAGCATTTCAATTAATTCTTCTTTTGTTAGGTCATCATCACTATCATCATCACTAGATTCGGTGTCGGATGATACCTTAGAGCCCTTGGCCATGAAGCATGAAGGAGTATCGAAGATGGAAGGCTTGTCATGAATGGCAATGCTTGCATGTGCCTTCCTCTTGCTCTTCTTATCATCATCACTCTCTTCATCACTTGAAGAGGCATCACTATCCCATGTCACCACATGAGAATAGTTCTTCTTCTTCTTGTATGAGGATTCCTTCTTCTCTTTCTTCTCCTTCTTCTCATGCTTGTTCTTTTTTTTGCCCTTGTGATCATCTTCACTTGAGTGTGGGCAATCGGCTACCAAGTGATCTTTACTTCCACAATTGAAGCATCTTCTTGGGCCATCAAATTTTCTTGCATTCTTCTTCCTTCTTGCCCGGTAGCCCTTCTTCTTCATGAACTTGCCAAATCTTCTCACTAGAAGGGCCATCTCCTCATCACTCTCACTTATGCTTGATGAATCTTCACTTGATTCAACTTTTGCTTTGCCCTTATCCTTTGATGATAATGTGGCTTTGAATGCCACACTCTTCTTCTTCTCATCTTTGGAGTCTTCATCTTTTTCTTTCTTCTTCTTATTGATCAATTCCTCCTTGTCATCATCATCTCTATAGGCATCATCGGTCATCACCTCCGCAAGCACTTGGTTTGGTGTCAACTCACTCAATGTAGTCTTCACCAAAACCGTGATCAAGGTAGCAAACCTCTTGGGCAAACTCTTCAAGAATTTCATTGAGAAGTCACTATCCTTCACCTCTTCATCCATGGCCTTGAGATCATTCACAATGACTTGCAATCTATGGAACATCTCTGGCACGGTTTCATCATCCTTCATCTTGAAGCTTGCAAACTTGTCCTTCAAGATGTATGCTTTGGCGGTCTTTACACCCTTGGTGCCCTTATATGATTCCTCAAGCTTCTTCCAAGCTTCATGAGCACTCTCAATGTTCTTGATTTGCTCAAACACTTTTTCATCTACGGCCTCATGAATGGCACAAACCGCAATGTGATTGAGTTGAAGCAATCTTTCTTCGGCGGTTGTGGGATTGGCCGCATTGGCAATCTCAATCTTGGTCTCCACAACCCTCCAAACCTCTCTATTGATTGACTTGATGTGTGAGGTCATCTTTCTCTTCCAATATGCATAATTTGTGCCATCAAATTGGGGTGGCTTCTTGGTGTTGTTGATGTGAATATTGAGTTGAGCCATTTTTACACCGTAGGTTGTTAAGCCTCAAATCAACGGTGCCTCGGCTCCGATACCACTTGAAAGGTCCTAAATGGCTAGCGGGGGGTGAATAGCCTATAAAAATCTACAAACAACACTTAACAAGCCGATTAGTAACAATAGCAAGCTTTGCAAAGCACTAGCTCTAAACTATGCTATGCAAGCTACCTAGACAAGTATACTACACTATGATCACTAGTTCACACTCAAAGACTATGTCACTACTATACACTACTCCTAAGTGAGCAACTAACTAACAAACTACACAAGAGAGAGAGTACACAAAAGTAAAGAGTAAGGGTGATTTCAATACCCCCGGTGTAGAGAAGATATGAAGTCCAATATAACCAATCAATCAAATACAAGGGAAATCCTCGGTAGAGAGATGACACAAAATTTTTACCGAGGTTCACTTGCTTGCCGGCAAGCTAGTCCTCGTTGTAGCGATACACCCACTTAGAGGTTCACGCGCTAATTGGCATCACACGCCAAACCCTTCTCAAGGGTGCCGTACAACCAACACAAGATGGGGATCCACCAAGCTACGAGCAATCCACTAAAGATGCCTTTCGCGATCTCCCACGGGGATAGGCTCAAGAACCCCTCACAATACCTTGATCAGAGGCAGAGACAATCACCAACTCCCCTCAACGATCCTCGCAGCTCCAAGCCGTCTAGGAGTCGGCAAACTCCAAGAGTAATGAGAGAAACCGCTGCGAATCACCACTACCAAGTGCCTCTAGATGATCTCTATCAATGCAATGCACTTGATGCTCTCCAAACTCACCAAAAGATGATCACAATCAAGTAGGATGAGTGAGTGGAGTGGGAAGGCTCACAAGTATGCTATGATGTTCAGGAGTGCCAAGAGCTACTCCCCAAACCAGCCAAGTGACTATTTATAAGCCACACACAAAGAAATAGCCGTTTAGACTTCACTGCGTACCGTCGGACTGTCCGACGGCCAGACCGTCGGACTAATCGGCATGGTCCAACACCCCGGATGAACGCCACGTGTCACTAGCCGTTTGAAGTCGAACGTTGGATCACAACAGCTAACTTCCCGCGCTAAACGAACCGTCGGACGGACGAACGTCGGACCAACACCCACGGTCCGACGCCCACTGCTACTGCACCGTCGGACTGAAACTACATAGCGCGTCGGACTAACGAACGCGGCCATCTGACGCTTCCAGAGAGCTCCCCGAGCCCTGAAAACCGTCGGACGTTGGTCCGACGCTCACCGTCGGACTAACGCCGAGAGTCCGACGCTCTTAGAGCTCGCCACGTGCCATCTCTCGCACGATCTGCACCGTCGGAAGCTTCGGCTAATGGTCCGATGCTCAGGTACTGAGCGTCCGACGCTCTCAGCAGTGTTAGCCGTCGGACCGAAGACATTAGTCCGACGCTCTGAGACTCTACGGTCCGAGGCTCTGTTTTCTCAGGATTTTCACTCAAACCTTTCACCCTTTGTTCCCATGTGCTAACACCAATTATTCTACACCTTGTGCACGTGTGTTAGCCTTTTCAAAAGTGTTTTCTAAGGGTTTGTTAGTGTCACTAGCATCTATATGCAATGCAATGATCATGAACACCTAGTGGCACTTGATAACCGTATTTCATCAACGATTTCACCCCTCTTGATAGTACGGCTATCTATCCTAAATGTGATCACTCCCTCTATGGAGTCTTGATCACCAAAACCAAAAGAGCTCCTATTCGTTATACCTTTGCCTTGAGCTCCCGGTTTCTTATCGACTTCCTTCTCATCTCTTGATGGACCTTGTGGACACCTTTGATGATGGACTTATACCATTTGCATGGATGCCGTCATTGCCCTTCACTTGTGGCCTCCACCGACCCGGTCCTTTGCTCCATCTTGTTTGCTAATTGTTCTCATGAAACACTTAGAGCAATCGTTAGCAAACTAGGTTTCATCAATTGTAACACCCTAGTGTTAGTTACTATTTTCACACTTGCATTTGCATGTCATCAAGCACCTATCATGTCATTTCATGCATCATCACTATTCAAGTCAAATTGCATTTCTTATATACTATATGTTTCCTTTATGCTTATGTGTGGTAGATATGTTAGCATGCAAATGTGATGCTTGTTTACTATTCTAAATGCTTTAGACATGTTTGGGATAACATTTGGAACAATGTTCATGTTGGTGAAATCCCCAAAATACCCCTCTAGCTCATAGTTGACTAGAGAGCCCTCTAAGAGCTATTCTGTTTGACCAAACAAGAAGGGCATTTTAGATATTTTGCATGTCAGTGCACCCTTAATCAAAGTTGTGTAGAATTTTATACGCAACAAACTTTATTTTTGGGTCAACTCATGAAAATGGGTGGAAGGTGGTCAAAAAGTTGAATTAGTGCAGATTTGGAGTTGTTTTGAAGTTTCAAAAATTTGCTAAGTCTAAAACTGGTTTTCAGTTTCGGTGTACCCATGTTCATCGACCTGTATCTCTCAATCTAGGCCGATCTAGAGTAAAGTGTCTTAATACCAAATGATCTACTCATGTAGCTCTTCAATCCATATTAGTGAAGTTTTCGCTGAAACGCCCTGGATCACGAGCTAGAGATCGATCAAAAGTCGAGTTTCAGTCGGCTTTCTGCGACTGAATCGAAGCCGAGCAAATCGGCATTCGGCCGAGCAGCTGGCCGCGCCGTCAGATGCCGCGCGCCAGGTGGCATCGTACGCCGCCGTTGGCCGCCGCGCCGGTCGGCTTTACAAAAGTGGCACGCCAGCCGGTTCCCAGCACGCTCCTCTCACTCTCACTCGCTCGCTCTCACTCTTCCCCGCTCTCTCGCCCCTCTGCCCGCCGTTTTCCCCTCCGCCAGCGCCGTCACTGCCGAGCCGTCGCCATGGTGAAATCCGCCGTCACCGCGCCGTCTCCGACCGCTCCACCTCCGCCGCAGCTTCGCCTTGCTCTGCTCTTCATCCTCGACCCGTTGCCGACCTCAGCCGAGCTAAGGTATAACGGTTTGGCCTTTCTCGCCGCCGCGCCATTGCCGGAGCACCGCCGAGCTCTCGGGTCGCCGCGACGAGGGCGATGCCGGGGTCGGCTTCTCTCTCCATTGCTCGTCTAGGAGTCTCCGTTAGCTGTAGATCCAGTCTAGGCCGTCGGATGGGTCGGTCTCGCCGTAGGTTCGCCGGAACCCGAGCTCGCCGTGAGCCCGCTCGCCGCCGTGCCACCATGAGTGCGCGGTTAGTGAGCTCCCGTGCACAATAGTTCGATTCGTCGCACGCATAGGTCCGCTAGGGTTCCAGGATCTTGGAACGGTGCTTAGCCGCGCGAGCAACGGCCGGAATCGGCCGGCACAAGCTCGCCGGACCACCGCCGTCCGCCATTGCCGCCGTCGAGCTCGCTCCGGTGGGGGACAACCCTCGGCAGTTGGTCTATTGGGTTCGTCTCGTTGCCACGAGTCGGTAGGTAGCCTCGGCGTCGCCGGAGACCTCGCCGTCGGCGAGTTCTCGCCGGTCAGCGCCGGCGGCTCTGCCTCTCTCTCTGACGCGTGGGGTCGGGTTGACCCCGGGGCCCACGAGTCAGTCGTTCGGGTGCGTCTCTGGTTCACTGAGCCGGGTGCACGTAACAGTTTCTATTGGGTTTGGGTTTTATGATTTATAAAATGAATTTCTAGAAAATGTGTAAAATCTTCCAAAATTCATATCTGGAGTTAGGAGTGTCCAATTGGGGTGAACCAAATTTTGTTATGTTTGTATTTCTGAGCTCTATCAAGGAAAAATATAAAATATACTTTTGGAATACTTTTTCTGTGCAGTTATATTTAAATTGTTAATTGCTTGCAAACTTGATAAATGCATAAGTAATTGTAGGAATGTGCTAAAAATGTGATTCCACTTGCATTCATCTTGTTTAGGGAAGTAGAATCTAAGAAAAATATGTTTGCTGGTGTTGCACTGTTATTTATATGATGTCTAGTATAATGTGCCTTTTATGCTTTAATCTTGCAAAAATCACCATGCTTAATGTGTTAAGGATATGGTCATGAATATTTTTCCTAGACCATGTTATGTTGGAAAGAAGCTAAGAAAATTGGGAAATCTGTTGTTTGATACTTTTCACTGTGCTAAGTATTTTCCATTGCTTAAAAGGCTGGTTGTTTATTATTTTTGTGTAGACTGTTATACTTGTCCAAATGACTTAAAATTTTGTCAGTAGGCTAATCTGGATGTGTAATAGCTACTTTAATTTTTATGGATTTTTCTGGTCAAAGTAAACAGTAGGTCCAGTTATAGGCTAGGGTTTGTTTAATTGTTTTTAAGCAAATATCTTTGGGTGTGAAGTGTTTTTATGCATTTCTGTGATGCTCAGCATTATCACTTGTTTAAAACAGTAGAGCTGATCCTAATTTAAGCTTAAGGCAGCAATGTTAATGTTTTGTTTATTTGATGTTGCTCATGCCTGTTAATTATAAGTTGGTTGTGGTAGGTTAGTTGATGCATGTTGATTATTAAGTGCAGGTTGTAGACCTCTCACCCGGGACGAGAAATTGTTCTATGCTTTGTTTAAGAAGGGTGAGTATGAGTTAGTTGTCTAGAGAAGAAATATGCACGTACTCAGTAAATGAGTGTGGATTGTTAAACTGATTGCATATCATAGGTTAATTTGTGCATCTCTATCTTGCATTTCATGTGCATTCTCAGTTCTCATATATGCATATCATGCATACAGGATCGCCGGGAGGCGTGACGCTATTGCAGTTCGATCCACCGGAGGAGGGAGTTCCGCCGGAGATTGAAGTGCCAGAGGTTCCCGAAGGCCAGGAAGAAGAGGCTGAACTTCCAGAGTGCCCTGATCACCAACCTACTAACTTTGTGAAAGGCAAGCCCCGGAGCATCCCTAAGTCTCCACCTACTCTTTTTACAAATGCACTGGTCTTTATTAAATCGTATGATTGTGCACTTAAGTATAGGAGTTGATTTGATACCGTTGCTGCATTTATACCTTGTCCACTTATACTTGATCCTGAAGTTATTACTAGACAAGGGGATGGGTTCGATCTTATGCTTAGCCATGCTTAAACCGGTAGAAGTCGAGGGATTTCCTGTCCTTCGCGAGCATAGGTGGTTACTAATGATGATGGGGTTGGATTCCCCATGATGGACTATATGTGCCACCATGCCACAGTGTCTAATGAGAGAATCAAGGTTAGGTAGCGGGGAGCCGCATGACATGGTTGAGGTCATGCCGTCTTCGGTGCTGCTTGCGGCCGACTAGGACTGAGGCCACCAGACATCAGTTGAGATTGAAAGACGTCGTCACATAGTTGGCCAGATAAGTCGTTCTGACCGCGAAGCCGAGTATTTCCTTCTGAGCCGAGCCTTGGTGCGACTAGGCAGACATATTCTGGAGGTAGGAAGTATGTGCGGAGACACCATCTTACCAAGGGCAGGTCAGGGACCTGATGCATCCTGGAAGTGGGTTGGTCTCTGAGAATATGGTCCCCGCCAAACTCGCGACATATTGTGTCTCAGAAAGATTTAACGGTGGCCCAAGAAGCCAGTGGCTCGGCTGACAGGGTTTGTGATTGGCATATTTGCTAGCTGGTACAATCGATTCGAATCGCCATCTCTCCTGGTTAGTGAGAAACTGAACTGATCTTCTGGTGAGGTAGAGGCTAATAACTTGAACATAATGATTATGGTGAGATGAGGTTGATATCTGTGGATATCGGAAATCATATGGTTCTATTGATTGCTATAATATTCAGTGAATGCTTAGTATAGTGGCTAATCTTAGTAAATAGCTTAACTGAAATCGAAGCTTATCACAATTAAAAGGAATAAGTTGAGGATCTACTGTAGTAATGCTTTTGATGCAAAAATGATGCTACCCTCTGAGCTCCACCAAATAAGCCTTGCATATCCTTGAGAGTCTTTTTATTTACTCCCTGTCGGGTAAGTCTAGCTGAGTACAATTGAGTACTCAGGGTTTTATTCCCATTGTTGCAGATGGTGTAGTCTACTACACGTATTGCAGGAATTGCTTCACCCCTGCGGGCGAAGAAGACTAGACCCGAGGGCAGGGTCATTATCTATCCTTAGATGTTGTAAGAATGCTGTGACAGGGTCATTTGATGGTACTCGTATTTGAACTCTGTGGTGTAAAACTATGTTAACTTCCGCTACTATTATATTTGTGTAAAAGACTATGTTGTACTCTGATGTTTAAATTCGGTTGCGAACTTATGTGTCATGTGATCGGGTATTGCTGAATGAATGATTCTTGGGGTATGAAATGTTTGAAATCCTTCGAGATTTCCGGACTACCGGGTTTATATTGGCTCAAGTGCGACTGGATTGCGATTAAAAATGCGATCGTTGTACTTGTGCTCGTATAAATTGGTCGGTTCTGTGACATCAATTACCCAAAACCAAACATGGGCTTTCACCCTAGGAGGGCGCCCGCCCTGCCTCTTCGCACCACCGACCTCCAGGACCCCTACAAGTACCCCTGGAGCACTCCTACACTATAAATAGGACTTGAATCCTCACTTGTAAGGAGAAACCACTAGAGAATCACTAGCAAATCACTAGAGAATCAACTCATAGTCAGTAGTAGCTCCTGTATCTCTCTAGTTCTACTCTGCTCTTAGAAATAGTGCTAGCTAGAGAAGAGTAGAGTAGTGAGAGAAGTCGGGAGAAGGAGGAAGTCTGTGAAGGAGCCGGGCTTGTCGGCGACCTCCTCTACGGTGTTCTTCACTCTTATCAGTAATAAAGATCCCTGCTTCATTTATTTATTGTCATACTTTAAGCAGTTGCATACTTGTCTCATTGCTTGGTTATAGTGCTCTAATTCCTTGGCCAGAGTTAGAGTAGTAAGCTTTATAGATTAAGCGAGGTGCTTAGGCTATAATCTTACCCTTGAGTGTGGCTAGACCCACAGATAGTAGTGGTAGGTTCTAGGTGGTGACAGCCCTAGAATCCTCTGGATTCCACCACGTTTGGTCTGGTTTTATCAGCTTAGGCTTGTGGATGTACAGTGCCTAATCAGTCGAACCCCGGCGAGTTTAGGACTTTGCGTGTCCCGAGTATAGCAATCTCTTTGGTATAACAATCATTTGATCTTTTACTGAGTTAGAGTTGTCCGATAAATTTTAGAGCTACCTCAGCCTATCCTAGTGTGTTTTCACCTTAGTTATACTTCATTGATTTATCCTTACTAAGGTTATTACTCCATTTATCCATATCTAGATCCTTGACTATCAGATCCTTGGAATCACAAACCCCGCCTTCCTTTGGGAAAATATAAATTCGACACCTGGTACTCCCAGGTAAAGTGCTACACGATAGTTGTGTGCACTTGCAGAATCCCATCACCTATCCTATAGAGCTACCCATAGCATTTTTGGCGCAGTTGCTAGAAATAAGTTTATTCCTAGTAGCAACGTTAGAAGTGTCAACAATCACATACTTTGAGCATAGGGATTGACAACCCCGTTGATTGCGTTGAGAAGTATTGTTACCATTGCTAGAGGATAGATTTGGCTACACTCTTTTGATAGCGTTAGTAACTATCAACAAGCGTTTTTGGTGCCGTTGCCGAGGAAGGCAACTATTGAATTCCTCTAATTTGAGTCAAGTCTAGATATTTATCCTTTGAATCACGAATATGGCCGAAAGGACTATCCGTGAATTCTCTGCACCTTCTGCTGCTAATATAGCAACAGGCCCTGGTGTCACAGAGGTGAACACTCAGTTCGAGTTAAAGCCTGCATTGATCACAATGTTTCAAGCTAGCCCATTTTGTGGCAAAGCTCATGAGGATGCTAATGCACTTCTTAGAGATATGCAGCACCTTTACCATTAAAGGAGTAACCCCAGACGCAATTCGTTTACGACTCTTTCCTTTCTCCTTGTTAGGAAATGCTAAGCAATGGTTCTATATGAACCAAAATGATGTGGACACATGGGAAAAGTATTCCAACGCTTTCCTAGTAAAATTCTTTCCTTTAGGCAAGACCAATTCTCTTCGCAATAAGATCTCTAGTTTCCAACAATAAACCGATGAATCAATTGTCGAGGCTTGGGAATGAATACAAGAGTATGTCACTGGCTGTCCACACCATGGTATGGAGGATTGGCTTTTGATCTAAAACTTCTATCATGGGTTAACCCCTCTTGATAGAAACCATCTAGATGCTGCCGCCGGTGGGGTATTCTTTTCTCTTAAAGTTTCAGATGCGAAGGCTTTGATAGAGAAGATGGTGTCCAATCAAGGATGGAATGAGGAACGTCTGCAGCCACGCAAGCGAGGTATGCATTCTTTAAAGGAAGCTAACATGATTGCAGCTAAAGTGGACTTACTGGCCAAAAGGCTAGAAAATTGCGAGAGGATGTGTACACCTGAGACCGTGCAAGCCATGGAGACTCACATGACGTGTGAAGTCTATGGAGAAGTTGGCCATTCTGGACTCCATTGTCCTGAGACACATGAAGACCTCAACTTCATCAGCAATGATAACAATTTTCATTCGTCAAATCAAGGATGGACTCACCGCTTCAATTCTCAAGGTAACACTTTCAATTCTTCGCACGTCCAAACAACCAAGGTAATAACCACCCTTCTCTTAAAGATATTGTCTATGGTCAAGGTAGAATGACTGATAGCATAAACAAGAAACTTCATGCTAATGATAGGATGCCAGATAGCATAAATGTTAAATTGGATGATTTCTCTTCTGCAATTAAGAATCAACTAAGTTTCAATAAGATGCTTGAAACCCAATTAGCAGAACTAGTTGCTACAATCCCATCTTTTGAAAAAGAAAGAATACCAGGAAAGCCTAAAACAACCATGAAATCTGCTAATCTTGTTACTATTAGTTATCATGGCTATGAACTAGACGGATGGAATTTTCCAACTAAAAAGGGAGATCCTGGAACCCCTGTCATATCTTGCTCTATTCAATCTCAAAAGTTCCATAATGCTATATGTGATCTAGGATCTAGCATTAACATCATGTCTAAAGAACATTATGAAAAGTTGTTCTATACTGAGCTAGTACCAACTTCTGCATATGTGCAATTAACTGATCAAACAACTTGCTACATAGAAGGAGTACTCTGTGATGTTCTGGTAAAAGTAAGAAACAACTTTGTGCCTGCCGATTTCATGATTTTAGACATCGGTAATAGAGACAACTTACCCCTCATTCTTGGCCGACCTTTCTTGAATACTGTGAATGCATGCATATTTGTTGCTAGTGGTAGCATGGATTTCTACATAAATGGGAAGAAAGAGAGATTTGTTTTCTCTTGTGTACCGCACCACACAACTAACATGCAGAAAAATAAGAGTCGATCCATGAGGAGGAGAAAACTAAGAATCTAGAGAAATAAGACAGAGATGCGGTTAAGAAGGAACCATCATCTTCAGCCTCTACACCAGACCCCGCTACCGTCAAAGAAGGACATGATGAGAAGAAGACATCGGTCAAGGAAAAACTTCCTTCCGAGGAAGAACAGCTATAGGAGTAAGTATTCTATCTCTCTCTTTAATTACTGCATTGGCATATTTCCCTTCTTCGTGCATTAAATCAATTAATTGTTAGAAACATGTTTAAATTTATGTCTTGCATTTAATAAAGACCATTTAATAATAAAAGAGAGATTATATATAAATAAATAAAAATAAAATAAAATAATAAAAATAAAATAAAATATAAATTTGGTTTATCATAGTAGCAGTAAATAAAAAAAGCAAAGCCTAGTGATCATAATAAGATGCAAAAGAGGAAATAACCCGACCAACAAAAAAATCCGATCATGGAGAAGAAGCTAGCTTGGGGGAGCCCTCATCCTCGCCAAGGTATGATCTCTAACCCCAGCACTTTTTCTTAATTATTATGAGTTATAATATGAAAAGCGAGTCTAAATTCTTGCATAACAATAAAACAAATAAATAAATAAATAAAAATAATGATAAGACGAGAAAAAGAATATGATATGTCTTTATTGGAAATGATGAACAATTGCTCAATGATGATTTGCAAAATCTTGTTATACAACCCTTACTATGAAAGTTTTGAGTGTGATATCTGAATTCGGTCTTGAGTCAAACACTATTGTGGGTCGCACATGCTAATAACCTAAGTTATGCTCTTGCAAGATTGAAATTGGTATAAGTAGAACTTTTACCTGACCTAAGGAATGAGTAAGAACCAACTAGAGGTTTTGATTTATAAAATTCAAATTTTTGCTCATGGTTCGTTTATGGAGTTGTTGGCGCAAAAAGTGGTTCCCCAAGCCCAACACACCAGTGAAGCCGGAAATGACCCTTGAAAGCAGTAGAACTCTCGCAGATCCAGTTAGCTTCGAACCCGGTCTGAGAGTATCAGTAACACCCAAGCGTGCCAGTCAATTTGACCTGCAATTGACAAGGAAATAATAGTAATCAGTAATCACAGGGCGGAACTAACCGGTGTGTCCAGGTAGTTCCAATTATGTGGCTCTGAGAGCCGATTCAATCGGAGATCGTCTAGAAAGCCGATTCCGTCATGTTATGAACCGATAGTATAATAATGAAGTAAAACGGCTATCAGGATACTCATATGAAGGCAATAACGTGCTAGCCGATCTAATTCAGTTAATGTGTGTAAAAAAAATAGATCATGTGTACAGATCTGATCTGTACATCAAACAAGCAGAGATCGGCTAAAGCTGGTCTAGAAGGACGGCGGCTTTAGCAAACCCTCTTCGCTAAGTTCACCAAGTCTGCGTTCACCTGGTCTAACTGCCAGCGGGCTTCGACAAACCCAGCAAACAAAGCTAGATCATTTGATATCTAAATAAGTCTATATACACGATCTACTCGTGAAAGCATAACTAAATCGGCTCTTTAGCCGATGCAGGGTCCATGAAGCACGAACGAATGTTAGCGTAGCCATAAACAGACTTCAAATTAAAGCAAGTCTAATCTAGTGAAAAACTTGTTTAGGTTAAACCTGTTCCACCGGATGATGCTCAGTTTAACTTAAACAATGACACAAAAATAAGACTTACGATAACCTCAGAACCACTTATGTCTCAACTAGAACCGAACGCACAACATGTAACGAACAAGATTGATAGGAAATTAGCCGATGTAAGCATAGAACCGATCATCGTGGTAAAATAAGCATAAGAAAGTATAAACGACGATCAAATTCAAGTAAATCTAAGGCTAATTCTATCAATCTTGATCGGGCAGAGAGATGTTATATTGATAAATAAACAATAAACAACAAATAACATCTTGATAACTTAATGAATCTAACTAAATTGCCATATTTAGCTAGAGCCGACAACTAATCCATGCATGCAAACTATCTCAATCTATAGCCTGTCTACCGGATGACATTAACTAATAGACTAATCAAGCAAGCAAATACGAATCGATAACTAATCCGCGCGTGAAAACCGTCCTAATCTGCATCTCGTCCACCTGATGACGGTTAACACAGATTAATCGGGTAAACCAGCGTGAATCATCCTTGACTCACTATACTTCCCGCGTCCACCGGATGACGCCAAAGAAACAGAGCTTAGCAAGGACCCTGGTCCACCATGCTTCCACCTCCACCGGATGACGCTAAAAAGACATAGCTTAACAGGGGGTTGACGATACTTACAAGCAAGCCTGCGTCCACCGGATGACACCCAGCCTGGATGAAGTAACTCGCCGGACTCGACTGACTCTAGGGTTTGTTGGCCGGAGCCAAAAGTTGTGTTGTATTGATGTTGTTGTCTGTTTTACAATGGCTGAGGGCTTATATTTATACCCTGAGCGTAGATAGAGTCCTAGTCGAATTACAACTTATCAATGGATAAGGAAACCAACAAACTATCCTATATCTAAGGTAACCTGGAGTCCTACCTTCCCTTTCATAACGGACTCCGATCGTGATCAATACCGACGCTGCACGCTTCCTGTCATCTTCACCCAATAACCGATTCACCGTGCAATCGGCTATTTTTCTTCCTTCCGCCGGACGGAATCTGTTTTCGAGATCGGCTATCTTCTTCTAGTATCGGCTATCTTCCTCTGGCATCGGCTATCGGCTCCCAGCCCAAAATTTGGTGTTAACACATGCCCCCCAATTTTGGAATAAACTGGTTTATTCCGAAATTAGCGCTTGAGCCTTCAAATAGCCAAACCACAGCTTCCCTCTTGGCGCTTCAAACTTTCGCACCAAAACGAAACCCTAAACCATCGCAACTTCCACCACGGGCTTCAATCCGCCGCCGTCAGCTTCGATTCGCTGCCGCCAGCTTCGATTCGCCGCCGTCAAATCACCCCTGAGCTAATGGCGACTCCTTCCGAGGTCCCTGAGGTATCAATTTTATCGATCCGCCCCCTGATTCGTGAATCCCTTTTCAACCTCACTGAGTACGAGTTTCAAATCCAGGTGTTGAGGAATGATATTCTGATTCCACTGAAGGACATCCCCGATACCTACTATCTGGGCCCGATGGGTGATCCGATCCCCAAAGACTTCATCATTCAAGAAACCAACCAATTCCCATTCCGAAGCTCCATGATGGGCGCCTCTTCTTGGGCCAAATCTTTCAGAAACTGGCCAAGCATACCTGCTGGGTGGAGGAACTGGTTCTGTCGCGTCACGGCGAAGAAGCACGCGGACTGGGAGATGCGCCGTCTGAGCCAATGTCTTGACCCATCATTATCAGAGATGGCAAGGAATAAGCCGCTCTTGATTGCTGCCAGTCATTTTTGGTCCAACTCCTTGAATGCTTTCGTGTTCGGAGACGGTCCAAAAACCATTACCTTGGGCGATATCCATATGCTCACCGGGCTTCAGATTATTGGATCATATGATTTCTAGGATCTCCGCTCCAGTGGCAAGAAGGACCCGTACTTCCCGAAGCTGGACACATACAATGGGTGGAGTGGCTATATTCAACACCACCAGAAAAACTCCTCTTCTGTCAGCGAGAAAGAACACGTCGCATTTTTGACCATGTGGCTTGAGAGGTTCGTGTTCTGTGGTGCCACTGCCGAGCCAGCATATCCTTATCGGGTCTTGGCAGAAAAACTGGCTGAAGGGCACTCCATCCCCCTGGGCAAACTCTTGTTGGGTGCAGCATACAGGCTTATGAGCTGGGTATTCAGTTCCTTGATTATAGGTGAAGAAGTGCAATGCATAACAGGCCCTTGGTGGCTAGTACAGTTATGGCTCAACCTATTTCTGCATAAGCTGGTAAGGACACAACTCCGGGGCCTTAACTTTCCATCCACCGAGTATTCAGAAGAGGACCCAAAAACCAGAGGCTGTCAAAGTTTTGGTGAAGCTGCCTCTGCCATAACCATCCCAACCTCAAAGGGCAATATGCTGGAAACATTATACAGGGGCTTGGGACCAAATGTTACTACCTGGTTCCCCTACAAGGATGAAGATGAATTCCCAGTGCCCTCCAGCTTCAAGTTCAACAACGGGTGCTCTGATGATAAGGCTATCAGCATCTTGAACGCAATCATCAAACCCTGTGCCTTGCCAGCAGACTTCAAGCACCTTCGGAGTGCAAGCGGCAAGGCAACTAGCTATCCTTCTTATGAATTCTATCACCCAAACATAGCAGCAAGACAGCTAGGTTTTGGCCAATTGCCCCCTCGGCTCCCTTTTTTGAATACCTTGAAACCCAGGGAGAACATTACAGAGCACCTTCAGGCTGGCAGAATTTTTCAACTCGGAACAAACCTGCCCACATTCTCGCCGACGCCGTGGAATCAAATCTGCATCGCTCATCAGAGTTTTGACGATTGGTGGCAACAATGGCACGCTCACTTGTTCTGCCAAACTGTCCATGACAAATGCAGAGCCCTGGACCCAAACTTCCAATCTCCCCGAGCAGTAAGTGTTTTCAGCCGATTCCAATAAAAATGGCTTTATTCAAACATGTTACTTAACAGATATTTCTCGCAGGACCCATCATCCAATCCACCAGAGCGAGTGGAATATTATCCTCCTTGTCTGACAGCGAGGCTAGGCTCCCGAGCACCGACGCTGAGACAACTAATGCTAGGCCCTGCTGTACTGACCTCCCCTTCTGCTTCAAAACGGCCAGCTGCATCTCAGCTTCAAAAGCAAGCTCCTAAGAAACGCCGTTCGATAAGAAAAGTTCAGGTACCCAGTAGCATTTTCCTTTACTACAGTATGCCCCAACTCTTAAATCGGCTTTCTATCAAGTGAATCCCCAACCAACTCAAGGTACCTTGGGAGAGAAACAGGCCGAAGAACCACCAGAATCTACCGGCCATGAGGAATCAGCTGCTCAAGAAGAAGGGATCCAGGAAGAAGGAGCCAAAACTCAGGTACTACTCATTGGGCTTTTCTTTCTTAAATGTCCTGATTGACCAAATCTTCTTTTCAAAAATACAGCCGAACAGCCCTTCTGAAGAAGTCTGGGCGAACCTTGAAGAAGAGGAGTTGCCCTCTGAGAAGAATCCAGGTAACTCCTATTCGGCTGTTAGCAATTATCCTTGCTTCCATACTGTTCTTACTTCTAGTTTGCAGAAACCCAACTGCCCGAGGCAATAACAGCCGAGGATCCGCATGTCGCAAGAGACACCACTGCCTTAGTTGCAACATCAGCATCAACCCTACAACCTTCAGGCCTCATTCAGGTATCCATCTCTGCCAGAAAACAATCAATCTATATTGTACTTTTTCTGATCAGAGAATGTATGTACTGTAGGCACCGAAACCTTTGTCTCCTGGCTATTCATTCGACATAGAAGAGTTCTGTGATAGAGACGAACTGGCCTCCTCCTCCGAGAGACTTTCAGAGCCAGATTTCAACAATCGGCTAAGTGCACTGCTACCCCATCTAGAGGGTGATTTAATTGCTCTGGCCTCGAATCCCGGACTGATCGATCAAATAATGGAACTTGTCCAGCAGCAACCCAATCTGTCAGCCTTGAAATCCCTGCAAAGACTTGATGATCTTAAAGTTACAGCATCAGGGATTATCACTGCTCACAAGAACCTGGCAGAGCTTGAACAGCTGAGGAGCAACAAATCGATCAACAGACAAGAGGCCACCGGATTAGCCGATCGAGCCAGGTTGCTCAACTCATCCATCAGCACGGCCGAAACAGAACTGGAGACATTGAAAACAAGACGAGACCAGATGAGAAAAGAATTGGAAGCAGTTGAGTCGGCTATCAGTGAGCGCGAAACCACCATCTCCACCAGCACGATCGAGCTCTCCCAGAAAAAGAAGGAAATCAGTAGCTTGGTCGTTGCAGGTAGAAAGACATGCCAACGCCTAAACCTGTTGCAGTTTACTGAAAATAGAGATCAACAATTGCTGTAGGCTGGCCACGCGCTCCGTGCCAAATTAGTAGAACTGATTCGATCCTTATTATCTTTGTAATATGATGGGTGTACTGTTTGGCATGTTCTTTTCTATTTGCAACTCTGTCTTCGTGCTGTTCACCCTAAATTTGACAATTTAGCCTGATCTACCTTAGATTTTACACCTTAATACTGGCTTTGTCTTATTTTGAACTGACTCTGTTCAGCCTGATATATTTCTGCATGCGAATCGGCTTTCGAACCTGCTTTGTACCTTAGAATCAATTACTCAGCCTGACCCGTTCTGCATACGAATCGGCTTTCGGACGTGCCTCTTAGCATCGGCTTTGTAGCATCGGCTTTGTTCGGCTTTCTTTTAGAATTAACCCCTCAGCCAGATTCATCACGAATCGGCTTGTGGGTATTCACAATAGGATCGGCTAAACAGCCTGACCCAAAAAAAAACGATCGGCGTGCGACCATTGATGGCGGCGCTTCGTCTCTCCGATTTGGCAACTGTTCCGGATTCAAGAAACGCGGATTAACTGCAACCTAAAATCCGCCGTGCCGTCTCACTTCCCAAAGAAACCGCCTCGGTGCCCGTGTTGTCTTATAAATAGTTGACAGGCTTGAGGCAATATCACACGCCATCGTATCCGACTCGCCGACCAACTCTCCTGGCCGCCTCCTTGTATCCACCTTGCTTCCGCTCTCTCAATCCTTGTTCACGACCATGGCTGGCGATGGAGACCGTGGGAAGCGCCCGGCGTCTGAGCCCGCCGACGGCGATGAGATGGAACGGAGCATCCGCCGCATCTGGGCCAGCGTCGCCCGAATCGAGCAGACATTAGGGTAAGTTCAACTGTCAGCCTACCATCTCCTCGCTGTTTCTATCTGATTTGATCCATTTCCGCAGTCACCAGCCATCTTTCGTCAGCGGCATTGCTGGCTCCTTAGCCGGCCTGAACACCTCTACCCTCGGCGCTGATCTTCCTCGGGCAGCCCGGCGGATGGTGACGCCGCTCCTGCGACTGGGATGGCCGCCCCGGAAACCCCCGCCGCTGGTGACGCCGCCGAGCCCTCTGCTCCTGTAAGGGCTCCAATCAGACGTATGATGCAAGTCAGCGGACGGGGAGTCCATAGCAGGTATCTTATTCTCCCTTTTCACCGTTCTTTAAATCTGGCTATATCTGGGTGCCTGATCTGATGGTTCCTTTCAGCCCACGTCCCCCGCTCCATCTTCCTTCCGGCGCACCGATCGGCGCCAGTTCCTCGGTGCGTCGCACGGCGCCACAACCGAACCTCCCTCACGCTCCGGCTCGCAGCACCACCTCCGGAGCGGAATTGAACTCGGAGTCATCTTCGAGTTCCCGCGACTCCTACACCGCCGCCGACGGCCACCACTTCTACCATGAGATGGTGCGGTACCGCAACCTCTACTCCGAGGCTACCAAAGAGGCCGGCCGGCTGGACAAGGAGAACGAGGACCAGGCCGTCGCGCTCGTTGCCGCCAGCATTGATTTGGCGGAGGCGCCGGCCAACCTCGCGGAGTCGCAGGCCGCCGTTGCAGGTAATCTCTCGCTTTGTCCAACGGTGTGCATGGCTCGTTTCCAACACTGACCTTCCTTGTTTATGCAGCTCTGACAGCGCAGCTGCATGAACTGCGCATGGCTGCGGCGAGCGTCACCGACGTCCTGCGCGCGCGGGGGCAAACACAGGTGGAGCAGCTTGCGGACGTGCACCACTGCGTCCGCCAAGTGGCGATGAGCGGCGTCCGTCACGGTGCCGCGGGAGCTCTGGCCGCCGCCCAGATCAACTCCGGCATCGTGCTGGAGAACGTCGAACCGGGGATCCAGGCAGGCCAAGACATGGAGGAGTTCGGCACGCTGATGGCCACTTTCGTCCCTCATGCCGACGGTCTCTCCGTGTCCGCCGACGCCGAGGACGTGATCCGGGACGGCGTCAATAATCCAAACTAGATTGTATTAGGCATTCTGATGTATATGATACTTCTGAACTCATTATGCCCGAAACAATCTGTTAACATCAAGTTTTGGGCTGGGAGCCGATAGCCGATACCGAAGGAAGATAGCCGATTTCGAAAGCAGACTCCGTCCAGCGGAAGGAAGAAAATAGCCGATTGAACGGTGAATCGGTTATCGGGCGAAGGTGACAGAAGGCGTGCAGCGTCGGTATTGGTGACGTCATCTAGAGTCTGCACCGCCGAGATGCGATCACGATCGGAGTCCGTTATGAAAGGGAAGATGTGACTTCAAGTTACCTTAGATATAGGATAGTTTGTTGATTTCCTTATCTAATAATGAGTTGTAATTCGACTAGGACTCTAGCTACGCTCAGGGTATAAATATAAGCCCTCAGCCATTGTAAAAACAACAACATCAATACAACACAACTTTCGGCTCCGGCCAAACAAACCCTAGAGTCAGTCGAGTCCGGCGAGTTACTTCGTCCAGGCTGGGTGTCATCCGGTGGACGCAGGCTTGCTTGTAAGTATCGTCAACCCCCTGTTAAACTATGTCTTTTTAGCGTCATCCGGTGGACGTGGAAGCATGGCGGACCAGGGTCCTTGCTAAGCTCTGTTTCTTTGGCGTCATCCGGTGGACGCGGGAAGCACAGTGAGTCAAGGATGATTCATGCTGGTTTACCCGATCAATCTGTGTTAACCGTCATCCGGTGGACGAGATGCAGATTAGGACGGTTTTCACGCGCGGATTAGTTATCGATTCGTGTTTGTTTGCTTGATTAATCTATTAGTTAACGTCATCCGGTGGATAGGCTATAGACTAAGACAGTTTGCATGCATGGATTAGTTATCGGCTCTAGTTAAATTTGGCAATTTAGCTAGATTCATTAAGTTACCGATGTTGCTTATGTTTATTGTTTATTATTTAAAGCAATCATCAACTTGCCCGTCTTGATCCATATACGTTGGCTTATATCTAGTAGATCTATATGTTCAACGAATTATGCTTGCCATACGTTTCATATTGAATGCTTTGCACTAGCCGATTGTATTTTAGATCTAGATTTGATACGGGAAGCACTCAAGTAATAGAATAAACTTTGTCTAGATTCAAAGTTTAACGGATCTAAGTTGCAACTTCATCATGACTGCCTCGATCCGCTCGATCTCCACTGCTGCAAGATTGTGATTTAGATCTATTAGCCGGAGAGTTGAAACATTGTTTGCTTTATAGGCTTGTATGTTGCTCGTATACACTAAATCGGCTGAAATAGCCGATTTCTTCTTGTTTTACATTGAGATATCTTATGATCATGTTAGCTTGCTGTGACTACATCTTTTATAATATACTTCCGTCTAATGCAAGTTCATATCCTTGAATTCATGTCTGAACCGGTTAACTTGGGTTATAATGCATGTTTCGCTACAATCGGTTCATAACATGACGGAATCGGTTTTTTAGTCGATCTCCCATTACATTGGCTCTTCGAGCCATACAATTGGAACTACCTGGACATACCGGTTAGTTCTGCCCTGTGATTACTGATTACGTCTTGTTTCCTTGTCAATTGCAGGTCAAATTGACTGGCACGCTTGGGTGTTACTGACACTCTCAGACCGGGTCCGAAGCTAGCTGGATCTGCGAGAGCTTTACTGCCTCAAGGGTCGTTTTCGGTTTCGCTGGTGTGTTGGGCTTAGGGAACCACTTTTTGCGCCAACACACTTTTTGG